>CM060943.1:880403962-881653962 GCA_030765085.1 Allium cepa
ATCGTAGAAGGTACTGTAGCCGAGGAAGTTATTGAATTTGTCACTCAATACCTAACTGACGTTGAACCTATTGGACTTTGCAAGTCTCGACATGAAGGGCGACTTGACGGTCAAGGCATAATTGGGTTTAAATTGATGTCAATTGGTGATGATATGTTTCACAAAGCTCACCTACTTGTTTTACAGCACCTTAGTGAGGTTCATCCTTACTTGGAAGAGCACATGACAATTATAAAGTCTCAAAATCCTTCAAAGAACGAAAGTTGGTTGACAAATGAACATAACCACTCATTCTTCATATGGTTTAAAGATAGGTAATGTCTCAATTGTCTCAAACAAATCATAATGTTTCCGATACAATAGAATGGTTGGCGTATGGGCCTAAATTTCAAGTTAGCTCTTATGAAGTATACGCTATTAATGGGTATGTCTTTCATACGAAGCATCAGGATGAAAAGAGCAAAATGCAAAATAGTGGAGTAAGTGTCGTAGCATCTTCAAGAGAATTTGCTGGTGTTAAGGATAACAAACCAATAAATGCGACAATGTCATATTACGGAGTAATTGAGAATATTTGTGAACTTGAATATAGGGACTTCACGATTCCTCTATTTCAATGTAAATGGGTCGATAACCAACGTGCTGTACAAGTGGATGAACATGGATTCACACTTGTTGACTTTGATCGAGTGAGTCATGATAACGATCCACTCATCTTGGCATATCAAGTGAAACAAGTTTTTTATGTCACCGACCCAGCTGATCATAAGTGGTCTGTCGTCCTTCCTAGAAAAAGACGCATTGTTGGGATCGACGACGTGGTAGATGAAGAAGAGTATAATCAATTTGACGAGAATCCGCCTTTTTCCATTGGCGTAAGTATATCAAAAGAAGAAGTTGATTTAAATGCAAATTATGCACGTACTGATCACGATGAAGGGGTTTGGATAGCGGGGTAATTTTTTAACCTTCTAATATTGTCACCAGTTAATTTGTTCATATGTGTACATTTATTTGGAATGTGTATATCAGAAGCTAAATCTTCAAACGAATGAGAAAAACATGTGTGAGTATAGTTTTGTGTGAAAGCATGGTTAAATGAATAGTTGATATTTTGAAAATATTGGGTCGTTACACATACTTCGATCTCTGCAAAAGAATTCAAAAGGCATTTCTGTTTTGACTCATTGCAATACTAGCAGGTTAGCACTGTTTTCTTGCATTAGTATCTATCGGATAACAATTTAATGATGAAATTTATATGCATTAGCTTACCTTCCTGAATCTATCATATAATAATTTATTGCAATACTTCTACTTGATATGAAAAAAAATAACATATGAAATCATTTTCTTATATTGAATGTGTGTCGTTGCTCATTACAATGTGAACTAGTTATGTGTAGCTTTCTCAGATATGTGCATTTATTGGCTGGTTGCTTGCTCTGAAATTTAAGCAACCATGTATGTTTTGCTTAAGTGGTTAAATCATGAGCTTATAGAATGCATGTAAAATATACATGGTTGCATAATATATACCTATAGGAAGCTTTTTCTTGTTAATTTCGACTGCTCGCTAAAAAAATGCTTCTAAAATTTTGAGCGTGATTAACAAACATGACATAATTTTTAGCAGTAGCACCATTATCCTTTTTATTTCGTTTATAGATGTTGTAAATAAAGCATTCATTCAAGAAATGTATTGTTTATAGATATAAAAAACACTTCCTTCGTTCATGTCATAGTTCCTATAAATTTTTAAGTGAGATTTAATGGATGTTGTTTTGTTACTAAGAAATGATACGGTGCTTGTAAATTTTCAAATATTCCCCCAGATATGTGTCATATTTTAATATATTTGTTGATTACTGAATTATTAAGTTGTTATTATATCAGTTACAAAGCAATCTAGTCAAGATTACTATATTAGTTAGCAGACTTTCAATTTTATAGTATACACTCCAGAGTACAACATGTAACTAGCATATGATTCACATTAAAAGTATTTACATCCTGAATCTACCAAAAAAATATAGTTCTGCATACAACAAAAGAAATTTACATCCTAAATCTACCATAGAAAATATAGTTTTGCATACAACAAAAGAAATTTACATCTTGAATCTACCCCAGAAAATATAGCTGTTTATATAGATGTTGAGTTGTTATTGTACATCAAATATGGCCCGTTTATATACAAATATGGCCCATTTATATAGATGTTGAGTTGTTATTGTACATCAATACTATATTATTAAGTAGTTCAAGGGCCAACACAGGATCAGGAGAAAATATTAATTAATTTTGTATAGTTGGAACAAATAAATATTAACAAAATATCAAGCAAATATCTCTTCAAATAAGTTCTGGCTGTGTGCATTTTGAAATCAAGCAAATATGTCTTCAAATCAGTTCAGACTGTGTGATATTTAAGTTATTATTCGTTTGTTGAAATATTTTATAACTTTCGGGTGCACATCTGTGATACAGGAATAATGGAAATGCAAATATATGAACACATTGAAGAGAAAAACACTTCCGCTACCGTTTCAGAACCATCATCTAAGAGGAGGCAAAGAGGTCCAACAACCGGAAAGAAATACAGAACATCCGAGCCAAAGTTCATTGAGTGGTGTGATAATGGCAAACCTACTGGAAAATGGGCGAAGTCTTTTAAGGCGTACGTAGGCGATACAACTAGATCTAGAATTGATATCAATATTAAGAATTAGGCTAGCGTTAGTCAAGGGCTTAAGGATACCATCTGGGAAGATATTAAGGTATTATAAATTCATTTGTTCGCTTATTAAATTGTCAGTTGGATCCTTTGTGTTTGGAGTCATGAACCCCTTTCATTGTTTATCAAATTCATTTTTACTGCTTTGATGTTATTTATTTTTTATTCTTTATTACCTCAGACCGAGTATCTCATCGACGAAAAAATGAAAAATAATGTGTTAAAAAATGTTTGTGGAGCATGGAAGGGTTTCAAAACAAAATTGGTTAGTGGTTGGATTACGAAGGCTAGAGTGCTTCCGGCAAACCATAAAGAGCCATACGAATGTTATGATGGGGTTACAAAAAAATAATGGGAAGCATTTAAGAAGTATTGTGAAACCGAGGAGTTTAAGGTATGTTTTTTTTATGCCATATCCACAAGTCACACGCTATTTCTTTCATTTTACAACTCACCAGCTTTGTCAGAGCAATTGCATATTTCACAAAATGAAACGTGCAGTTTCTTATAACAAAAATGAAAACTGCTCTTTAGCTGTATGATATTTAGCTCTCTATTTCTTTACACTCTCTAAAATTAACATTTCATAGTTTACGATCAGCTAGTTATTTTCCAAATTGTGTATGTAACATTTCATAGTTTACGATCAGAAAGTGGATATCATGTCCTCATGTGGAATAGAGATTGATTAGTTTAACAATCTGTAATCAATGGGCGTGCACGTATAAAATTGACTATATCCAGTTTTGCTACTCATATATACACAGATAACATAAAATTTAAACCTATGAAGAAGTGGTTAAACAAAATCCATATAGATGTTTTGTAACTAAATACCCCTCGACAGTTAATCAAGATTCATATTCAAAACATTAAAAATTGTACGACTGTGGTAACTCTACGAATTAAATAAAGTGGGGTAATAAAGGAGTTGCCATATTTTCTTCGAGCAAATATGGTTACACTTAAAAGTAAGATTACTTGGCATGTAATTTTGTGCCTAAAAGAGGATAAAGTTAATCGAGCAAAGTTTTTCATAACATGTAACTTAGTCTTATGAGAAGATCAAATGTAGTACATTCTGTTGTATTCGTGACAAATCGGGTTGGAATATTCTTTGTTATCTATTACAAAGCGTATATTCATTTATTTCTATGGGCATAGTTCTTCTCAAAAGGAAGGATAAAAGAAATATTTGAGCATAGAAGAGAGCATTGAGTTACACTGCAATAGCAGATTCTTGTGTTTCCTGCACCACTTTCAGTATTCAGGCACTTATTTACAAGACACTAGACAAAGAGGTGAGTGTAATGCTTGAAAATATACGATTTAGCATGTGAAGTATAACATGTTTTGTTTTTGTGTAGGATAAAAGCTGTATAAGGAGTCAGTATATAGTTGATTGGCTGAGTAGTGTATTATTAATAGACCTCTCAATGATCGGTGTTCCATTATTTTCCTTCGGGCTTTTGAAAAACTGTTCATTTATTTAACATGTTTTGGGATGCTCATTTAAAATTAATATGATATATGCATTTCGATAACAAGGGGACATCATTTAAATGGGTTAGGCTTGTTCCTGCAGTGAGTTTTCTTCAATTTAAGTTTGAGTTTTCTTATAGTGACAACATTCTAAGGTTGGTATCCACATTGATTTTGGTTACAGTCAGTTTTCTTCAACTAAAGCATCATTATTTTCAGAATTAACTTTGGTTTGTACAATATATCATTTTCTAAAGCTTGTTCTTTGTCCACGTTGCAAGCATCGGTTGTTGGATCAATATATTTGAGACCCTTCACTAAGTTACGCATTCATGGTTCCTACATCTTTTTGGTGAGTTCGTAACCAACTTGCATGCTTATTCTTTCTCTGCAAATAGAAGAAATAACAGCCAAAGTTTAAAGTATTAAAACAGCAGCAGATTAAGAAGAAATATAAAACAATAGTGGATTATGCCAAGGAATATGAATAAAAGCAACAACAGACTAACCAAAATAGCAGCAGATGTTAGACCCTATAATAACAGCATACCATAGTTATCAAGAGAAATTGATCCGTAGAAAACATAATTCATTAGATCATCAGTAGAGTTTTTTGCTTGGACAAAAATAAGTAGGAACAAAATTACATGCCAAGTAATCTTACTTTTAAGTGTAACCATATTTGCTCGAAGAAAATAAAGTGGAAGGGGTAATGAAGGAGTTTGCAGTGATGAGGAGGCAAGTGGTGAAGTTTAATGATTTGGTGTTGATGCAGAAATTGATGTAGATGATGAAAGTGGTTTAGATGGCTGTTGTATCACTGTGCAGGAAAAGGCACAGTGCACTGATATTGGTGTCAAGGGAGGAAGTGTTAGTTCACTGGTTGTTAATAAAGTTGTTTAACTGCTATTTTAATTGCCTAGTTTAATCAATATTATTAATAAAGTTGTTTTACTGCTATTTTGAGTGCAAGAGTGCTCAATTTATCGTTACAAAATAGCAAACTTATGGAATTAATACTCAATTAATTTTTGTTGTAACAATGTCTAATGCATATACCACTATGATAACGTTTGAAATGTATTAATCATCAAAAGGAAACCACAGTTCGGTGTAGTATTCAAAACTATGTATGATTTACGTCAACCGAGGCTTTACATTTGTTGTACAAGCACCACACAGTCAGTAAAAAGATTACATTTGGAATGTCTGAACCTTTTTTTTCTTGTCTGTCAGGATTATTAACTGAGATTTTACTTCCAAAGTTGACTGTAGTCATCTACTTAAATTTATCGGGTTGAGGTATGATTTTAATCAAATAAACTCTATTGTTTTAAGTAACTTAAATTTATTGGTCGATCATGTGAAAGTTGGAATTGATGCAGTGGAGTCTAGTCATGAAGGAACCTCACTTCCTGTTCCAACTAAACATCACAACACGATAGGAGACGCGGTCGGGAGTTTTGTTCAATGGCCTAAAGGCCTTGTGCTTTTAAGAGATAATGATATGGTAATGAATGCATTTTTCTTCCTTAATTTAGCTTGCTAAACTCCTCTATTTCATATTAGAACATATTAAAGAAGTAAAATTTCTTCATACTAGAACTTATTATAGATAATTTAGCTATTTATAAACTTATCGGAAAGTAGTTAACATATGAAATTGAATTCTTAGCATTCGTCTATTCTTTTAACAACATCATTTCAAACATCTGCTTAAAATTTTGAATAAGGTGCCTACATCTCAAGCAAACAAGGATTTGTTTGAAAATAGCAATGACAAGGTCGTGAATACAATGTCAGATGAGTCTGCAAAACGCAAATCAATCGTGGATGAAGAGATTCTCAAAACTTTAACGAGCGAGTGTAGATATTTCCATGACCTAATACTTCAAATGTTATTCAATGATAGTGCCATCAATGCAATTCAAGTGAATAAGGATTTATTCACATACGATGAGGACTTTGAAATTCATATCACGATGGACGACATTATCCAATTCCTTAGTATGACATGGTTGAATGCATCATGGTTGCAACTTTACATCATGTGAGTATTTTTTCCTTACCAATTTTTTTATATATAACCATCTTAGTTTTTTGATGAATAGTCAATTTTTAAAAAACTAATAATATATGTTTAAATTTGTTTAGGTGGTTAAATCATATGTGCAATGATCTCAAAGTGGAGACCGTTGTGTTTATGTGTCCCAAAAAGCTTTCCCAAGCGCGAAAGCATCCAGATGCGATAAATACATATTTGTCGAACACATGGAAAGCATTGCAATCTAAAAGCTTACTTTTAGCCCCACATTACAAAGGGTATGAACATTAAACTTTTAGTAACTAGTTTACAAATTTGATGCCAATTTTAACTTACTATAAATCTTGTAACGCAGGAAATATTGTATACTGCTTGTTTTCCGTGTATAAATGAATGAGATTTATGTTTTTGATCCTCAGGCCGAACGCAAACATAAACTTGAAATTAAACCGCAAGTGAGCACGTAAGTTGTATATATTTGCTCTCTTATATGAAGTTAGTATATGTGGTAAAATTAAAAATTTATACATGAAATTAGTGTATGTAAATGCGGGTGCCGGAGTAGTTATTATTTAACATTTTCTTGCATGTGTAGGGCCTTCAAAATTTACAAGGCATTCGGTGGCAAGTCTCGAGGAAGTACCTTGAAATGGAAGCATGTTAAGGTGATTTGATTTTAAAACAAAAAATAAAATAAAATAAATACTATATATTGTTTGGCATGTGAACTCATTTTAAACTAACTATTAAGTTATCTTGTAATATAGCTGTAGTGTCTTCAACAATTAGGAGCAACTGACTGTGTATATTATGTGATGAGGTATATGCATGACATAGTGAAAAACCACAATCAAAGCATCGATTTACAAAAGGTACTACTTTAGTTTTTTTCCTTCATATTATACATTAGCTACATTATAGGTATATTTCGATCAAATCATTGCTGCAATGCTAGTTAGAAGAAATCAAATGCCAAGTCTTTATTTACTGTTCATTTCATGTATTTGAAGAAAAAAATAAACTGAGAAAATGTGTAGTGATGCACCAAGCAGATTGGAAATTGGTTTATACACTTCCAAAACCTAATTCATGGTTGATTGCAGTTGTTTGGGTTAATTAATTAGTGCACATTTCGGTGGTGAAGGCGGTTGAGGTGATGTTGTTCGTGAGTTGTAGAGGAAGTGTAGGAGGTTGATTTGTGTTTAAGGCGTTCGAAGTTGTGACTGTGGTTGGTGACTGTTTGCTGTCGCGAAGTGATAAGGCAGGGTTGATATGTTGAGGCAGTTGTGGGTTTAGGGTGTTCGGATGGTGATTTTCATGAGTCGATGGTTGGTTGCAATGGGCGATTTCGGGTGGAGGTGAAAAGGCAATTCAAGCTGCAGAGGAGGTAGGCGGTCTGATTGTTATGGTGTTGTATGGGCTGTGAGTTCTGTTGAACAACAAGGCAGTGGCAGTAGATGAGTGAAGTGGTGGATGGAATGACAGGCAGAGGCTAATGTCAGTATAATGAAGTGTAGCTTGTAGTTGGTGGTGACTGAAGTAACAGAGATTGTGATGGCAGTTTAAAAGTAGTGTAGGCAATGTAAAATTCTGTATGGCTGTGGATTTGTAGATGAGAAGAGAAGAGTGGAGTGGTTTGCAGAGCTCAGGTGGGTGGTGCAGCGGTTTGTTGTTTAGCTTGAATTTGATGGGCAATGAAGGGGGTGAGACAGTTGAACCATTTGTATTGGTGGTGATGTATGTTCGTGGGTGCCATTGGTGATGATGGTGAAACAGAGGTGTTATGAGGTGATAGCAGTGTGAAGGGTGGTTGAGTAGAGACGCTGCAGTAAGTTGATTGACAGAGGAGCTACAAAAGTGGCGGAAGATGGCCAGGGTTGATGTCAGAGGTACGACAGTGTGGAAGTGAAGTGTAGTTGAGATGGTTGCACTTGTATATTGAATGGGGATGTAAGTTGCAACAGTGTGGTGTGTAGTTGGTTATGGGATGTAGTATAAATGATGATGTGTGAGCTGCAGTGGTAAATGACAGTGAGTGGTGATTGTGTGAAATGGAATGTTTTGATAGTTTCTGTGGAAGTAATGTTTGCTGGAATAGGGGAATATGGGTAGGCAGTTCGTGATGTGGTTGGGTAGGAGTGTGTAAGAGAGGAGATGAACTATGATGGTATGTATTACTGTGCAGTGTGGTTTGAAGTGAGTTTTGATGTGTGGAAATGATGGTGCTGAGGTAGAGAGTAGGGATAGCAAGTAGCTGTGACTTGATATTGGGGTATGTGTGCAGTGTATGCATAGATATATGTATATGCAAGGGGGTTACTGTGATGAAGCTATTTGATGTGGTGACATGAACTAGTGGTAGAGCATAGCAGATGATGGCAGCAGGATCTTTGTGTAGTACTAAGGTAGTGGATCACATGTGATGCGGTATGGTTTTATGGTATTATGGTGATGTGCAGGAAATTTGTAGGGATGTATGTTGTATATGAGGAGGAAGAGCAGCGAGAATGTGTGATGGCAGATTGTTCAGGCAATGAAGAGCACAGATATATGACTGTATGATTGTACGATTTTGTGATTGGCATATTAGTCAACAGCTTGATTGTGTGTATGTCGAACGGGTGTTATGAAATGGGTGCTTATGAAAGTGTTGTGTTGGTTGCTGGGTGAATTGCGGTTGCTTAGGAGGTGATGATGAATGTCTGTAATAATTTTGTGCAGTGCGCAGTTGCACAGGGAAGAGCAGTAGTGGTTCGGGGAAGTGGAAGTTGAAGTGCATGGGGCAATTCAGGAAGTTTGGGAGTATAGGCGAGGCAGTGGAGCAATTGAGGCAGAGGGTTAGTAGTTGATCCATGGAAAAGGGTGATTTGTATAGTATGGTAGGTTGGAGTTGAATTGTAGAAGAGTGACAGTAAGACAAGTTGAAAGGTTAATGTGAGTTGAATGTGAGGGGAAGTATGCAGTGGTTGATGGTCTGTTGTGTTGGTTGATGACAATATTACAGCACTGTGATGTGGTATGGATGTTGATGGTTGGTATTGCAACACTGTGATGTGGATATGTAGTTGTGAAGGATGAGTTGGTAATGGTATGACAAATGAGAGTTGAAGTTTAAGTATGATTCAACAAGTTTAAGTAGAAGCAATATGTTGTTGCTGTAGGTTTGGCTGTTGACAGTAATAGGTAGGGGAGGAGATTGTTGGATAATTTAATGGTCATTAGCAGTTTATCAGAGGGTTTGAAGTATGGATGTGGTGTAGGTTGCGGCTTGATGGGTGGTCAGAGAAATGATGTCAATGCTGATGTGTTCTATGTTTGATGCAGAGGTTAGTGGTTTTAGCAAGTCAGAGATGTACAGTATGGAGTTTTAGCAGAGGTAGGGCATGCAAAGGTTCTTGTATGTTTATAAGCATGGTTTTATTTAGTGAATGCAAGGCAAAGGGGTGGTTACAGGCTTGACTGGGTCCAAGTGGTTAAGATATGCACAGAGGTTGATGGTTAGGTTGTAGATGATGGAATGAGCTGTCGCAGATGATGGAATTAGAAGTCAGTATATGGTGTAGTGATTTGCATCAGGAAGTGGAATGTAATGGGTGTGAAGCAGTTTGTACTGGGATGTGGCAGGTTGTGTTGTTGTATCTGGTTGGATTAGTTTGTAATGTTAGTTTGATGGTTATGAGGAGATATTAGTTGGTGACGAAGTAGGGTCTGTCTGTAAAACAGGGATCTCGAAATAAATTTCCTTGTAGCTATCATTTAATTTGTTTCCAATATTCAGCTTATGGTTCAACCTGTGTTTGAATTACATTCCTATCAGATTGATCTTTTATACATGCAGAGTATTCCTGACTTAATTATTGTCTTTTGTATAACAATTCTCTTAATTGCAGGACTTTGTACGAGACGGTTCTTATGATCAACAAGAGATAGACGAGGTTCGAGAGAATTTAGCTAGTTATATCATGTATAATTGGATGTACTTGGTTGTGTACGCTGATCTTTTGTAAAGTACGTTGGTATTTTGTTATGTACGTTATGTTTGTGATAGATTATATTCTATTTTTGTCTGTAAACATGAATTATGTTGATGGATAATATAATTATATTTTTTGTTCAATCAGTTCATAGTAACGTTGGTTTATAAAAAATTAAAATTCAATTTCATACTGTTTTTATAATCTTAAACGGTAATAATATTTGTTTTTGCTTCAGATATTACTTGTGTCGGTTGTTACTTCAAAGGGAACCGATGCAACTATATATCAATTGTTTCGGTTGAAAAAACAAACAATGCCGACACAAATATCAATCATTTGTGTCGGTTGTTAATAGAAAACCGACACAAAACTATGAACAGTTGTGTCGATTTTTCTAAAAGGACCGACACAATAAACGGCGGTATGCTTCACTATACAAGCTGATTTGTGTCGGTCCTTTTAGAAAGACCGACACAACTGTTCATAGTTTTGTGTCAGTTCTTTAATAACAACCGACACAAATGATTGATATTTGTGTCGGTCGTACAACCGACACAACAGAAAAATGTCTTTTGTGTCGTCTTCATATGAGTCGGTTGTAAAACCGACACAACAGGGGATACACAACCGACATAATTGACCAGTTTTGTATTAGTGCACCCATTCAGGTTAGAGGGCATTGCAGACAAACCCATTGACTTTGTGTTTGTCCACCTCCTCTCTGAGAGTCGCAGACCTCTCCGGTTCCATACCTCTCCTTTTTTGCTTTACTGGCACATATTTTGGGTCAATGTTCAACATATGACTTGCGATGGCGGAAGAAATCCCGCACATATCAGGGTGGGTCCAAGAAAAACATCCAAATTCTCTCAAAGGAAATCAGTTAGATCCTCACTCATCGAGGGAGTGGGTTGCAATCCAATCTTGAGCACCCTTGATGGGTCATCTTGGCTGACAGAAATGTCAATCGTCTGTTCAGCTAGTGTAATTTTAGACTCCTTAGGTTCTTCATCATCATCTCTCAAATCTATATCTCTGTAGATCCGACCTTGCAGCCCGAGCCATGGCTCGGGCACTACTTTTCAATTTTGAGCAACCTGGATGCGGACAGATTTGTCCATAACCTTTCCCTTCTCTCTTCGTTGGGCCTCTCTTAGCTCATCCATATAACATGCACGATCAGTCGCTTGATTGCCATGCACTACCCTAACTCCTCTATCTGTCGAAAACTTCAAAGTCAAACACCACAGGGCCAAAGCTGCTCGAAACTCCTCCAGGGCCGGTCGACCCAGAAAGACATTATACGGGGAATCAACATCCAACACAAGGAACGGTAGGATCCGTACCCTCCTATGTTCACCTTTTCCTAACTCAACAAAACCTATCACGTCAGTGGCTGCACCATTAAAACCGTGAATGCGGGCTTTAGACGGCTTCAGATCTTTTTCCTCCATCTTCATTTGGTCGTACGCCTTTTTAAGGATAATAATCATAGAACTCCCACAATCAATAAGTATCCTTCTCACAAACGCCGGCCCAATCGTTGCTGATACAACCATCGGGTTAATGGTAGGTGCCTCCACTCTATCGGCATCCCTGCCCCTGAATATTGTATCATCCATCATCATTCGCTGCTGTTTTGCTGCGGCCCCGTCTTCTATGCTTGAACAGCACTCGAAATCCCTATGCTTTAGGGAACTAGCATAGCGTTCCATTTCCTGCCAGCTATTGTCTGTCGGGTGAGGTCCACCGACTATCGTGTTTATGACCAATCTACCACCAGTTCAAACAGGTTCCTTAAGTCGAGGTGGAGCTTGCCCACGACTAGGGTCGGACGTTCCCTGTCCACCTTCCTATGAATTCTTTACAAACTGCTGTAACTTTTTCTTGCGAATCAGTTTTCTATAGCATCATGGAGGTGTCTATATTCTTCATTTTTGTGCCCATATGCCTCATGGAAGCGACAATACTTACTAATCTTCTTTTGTTCCTCATTGGATTCCTTTACGCACGGCTTTTGGTATTGGAAGGAGTTACAGGTTGACAAATAAACATAATCCAAAGATGTGTTCAGGGGTGTGCACTCATTGTAGGTCCGGATCCTTGGTTTCCACTTTCCTGCTTCCCTTTTCCTTTCGAAACTTGCAATCAGGATCCTTTAGACTGCTCGTGCTTGTTTTGAAAATTGACCTGGACCTTTCCAGAGTTGTCGCCAGATTGTTTTACCACAATATTGCTTTGCAGCGTCTCCTTGCCAGGCCATGGTGCATTGCCACGCCTCGTCCACCTGGCTTCCCCCTTCTCATAAATTGGTGCGCTTTCGAATAAAAACGTTCCAGAGTAGCCTGAGGTTTTCCTACCATCCAATCACCAAACTCCGAATCTGGATCTACTCCTCGCAACATGGCCATTAAAATAGCATGGTCATTCGGGTTGCTAACTTCGGTAGCAGCAACGTGAAATCTTTGCAAATATTCTTTTAACGACTCCCATGGAGCCTGGTTTACACTGGATAAAGACATCACATCCTTTGGACGAGTGGTATGAATTCTGAACTGCTCTACAAATTTTATCGCTAACTTATCAAATCTAGAGACCGATCGCGGAGGAAGTATGGTAAACCACATGGTAGCGATTCCAGATAGGTTATTGGGAAACATCTACATTTAGTTGCATCATTCGCCCTAGCCGAGTCCATCATCCACTCGTATCTCATTACATGTTGTCGGAGATCAGTCTTTCCCTCATAGGCTGGAATAGTCGGCATGCTGAACTTCCGGGTGTACTCAGCATGTAAGATGGCATCTGTGAATGGAGTACGACTCCTAGTTGTACCCCAATCATCGTTAGTCAAAACCTGATTTTCTCTCATCAACTGTCTGGCAATAGCTTATAAATCCGGGATCTGGATGGGAGGTGGCAAGTTGGACTCCATCTTGCATGACCGTTCTAGCTGGTGCCTCGTCGGTTGTTGGTCTCCTAAATGTGTATCCTGAGGACCTGCTTTTCTATGACCCTGGTGAGCCGGTCAGCCTGCTTCCACTCGTGCTCTGGATCCTAAGTTTCCCATTCCAACTTGAGTGTGATTTCCTAGGTGCAAGTTAGGGGCCACGGCTCCAGGTAAGGAATCTGGACCACTCCTGTTGGATTGATCTATTGCTCCTATTTGCGCTGTTTTAATTCTAGGGCGTCTACGCCTAGGATGTTCATTAGACGAAGTAGAGCTATCATATGATGAGTAGGAAGCGGGACTTCCTCCAGCATTATGATGATATTGTCGAGTAAGTTGAGTCATGAGATTGGAGTTAACTTAAATCTGCTTGTTAAGCTGTCTCCTACTCTCCACGAGCTCTTTCATCAGCTTATTGAACTCTGTCCTTGTGACAACTTCTGTTTGGTTTAGGATGGTGGTGGTCCCTGCAACTGGATTAGCTTGTTGATTGCTGGGTCCTTCTTGTTAGACGCTAGCGGTCTCGTTGACATCCATATTGTGGGAGGATGATCTGGTGCGTGGTCTTCCCATTGTAAGGTTATCAGTAGGAACTCCGAGTAGAATCTATGGACTTCTTATGAATGAACTTGGATCTCCTTTGGGGGATTTCTTCAATCTATTAGCGACAAAGTAGATCCTAACAGCCCGAGAATGCGGTTCTCAGTGAAAGCACCAAAATGTTAGCACCAAAATTGATCACTAACACCCTTGAGTAGAATTGTGTAGAGAGATTAATGAAGAAATAAATTAAACCAGAGGAATATCATAGTAGAATGCAATCAGAATAATAAAAACGAGAACAGCAGAATTATAGTGGTTCGGCGTAACTACCTACATCCACTTTGAGTGTAATCTTTATTGCTTCTTCAAACAATTGAATACTGTTACAATCCATACTCAAACAACTTGTGTACAAGTTTGACAGAAAAGAAATGAGTATTAAAAATGGCAAAGTCTCCAAGGAGTACTCGAAAAAAGGTCCCTTGAGCTGCACCCCTACCCATATATTTATAGACGGAAATAGGCTGGTTCACCTGCGTTAGCCCATGACCAAGATGACTAGGCCCAAATATGTTAATCTTGGGTTAGTCGGTCCAGGTGTGCCGAACGACTCTCGGCCGAGCGAGAAATACCGATCCAGTATAGCTGGTCGGCGGCCATCTAGAAAATGACTCGGAGAAAGCTTTCACAGGACTTGGGCAACTTATAGTGAGCCTCGAAGTAGAACAATGCCAAACTCCTCACTTCTCCTTTGACTTCAAGAGTGGGCTGACTCCCTCACTTTGCACCGAACCAGATACACAGAACATTCGTGCTGAACTACTTTTTAATCAACGGCAATAGCCTCCCCACCACGGTCGAACGATGCCTACAAGCTCGTCTAGCCCGAACGATATTTGCTGGATCATCTAGACCGAACCGCTTTGTCTCCCTATGTTGGTCGGATCACTCTAAACAAAAATTTTCGAGGCCGAACGAGAAATGTCGAGCCACTCTTCCCCGAGCATCTAGACCGAACTTCCTTGGCTATTCCTCCTCATTCGAGCAATGAGCTTCTCGCCAAGGCCAAGCAGAGAACAACTGATCCATTGGGTTCGAACTACCCTGTCATACTCATCTTTGCCGACCCACTCTGTGCCGAGTGACTGGGCCGGACTAGACTCGAACCTCACTAGTCTCCTGCACTACCAACCCATTCTATGTGTGAGCCCCATTCAGGTTTGACCATGAACCATAAGCTCTTCGACTATCGCCACATAGCCGAGCCAAAATGTCCGGTAAAACCCCATATACCCTTGGCGGTAGTCCCATCACCTATTTGGAGATCACATTCTCTCATATAGAAAGTTGAAGTGTAGTGAATGCCCACTCTTCCATTTGCTTCCTCTCAACATCCGAGATGTCCACCGACAACAACAATGTATCAAAAAGTACCTGATGCACTCGATTCCACCATAACACCGTTTTCATTTTCGTTTGCCACTTTTCAAAATCAATGTCTCCATTCCACTTTTCCATAACCAATTGTGATCTCGAAGCTATGTACAATCCATGTATATACAGCGCTACATCACATAGATTAACCATTAAGGGACTACCTGAGGTATTATCTGGTTCTGGCATTTCCATAACCACCTACCAAGACCCAAAGCTTCAATATCAAATGCGATGTGAGTTCTAACTCTAGGCCGCTCAAATCATGACCCCAAAGCACAGTGGAAAATGAGATTGTGGTAAGAAGTGTAAAAATAATCAATCAGTATCTTAATCCAATCCAAAATCAATCACAATCACAAAACAAACAATAGAGAAACAAAGAAATAATGATAAAATGAATCACATCCCGATTTATAGTGATTCCACTAACGTCTTTTTAGTGTTCATCCACTTTGAGAGAAACCTTTATTAATAGCAATGAGTAGAGTATAAACGATTGATTACAATGATCAATATTCAAATGAATAGATTTTTGGAGAGGAGAATTGAAGAAAAATAGGTCTTGATAACTCTATTTAATGGTGAATAAACCTCGATAAAAAACCCTTGGATTTCTCTTCACTTTGAATCTTGAAAATAGCTTATATAGTGAACCATCATTCTTTGACAAATACTCAATTTTCCTATTGAAGCCCTGCAAGAGAATACACAAATTCTGCACCTCAAAAATAAAACAGCACCGCGTTAGACATCTGCCACAACCTCTCAGATGTCTGTTGTAACTTTCGAGTTGTTGTAAACCTGCTGTAAGATGTCTGAGGATTCCTGTAAGACGTTTGATAAAACTTTCAATCTGTGCATCTTCAAATCGCGAAAACTTGAGCATCTGAGCCTCGATTCACACGCCGTTTTCACTGTTATCAGGCTATTCTTGACCTCTTAAATTCACCATACAGTGTCATCAAAATTCAGCACATGAGTAAGCGGAGAAGTTTCTTTTGGGTATGGGGACAAAGAAGTTACTTTTGATGTTTTCCTACTTTAAGAACCTTTACACGATCCATGCAACTTTAATAGCATACGTCGTATACATGTGTTCCTTTTTAACCGTTCCCTAAGTAGCGGTTTCATTTTAATATTCTCATTCCAGAGATTGCTTTAGAATAAATTTTAATTTCCTACCTTCTATTATATGTCTGCTGCTTCATGATGGAGAGGATTTTCGAGTTGACCATTTCATGTTGAATTTTAGGTGTGTGTATCGAAAGTAAATATACCGAAATATGATGTTTCCCTTCTTGAATTGAAAATCATCCACTAGCTTCCAATATATTCTGGCCCAGTATAATTTTCCTTCCTCTAACATATAAATTTATTACATATACGTGCAGGCACTAGATGGGAAAAAACAATTCTTAACCAGCAGAAGACACAATGAGCAAGATGGATGTTGTTAATGCTAAAAGTGCACGCTAACAACCCGGTGTAAGTTGCCGTATATTGAAAGCACCACCCGTTGATACAGGAACTAAAAGTAAGCAGAAATCACATAAAATAACAAAGAGACGACAATTTTATAGTGGTTCGGCTCAAAGTCAAGCCTACGTCCGCTTAATCTTTTCTTTTCTTCCTTTATTACAAGTTTTACAACAATTCTTCAATTACAACATCACTAGGGAAAATCATTAGAACTTTGATTTAGGAAAGCTTCTTCAATTCATGTTCGATGGACTTGATCTCTTTTAAAGGTCTTTGAAGTGTCTTTGGCGCTTTAAGTGTTGAAGGAGTCGAGTAAACAACAAAGCGTTGGCCTTCCAAAAATGATCCGAAGTCCCCTTCTCAGTTGGAGCAGGCGTGGTATTTATAGAGTGGTTCTGCGTTAAGGTCGTAGGTTGTAGGCGACCTAACAGGGACGAGTTAAGGTTGTAGGTCGCAGGCGACCTAACAAGGATGAGTTAAGGTTTTGGCTTGATGAACTGCTTCGGTTGGTAGGTCGGGAGCGACACAAGGAGCTGCGGCATAGAGGGTGGCGACCTAATGGAAGAAGCAGTATGTGGCTTGGGTCGTGAGCGACCTAAAGGAAGAGGTAGTATGCGGATTAGGTCGCTGGGCTTTTAGGTAGTTGAGTCATTAGACCGTTGATTTGTTTAGGTCGTGAACCCTTTGAATCAGGTCATGCTTTAGGTCGCTGAGAAGTTAGATCGTGAGCGACCTATGAGGAAGTTAGATCGTGAGAGACCTATGGGGAAGTTAGGTCGTAGTACGGTGGAGTTGACACATATGATCTCGGATTGACTCGAAACTTAGAGTGATGCTTTTCATGACTTTGTTTGTCGTGTTCTATCAATTGTAACCTGATCCGAGCTTGGATAAAATCCATTGATATCCATGGTTAAACAATGCATAGCTAGTCTTTTGAGATGAGCTGTCTTTGGCTTTTGATCGATCTTTTGGTATCACGGCATTGTCAAAAGATGGTATAACATTTGCCCCCCCAAAACATGCCTTGCGATAGGAAGGTGTGTTTTGTAACGCCACACGTTGGATGTTCATATCCTGTCAATAACCTGTAAAGAATTCAATAATTTCATATGACCTCGGATGACGATCGTTAGGGATCGTATGTCATTTGAGGTAAAGTGTGACCGTTCGTGGTCTTGTGCTGTTTGAGGCACATTGAGACCGTTCGTGGTCGGGTGCCGTTCAAGGCGAATTGTGACCGTTCGCGATCTTGTGCCGTTCGAAGCACATTGACACCGTTCGTGGTCTAGTGCCGTTCGAGGCGAATTGTAACCGTTCGCGGTCTTGTGCCGTTCGAGGCACATTGGGACCGTTCGTGGTCGGGTGCCGTTCGAGGCGAATTATGATCGTTCGTGGTCTTGTGCCGTTCGAGGCATATTGGGACCGTTCGTGGTCGGGTGCCGTTCGAGGCGAATTGTGACCGTTCGTGGTCGGGTGCAGTTCGAGGCGAATTTTTGACCATTCGTGGTCAGGTGCCGTTCGAGGCGAATTTTTGACCGTTCGTGGTCGGGTGCCAATCGAGGAGAATTTGTGTGACCGAGGGGAACTTAATATTATCGATACCAGGTTGACGTTCGGGTGAGTTCCTGAATCGTTTGTATAGGTGGTTTGTCGGTATCTCAGAGCATGCCTAAGGACCGTTCACGACCCCGTACATGTGTAAGTAGCTTAGCCATCCCAGAATTATCCAAATCCAATATTCATTAAACAGAAGAGTTTTCAAAGCAAAGATATCAGATAAACTCAAATTCAAACACTAGAAGTAAAAAAGCAAAGTAGTACGTCAGAGTGCAAACACCTACATCGATATGATTTAAAGTTGTATCAAAGCATGCCTAGGGATCGTCCGTGGTCCCGTACATGTGTGAACAACTTATTTGTGTAGATGTGGAGTTTGCCGCTCATTCGTCATCATCTCAATCAACTGATAATAAGCTGACGCCTCGATCCTGAGCCGTCTTCAATTGATGCAGATGGTGGTAGTTTTTGCTCCACCTTTGCCGTCCTCTTTCTCACATACTGTAATAGCAAACCATTCCGAATATGCCCCTCAACTTCGTCTTTTAAGTGCCTGCAGTCATTTGTGCTATGACCATTCAACTCATGGAATGAGCAATACTTGTCTGACTTCTTCTCATTGTTGGTTGGATCTCTCCTAATCGGCTTTTGATAAGGAACCCGTCCCTTGGTGTCCTGATAGATTCGCTCCAAAGTCTCATTCAACTCTGTATATGAGGTGAATCTTGGTTCCTTTCGTGGTTGTGCTGATCTTTCGTTGTTATCCTCAGCCTTTCGTTTGTCTTTGCTAGTTTCTACATCTTTCTCAGGAGGATTTCCGCCCCCCTTGATTGCGTAAACATCGATTCCTTCTTCCCTTTCTGCACTAGCATCTTCCAATCGTAAAAACTTTTCGGCCTCATGATAGAATTCTCCTAGATCCATAGGTGGATCCTTAGTTAATGAATTTTTGAACTCTGTGCCATCAGCTATTCCAGACACAGCTGCCATCAAAACCATGGATGGATCTAGTCGATCCACCGATGCAGCTGCCGCATTGAATCGTGTTAAAAAATTCCTCAAAGACTCCCCAGCTTTCTGCTTTAAAGTTGCCAAACTCATCACATTCTTGGGTCTTGCGATGTAAACCCTAAATTGCCTCATGAACTTCTCGGCTAAATCAGCCCACGCTCCTATAGAGTTGCTTTCTAGCTGCCTAAACCATAGGGCTGCGATATCTGTCAGATACAATGGAAAGCACTGAGCCATGACTTCCTGTGATTCCCCCAGCACTTCCATATGCCTCATGTACCTTGTCAGATGGACTGCGGGGTTCGTCCTTTCATCGTACTTCTCCACTGATGGTAACTTGAACTCTGGTGGGTTCGTAGCTGTCCTGATCGCAGAAGAAAAGGGACTCCTGTTTACATCTTCAAGATCTCTGCTCACTAGACCGCCTCTCATGGCTCGTCTAACTATTTCTGCCAATCTGTTATTGTCTCCAAGATATAGTCCTCGTTCATTGGCTTCGACCTGGCCCACGAGTCCATTAGAGTTTTTAGGAAACTGCCCCCCTAGTTGAGTGTTCACTCCTCTGCCAATGCCATGTTGCTCAAATACACCCGATGTTCTTCTCGGTAATGGGTTTGCATGCTCTAGATGAGTGCCCCCTAGTCCTGGTGCTCCCTCAGATGGTCCTGCTCCACTCTGAACTCCAGCTGTTCCTTGATTTTGCGCTCAAAGTTGTCTAATTTGATGAAACAAATTCTGGATCATCTCCTCTTGTCTCTTCATCATTGCCTCCATCTCATTCCTGGTGATGAAGACTGAAGCCTGGATCTCTCCTGAGGAAGCCCCTTGACTCCCTTCGTGCTGACTTCTTTCTGGTCTCTGTTTTCTACTTGTTTTCCTTCCAGGAGCCATAATCTCGGGTAGACTTCTAGTTCCTAAAGAGAGTCTTTCAAAAAATCTTTACGAAGCAATAATGAAAGCGCTCCTGAGTTCAATTTTCAGTGAAAGCACCAAAAATGTTAACGCTAAAAGTGCACGTTAACACCCGGTGTAAGTTGCCGTATATTGATAGCACCATCCATTGATACAGGAACTAAAAGTAAGCAGAAATCACAGAAAATAACAAAGAGACAATATAGTGGTTCGGCTCAAAGTCAAGCCTACGCTCCCTTAATCTTTTCTTTTCTTCCTTTATTACAAGTTTTACAACAATTCTTCAATTACAACATCACTAAGGAAAATCATTAGAACTTGGATGTAGGAAAGCTTCTTCAATTCATGTTCGATGGACTTGATCTCTTTTAAAGGTCTTTGAAGTGTCTTTGGCGCTTGAAGTGTTGAAGGAGTCGAGTAAACAACAAAGCGTTGGCCTTCCAAAAATGATCCAAAGTCCCCCTCTCAGTTGGAGCAGGCATGGTATTTATAGAGTGGTTCTGGGTTAAGGTCGTAGATCGTAGGCGACCTAACAGGGACGAGTTAAGGTTGTAGGTCGTAGGCGACCTAAGAGGGATGAGTTAAGGTTTTGGCTTGATGAACTGCTTCGGTTGGCAGGTCAGGAGCGACATAAGGAGCTGTGGCATAGAGGGTGGCGACCTAATGGAAGAAGCAGTATGTGGCTTAGGTCGCGAGCGACCTAAAGGAAGAGGTAGTTTGCGGATTAGGTCGTTGGGCTTTTAGGTAGTTGAGTCTTTAGACCGTTGATTTGTTTAGGTTGTGAACCCTTTGAATCGGCTCATGCTTTAGGTCGCTGAGAAGTTAGATCGTGAGCGACCTATGGGGAAGTTAGGCCGTGGTACGGTGGAGTTGACATATATGACCTCAGATTGACTCGAAACTTGGAGTGCTGCTTTTCATGACTTTGCTTGCCGTGTTTTATCAATTGTAGCCTGATCCGAGCTCGGACAAAATCCATTGATATCCATGGTTAAACAATGCATAGCCAGTCTTTTAAGACGAGCTGTCTTTGGCTTTTGATCGATCTTTTGGTATCACGGCATTGCCAAAAGGCGGGATAACAGATGCCATATTAGCTTCTGGAATTAACTTTTAATGCGGGTGATCGTCGATCAAACTTCTTTCAAAGTCTAAGCATGATGAAATGATAGCTGTTGTTGGTCTTGCAGTGTTCACCCTGTTTTGGAACTGGTATCCTCTTACGTATTTCATAAGCCTTGCTTTCTACTTTACTGCTTTTGTTGGGCTCAATTATGATCTCAAAATGCCAAAATGTGAGTTCTTTTCAAATGCAATGCTTGAGTACCCAAAGGCAACTACAACATCCACCGCCACATCAAACACTTTTTCTACCTCTACTTTTGGTATGATTTCTATCTTGTGAGCATTTTACCATTTAGTAGAATAATGTTGGCAAATTTAGTTGAGTATCTAATAGGGGGTAGAGGGTAGAAATATCTGAATTACAAATCAAACTAATGAGATTACCAAGTTGTTCAAAGCATATAATGATGGATGTGTAGTTCAAATATTTGCAAATATCATAATTTTCTTGATATAGCATAATCGCTACTACTTTTGGCTATTATATTTTATATGTACAATTAGTCTATTAACTGTTGTTTGTACTCTTACACATCTACCAAACTAAAATCTTTTATGTCTTCAATATTATATCCCCTTAGAAATCGTATCTTGAACCAACCCATGTTTGCAAAAGTATAAAGCTTTTGTTCGGATTTGACCTTAGGAGCCATATTAACGGTAATATCAAAAAGCTTTGAAAACTGTTCAATGTCTATTTTTTCCCCACTGTATTTATAATAAATTTGATTATGTTTTATTAAGAGAATATTCAGGCCTTGCCAGCTTCCATATTGACGCAGCGTAGGAAGCGAACTCGATGATGTAAATCGAATCCCTCCAGGATCTTACACGATTAGCATGAATAATCGGTGAATCGATGATAAATCGATGAATTTAAGAACACCGAAAGGCCCAAATCCGCTGATCACGAAGATACTGGACTTTAGCAATCTTCGACACGTTGATCGTGCACGATACCGTGAGAGAAGATCTTAAATTCTTCGAACGTTGATCAAGCGCACTTGATTTCGTGAATTGGCTTCAACAATCGCTGAATCGAGCGCACTCGAATACCGAAAGTGGAGATAGGAGATTACACTCAACTACCAATTTGAATGGAGGCACAAAGCACAAACCAAATTTTATTCAAAATTCAACAACCTACAAATGACACGACTCGCCTATTTATAGGCTTACAACACCAAAACACTACACAAAGTACAACACATTACAAACAGTACAAACGGTTACAAGATAACACGATTTAACAACATATGATATAAGAAAACACAATACAAACGACTTAAGAAACCAGGCATCAGAAACAGTGACTTAAGCACTTCTGTAGCTCTTTCGCAACCTAAGAATTCAGTAGTTTCGCGACTTAAAGATCTGGAGCGATCTATGGTTCGTCGCGACTTAAAGAATTTAAACGATCCATGGAAGCTCAGCGACATAACCCTTCCTCGTTCGCGATTTTAGAAAATGGCAGCGACTTACAGAAGGTCGTTCGCGCGACCTACAGGAAGAAATTCGCGACCTAATGTAGCTCGTTCGCGACTTAAGCTCGTTCGCGACCTATGGATGGAATTCGAATCTGATTCTTCGCGACCTAGAGGGAAGCGACCTTGGTTAGCTCGCGGTGTAGAGTGGATGTGGGGAAGTTGCGAAGCTCGTTCGCAAGTTAGGTTGGAGTTAGGCCGCGGTGGTTTTTCATGACTTAGGGATAGGTCAGAGCTTTCCTCTTCCGTGACCTTGTTGCTAGGTCGTACGCGACGTACGGAGCGGCGATTCGAGGTATGAACTTCGTCATCCTCCCCTTGTTGGAAGGAATTCGTCCTCGAATTCACACTCTCATAATCTTCTACAAGTTCCGCCTCATAATACGGAACTAAGTGTTTGACATTGAAAACATCAGAAGCATGAACATTTTTCGGAAACCTTAACTGATACGCATTACCATTGACCTTCTTTATGATTTCTAAAGGACCAATCTTTCATTCAACTTCTCAGTGAAACTCTCGTTGATTCGTTGTTCCATTTCATCGGCCTCTTCTCTTCCATACAAAGCATTAATATTGTGATGACGTTGAGCTCGTCTCGGTGGCATGATTGAACTTCAACAAATTCAAAAAAATCCAAACGCTTTCCGAACTTTGATCCAAAATGATAAGGATCAAAACTCCCAACTTGTTGCAACTTCACGATGAACACGATGAACACCAAACTTCTCAACGAATTCCAATCTGATCTTCAAACTTCAAATGACGCAAACTCCTTGCGATCTTGCTCTGATACCAAACTGACGCAGCGTGGGAAGCGAACTCGATGATGTAAATCGAACCCGTCCAGGATCTCACACGATTAGCGGGAATAATCGGTGAATCGATGATAAATCGATGAATTTAAGAATACCGAAAGGCCCAAATCCATTGATCACGAAGATACCGGACTTTAGCAATCTTCGTCACGTTGATCGCGCACGATACCGTGAGAGATGATAACGTTGATCAAGCGCACTTGATTCCGTGAATTGGCTTCATAAATCGTTGATTCGAGCGCACTCGAATACCGAATGGAGATAGGATATTACCTCAACTACCAATTTGAATGGAGGCACAAAGCACAAACTGTTGGGTGAGTTTCGACCGTTCCGACACCGCCGAACCAACTCCTCTACCATCCACTGCTGAACAACCTACGTCCCATGCCTGCCGAACCAACCTATTCCACGTACTGCCGAACCATCCTGTTCCATCTACCACCGAACCAACCTTCCCCCCATGCCTACCGAACCAACCTATTCCACGTACTGCCCAACCATCCCGTTCCATCTACCACCGAACCAACCTTCTTTCCATGCCTACCGAACCAACCTTCCCCCCGTGCCTACCGAACCAACTCAAAGTAGCACCACTGGACCAGAAGCAAGGGAGGCCTCCACCGAAACCAACCTCCACCGAACCAATGTACTACCGGACCAAGGAGTACCAGACCAACATTGCCAGGCCAGATTTCTTCAGCCCAGGCCCACCAACTGCTATATACATCCAGGACCCCTACCCTCAGCCTGATTCTATAAATAGAGGGGCAGAGGTACAACGATGGCAGACAAGTTTGAGAGCTCAAGCACGGATGGAACTTTCAAACAACTTTCAGATACTTGTAATCAAAGCTTTGTACCTGTAATCTGAACAGAAAAGGAGAATAACATATAAAGTGGACGTAGGCACATCCTGGCCGAACCACTATAAATCTGTGTGTCTTTTACAGTTTAGTCCATCTATTTTACATATTTGCATAAATCACCCAAATCACTAAGAACAACACATAATCAACTAAGTCCTACGACTTGGAGGTGTTTGCCCATTTTTTGTGCAAACATTTTTGGTGCTTTCACTGAGAATTGAACTCAGGACCTCCCGCTTAACCCTTTTCCTATCAGCATCGTTCATTACTTGGAAAACATGCCTCCTGGACGGTAGAAAGATGCTAACAAAGGAAAGAACATCGCAACTAGCAGTATCACAGATCCAGTGATCAGAGATCAAGACAATCGTCCGGTTCCAACAGCAAATGGAAATCAGGCAAATCCGACATTCCCTGCTACGGAACAACCAATTACAAGGACGGATCTGGACAGGGTTGTGGCTGAAGTAATTAACCGCTTCGTACCTCAACAAGAAGCCTTGGTGGACCAACTCATGTCACGCTTAAGGGATGCTGAAGAATCCAACCCCAACACTGAATCATGGGGTGAGTCCCGGTCTGGAGGATCTGGGAGACGACAAAGGTCTTTCTTCTTCGAAGAGGCTAACAACAGAAACAGCAGTGGTAGGAGCCGAGCCCGGACTCCGCCCGAATTCCGACCCGAGGAAACACTTGGAACCGAACCCAACAGGGAAGGTACCAGGCAGGGGTCGGATGTAGCGGAGCCTGCCATGCTACCTAACCATGGAAACACCAATAGACGGGGCCGAGATGGAGTCCAGGTCGAAGTTGGACCCGAGGAAGTGCTGAGGACAGAACCCAGAAGGGGAAGATCAAGGCAAGGGCCAACGGTGGCTGACCCTAGCGTGCCCCCGGTAGACCAGAGGCAGCCATTGGAGAATGTTAGGAGTGATAGACGATACCATCCCTACAAGTCATCTGGACAAAATCAATCCCGCAGGGAAGAACCAAACTCATTTCTATCCGCTCCAAGTTCTGATGAAAGGATGGCGCGATTGTTCAGAGATTGCGTCCAACGGGACCAAATGGATCGGGGGATAGGCGCTAGGGTAACCAACCCTTTCACCCGCAATATCGAAACTGTCATCTCTCCCCGGGAATGGAAAATGCCAACAATGGAATCTTACAAGGGAACCTCTGACCTCGTTGTACACTTGCAGAGATACACACAGCATATGCTCATGAGTGGAGCAACAGAGGGAGTGTTGTGTAAATGCTTTCCACTATTCTTGGCAGATCTAGCTACCTCCTGGTTCTGCCATCTACCCCAAGGATCCATTAGCTCATGGGAAATGTTGAAAGAAAAGTTCATCAGCTAGTTCCGCATTCATGTGGAACAACCCAAGGATGCTTATTCCCTATCTAATATCAAACAGAAGCCCGGAGAGACAAAGCAACAATATCTAACCCGATTCAACGCCGTAGTGGCCGCAGTCCAAGATGCCGATGAGAAACTTATCCTAATGGCCCTCTGCAGCGGTATGCATCCGGATACTAAATTTACTAGGAGATTAACGAAAGAAAAGCCAGCTACCTTACCCGAATTCTTCCATGAAGCCGAAAAACATATGAGACTTGAAGACGCTTCCATTGAAAGGCAGACAGGGAAACAAACCAAGGCAGCTCATGGCAACACATCCGCAGTAGCAAAGGACGTTCGAAGAAATGACTCCAGAGATAGTGCTGGGGGCAAGAAGGGAGAAAAGCATTTATATAGGCCAGAACCGAGATTTGACTCTTACACTTCTTTAAATGAAACAATCGAAAACATCTTCTTGGCCACCCAAGTCGAAGTTAGATACAAGCCCCCCCTCCCCCCCCCCCCCCACACAAGTAGGAATCAGATAATGCAATTAAGTCTGGAAAGTTCTGCCGCTTCCACGAATCTCATGGGCATGACACAAATGAATGCCATCATCTCCGGGACTTGATTGAAGAACACATCAGAAGGAAGAGACTGGAGCGCTATGTGAAAGGTCAGAACAGGACTTCAACTCCTGCCAATGAGAACCCAGGGCTACCCCCCCAGAAGTAGGCGGAGGAAATTGCAACACCAACGGCTCCAGTCAAGAGAAGATATTGGTCCTTACCATATCAGTAGAACCACACATCGTCGGCGGAAGCTGGATAGAAATGGAAAGATACGGTAAGTCACTTAGAAACGATGAAGGCTACGTTAATTCTGTTATGGAAGAACGCCACCCGAAACGAAAAGAGAATGATGACATCACATTTAGTAGGCGTGATCTAGAGGGAAGGCAGTACCCTCACATGGATCCTATGGTCATCTCTGTCTGGTTCGGTCCAGCCAAAGTTTTCTGAATTCTTGTAGACACTGGCAGCTCAGTAAATATCCTATTTAAGCATGCTTTCGACAAAATGAAGCTGTCAATGAAAGATGTGTCCCCTTGCAGCAAACCACTACATGGTTTCACTGGAGATGCGAGGATGCCCCTCGGGCAACTGGACCTCTTTGTCGAAATAGGAAGTCATCCCCGCTCTGTTGTGCGAAAACAAATATTTGTGCTAATAGAGAACCACTCGGCCTACAACGCCTTTTTGGGAAGACCAGCCTTGTCTGACTTCCAAATTGCCCTAGCCCCGTGGCGCCTGAAGATGAAATTTCCAACAGATAACGGAATAGGAGAAATAGAGGGAGATCAAGATGCCGCTCGAGATTGCTATGTAACTGAACTTCGCAATAACCGTAGGAAGGATAAAGGGAAGGATGCAGAGACTTCTCTCTGCAAGAAGAACTTGGAAGCATAGCAACTAAAGAAAGCCTCTCCTATTCAATATACCAGTGATCCCTACAATGAATTAGACCCCAGGGACAAAGAGGAGGAGGCCACCGCCGAGCCTGCAGAGGCTATGGAATTTGTATCTGTAGACAAACACGACCCAAGTAGAATGCTGAGAGTCGGGTCTCAGTTAAGAGCGGAATTGAAGAGTCAACTCATTGATTTTCTCCGCCACAACTTGGATGTATTTGCGTGGACGCACGCTGACATGACTGGAATCTCCCCAGACGTAGCATGCCACGTATTGAACATCGATCCCACCAAGGTGCCAGTAAAGCAGAAAAAGAGAAGCATAGGGTAGAACGATCAGCAGCCCTCGAGGAAGAAGTAAAGAGCCTACTTGCAAATAACTTTATACGAGAAGCCGTCTACCCAGAATGGATCGCCAACTCGGTACTGGTAAAGAAGGCTAATGGGAAGTGGCGAACATGCATCGACTTCTCCAACTTAAATGAAGCTTGCCCGAAGGATTGCTTCCCACTCTCCCGAATCGATCAACTCGTGGACAGCACAGCTGGACACGAACTCTTATCCTTTATGGACACATACTCAGGATATAACCAGATCCCTATGCACGCCCCCGATCAAGACCACACTAGTTTCATCACTGACCGGGGATTGTACTGCTACAGAGTAATGCCTTTTGGACATAAAAACGCCGGAGCTACTTATCAGCGCCTCGTCAACAAGATGTTTGCGGAACTAATAGGATGAACTATGGAAGTTTATGTGGATGACATGCTGGTAAAATCGAGGAAAGCCAACGATTATATAAACCACCTGGACGAGATGTTTCAAGTACTTCGCCAATATGGAATGAAGCTGAATCCTCTAAAGTGCTCCTTCGGAGTATCGTCGGGAAAGTTCTTGGGATTCATCGTCCATGCCAGTGGGATTGAAGCAAACCCCGAACAAGTCCGGGCTTTGCAAGATATCAAGATACCATCCACTCGAAGAGAGATGCAAAGCCCAAACAGGAAGGTGGCCGCCCTAAGCAGGTTCATCTCTAAAGCAACCGACAAATGCATCCCTTTCTTCGAAGCTCTAAAGAATGACAAAGGAAAGTTCGAATGAACTGACGAATGCTCGACAGCCTTCCTTAACCTAATCGAACACCTCCAGAGACCACCATTACTCTCAACTCCAAATGAAGGCGAAGAACTATACCTATACCTATACCTTGTTGTATCGTCCCATGCTTTAAGCACCGCTTTGATGAGAGAAAACAACCGCGCGCAGCGGCCCGTATACTTTGTAAGCAGGAGATTTACAGGGGCAGAAGCCAGATACCCTAAACTTGAGAAGCTAGCATACTGTTTGCTAATCACGTCACGGAAACTGCGACATTATTTCCAATCTCATTCCATCAGAGTTTTAACCGATCAACCGCTAAGGCAGGTACTCCATCGCCCCGACACTTCTGGGTGATTACTTAAATGGTGCGTTGAACTGAGTCAATATGATATCACCTACCATCCTCGCACCGCCATCAAGGGACAAGCCATGGTCGATTTCATTGCCGAATTCACTACCAACGAAGGTAAGGATCAATCTGAAATAACAAAAGATATCAAGTGGAATCTCTTTGTAGATGGAGCATCAAACGAAAAGGCTCGGGGGCAGGTATTGTGATAATCACCCCTAGGGAAAGGAAGCTGCACTATGCCCTAAGGTTGGAATTCGATGCCACCAACAACGATGCAGAATATGAAGCAGTAATAGCAGGATTAGAACTTGCCTTAGAAATTGGAGTCGGTTCTTTATGTCTTCATAGTGATTCTCAACTTATCGTAAACCAAGTACTAGGAGAATTTCAGACTTTAGGAGAACGACTCACATCATATCTAAAGAAGACCAAGCTGCTGCTCGATCAATTGGATTACTATTTAATCAAACACATTCCTTGAGAAGAGAATCGAGAGGCCGACGAACTGGCAAAGCAAGCTAGCATGAAGAACAACACCATTTTCGGAGCAGTAACCATCTTGAAACAACTAGCCCTAAGTTTCGAGCAAGAAGATCTGATAGCTGCAATCGAAGAAGAAACTTGGATGGCTCCTATCCGAAAATATTTACAAGATGGCACACTGCCCGACGGGCGTAATGAAGTTAAGAAAATCTTGAGGAAAGCTTCCCGCTACACAATGCAAGAAGGCATCCTCTATCGGGGCGGCTTCTCTAACCCCTTATTAAGGTGTGTCACTGGAAGGGAAGCCAAAAAATTCTTATCCAATGTCCATCAAGGAAGTTGCGGATATCATACTGGTGGACAGACTCTGGCAAAGAAGACGCACCGATATGGATATTACCGGCTCACTCTAAACAAAGACTCCTTAGACTTCGTCAAAGATGCGACAGATGTCAGAAATTTGCTAAGATTCCTCGACTACCCACAAATGAGATTACTCAAATGACCAGCCCTTGGCCCTTTGCAGTATGGGGAATTGACTTGATTGGCGAACTGTCGATGGGCCGAGGCGGAGCCAAATATGCTATAGTGGCAGTCGACTATTTCTCCAAATGGGTGGAAGCGGAACCCCTAAATAAGATATATTCGGCAAAAGTTATTAACTTCTTGATCAAAAATGTTCTATGCAGGCACAGGGTTCCACTCAAAATCATATCGGACAATGGACTTCAGTTTGACAGCGAGGAGTTCGCCGACTGGTGCCAAGAACACGAAATTCACAAAAGCTTCTCATCTGTGGCTTATCCCCAGGCAAATGGACAAGTCGAAGCTATCAACAAAATTCTTAAAACTCTAATCAAGAAGAAGCTTGAAAAGTCAAAAGGCGCTTGGGTGGATGAACTTCCTACGGCACTTTGGGCCTACCGCACTTCTTTCAGGACATCAACAGGGCATACTACTTTCTCTTTGGTATACAGATCGGAGGCCATGCTCCCAGTTGAAATAGTAGTGCCATCCCACCGTAGGATCCACTGCAACCCAGAAGAGAACGAAGAACTCCTCCACATGTCTTTGGATCTAATCGAAGAAAGAAGAAATAATGCAGCACTCAAAGCAACAGCTCAAAAGCAAAAAGTGGCAGCACAATACAACTCAAAAGTTAAGCACCGCAGCTTACAAGAAGGAGATCTCGTCCTCAAGCGGATCTTCCCACGCCCTGGAGCGCTGGACCCAATCTGGGACGGACCCTATGTAATTCATAAAGATCTCCACAACGGAGCTTATAATTTGTCAACAGTGGACGGAGAGGTGTTCCAGAGGGCATGGAACATCCAACACCTTCGTGGACACTTTTCTTAACTTGTACTGCCCATATGAAGTGAATTAACAAAGAGAATCGGTGGACGTAGGCATTTTCGTGCCGAACAACTTTAAAAATCTTGTCTCTTTTTAACTTGTTCCTTTATATCTTGGCTTCTTGTTAAGCTTTATCCTTTTCTGTTGAACAAAATCCTGTGTAACGACATTTCCATTCTGGACAGTTCACGACACAATTTCACCTGGACAAGTCCTAACAGGTACTATACGAATCTATGCCCTCGCCAATGAGACACTTTTGCTCCAGCATCCCTCTGCTGCGGGTTAACTCATTGCTCGCTACGGCCCTCAAAGCCAACTGTAATGAGTCGATTATAAGCCACCGAGGAGGCCGAAAATAGCCTAGGCAGCTCATTATGGCGTTCGGCTCGCCGGCAACCGTGAACCGATTATAAGACCCAACATAAGGTGTGGCCAGCCAGGGGCAGTTCACAGTTGACGATCGGCACCCGCGTTGGCCGGCCACGGTAAATCGAATAATACCCACGATTACAGGCCATAATGGCCCGGGTAGTTACCGTGCGCGATCTCGGCTCCGATGTGTCTTAAGTACGACTATGGTAAAAAAGAAAACTCCCCACAGAGGCGTAAGATGGGTGACAAATGTCTCCAAGACCCACAGCTAGGGAAAATGACTACAAAACCCGTTTGCCACGAACTTAAGCACATCAAAGGCCTTCCGTGATTGGAAGTTTTACTATTTCTAATATTTCCATTTTATTTATAAAAACTCTCCTCCTATCCTCTATAACGATCACTAAAGTACAGGGCACAAAATAGGAGACACTCGCTAATGGGAATAAGAACTCACAGCCGGATGACAGGTCATTCAACTGCATTCCATATTCAATTACACAAGGCATTCAAAGCTACCGTCTACAGTAAAATAAAACTTGAAGGGCGGTAATTTCTTCTCTTATACATAAATATGAAACTATAATTTCTACGCACATCACACTAACATTGCAAGACATGAAATTATATTTTAAGCAAAAACTTAGCGTCAAACACAATTGAATCACTAACACATGCGCAGCTATATTTTATGCAACACATCAGAATAACAACAGCATTCAAACATAACAAAGTCAGCTTATGTTATAAGGTTACATGCCAAAAATCAAGTTGTTCGTTAAATAATTACAGCCCAAAAAATACATTAATGTTTTAACACTAACATAGAAAGCAACGTCAAATAAGTTGAAAAATGTCCAGATCAAGCCAAGGAGCCGACTGCATCGGGGCCTCGCTTCTATCCTGCTGTCCCTCCAAGGTCTACTTAACCGCCGGATCAGAGCTCTCAGCATGCTGACCAGAGGTAGTTAGCACTTCAAAGGTCCCGCCTGTCCAATTCAGGAGAAGAATTCGTTAAATAAACAATAAGCAACCAAGCTATGAAATGGCTAAAAGGGAAGACTTACCAGCATCCATTCCTTGATCATCATCTCCCAACTGCACATCTACCTCCTCGGCAGCAAGCAGCCGCATGCCTTCCTTCACCGCCACTTTCTCCTCCTTAGTGAACTGGGCCGTAACCGCATCCATCCTGAAGGCTATACCACCCTCCTTATCTGCATCAGCCTTGGCCTCCTCCAGAGCCCGGAGATAAATCCTGGCCATGATCCGGGGATAATCATCCATCCAGGATAAGTTTCCCTGCTTCCAAGTACGGAAATACATATCCTGGAGCATCTCATCCATCATCCCCTCGTTTTCCTCAAACTCCCTCATTCGGACCTCAGAAGCCAACAGCTTTGCAATGGCAGCATCCCTCTCCGATCGGTATCGCGAGCGGTCAGCCTGAAGGGATTTCCTCATCGCCTCCATCTCCTCCTTGAGCTTGGCTTGAGCAAGCTCCGCGGCTTCAAGCTTCCTAGATAACTCCTCTACCCGCTCGAGGTCCGCTTTCCGAACCTCGTCTACCGTTGCAATGGCCATATGAATCCGTTCCTTGCAGATGGCCTCCATTTTCCGCATCTCGGTTTTGCTAGCCTCTTCCATGGTTTTCTTTAGCCGTCTGGAGGCAGCCTCGTGCTGAGAGATCTGGATGGCCTGATCGGCGAGTTGCTTGGCCTGGTCGGCAACCACTAGCCGCAATCTTATGTTGGCACTCCCAATTTCCTCCCCGGACTTGACCAGTCGGGCTTGATGCCCCATCAACTTCCTAGTCTCCTCAGCTACTCGGTCGATATTTGCCTTGGCTTCATCCCCCATAGTTACAATCCAAGTAGTAAGCAAATCAAGGTCCAGGGACTTGGCCTCATCGAGTACCCTTACCATAGGATTGCGAGGGAGAAGGTGCTCACCAGTAACCTCGTCAAAGGAAATATCATGAGAAACCGGATCCAGATTCGGATGATCCGCAAATGGATTACAAGCCAAGCCGGGACGATCAATATGAGTAACGGTAGGATTCTCTGATGGATGCGGAGAGGGTGTGAACTCAGTATCCTCCTCCGTGATATCATGAATAGGCTGGGTTGGGGGCTGAGGTCCAGATGAAGGTTCGAATAAGGAGCGCCTCCTCCTTTTCTTTTGAATATCCTCTTCAATAACTCCGAGAAGAGGACGGTAGCCGACTATGTCCCCGGAACGATTGAACGGAGGCTTTGGTGTAGCGGAATCTTTGAGGAGTTTGAATTGTTCAAGGCGGTGCCGAATGTCTGATGTCTTGGCTGCATTACCCGTTCCTTAAATAAAAACCATGTATTACAAGCATGCATGGGACTACAATCCAAGAAACATGTGAAGTTAAAAGAGGAGTCAAAAATTCACCTTGAACCGCCGGAGTTACCCTAACTGAAATGCTCTCAGAAGATGGACCGACACCAGTCGCGGCCTTATCAGTTTTCTTCAGCTTCTCCACCAAGGCCGATCCTTCCTCCAACCCCTCAAAAGTCTGGAGGAAAGCATCATCTGTCCACTCTTGGCTCTCCCCCGCTTGCCTAGAAGGCAAAGCCCCGGTGCCCTCACCGCTCTGTCCTTCGCCACCATCACCTTCTCCATCACCTCCGCTCTCCTCCTCGCCTCTTTCTTCCTCTACATTTTCCTCGTCTGGAATATCTGGACATGTGCTAGGGGAGGGTCCATCGGATTTCTTGAGCTTCTTCCCCCTGACGACTGAAGGTATCGAGAAGGGTTTCCTCCTGCCGCTCTTTGTCGTGGCCCCTCCTTTGGATTTGGCAGCCCTTTCCTCGGCTGTGTCTCTCTACTTGACCACAGACTGACGTGGTAGAATCAAGTTGTGCTGCAGAAGAGTAACATTCCTGATCAGGTAAGAAGCTGACCTCTCCCTTCCCGAAATGGCTTCTATCTCCGCAGCCATCTGAACCAGGCGATCGTTCTCCACGACCGCAAAGCCACCTGTCGCTAGAAAGAAATAAAAACAAATAAGGAGAAGCATTGCATTCGGAACGGAAATTATAAATAAGCTTCAACTTACAGCCGGATGTGAAGCGACGGATAGAAACAGAGTCATCCTTGACGAAAAACCATTCTTTCTTGAACATGCTGAACTTCGAATATAAGTCCAGGACCGGCTTGAAGGATACGGCCGATTCCAAACTGATGTACGGAGACCCCTTCTTATAGCCCCTCAAGTTGTACAAATACCGGATCTCCCGGTTGGAAGCGGGATGCACATATCTTCTCTGGAAAATGATGAATAGGCTCACCAAGATAGCATAAGAATTGGGCTGAAGCTGAAAAGGGGCCACCTTCAAATAGGTAATGAAGCTGACTATCCAAGCATTGATCGGGAGAATGGCCCTGCACATGCAGTGGTACCTGCTGTAAGCAAAATACCCTTCAGGAGGGTCATACGGCATAACTCCATTCCCTGGCAGCACCATGCGTGCTCTATTAATCCCGAAAGAACGAGATATAACATCAAGCTGCTCCTCCTTGAAGGAGCTAGGAAAACAGTCAGGAGGAGAGTTCAAGAGCTCCTGAGGGCCATATCCATCCACTAGTGATCTCGGGGTGGGTCCCTGTCGTCCCGGTCCTGGCTGGGCTGGGGGCACAACGGGGGACACTCTTCTGTCCATAGATTTCCTCTTATCTGATCGAGTTTCGACTTTACGTGACATTTATCTGCAAACATAAAGAGTGCGTCGTCAGAATGAGGGAAGTAAAGAGCAAGTGCGTACAACCTAGAATTTCATTCATAAGTCGAAACATAAAAAGCTAAAGATCCATTCGGCACTCGGAATCCCCGAGTTAATTCAGTTGTCCCAACCTAAAAGTTCATTCAGCGCTTATCTTTCCCATTCTCATTTGGTGGTTCAAATACGAGTTTCATTCGGCAATTCAAAAATAAGAGTTTCATTCGGTAACTCAAGCACGAAGTTCATTCGGCAAGAGGGTCTCACCTGGTTCAGCAAAGATAGGAATTTGATTTGGCTAAACACGTTTGATTCGGCAAGGATAGGAGTTTGATTCGGCTAACACGGTTGGTTTGGCAAAGACAAGAGTTCGATTCGGCAAGGACAAGGGTTTGGTTCGGCTGATAAGGAGTGACGAAAACATTAGGCCCGTATTTATAGGCAAAATAAAAACGATCGAACCAACTGGCTCGGCACACAAGACCGGATGAGGATGTCCAAGCTAAAACAAAGTACGCCATATGCATGCACATGCCCTACTTTGGGGGGCAAGTGTTGGGTGAGTTTCGACCGTTCCGACACCGCCGAACCAACTCCTCTACCATCCACTGCCGAACCAACCTACGTCCCATGCCTGCCGAACCAACCTATTCCACGTACTGCGAACCATCATGTTCCATCTACCACCGAACCAACCTTCCCCCCTGCCTTCTGAACCAACCTATTCCACGTACTACCGAACCATCCTGTTCCATCTACCACCGAACCAACCTTCTCCCCGTGCCTACCGAACCAACCTTCCCCCCGTGCCTACCGAACCAACCTTCTCCCCGTGCCTACCGAACCAACCTTCCCCCCGTGCCTACCGAACCAACTCAAAGTAGCACCATCGGACCAGAAGCAAGGGAGGCCACTACCGAAACAACCTCCACCGAACCAACGTACTACCAGACCAAGGAGTACCAGACCAACATTGCCAGGCCAGATTGCTTCAGCCCAGGCCCACCAGCAGCTATATACATTCAGGACCCCTACCCTCAGCCTGACTCTATAAATAGAGGGGCAAGGGTACAACAATGGCAGACAAGTTTGAGAGCTCAAGCACGGATGGAACTTTCAAACAACTTTCAGATACTTGTAATCAAAGCTTTGTACTTGTAATCTGAACAGAAAAGGAGAATAACATATAAAGTGGACGTAGGCACATTCTGGCCGAACCACTATAAATCTGTTTGTCTTTTACAGTTTAGTCCATCTATTTTACATATTTGCATAAATCACCCAAATCACTAAGAACAACACATAATCAACTAAATCATAAGACTTGGAGGTGTTTGCCCATTTTTTGTGCAAACACAAACCAAATTTTATTCAAAATTCAACAACCTACAAATGACACGACTCGCCTATTTATAGGCTTACAACAGCACAACACTACACAAAGTACAACACATTACAAACAGTGCAAACGGTTACAACATAACACGATTTAACAATATACGACATAAGAAAACACAATACAAACGACTTAAGAAACCAGGCATCAGAAAAAAGTGACTTAAGCACTTCTGTAGCTCGTTCACGACCTAAGAATTCAGTAGTTTCGCGACTTAAAGATCTGGAGTCATTTATGGTTCGTCGCGACTTAAAGAATTTCAACGATCTATGGAAGCTCGACGACATAACCCTTCCTCGTTCGCGATTTTAGAAAACGGCAGCGACTTACAGAAGGTCGTTCGTGCGACCTATAGGAAGAAATTCGTGACCTAATGAAGCTCGTTCGCGACTTAAGCTCGTTCGCGACATATGGAGGGAATTCGAATCTGATTCTTCGCGACCTAGAGGGAAGCGACCTTGGTTAGCTCGCGGTGTAGAGTGGAGGTGGGGAAGTTGCGAAGCTCGTTCGCGAGTTAGGTTGGAGTTAGGTCGCGGTGGTTTTTCGCGACTTAGGGATAGGTCGGAGCTTTCCTCTTCCACGACCTTGTTGCTAGGTCGTACGCGACGTACGCAGCGGCGATTCGAGTTATGAGCTTCTTCACATATTAGCATATGGCAAAAATCTTAGCCACAAACTATAGTAAAATAGACTTCTAGATGTATTAATTTTCATTTTCTTAAATAAAGATAGCCCTTAATCTAAAAATATTCAAAACAATGTTTGTAATGTAATGAAACTTTATATGCAGTAACTATAATTGCCACGATCACAAATTATGCATCTTCAGTCCAGAACAGACAACAAGTAACGATAAATCTATACACAATATTCACGATTTCCACTGCAATTACAAAAGTAAACATCTGTAACCATCGTTAACAAAACGCAGATGTTACATTTCTAGTGCCCCACCGCCTAAACCACCGTTCATTGCTGACCAGATGTCACTAGAGCAAGTAGTTGCAGAGCAACAGAAGAATTAAATCTTTTTTGAAAGCTTAGGAACAACTGTACACATACAAATGATACAAGGTGCACTTATGCATGGTGCACAAATGTTGTAGGGAGCTGAGGCAAATGAGATATCAGTAGAAGATGCATATGAAGTTACGGCGTCGTCAATCGCCAATGGCAGCACAATCCGGAAGCTCTGGAAGGAAGGGAAGGAAGAAGTTTTAAGGGAAATTTCACCGAACGATAAGATGGAAATGATACTTAGTATTAATAAGATTAGCATCATTTGACAAAAGAAAGAAACACGTGTATACTTTTGTTTGTATTTAAATTTGTTATTCTGTTATGAGTCGTAGGACAGGTGTCATAATGTAACTAGCTAACAATGATTTCATTTCTTTTGAATATTTTTAGATTAAGGTCCAGAGCTATAAGTCAGGTGGGGCAATGGTTGATGTTGATGCATCAAATAGTCGGGTCTGAAGCTGCTGCAAGGCTGGGGTCTGAAGCAAGTTTAGTATGCAATATCACCAAAGAGAGTACCTTGTACCAGGGAGTATATAGTGATGGTTGATGAAAGATTGGCCTGACATAGATGAGATGTTGGAGTGATGAGTGCAGCCAGTGAGAATTCAATGAGGCTACAGGGTGTTGGCAGATGTGCTGCGATCTGGTCTGAACTGAACTGGGAAGAGCATGCTAGCCTGTGCGCTGAACGAGTTTGTACGAGTTATAAGGTGGAGAATTGCTTCAATTTGTGGATACTGCAAACTGTATACTTTTGGCTAATAAGAAGCGGTTCAGTGTGTGAGTAGGTTGCTCCATACTGTTGACTAATAATAAGCACTAATTATTTTGTACAAATATATATTACAAATAAGGAGAGCAAAAGCCAGGCTAACAAGGAGCACTTCAGCCAGGCTAATAAGGAGCACTTAAGTCTTGTACACTAACTGTTGATTAATAATAAGCACTTAAGTCTCGTATATATGCGTTGATATACATGACAGAGCGACATAAGCAGTGTGTTAAATATAGGTGCACTACAGAATATGGGTAAGCAAGCCTGGACTCATCAGGTCACATCATCAGCAATTGCATGGGGTCACTGAAGCTGCGTGTTGAGGATGTAGCGGTATAGCCTCAGAACGCTGGATGTGCAAGACACATAGAAGAGTTTAGTGTATGTATGTTATAAAAACTTGACTATTGATATTGTCTAATCTTGGGTTTTGGATGTTGTTTAAATTTGGATATGTTTAATTATATAAATTGTTTTGAATCATTTAGATGTGTCTATATGATTGTTATTTGATGTTGATTTGAATATCTTAATAAATCATGTATTATATTAGTATGTAAATATTTTTTAGTGATAGCACAACATAAGATAAGTGCTGTAGAAAAAATAGTGATAAAAGATAATGTTTTTAAGTGCTGTTAAAAATCAGGTAATAAAATCAACCATGGACAATAAGTGTTGTTAAAACCTATAACCGCACAAGTATACCACTGTAAAAAACACGTAGAAGATTTAATACAACATAAAACAAATGCTGTTAATTATAAAAATTTAGACGATGGAAGGAAATACCACAACCTTTACTTATAGTTGTTAAAAAGTTTTCTACAGCACATAATGGAGCTCTATCTCAACTGTTTAAACATCATTCACAGCTGTTATAAATACCCCATGCATCATCACTTCAAAGGGGTTGTAATCTGCAAGAATTTTCGCAAATATACACATTCATGACTCTTCATGCAACAAACCCTTAAGATAAGCCGCTTCATTAATCTTAAGAACATTACTTTCTTTATTATTCTATGGTGTTTCCTTATAATTGTATAAGAGATGTATAATAAGAGTGCTTCACAGTGGACGTGGTCAACCCAACCGAACCAATCTATATTTTGTGTCGTTTGCATTAACTGTCTGCATTCCCATCATTTTCCATTTTTAGGCCTATTGATTAATGAGTAGCCTTTGCTCTTCACGCTGCATTATTCTAATTCCAGGGTTGATAAAAAATCTAATCAGCACAAACAATCAATGAGCTCTAGGAGGAACTCCGAAGGACAACTGAACAACTTACAACATCAAAATCACAAAAGAAGCACTTTCAAAATGAACATGAACATGCCAAGAAGAAACTTTTGATCATGTGTGAAAAATATATGAAATCTAAATAAGAAAAATTGATCTTGGCTATTAGTTATCGTTCAAGGATTGGACGCAACAAATGAGAGACATACTAGAAGAAAGGAAATGTGGAGCCTTTGCATTCAGAGATAAAGACGTTTAGACAGCCATTGACTGCTACACTAAGGTATATAATTTTTTTATCATTTTCATTATTGTCATTTGCATATGACACCATAGTTTGACTTAACTCATTAGATGTCCGAATAGTATATTCGTTCCTAAGGGTAAGTCTACAGATGAGAAAAGATGATTGCCTCTATGCTTTAGTGCTATATCCTTTTAATGCAGGTTTTGAATGTTAGGGCATCCGTGTCACCTACAGTAAATACAAGGAGAATCTTTTTCTATCTAATGTTCGATCAACTGGATGCTGCTCTTAGAGATGAAATGCAAGCTCAATTAGTGTATGTAGACTGGCCCACAACATTCTACATCCAAGTAGTTATATTGGCAAAGCTAGAAATGCCTGATGATGTAGCTGACATGTTGAATGAAGAATATAGATTTGAGAAAATGATGCAGAAAGGTGGTGTGGTTTAGAAAGGGATTTAATATGTCATAGGGATTTGTGTAGAAATATTGATTTTTTTTAGTTAGTGATTTGTAGTTGATGACTATATGTTTGTATGAAAATTGTGTTTTAGTTATGGTTCTTCTGCATTGCTTATGGTTCCATATGTCAGTGCACTAAAACATAAAAATCAAAAAAAAAAAATTATACAAATCTTGCACCGACTTTGGGCTATAGCAAAATGTCAATTAGCAAAGGCTTCGGGCCATTGCTAAATTACAAACCAAATGGTTTTGGACCGTCGCAAAATTTTAGCCACTTCCTATTTAACAATGAATTTAGATCATTGCAAAACCCTTAAAAAACGGCTCAAAGCCATTGTGGAATACCATTTCTTGTGTAACTCTGTATATTTTAATATCAATCATTTTAGTGTATATTCGTGATGCTCCAATATTCTTAACAACTAAGTTAGTGACAAAGGACATCAAAATACACTTGCGTACTAATCTCAAATGTCAAAAACAGTGGACATCTTGTATATAATTAAAAGTCTAAAAAATATGAAAAAAAGGGTTAACCTCCCCCCTTAATTAAATAATAGTATATATGCTAACTCAATAAATAAGTATCATATCAAAATACAGCAAGTAAAAACATCAACATCTACTTATATATCAATCATTATTAGATTTACAAAAATTACAACTATAGAGGAGAAATATATCAAACAAGCAACCTATAGTTGTATCCTGCAACCCGATCTCATTTCCTTCTTTTACATTCAACTACAAGCTTTAGGAATACATGGACATATATATAATAAAAAAGGAAAAAGGTGATCAAATAGTTTTGGACTGTGCTTAACTCTACATATCCTAGCCCAACTCGGGGGATCTAGTGGCTAATGCATAGAAAAAAACTGCCTGCATACCCTTTTGGGATCAAGCCAACGTAATTGTGTTTCTTGCTCTTCTCCTGCACCAAATACTTGTTGACATACAACACCGCATAAAACTAGCATCCATGAAACCAGTGAAAGCAGAAAACATCACATTATACCTTGCCACCACAATCAATCATCTTGAATATAGAGTAACAATAATAAGAGAAACATATATCCATTAAACATACGTTCAACGTCAAATTCAAACATCAAACAAATCAACAACAACAAATAATGTCATATGTGTCGATGACCCATTATTAGTAAGACAATGTCGATAGCATAAGTACAAGTATAAGTCTGCCAAACATGCATTAATTACTCCATATTAGTAATAAAATATAAAACTCAGCAATGGTGTACTAATTGTTAACGCTAAAATGTGAACGCTAACACCCCGGTGTGTGAAGTGTAGTTGTGAAAGCACCACCCGATAGATCGGGAAAGAATTACAAGCAAGTAATAGCAGAAAAGCAGTAAACAACAACAATTTTATAGTGGTTCGGCTTAAGGGTATAGCCTACGTCCACTCTAAGTACTTTTATTAATAATCTCGTTACAAGCTGATACAATTCTTCTCAAGTACAATATACTTCAAGTTACAAGTGATTTGGAACAAGTCTTAAGCTTCAATGTCGATTAAAGTCTTAAATTCATGTTGAAGATGTGTGGTTTCTTCGTGAAGTTCTTTGATGTATTCCTCTAATCTTGAAAGCTCTAAGTGTTGATGAAGTTCTCAATGCAGCAAGGTAACGGTGTATGAAGAGAATGTGCCAAAAGACCTTTGAATGTTGGAGGTGGTCGCCTATTTATAGAGAGTTCTGGTCTGGAATTATTGCCAAGTCCTAAGTCGTGGCCGACTTAAGATAAGTCGTAGCTGGTTTAAGGTGAGTCGTGGCTGATTCACCTGGCCCCTTCACGGCTTCACGAGAGTTCATTTGTACAAGTCCTAGGTCGCCTCCGAGTCAACACACCTCTTCTCAATAATATGGCATCGGACTTATATTCAGTGGCCTTGGGTCGTGAACGACTTAACATAGGTCATAGGTCGGTCGCGACTTAGGTGTAGTTCATGATCTTGTCCCTGTTCTAAGTGGTTAGATCGGTAAATTCTCTGGATGGTTAGGTCGTCTCCTGTCTTAGGTCGGTAGCTATCTTAGGTCGGTAGCCATCTTGTTAAGTTTTAGGTCGGCAACTGTTTAGCCCTAAGTCGGTATCCATTTGGGCCTTAAGTCGGCATCTCCTTAGCCTGTTAGGTCGGCACCTCTTCGAGTCTTAAGTCGGCATGCTACTCAAGCTCCTTAGGTCGGTATCCCTTCGTGCCTTAGGTCGGTCTCCCTGATAAGGCAGTTAGGTCGGCAACCAGTTGAGTCGGTAGCCTTGTTAAAGTATTAGGTCGTCACACTTGTTGAACTGTTAGGTCGGCAACCCCCTTTTAAGCTGTAGGTCGGCATCCTTTCGAGTTGCTAAGTCGACACCGGGGCAGAGTTAACAATTGCCCCTCGAAGTATACGCCTACCGGTTAGGTCGTGTGCTTCGATATCCTCTAACTCGGCCGTTCTTTAAGTTGGTAGGTCGTACGCGACCTAACAGTTGAGTCGTAACATACCGCTTCATATCCCTTTACTGCAAGGTATAAATCACATCTCCTTCTTCCTTCTCACTACCTATTTCTCTGATTCTGCCATTAAAAATCTTCCAAGCTCAAAAAGGCGATTTAATTCCAATTATCCACCGACAACCTCTGTTATTCATTGCGTAAGTAAACCCTCTTCTTCGATTATAGATCATTCGTTGGCTCATGAATTCTGTTACTTAAACCGTTTGCTTGCGCGATGTTCCATCGCAAATCTTATTACACCAATGGCTGATGGAGTTTAGGTTGCTCGGTTCGATTTCGACTGATCGATGGGACGATGAAGATGGTTTACTGATTTAGGCTAGCTGATTTTGATTCGTGCTAGGATTGCAAGGCGCTGACTTTGTAGAGGTTTCGAATTGATGTCTTGGATGATCCGAATGCATGAAATAGGATAAATGAAGTGAGAATTTTTTGGTTGAGGGAGTAGCTAACGGGTTAACAGGTTGAGCGGGGCGAGGTATTGATTTAGATACGACCTGGTGATTTTAGGGGGCTTGGCTTTTGGCTGATCCAATCCTTAAATCGTGGCTGTGCTAGCACTTGGGGGAGATCTACCGACCTAACCTTCTGCCGATCCAAGCCTTAAAATTGTGGCCGAGTTAATCCTTGGGGAAATCTGCCGATTTAACCTTCTACTGATTTAACCTTGAACCGCGGCCAAATTAACCCCTAAGTCGCGGCCGAGTTAAGCCCTTAAACCATGACCGAGTTGGCTCTTAAACCGCTGCCGAGTTAACACTTAAGCTTTGGGCATGCTGACTTTTTGAGAGCATAGATCCACTTTGAGCTTCTGACTTGAACTGCCAAACTAAGTTGCCTAAATTTTGAACTGCCCCAACTTTTAAATTTGCTTGAATCTCATTGTATTATTTCACAGATCGCATTAACTTATAAGCTGCTAACCTGCTGAAAATAACAAACAAAGAAAACCAAGGCGAAAATACTGCCATTGACTGCCCACGTCAGATGACAGATTAGTCAAAATAAGACAGGCAACTTAATTATATTGCATGAAATGTTTGTGAATCAATCAATTAAAGTTAAATATTAATGCAAAGTATCAATAATCTGAACTGATTTATCTGCATCAACATCTTACTTGCATATTTAAGCTTAAAACAATAGTCCCTGAATTTCATAACTAACAAATGCTTGCTAGTTCTCATTCCAGTTATATTTGTTCACTGCTTGATTGATTTTACACAACACTTCACACACTTTAGGAAACGTGCACCTTCATGTTTGAATACCCAGTTGTTTATGTAGAATGACTTCCCACCGAGAAGAAGAAGTTGTAACTCAAGAGGAAGAAACTTTTCCGACAGCTGTTCCCATAGAGAATCCTCCGGAGAGAACCTCGACTATTCTAACTTCGAGAGCGTTTATCCAGCTGCGCACTCAATTTGGCTTTGCTGAAAGTGATGTTCTTCTCCCTGGGCCAAGTGATACTGCTAACAATCCTCCCCATGGTTTTGTTGCAGTCAATCGCCAAATGTGCTTAAGTGGGGCGATTCCTCCTTTTAACGACTTCCTTCGAACTCTTCTCCTTCGGTTGACAATCTCTCCGTTTCAACTTCATCCTAATGGCTATGCCATCTTGACGGGGTTGTGTGTTTTGTTCCGAAGAACTCTTGATCGCCTACCAAGTTTTGAAGAAATTCGTTATCTGTGCTCGTTTGCAAAGAGTAAAGATCATCCTTCCCTCATTATTATGAGAAGTGCCAGAAACCGCAAGCTCATTTCCGATCTTACTGAAAGTGTTCATGGATTCTTGAATCAGTTTTTCTTTGCTCGCTGTCCCCCAGGGTTTTATGCCATCTGGAGAGTAGGAAGTAAGATTAGTGTTTCTATTTTTTCCGTTTTGAAACCTTTTCAAGATCCGAACTTTCAGTTGCTAATTTCATTCTTTGTTCCTTTCAGCACTTCCTCTCCCTTCTAGAGATCCAATTCATAAGCAAGTTTTTGAGAGGTTGAGTGCCGTGGCCGCAGAAGAGAGGAGCATAAAATTTCTATTGAGGGATGGATTTTTACATCAACATGGGCTTCTACACGCTTCTCGCTCTATGTATGCTCATGAAGTTCCGACGGAAGTCCCTGATTCTCCGATAAAGACTCCTGAGTCTTCGCTAGTGAAGTGCTCCACTTCTGTTGATGTTGCGGGGCCATCTGATAAACTTGCCCCGGTTATCGAAGAAGAAGAGCCTCTGGGATCTTCCCATCATTCACAAGATTCTGGTGAAAAGGCTAAGAAATCCAGTCCTGTCAAGCAAAGCAGGGACGATACCTTCGAAGGATTGAGCGACCTCTTCGCTACTTCACAAGAGATCTTCAAAGATGACCCTACTACTGCCGGGATTTCTTCTTCAGTAGTTGAAGCTACTTCTATTTTGCAACAGTCGCCGTCGACTCAAGAGTTGACGTTAACTATTACACCCACAACCACTCCCCAAATAAAGAGTGGTTCGTAGATTAATGCGCGTAGTTTGCACATCACACACACTTAGAATTTCTCATCACTTCTATGCACTTACCTTCTTGTACTTTAAAGATTTCTAAAGCTTATTATTTTAATTCCAGATTCTCCTATGGGGCGCAGCGGCTCGTACTATGATGATTTCCAGCGCTACGGGAGGCGTAGCCAGTATGATTACAGGCGTTACCTTCCTTCTTACAGAGAGTCGGATGAAGAGAGGGCCATCAGGAAAGCCGACGAGAGACGAGCATATGAAGAACGTCGCCGAAGGGAACAAGAAAGACATGATCTTCCCTACAGAGATGATGATACCCAAAAGAGAAAAGCTCATAATGAGAGAGGAAAGAGTCACATAGACGATTCTTCTAGCAAGCGGGCTAGACTTACTGAAGAAACAACTCCTTCAGCTTCTGAACATGTCCCTGCACAATCTCCTGCTCCAGCTCGCTCCGACATTCAAGCAATCATCAACCGGCCCGCATACCAAGTTGGGCAAGGTCCTCCCACTCTTCAAAGTCGATTTCCTCAGTGGTGCCTGAGAGGGGTTCGATTTGATCTCGACTTGGTTCCCCTCGACAAACCGGCTATGCTGCGAAATCTTGATACTGTTAGGACCGATATCGAAAGAATGTCGAACTGGCAAAAACTCGTCGACGAACTTCAGAGGGTTAACCGAGCCAATCTCGAGGCCATGCTAACAATGGAGAATGATAAGGCTGAGTGGCAGAAGACTCTTGAACAGCATGACGCCGAAATGAGAAGTATTGCTTCTTACAATGAAAAGCTGGAGGCGGAAGTAGAAAAACTTAAGGAAGAATTGGCTACTTCATCTACTTTCCATTCACAAAAGGAGAGCATGCTTCAGCAACAAGTACGAGATGCGCATGCCAGTCAAAGAGCAGTCGAAGATAAGCTTGCACACAAGGAAAAGGTCATAGAAGAATATCGTGCTGAAACTGTACAACTGCGAGAACAGACCGGCTCTCAAAGCTTGGAGATAGAGTTGTTAAAAACTCGACTTGCTATGGCCGAAAAGGAGCGCGACGAGGCTGTTGCTGGTAAACTTGCGGCCGAGGAGGCTCATCAAGCAACCAAAGCTGACATTAGCTCCACATTATTCGATTTTTATCTGCACAGCATTTTGGGACGTGGCAGCCTTGCCTTTCTAGGCCCCAAGTATGAAATCACACTGGCTGAAGTTTGGGAGGCAGCACTTGATATGCTCGGTGGTAAAGGTGCTGGATATGCTGAGTCAGCCCTTGAAGAGCATTATCTTGATGATGAGGCCCGTGCCGCTCTTGCCAAGGGAAAGGAGCAGCTTGCCAGAGTGCGGGCCGGGATGGCGGAAGAGGAGCGTTCTGAAAAAGAAGTACCGCCTACTACCTCTGAACGTCCTCTAGTTTCTCCCGAGGTGGACATTACAGGCTCTAGTGCTCATTCGCCGCCTCCTACAAAAACCAGGGTAATTACCCCTACTGATGAAGAGGCTTTGGAGAACATTGGGGCTCAGAATTATGAGATTGAACTGACGAAGCCAATATCTCCAGGTAATTTCGACATTGGTCCGATTCAGGTGGATTACCTGCTTATTCCTCAAAAATTTGATGAGCTTCTCGATTACCTCTTGAATCTCGATGAACCCATACCTCCCTTCTTTCGGGAAGATACTAACATTTTCAAATTTTCTTCTTCTGCAGTTGAAACAACAAGTGCCGTGCAGACTTCGCCTTCTCTGGTTATTCCTCCTCCATCTCTTCAGGTGACTCCTCCTTCTGCTTCACAACCTGGGTCACAAGAGGAGAAAATTGAGGCTCTTCATGGTTTGGATGACCCTATTGCTTCGCAGGAGCAAAAAGATGAGGGACTCGAAGAAGGCGAGATCTCTCCGGAGCGGACTCCTTCTGACGACGTAGTTTTGTCCGCTCTCGTTACTCCGGGGAGTGAGTCTTCTTCGAAGAAAAGGAAGAAGCATGGGACATCGAAGAGGAGGGGGAAGAAAATTATCACCACAGAAGAGGAACCGGAAATTGCACCAGTTGCACCTCCCTCCCCTTCTTCCCTTATGCCTTCAGACCAACCTGAAAGACCTGAAAAGCTAACCACTCGGCCGGGTAAAGGGTCTAAAGGCGGCAAGAAGAAATGAAGAGTTGAGCTTTTTGATTCCTTTTTTGTGTAATGGTCGGATGTTGTGCAGGCACCGGCCCCTGCTTTTTATTTTGAAACCTGTATCTGCAATATCTGCAATTGAATAAAATGATTCTTTATTTGTACAGACTTTTGTTTGAATTTGAGAATGCATTTATTATTCATTTTTGCACAAGTTTATTTATACGATGTTGCGGTGAGCTTGTGGTATGTTGTTTGAGCGTACTTTACCGACATAGTTATACCGCTTTGTATGTAACTATACCATGTTGCCCCTATACCATGAGCTTACTGCAATATCGTATACTTTGAGGGGACTTGCACTCTCGTTTTCTAAAGAATAATTACTTCATTCTCGAAGAGAATTTTCGTAGAGTGCAACTTCCTTTATATAAGTTTTTACGCTTTGTCCTTCGAAGAAATCACTCTTTCCTTTTGCGTATGTATATATTTTGCCAAGTGAATTCTTCTATGTGGCAAAGCGGACCTCTGAATGTACTTTAACTTTCTTCCCCCTTCTTCTTTTTTTTTTTTTTTAGAATAGGTAAATCGCTCTTCCTTTGAAAGTTAAAGTACGCTCTTGATGAGGATTTTTCTTTTTTCCTTTTAATAAAAATTTGTGCCTCTGAGGAGAGATTTTTTTTTTTTACGTTTCAACACTTGGAAGTTTTATTTCAATCTTGGTGAAACGTGTTCCTCCAAAGAGTTGTGCCTTTGAAGAAAGCCTTTTCACGTTTCAGCACTTGGAAGTTTTATTTCAATCTCGGTGAAACGTGGGCTTCTGAAGAGGTCTTTCTTTTTAATTGTGTCCCCGGGAGGGGGTTGTACCTCTGAGGAGGGATTTCTCACGTTTCAACACTTGGAAGTTTTACTTCAATCTTGGTGAAACGTGTACCTCCAAAGAGTTGTGCCTTCGAAGAAAGCCTTTTCACGTTTCAACGCTTGGAAGTTTTATTTCAATCTTGGTGAAACGTGGGCTTCCAGGAAGGTCTTTATCTTGTTTTGCATTTCAACTTTGGTGAAGTGAAATTCCGAAGAGCGGTTACGACACTTCAACTCCTGGTGAAATGGGCCTCCGAAGAGGGCTTTTATTTTGTTTGCATTTCAACTCTGGTGAAGTGTAATTCCGAAGAGCGGTCATAACACTTAAACTCCTGGTGAAATGGGTCTCCGAAGAGGGCTTTTATTTTGTTTGCATTTCAACTCTGGTGAAGTGAAATTCCGAAGAGCGGTCATAACACTTCAACTCCTGGTGAAATGGGCCTCCGAAGAGGGCTTTTATTTTGTTTGCATTTCAACTCTGGTGAAGTGAAATTCCGAAGAGCGGTCATAACACTTCAACTCCTGGTGAAATGTGCCTCAGAGAGGGTTTTCATCGCCTGGAAGTTACTCTCTCATGGTTGGAGGGTCATGACTCCTCCAATCTTTTTTGTTGAGTAGAGAACTTTCTTTTTTGTGGTGTATGACCCATTAGAGGTCTTTATCCTCCGAAGAGTCGTGCCTCCGAAGAGGACTTGTGCCGCCAATGATGGTTTTTGGTTGTATTCTTGTCTTCTTGCTTATGCCTTTTCAGCGATCCTTTTTTTTTCTTTTCAAGTTTTCATTCCCCTTTTCTCGCAAGTAGCTTGTTTAATCCAAGGAAGTGTACTTCATTGTCAGGCAAGTTCGTGAGAACGGGCACTAGCTTCCTAATTGGATGTTTGTTCGTTCAAACAATCTCAATTTATTAGCAAGGGCTCGTTTCTATCGAAATCATAAGCCGTTCAATTGAAGTATTTCCTATCTAGGATTTGAATTCGGGGCCTTTATGACTTGAAATTTGTTTGTTGAATGATGGTGAGAATCACTCGGTCTTATTATGCGCAAGTTTTATTTCCATTGTCTGCAAAAATTTAAATCGACATTTCAGCAATACATTTTATGTACTTTTATATCGAAAATAAAGCAAACATGTAATAATAATAAGGAACACAAGATTTATAGTGGTTCAGCCAGAAATTTGGGCCTACATCCACTTTATATTCATTCATTATTCACTTGCATTAGTTTTACAATTTCTCTCAATTACAAGAATCATGCATCCACAACTCTTTTACATTATTTCAACAAAATTTTCAAGTAAAATATGGACGCAAGTGATTGCTGTTCCATGCCCTTGGAATTTGAACTCCTTCAACAGTAGTGAGTTTGAATGTGCCGTCAAGAAGCTTCTGACCTATCACATATGGTCCTTCCCAATTGGGCCCAAACACACCTGTCGTGGTCATAATTCTTTTCAGGACTAGATCTCCAATTTCAAAGCTGCGTTGACGAACTTTGGAATTGAAATGTCTGGCTATCCTTTGCTGATGAGCTGCAACTCTGAGGTTAGCTTCATCTCTTTTTTCATCAAGGAGATCCAGCGCTTCAAGTTGTAGCTTTTCATTTTCTGCTTGATTGAAATGGATTCTTCTGTGTGAAGAGACCTCTGTTTCAACCGGGATCATTGCTTTCGATCCGTATGCTAACGAAAAAGGAGTATGCCCAGTCGCAGTTTTGTGAGTAGTTCTGTATGCCCATAGTGCAAGTGGTAGCTTATCGACCCAACCACCTTTTGCTCTTTCGAGTTGCTTTTTGATGGTTGATTTGATGATCTTGTTTACTGCTTCCACTTGCCCGTTTGCCTGCGGATGAGCAACTGCTGAAAAGCTTTTCTGGATTTTGAATCGCCTGCAAAAATCTTGGAATTCCTCGCTTTCAAACTGAGTACCATTGTCTGTGATTATTTTCTGAGGCACACCATACCTGCAAATGATATTCTTGGTCACGAAACTTATCATCTTCTTAGAGGTGATAGTAGCCAATGGTTCAGCTTCAGCCCATTTCGTAAAATAATCAACTGCAACAATAGCATATCTAATCCCTGATTTGGCAGTCGGTAGCGGCCCAATGAGATCCATTCCCCAAATTGCAAATGGCCATGGACTGACCATTTGTGTGAGTTCAGTTGAAGGTGCTCTAGGAATTTTGGCAAATCTTTGGCATTTGTCACACTTTCGGGAATAGCTTGCAGCATCATGATTAATTTCTGGCCAAAAGTATCCGTATCGGAGAATTTTCTTTGCTAATGTTTGACCACCTGAATGATCACCACATTCTCCTCCATGCACCTCAGCTAGGATTGTTTTGGACTCTTCTCGAGATACACATCGAAGCAATGGCATTGAGAATCCCCGTCTGTACAATCGGCCATCCTGAATTACATAGCGAGAGGCTTTCCTTAGTAGCTTTCGTCTTTCTATCGAATTTTCTGGCAGAGAACCTCTGAGTAGGTAGTCCAGTATTGGAGTCATCCATGACTCTTGTTCTTGAGATACATTCATAATCCAGTCAATATCCATCTCGTCTATACTTGGTGCTGAAAGGACTTCTACAGGGACCAATCCCAATAGTTGAGCTTCACCAGAACTTGAATACTTTGCGAGGGAATCTGCCTTCATATTCTCTTCCCGAGGAATGTGGCTTATTGAATAGTGATCGAGTTCACATAGGAGTTCCCAAGCCTTTGACAAGTAGGAAGGCAAGTTTCCACCTTTTGTTTGAAATTCCTTCTTGACTTGGCATACAATAAGCTGAGAATCACTGAAGATCTGTAATGCTCGAATGTTTAGCTCTTTAGCGATTTTCAGACCTGCAATAAGAGCTTCATATTCTGCTTCATTGTTTGTTGAAGGAAATTCCAATCTTAGTGCATAATATAATGATCGACCTTCAGGAGTTTCAAGTACCACTCCGGCTCCAGAACAGTAGTCATTTCTTGCGCCATCAACATACATCTTCCACTGGATTGGGGAATCATTGATCGCTTCATCCTCACCATTATCCTTCTCTGTGAATTCTGCAATGAAATCAGCTAAAGCTTGTCCGTTGATTGCTTTTCGGGGGTGATAAGTGATGTCATATTGACTGAGTTCAATGTTCCATTTTAGAAGGCGACCCGAAGTTTCAGGGCGAAATAGGACTTGCTTTAGAGGTTGATCAGTGAGTACTCTGATAGGATGAGCTTGGAAATATTGCCTCAGTTTCCTTGATGCAACTAGTAGGCAATAGGCGAGTTTTTCCAACTTGGAGTAATTCAGCTCTGCCCCAGTGAGTCTTTTGCTGATATAGTAAACCGGATGTTGAATCCTTTTGTCTTCCCGTATCAGTGCTGCACTTAGAGCATGAGATGATACTGCCAAGTATATAAGAAGATCCTCACCATTGCCTGGCCTAGAAAGTATTGGAGGCGTTTCCATATGACGGATCAACTCATCGAAGGCTTTTTGGCATTCGGAAGTCCATTCAAAATTCTTCTTTCCTTTCTTCAGGGCGTCAAAGAATGGGATGCATTTATCAGTGGCTTTGGAAATGAACCGACTCAGGGCGGCGACCTTTCCGTTGAGACTCTGCAATTCCCTCTTCGTTCTAGGAGCTTTAACTTCTTTCAAGGAAGTAATTTGAGCTGGACTAGCCTCAATGCCCCTAGCACTGACGATGAAACCTAAGAACTTTCCGGACTCGACCCCAAATGTACATTTCAGAGGGTTAAGTTTCATTCTGTATTTCCAAAGGACTGCGAACATTTCTGCTAAGTGTTCAATGTGATCTGCTGCTTTCCTGGACTTCACTAACATGTCGTCGACGTAGACTTCCATAGTTTTGCCCAATTGCGGTTTGAACATAGCATTAACAAGTCTTTGGTAGGTTGCCCCTGCATTTTTCAATCCGAAGGGCATAACTCTGTAGCAATAAAGTCCAATATCTGTGATAAAGCTTGTATCCTCCTGATCCGGCTCGTGCATCATGATTTGGTTATAACCGGAGTAGGCATCCATGAAAGATAACAATTCATGTCCCGCAGTTCCGTCTACCAGTTGATCGATCTTGGGTAACGGGAAGCAATCTTTGGGGCAAGCCTTGTTTAGATCAGAAAAATCGATGCACACTCTCCATTTTCCATTAGCTTTCTTGACCAGCACAGGATTTGAAACCCAATTCGGATATGTAGATTCTTTGATGAAGTTATTTTCCATGAGTCGATCAACTTCTTCTTTTAATGCTGCTGACCTTTCTGGACCTTGGGTTCTTCTTTTCTGTTTAACTGGCGTAAACTTTGGGTCAATATTCAGAGCGTGTACTGCAACTTCTGGAGATATTCCACACATATCGGCATGAGTCCAAGCAAAGACATCCAGATTTGCTTTCAGGAAAGATATCAAGATTTTCTGAATTGACACATTAAGCTGTGAACCCACATTCAACACCTTATTTGGGTCCTTCGGGTCAACAGGTACCGGAACTGTCGTTTCCACCGGTACCACTCTATTCTCCCCTGCACTGCCTTTTCTGGGATCCATTTCTTTCCGTGCCCCGCTGTGCTCTCCAGTGCAGGGTCCGCCCCGTAATTGCTACAAGGCTGGTTCCTTGATGCGGACTGGGGTTGCCGCATCCTTTCCCATTTCTCTTTTTCTTGACTCTCGCAGCTCTGTCAAATAGCACTCTCGCGCAGCATTTTGATCCCCTTTTATAACTCCTACTCCATTGTCAGTAGGGAATTTAATAGTGAGGCACCACGGGGCTAGGATAGCTTTGAATGCTGCGAGTGTTGGACGGCCAAGAAAAGCATTATAAGCAGAAAACTCATCGACAATCACAAATGTTTGCTTGCGGACCACTTTCCTTTCTGCTTCCCCAAGTTCTACAAGCAGATCGATGGTCCCAATTGGTTGCTTTGGCTCCCCAGTGAAGCCAGCGATCTTCTGTGATGAGGCTTGTACATCGATCATAGGGATTTTCATCTGGTCAAATGTCTTCTTGAAGAGGATATTACATGATGCTCCGCAGTCGATGAGGACTCTTCTGACAATGGCCGGTCCAATACCAGCCGAGATGACCAAGGGATCTAGGGTAGGAGCTTCTATACCTGTGGAATCTCTGGCTCTGAAAACAATATCATCGCTGAAAGTTTTCTGTTGTTTCAGGGGCGTAGTGTCTTCTAAAACAAAGACGTCTTCTTCGGCTGGAGCATATTTCAAAGCCCTGGAATATCTCTCCATCTCACCCCAGCTCTTGCCAGCTGGGTGAGGCCCTCCTGTAATGACATTGATAACGGGCCTTCCAGATTCATGTCCCGTAGCTTTCTCACCTGTCCTAGGCTGATGAACAGGAACCTGTTGCCCCTGACTTGACGATGCAGGATTGTTGCTATTCTTCTTCACAAATTGCTGCAGTTTGTTTTCTCTTAGCAACTCTTCAATCAGATTTTTCAACTGGCGGCATTCATCAGTCTCATGACCGGGTTGATTGTGGAAGCGGCAGAATTTCCCACTCTGTATGGCTTTTTTCCCGGTTCTCAAAGGGATAGGTTTAGGGAAATCGACGGAATCTTTAGTGGCAAGGTAGATGTGCTCCGGCGTATGTGATAATGGAGTATATTCTGATGGCTTGAAGGATCGGGGCTTCTTTAGATTACCCTGTTTCTTCCCATTATTATTCTCCCTTTTTTGCCCCACCGATTCATTCTTGCATGGAGCGACAGTGTTGTCTTCTGCTTTCCCCAACACTGTCTTTACTGGTAAAGGACGGCTTTCCAAGCGAATGAATTCATCTGCTTTTTTGTAGAACTTTTCGAGAGAGGTTGGCTCCTTCATATTTAACCATTTCCCAAATTCGCTTGACTTATCAATAGCCCTCATCAGATAAGTCAATATCATTCGTGGTTCAGCATTGTCCACCTCAGCCAGCGCTATATTAAAGCGGTTCAAGAAAGATCTGATAGACTCACCAGGATTCTGCTCTAAACTCGACAGTGACATAATGTCCTTGGCCTTCGAAGCATATAGTCTAAACTGCTCCTTGAATTTTCTGGTCAAGTCTGAAAACTGATCGATAGATCGGACTGGCAACTTGGTGAACCATAGTAGAGCCACACCTTCCAGGTATACGGGGAAATATCGACACCTTATTTCATCAGAGGCTCTGGCACCTGTCATGTGCCAATCATATTTATACAAGAATTCATTCGGATCACTTGTCCCTTTGTAAGCTGGAATAGTCGGAGGGACAAACTTCCTTGGAAATTCCGCCTTTAAGATTTTTTCAGTAAACGGAGTTTTACTTGGGGCGAAACCCCATTCCTTCTCATCTTCAACCCTTTGCATACTTTCTTTCATGATCTGCCGGACCATTCCAAAAAGATATTCCTCATCATGCCGAGTTCTAGATCCACCAGCCTCAGGAACTGCCTGCTCAAAGGGACTAGTAGCCCTTTCAGGAGCATTCCTTTCATTAACATCATGAACGTTGCCAGCATAGTTCCTTTCATTACCAGCCGGTTGATTGTTTGCCCTAAGTAAGTTGTTTAACTTATTCAGAATCAGAGCATTCTGGGCACTTTGAGCCTCTAATTGTGCATTTTGGGCGTTTATCTACTGGTTTAGCCCTAGAATCACAGCATCCAACTCCGCTTTCGTAACTCCAACAGACGGAGTGGGTTGATTAGGTACAGGGGAAGCGGAGGTTCCCTCTTGAATGTTTCCAGATCTGACAGATCTACTTTTCCTTCCAGGAGCCATAATCTCAGATAGACTTCTGGTTTTTAAGGAAATTCTTTCTTCAAATCTCTGTGAAGCAATGGTGACAGTTTTCCTGAGTTCAATTCTCAGTGAAAGCACCAAAAATGTTAACGCTAAAATGTGAACGCTAACACCCCGGTGTGTGAAGTGTAGTTGTGAAAGCACCACCCGATAGATCGGGAAAGAATTACAAGCAAGTAATAGCAGAAAAGCAGTAAACAACAACAATTTTATAGTGGTTCGGCTTAAGGGTATAGCCTACGTCCACTCTAAGTACTTTTATTAATAATCTCGTTACAAGCTGATACAATTCTTCTCAAGTACAATATACTTCAAGTTACAAGTGATTTGGAACAAGTCTTAAGCTTCAATGTCGATTAAAGTCCTTAAATTCATGTTGAAGATGTGTGGTTTCTTCGTGAAGTTCTTTGATGTATTCCTCTAATCTTGAAAGCTCTAAGTGTTGATGAAGTTCTCAATGCAGCAAGGTAACGGTGTATGAAGAGAATGTGCCAAAAATCCTTTGAATGTTGGAGGTGGTCGCCTATTTATAGAGAGTTCTGGTCTGGAATTATTGCCAAGTCCTAAGTCGTGGCCGACTTAAGATAAGTCGTAGCCGGTTTAAGGTGAGTCGTGGCCGGTTTAAGGTGAGTCGTGGCTGATTTACCTGGCCCCTTCACGGCTTCACGAGAGTTCATTTGTACAAGTCCTAGGTCGCCTCCGAGTCAACACACCTCTTCTCAATAATATGGCATCGGACTTATATTCAGTGGCCTTGGGTCGTGAACGACTTAACATAGGTCATAGGTCGGTCGCGACTTAGGTGTAGTTCATGATCTTGTCCCTGTTCTAAGTGGTTAGATCGGTAAATTCTCTGGATGGTTAGGTCGTCTCCTGTCTTAGGTCGGTAGCCATCTTGTTAAGTTTTAGGTCGGCAACTGTTTAGCCCTAAGTCGGTATCCATTTGGGCCTTAAGTCGGCATCTCCTTAGCCTGTTAGGTCGGCACCTCTTCGAGTCTTAAGTCGGCATGCTACTCAAGCTCCTTAGGTCGGTATCCCTTCGTGCCTTAGGTCGGTCTCCCTGATAAGGCAGTTAGGTCGGCAACCAGTTGAGTCGGTAGCCTTGTTAAAGTATTAGGTCGTCACACTTGTTGAACTGTTAGGTCGGCAACCCCCTTTTAAGCTGTAGGTCGGCATCCTTTCGAGTTGCTAAGTCGACACCGGGGCAGAGTTAACACTAATCACTCAACATTATCAATACAAACATCAATGTTGTCAACTAAAGAAATAAATTCAAGAATATATTCATAGAAATTATGCTCGTCGGTAGAAATATTATGTGGATTCTGAATAGTTATGAATGAATGCAGAGTAAATAGAAGCAGATTCCTATTCTTTACAACTTGCTTATCCACTCACCAGGTCATCTGGATTGCTTTGCTTAAAAGAAACCTTGCCATCAAATCATAATTCAAAACACGGTTTAGTAGGCTTGTTGGTAATAAGAAAGCTTACTGAGCTAGAATGAGAATCTTTTTGTTCAGCTGGACCTAACGTTGGACTTGAGCTCGGCATTAGGCAACATTTGCTTACTCAGAGGTGCTTGAAAAATTAGAAACAACATGGGAACCTAGGGGTCTATTATTACTCCCTACCGTTGTGTAATAATGGATAAACTATCACATAACTACGGGTGTGTAATAATCGGTTAGAATCGAATTAACTGGTTATACCTATTTATTTTTGTGGGTTCAGTTCAATTTAGAAACTAAATCAGTTTGAATTCGGTTTGTAAAATAATTTTTTTGGTTATAGGTCTAACCAAATTTTTAATGTAATATCAAATTTTATGGTATTGTAGTATTTTAAATAATTGGTTTAGTAATAAAATACAAACACTACTTGTTAAAATAGGTCAAATTTTATTATAAACAAAAAAACTAGATAAATTCTCTTCGAACATAAATTTATGTTTTGTTTAGAGTGAAACAATCATTTGAGTGAATTAATCATTTGAGTGAATCAATCATTTGAATAATAACATATCTTTCTAGCTCTGTAACAACCCGAATTCCAATTGTCCGGATTTTTCTTAAAAACGCTAAAAACCAAGCCCGTTGAAGCCCGAATTGGGTATCTGGTATCCTGAAAATAGGCAAAGACAAACATATCAGAGCTCAATAATTTATCTCATAGCCGGATTGACTAAAATATAATAGTAAGTAAATACCCACCCAAATGATAACACTTTCTAAGCAAGTGCCATAAAGCTGAGAAGTCTCTGCCATCTACCTAACCTGTAGGATGTTATAAGGAGGGGGTCAGAACAAAAGTTTTGGTGAATGAATAAATTATATACTTCTAGGCTTAATTCTACATATATCGTTTTATTTCCATTTACCTTTATATTTGGTTCATTAGGTTACAATACTCTTGCATTTGTTTGTGTACCGTGCCCATCTACTCCATAGTAGAGTAAAACCTAACGACTAATATATACATATATGTAGCTATATGCCCAGTGACCATATTGGTCCTAGGTACCACCCATGGTACCTTATGTATCCTTCTCGAAGAGGGCTCCATCCTCTTGCTCAGTAGCTATATCTGTAAAGGACTGCGTCGTAAGGCCTACAATACAGATACTCCATCGCCTTGCTCCGCCAGCATTCCGTAGCTACATCTATAAAGGAGTGCTTCGTAAAGCCTACAATACAGATGCTCCACAACTTACTTTGAAAACGTAAATCTCGTCCACACAAGTCTATTCCAGCACTTGGACATCCACAATGTACCACCCAGTGCATACATTAAGAACTACATAATCGTTCTGTCTACTATCTGAATCTCACCAACAAGGTCTACCTTGTACGAAATTCAGTCGAGGATTTTCTATATTTGTAAAGGACTGTGTAACGACCCAGAATTTTTATTAATTAAAATTTGAATATTTAATTAATTTTAAATATTTATAAGTGAATCTATAAGTCAAATAAATTTTTATTTGAATTATTGGATTTAATTGAATAATTAAATCGATAATTTAATATGTTAAATTATGGAAATAATTGAAAATTGAGTTAAATATGATTGAAAATGACTTGTAAAATTTTATTTTATCATATTGAAGTTAGAATGATATTTTAGAACTTTTAAAATCGAATTAAAAGTTAATTTGTGAAAATTGAATATTTTAATATTAAAATCGACTAGTGAAAATAGTCAATTTTTGAACAGCCTCAGAATTGAACGAAACCAGTTCCATTGGATCCGTAATAGTTAGTTATTATCGGATTTCAAATTTCGTGTCAATCGGAGTTATCGTTTGATCGTGGCAGCTCGAAACGCATCGATTTATTTTTAATTTAAATTTGACGAGTGAAAATAGCCATTTTTCAAAAAGTCTCGGATTTCGACGAAACCAGTTTCATCGGATCCGTAATGTGATATTATTGTAAGGTTTCAAATTTCAAGTCGATTGGATTTACCGTTTGTCCGGTACAAATTAAAACGCCTAGAAAATCGCTTAAATCGGTTTAATTCAAATTGAGCGTTTACAGCCATAACTCGCACATACTTCCGAATTAGCTTTCGAAACCTGTTCCATTGTGTCCGGAACGCGGGATAAACCCTAGGAACGTCAGTTTCGGCGCGTAAATCGGAGTTCGGAATTTCCGGATGAATAGTGTTGTTCGAAATTCTATAAATAGCCCACCATCCTCTTAATAAAAAAAAAAAAAAATAAACCAACAAAACCCTAGCCACCTCTAACATAACCAATAGCCAGAAATGTTCCAACTTCTTCTCTCTAGATCTTCCAATCCGTCAACAATTAGAGGAAGTTGTCAACATGAAAGTTGGAGAGGGGAGTGAGAGCTACGATCTAAACGGTTGTGATGTAAAACGGAGCAACGTGGGAGGAGCTACAGGGGGCCGTTCGTGACACGTTGCGCACGTGTTTTCTCGTGCATCAGGTGGCCGAGCTCCACCATAGGGGGGCCGAACATAGTGCAAGTGGAGGGCTTCGACATGGAGCAAGTTGATCGACCTAAAGTTCAACGTGGTGATGGCAATAATTAACCCTAATCTAAGCATGATGGGTTCGGCTTGCGTGTTTGTTTCTGTAGAAGGGAACGTGATGTGGGAAGAAGGGGTGGACGGCAGGGATTCAAAGGAGCTAGATCTAACGGTGATAATTAGTTTAGGTTTAAAAGTTTATGTAAATTATGTATAAAAATTTGTATAAACTTGTAAAATCAATATCTTTTTGCCGTGAGGTCGAAAAATTACGAAACCAGTTGCGTTGGAATCGTATGGACGAGCACTACGCGATGGATTTGGTTTGGAGTCGTTTGGAGTTAGTGATAATTTTGGGTAAAATTAAACGCGCGTTTAATTTTATTCGAAATAAAAAGCTAAAACGGAAAATAAAATCAAGGTGAGAACTTCTCACTCAATCGAATCGGTTTCGATTTTATTTTAAATAGTTAGATTTAAAATATTTGAATGCATGTTTGAATGATGACTGATATCTATTGATTGTTAAAATAGACATTATGCGCCGTTAGTAAGCGGATGTTATTTATTAAAAACATATACCGCGAATATTTTATAAACAGTGAAATTGGTATTATAAATAATATCAATATATATATATTGGCATATGTATATATTGCAGTTGATTGATTCCCTGCATTTTTTAGCGGATGAGACCCTATTGCGCCGTTATTAAGCGGATAATATTTATTAAAAACATATACCGCGATAATTTCGTACTGGAGCGAAATTGGTATTGTGCTAATGTTTTTGGATGCAGGAAAACAGGTTGGAGGGATCCAACTGGATTCCTCAACAGTTTTTATTTGATTTCAGATATTTTGATATTTGATGGATTATCATATTGATATATGATATCGTTGTTGTCGTGATTGACTATTTGATGTGTAGCATCATTGGACCCAAATTTTGGGATTTTAAAATGATTTTAAAGCGATTTTTGAAAATATACTATATTTTTGGAATTGATCTATTTTAAATAAATAAACGTTATAATTTTTAATGTTGTAAAAATTATGGTTTTTGTGAAATATAGTTAAAAGCTGATTTTTGAGAAATGTGAATTAATGATTTTTATAAAATAGTTTAAATTGGATTTTTGAACATATTATAAAAGTTTAAATATAGGATTTATAAAATTTGATTATTTTATAAATCAAGAGAATGGTGAAATTATAAAGGAATTTAAAGACGTTTTAGAAGAATAATATAAATTGATTTATATTAAGAGATTTATAAATGGATATTTATAAATTGAAATATAGACATTATAAAACGAGTTTTTATAAGTGTTTGAATGAAGTGAAAATGAATTTCATAAATGAATGAAATTTATAGAATTATAAACTGTGAAGTTATAAATAAAATTTATAAATAGTAAGATTTATAAATTGGTGAAGTTAATTGAGGAATAGATTTGGGTGAATAATTGAATCTTATAAGTTATAAGATTTATAATTATGAAGTTCAAAGGAACGATTTTTGTAAACGAATAGATTATAAGTATTTAACTTATAATATGAACTTTTAGTTATAATTGAGTTATAAACTGGAATAGGTTAATAAAGGAATTTATAAAAAGGAAGTTTTTATAAATAAATAGAAATAGAATTTATAAACGTTGTTTTATAAATTCACAAATGACTTATTTTGATAAGTAAATTGTTATAACTTATTTAATGGAGTTATATTCACGTTTTAGACCGTGAATAATCCTTTGAAATAAAATGCATAGAATTGATGAAATTTGTTAACGTAGTATATTCACGTTTTTGAATAGTGAATAATACGTTAAAGAAATTGTTTTGAATGTGAATGTTTTAAATAGAATTAAAACGATCTAACGATGTTTTAAAATGTGTTGAGATTCGAAAACATAGATTTCAACATTTATTGTTGAAATAGATGTTTCGAGAAATAAAAGGAAATGGTGGACTATAACACTGTTGTTATAGTAAATGATTTCCGAATGGAAATGTTTTTGTATAGTATTGGGATTTATATATCTATTTTAATTCCGAATCCCTATACTAGTGATTTTGGGTTGTCGTAACGATGTTTTACGCAACATTCGTTTTGGCCCAAATAAATATGTTAAAGAGAATGATTTCCTTAAAGAATGAAATATATACTTAATTCGATTTAAGTATATGGAATATTTTCCAATGTTGAAAATAAATAAAATTTGTGAATTACTTATGAATAAATAAGTATGGAAATGTTTTTCCAATGTGAAATGAAACGTTTTGAGAATTTATCTTTTTGAAGATAAATTGAAAATGGATAATTGAAATCGTATATGCATGGATATTTTGAAATATAAATTCATTATGGAATTTATATGAGAAAGTGGAATTTGTTTGAAAATAAATATTGATTTATTTTTGAAGTGTTGAAATCATATATCCTGTAAAGATATTTTTGGAAAGTAAATAATTTGGAAAATTATTTGGAATCTGGTGATGTGTGCATATCAATTGATAGTTCAATAACCGACTATCAATATTTCCCTTTGAATGGGTATATGATGTGATTTGATTGAATTTGAATGCTACACTTATTTTTGAATAAGCGCTCACTATTCGAGTTAACCGGGAAAGGACCATGGGGTCGTATAACCCATTCCGAATATGTGATACGTCGTTATGAATTGCATTTGAAGATCGGTGTTGAAGACCGGATATTTGCGAGAGCGATAGGATGGCCTGTCGATTGTCTTTGCACTGAGTTGCAACGGTATAGAGACTCCCTAAGTGATGGGAAATCCAATCAGGATTGTGAATATCCGGATTGCAAGGACTTCTTTGTAAGTGCCTTCGGTTTTGTTCGATCCTGGAACAGACTTTTATGGATTGTATGTCTGACATTACAAGTTGAGATATAAACCCGATTTCTTTCAAATATATTTCTGTTGGTGGCGGAGAATTTATTCTTTTAGCTTAACACCCTTCTCTGAGACGTACGAGCTCAGAGGTTATATAGTTGAAGTTATCAGCGATATATTCCCAATTTGGTAATGTGACATGCTGAGTGATGCTGAAATGATCATTGTGTTGATTATTTGTGATAGGATCGTTTATTTGATCGTCTATCCTTGTGATCATTTCTATGATCATTTGTTGACCCAAAGCATGGCTTTTATATAAAGTATGTTTTTGTGGACGTGACTTCGTCGAGCCTCACATTCCGGAATGGTCAAAACAGGAAAGATGCGGCAAGGTTATGAGGGGTAGCTCCCTTTAGGGTATGTGCATTTCCTTCTGGAAAGGGTGGTATCATGGTATGGAGCCCAGATACTTACTCATGTTGATACACTATATTTATTACTGTGTGGTGTTGTTGGTGACGAGCGCTCGGTTAAAGGTCCAATGGGACCGGGGGATGCCATATTCGTGTAGTAGTTACCTAGTGATAAAGGTAAACCGGCCTTGTGTTGGCAGAGAGCTGGTTAAGTTCTCGGGGACGTCCAGCCAGAGGCGTTTCCATGTGGCAATGGGAAGTTCCTTGGCCTGACCATTTGTTGGAAATCCAAAGAAACAATACGAAACTTGTACGGTATTAGTTGTATAACCTGCTATGGAATGTGGCGGTAACCTGCTATTGAACATAGTAGCTATAGTAGGCATAAGTGCGGAATGTCTATGCTGGCTAAGATTTATATCTTTGTTTTCGAAATGATTTTCCTCTACACTATGCACTAATAATAATATCAAATGTTATTTTAAATGCGTATCAAGCATCTTTGACTATCATAAGGAGAAATCTCCTCCGATTCTGCGTTTGCATGTGTGTGTGTGCGGGAGGCCTTATGGTAGTCTCATTTTTAAAAGCATTGTGAATTGAATTTAAAAATATTCCTCTATTTTGATTTTAAAAATAAATAAACTGTTTTGAGTTCTCACACCAGTCACATGACTGACTCGGAGTTTATTGTTTTCCTTTCTAAACTCTGGGTGCCCACCAATTTCCACACGGGCAGTTAAGAGTTAGGTTTATCAGGATATTCTGGATATTCTGGAGTTGCTGGAGGCAAGCTGGATGGCATGGCGTATTACTAGTTTATATAGTATTTCTTTTTTCCGCTGCACTGTTTGTTGTTGTTGTTGTACACTCTGATGATATGATGTAATGAAATGTGATGTAATGTAATAACTGATATAGTTCTTGTTTAAAGATTATTCATTTATTATTATATGTTGTTCCGCTGCGAATTGTGAGATTCTGATGTTGTTCAGTTGTGTTTCCTGTTCCGTTTCCTTTCTCTTCTCTTTTCTTTCTATTTTAAAATTTTCTATCTTCTTTTCCTTCTATCTTCTCTCCTCTTCTCTTCTCTTTTCATAAATTCTTTTTAAAACCCTAACTATTCGGTTTTTCGGCAATGAAAATCCGTGTACGTTACATTTGGTATCAGAGCATATGGTTAAGCGACAACCATGGTTCTGTTGGGTATTACTCGTTAGAGATAGAGTCAGTAGTACTCTAGAATGAGTTTGAGTGTAATAATAGCTATGAGAGCGTATTTGTTAGTGAATATAAAATTGTTTTATATTGTGTTGACTTATCGGTTGATTGTTTATAGATTCCGGTCGATCTAGTCTAGCTAACTATCGTAGAAAGGGGTTTCTAAACTCTTAAACAAGATAAATCGACATAATATTGTTTTAAATTGGGTAAATGAAATAATTTTGCCTTGATTATATTTTATATATAAAGGAATAATTTTTCAGAATTATTAAAGAATATATAAGTTGATTGTTAAGTTGTTTGAATAATCTAAATAAAAGAATAATTGTATAAGGAAATAAATTATAAGAATTGAATTATAATTAAAGTGATCTACAATTGTGAAATAAACTTATATATATAAAAAGTGAAACTATATGAATATATTTATGAATATGAGTTGTAAATAAAAGTGAATTTAAAGTTAAATGGAATATAACTTAAGTGTTGTTGAATGGAATTGATATTGGTATAAAACTAAATTAATAAAGTTAAGTGATGGATATGAACTTGAGTTATATAAATGAAATTCAACTTTAGTAATTGAATTGAATTGAATGAATGGATTGAATGTTAATCAATTAAATGTAAATTAAGTTGATATGAAATAATGAATATAAGTGTTAATTCATTAAAATCTAATGTTATTAGAAGTTGAATAATTGAATGTATGAATATAAACAAAGGAATTTGGTTGCAATTAATATACTTTGGTTGTTATATGATTGTTAGTTGATTGTTAGTTGATTGTATATAATTCATTAAGTGTTAATGAAATTGAAAGCTATGAAATTTAATTCAAATTAGAAGTAAATAAATTTGAATGGAATTGAATTTGATTTGGAAGTGAACCAACTCGAATATGAATTAGTGAATATAAACTAATTGAAAATGAATGTTAGTAAGAACATCCACTGTTAATGAATCAAATGTGATTAAATTTGAAAACCAATTCATTGAATATTAATGAGAATATGAATGAGTATTTAGTTGGTTGATGTTTGCATTTGTTGTTTTACTACATTTGCTATGTTGGCATATATAGTTATGTTGCTATATGTTGTATATTGAGATTATTGTCTATATGCATGTTCTCATGTTGTTTGTTGAGTGTTTAGTAGGTGCAGATCGCGTTTGCTTCGCATTTGGAGCTCGCTTTCGCGCTATATTAGCCGTATATGCTTGCTAATAAAAATATAAGGTACATATCTCGAATTAAATATCGTACTTTTATACTTTTTTCCCTGCGGGATGCCTCATTACTTGATGAGATGTATATTTGTGATATATATACTGTCATTTTTTTTTGGATCGAGCCGCGCAAAGGAGACTATGGCGAATTTTTTCGGAAATTTAAGGCGTTAGAAAAAATTTAAGAAAATTTGGAAATTTTTTGAAAACTATAACTTTGTTTTGGAAGTTGAAAGTTAAAAAATAGTAGTTGTTTTTGAAAAGATAACTAAGTATGATTTGGAAACTTAGTAAAGTATTGTAATAAGTATAACTATGAATTTTGGGAAAATTAATAAATTATGTAACTTTTCTTACTTGTAATTTCGAGGACGAAATTCTTTTAAGGGGGTAAGATTGTAACGACCTAGAATTTTTATTAATTAAAATTTGAATATTTATTTAACTTTAAATATTTATAAGTGAATTTATAAGTCAAATAAATTTTTATTTGAATTATTGGATTTAATTGAATAATTAAATCGATAATTTAATATGTTAAATTATGGAAATAATTGAAAATTGAGTTAAATATGATTGAAAATGACTTATAAAATTTTATTTTATCATATTGAAGTTAGAATGATATTTTAGAACTTTTAAAATCGAATTAAAAGTTAATTTGTGAAAATTGAATATTTTAATATTAAAATCGACTAGTGAAAATAGTCAATTTTTGAACAGCCTCAGAATTGAAGGAAACCAGTTCCATTGGATCCATAATAGTTAGTTATTACCGGATTTCAAATTTCGTGTCAATCGGAGTTATCGTTTGATCGTGGCAGCTCGAAACGCATCGATTTATTTTTAATTTAAATTTGACGGGTGAAAATAGCCATTTTTCAAAAAGTCTCGGATTTCGACGAAACTAGTTTCATCGGATCCGTAATGTGATATTATTGTAAGGTTTCAAATTTCAAGTCGATTGGATTTACCGTTTGTCCGGTACAAATTAAAACGCCTAGAAAATCGCTTAAATCGGTTTAATTCAAATTGAGCGTTTACAGCCATAACTCGCACATACTTCCGAATTAGCTTTCGAAACCTGTTCCATTGTGTCCGGAACGCGGGATAAACCCTAGGAACGTCAGTTTCGGCGCGTAAATCGGAGTTCGGAATTTCCAGATGAATAGCGTCGTTCGAAATTCTATAAATAGCCCACCATCCTCTTAATAAAATAAAAAAAAAAGCAAACAAAACCCTAGCCGCCTCTAACATAACCAATGGCCAAAAATGTTCCAACTTCTTCTCTCTAGATCTTCCAATCCGTCAACAATTAGAGGAAGTTGTCAACATGAAAGTTGGAGAGGGGAGTGAGAGCTACGATCTGAACGGTTGTGATGTAAAACGGAGCAACGTGGGAGGAGCTACAGGGGGCCGTTCATGACACGTTGCGCACGTGTTTTCTCATGCATCAGGTGGCCGAGCTCCACCATAGGGGGGCCGAACATAGTGCAAGTGGAGGGCTTCGACATGGAGCAAGTTGATCGACCTAAAGTTCAACGTGGTGATGGCAATAATTAACCCTAATCTAAGCATGATGGGTTCGGCTTGCGTGTTTGTTTCTGTAGAAGGGAACGTGATGTGGGAAGAAGGGGTGGACGGCAGGGATTCAAAGGAGCTAGATCTAACGGTGATAATTAGTTTAGGTTTAAAAGTTTATGTAAATTATGTATAAAAATTTGTATAAACTTGTAAAATCAATATCTTTTTGCCGTGAGGTCGAAAAATTACGAAACCAGTTGCGTTGGAATCGTATGGACGAGCACTACGCGATGGATTTGGTTTGGAGTCGTTTGGAGTTAGTGAGAATTTTGGGTAAAATTAAACGCGCGTTTAATTTTATTCGAAATAAAAAGCTAAAACGGAAAATAAAATCAAGGTGAGAACTTCTCACTCAATCGAATCGGTTTCGATTTTATTTTAAATAGTTAGATTTAAAATATTTGAATGCATGTTTGAATGATGACTGATATCTATTGATTGTTAAAATAGACATTATGCGCCGTTAGTAAGCGGATGTTATTTATTAAAAACATATACCGCGAATATTTTATAAACAGTGAAATTGGTATTATAAATAATATCAATATATATATATTGGCATATGTATATATTGCAGTTGATTGATTCCCTGCATTTTTTAGCGGATGAGACCCTATTGCGCCGTTATTAAGCGGATAATATTTATTAAAAACATATACCGCGATAATTTCGTACTGGAGCGAAATTGGTATTGTGCTAATGTTTTTGGATGCTGGAAAACAGGTTGGGGGGATCCAACTGGATTCCTCAACAGTTTTTATTTGATTTCAGATATTTTGATATTTGATGGATTATCATATTGATATATGATATCGTTGTTGTCGTGATTGACTATTTGATGTGTAGCATCATTGGACCCAAATTTTGGGATTTTAAAATGATTTTAAAGCTATTTTTGAAAATATACTATATTTTTGGAATTGATCTATTTTAAATAAATAAACGTTATAATTTTTAATGTTGTAAAAATTATGGTTTTTGTGAAATATAGTTAAAATCTGATTTTTGAGAAATGTGAATTAATGATTTTTATAAAATAGTTTAAACTGGATTTTTGAACATATTATAAAAGTTTAAATATAGGATTTATAAAATTTGATTATTTTATAAATCAAGAGAATGGTGAAATTATAAAGGAATTTAAAGACGTTTTAGAAGAATAATATAAATTGATTTATATTAAGAGATTTATAAATGGATATTTATAAATTGAAATATAGACATTATAAAACGAGTTTTTATAAGTGTTTGAATGAAGTGAAAATGAATTTCATAAATGAATGAAATTTATAGAATTATAAACTGTGAAGTTATAAATAAAATTTATAAATAGTAAGATTTATAAATTGGTGAAGTTAATTGAGGAATAGATTTGGGTGAATAATTGAATCTTATAAGTTATAAGATTTATAATTATGAAGTTCAAAGGAACGATTTTTGTAAACGAATAGATTATAAGTATTTAACTTATAATATGAACTTTTAGTTATAATTGAGTTATAAACTGGAATAGGTTAATAAAGGAGTTTATAAAAAGGATGTTTTTATAAATAAATAGAAATAGAATTTATAAACGTTGTTTTATAAATTCACAAATGACTTATTTTGATAAGTAAATTGTTATAACTTATTTAATGGAGTTATATTCACGTTTTAGACCGTGAATATTCCTTTGAAATAAAATGCATAGAATTGATGAAATTTGTTAACGTAGTATATTCACGTTTTTGAATAGTGAATAATACGTTAAAGAAATTGTTTTGAATGTGAATGTTTTAAATAGAATTAAAACGATCTAACGATGTTTTAAAATGTGTTGAGATTCGAAACCATAGATTTCAACATTTATTGTTGAAATAGATGTTTCGAGAAATAAAAGGAAATGGTGGACTATAACACTGTTGTTATAGTAAATGATTTTCGAATGGAAATGTTTTTGTATAGTATTGGGATTTATATATCTATTTTAATTCCGAATCCCTATACTAGTGATTTTGGGTTGTCGTAACGATGTTTTACGCAACATTCGTTTTGGCCCAAATAAATATGTTAAAGAGAATGATTTCCTTAAAGAATGAAATATATACTTAATTCGATTTAAGTATATGGAATATTTTCCAAGGTTGAAAATAAATAAAATTTGTGAATTACTTATGAATAAATAAGTATGGAAATGTTTTTCCAATGTGAAATGAAACGTTTTGAGAATTTATCTTTTTGAAGATAAATTGAAAATGGATAATTGAAATCGTATATGCATGGATATTTTGAAATATAAATTCATTATAGAATTTATATGAGAAAGTGGAATTTGTTTGAAAATAAATATTGATTTATTTTTGAAGTGTTGAAATTATATATCTTGTAAAGATATTTTTGGAAAGTAAATAATTTGGAAAATTATTTGGAATCTGGTGATGTGTGCATATCAATTGATAGTTCAATAACCGACTATCAATATTTCCCTTTGAATGGGTATATGATGTGATTTGATTGAATTTGAATGCTACACTTATTTTTGAATAAGCGCTCACTATTCGGGTTAACCGGGAAAGGACCATGGGGTCGTATAACCCATTCTGAATATGTGATACGTCGTTATGAATTGCATTTGAAGATCGGTGTTGAAGACCGGATATTTGCGAGAGCGATAGGATGACCTGTCGATTGTCTCTGCACTGAGTTGCAACGGTATAGAGACTCCCTAAGTGATGGGAAATCCGATCAGGATTGTGAATATCCGGATTGCAAGGACTTCTTTGTAAGTGCCTTCGGTTTTGTTCGATCCCGGAACAGACTTGTATGGATTGTATGTCTGACATTACAAGTTGAGATATAAAGCCGATTTCTTTCAAATATATTTCTGTTGGTGGCGGAGAATTTATTCTTTTATCTTAACACCCTTCTCTGAGACGTACGAGCTCAGAGGTTATATAGTTGAAGTTATCAGCGATATATTCCCAATTTGGTAATGTGACATGCTGAGTGATGCTGAAATGATCATTGTGTTGATTATTTGTGATAGGATCGTTTATTTGATCATCTATCCTTGTGATCATTTCTATGATCATTTGTTGACCCAAAGCATGGCTTTTATATAAAGTATGTTTTTGTGGACGTGACTTCGTCGAGCCTCACATCCCGGAATGGTCAAAACAGGAAAGATGCGGCAAGGTTATGAGGGGTAGCTCCCTTTAGGGTATGTGCATTTCCTTCTGGAAAGGGTGGTATCATGGTATGGAGCCCAGATACTTACTCATGTTGATACACTATATTTATTAATGTGTGGTGTTGTTGGTGACGAGCGCTCGGTTAAAGGTCCAATGGGACCGGGGGATGCCATATTCGTGTAGTAGTTACCTAGTGATAAAGGTAACCCGGCCTTGTGTTGGCAGAGAGCTGGTTTAGTTCTCGCGGACGTCCAGCCAGAGGCGTTTCCATGTGGCAATGGGAAGTTCCTTGGCCTGACCATTTGTTGGAAATCCAAAGAAACAATACGAAACTTGTACGGTATTAGTTGTATAACCTGCTATGGAATGTGGCGGTAACCTGCTATTGAACATAGTAGCTATAGTAGGCATAAGTGCGGAATGTCTATGCTGGCTAAGATTTATATCTTTATTTTCGAAATGATTTTCCTCTACACTATGCACTAATAATAATATCAAATGTTATTTTAAATGCGTATCAAGCATCTTTGACTATCATAAGGAGAAATCTCCTCCGATTCTACGTTTGCATGTGTGTGTGTGCGGGAGGCCTTATGGTAGTCTCATTTTTAAAAGCATTGCGAATTGAATTTAAAAATATTCCTCTATTTTGATTTTAAAAATAAATAAACTGTTTTGAGTTCTCACACCAGTCACATGACTGACTCGGAGTTTATTGTTTTCCTTCCTAAACTCTGGGTGCCCACCAATTTCCACACGGGCAGTTAAGAGTTAGGTTTATCAGGATATTCTGGATATTCTGGAGTTGCTGGAGGCAAGCTGGATGGCATGGCGTATTACTAGTTTATATAGTATTTCTTTTTTCCGCTGCACTGTTTGTTGTTGTTGTTGTACACTCTGATGATATGATGTAATGAAATGTGATGTAATGTAATAACTGATATAGTTCTTGTTTAAAGATTATTCATTTATTATTATATGTTGTTCCGCTGCGAATTGTGAGATTCTGATGTTGTTCAGTTGTGTTTCCTGTTCCGTTTCCTTTCTCTTCTCTTTTCTTTCTATTTTAAAATTTTCTATCTTCTTTTCCTTCTATCTTCTCTCCTCTTCTCTTCTCTTTTCATAAATTCTTTTTAAAACCCTAACTATTCGGTTTTTTGGCAACGAAAATCCGTGTACGTTACAGACTGCTTCGTTAGGCCTACAATACAGATATTCTATTTGGTCCGCCTCCTTTTAAACGTGGCTATGGCCCCACGCAGCCACCCCTCAACTAACCAAAAGACTTCTAAAGAGTTAAGTGGTCGTGCCCTACTGCAAACAATCTAACATTCAATTGGCGGTGCCCCTCACCCAATGTCTTGATAGCGAAAGAATCATTGGTCTGCTGGTCTAACTCGAGTCTTTCCCAAACTCATTCTTGGTTTTGATGCTGGCATGATATCCGCATGCACCTATCCTTTTGGGTCCTGCCCCACTAAACTTAATTGCAAATACTGGGACATATGAATATCCTACTCCTAACACCAAACCCTTCCGACTTCCTACAAAGGTCTACTTCGTTAGGCCTACAATGCAAATGCAGTCAAGGCATACTCTCTTGATGGAACACCTATAGACTTGCCTCCGGGAATGCAGCTTCATTAGGCCTACCCAGAGGGCCACCCTAGAGTACCCTCACGTCCCGTTGAAGTCTCGTACTTCCTTCTAGCCAAAAATAATTAAGTTGGATGTGCTTCTCCTATACCGAAATCTGTGATGAACAGCTTCGTTAGGCTCTTCATTCTTTGGGCTGCTCTAAACGCATCTCTCTCTTCTATTAAACCCTAAGTCTAACCTTTTAATCTGCATTTAGTTTACTTTCATATTCTGTTTGCTACCTATTTACCCTGATTAGCATATTCTTTCCCTTGTCTCACCTCTACCTATTGTGAGATTTCCATTCATTTAATAGGGAATGCTGTTGGTATGAGCCACATTCATTATCTTGCTTATTTAACTTAATGTAAATCTTAAGTTCATTAAAATAAACCTCTTTTATCATTCCTGCTTTATTTGCTTATTGACTTAATATAAATTATTTGAGTAAGCTTCTAACATTATTATTGCTCGGTAATTTATTCAAAGTCTCAAAATAAGCTTTTCCTATGTTATAATTCTACCTATAATTGTCATTTTCTCTTCTTTTATAGTCCGTACATAATTCCAGCATTTCTTTTCTATTCTAATCCGCCTTCTTTTATTATGATATAGAATATTCATTTATTCTCTTATATTATGTAACTCACTTATTATAATAACTATCTTCGTAAATAGTCTGCACAGTGAATGCAGACCAGGTTCATTATCGTTTACAGCTTCATGTTCTTATCTAATAATTTACTTGATCCCTGTCATACTTTACTTTATTATCTTCTATTCTAGGAAGTAATTCTATTTTATTTGGTTGGTTATGAAAACTATATTTACAAATCCATTTCCATATTTTAATATTAAATAATACTATAAAAATTAATCCGTAACTGCTAGATATTTCTTTTTACCAATTTGGAATAGTGTAAAATACAGTGGTTTCTCTATTTTACACTAATTTTCTTTTTCTTTCTTTTATTCTAGAAATTACATTCATTGTTGTCTTTTAAATATTAAATTATTGAAATGTATCATATTTCAATTAACCTTTTAGTTACTCCTAAATCCAGTTATTAGATTAATTAATGTTTCTCATTTTAATGTAATTTATTTCAGTAATTCCATTCCTCAAACTTTTATTACTTTACATCTTATTTTCTTCATTTCAGTATTCTTAATAATTTAATCGGTATTCACCCTTAATCTATTCTAATCCATACGTAAAGAAAGAGGAGAAAATAGAAGAAGAATGAGACTTGCATAGAAATCCAAAACGGAGAAAAGGATGTAAATAAATACTAATACTTTAAATAAAATGTAAATTTTAAGTAATTCAGCATAACTTAATTAATAGGATTAATTATTGCATAAAATTATCTAAATAGGAATTTAACGATAATATATCTTAAACTTAAAAGATATATAAATAATCCACTCGCCTGACGTCCTTAGCTTTGCCTATGCTCAGCTTGGATCTATGGTCCTTCTGGATCCCCCTCCAAGGTGCATAATATTTTAGTTTAGAAGATCTTCTCCCTAGAAATATTTTCTTTTTAGGATCTAGCCTTTTGGCCAAGGACCCAGAGAAATATTTTCCATCTAGGGTTCAACCTTAGGCCAAGAACACACTGGGAGAAAATCAATTGTGAGAAAAGAGCTAGGCCCAGGGTTCTATTTATATTGCAGCTTGGAGATCTCAGACCGTCCAATTCTCGGATTGAATCTGGGGCTACCACGTCATAGGGCGATATGCAGCCATTGGATTGAAGAGTGTTCGGCTCAGATCACTTAAAAACTAGAAAATTCGTCACTACACATACGCAGACGAAGCTTCGTTCAGTTCACTATGCGGGTCGATCGCCCAAAGTCATCGGTCGACCCTTAGGCTAATTTGGTCAACCTCCAGGCTTGCCCATACACATATATTTTATTTTTTATTTTTGTTCTTTTTGTTACCTGTTCTCGTTTCGTTCCTAACTTCTTCGTATGGGCTCGGATTTTGACAAGTTATATCTGGACACTGATCAGAAAATCACCCTGGACGCAATAGTACTAGTTCTGAAGCCATATTCATAATTCCAAAAATATTTATTTTTATTTCTTATCGTTTATTCACTAAATTTTTAACTATATAAAAATGCGGGTTGCTACAAGCTCGGTTAAATTGGTACTGACCAAATTAACAGGAGTAAATTAGGTTCGGTTCGGTTCAGATTTGAAAATTTTCGGTTCCAATTCGGTTTGATATGTTTTGCGTCAAAACTGATCGAACCAGTCGAACGCTCACCCCTATGCAATACTCGTTCTATTGCAATTCTGTCTCAACACAACAAGTATACATATATATACACATACATACATACATACATACATACATACATATATGATAGTTCTAACCAAAATTTGATACATATTTTACAATATTTCGAAATGGTGTGCCCTAATCTATTGTTTCCCCTTTTTAAGTATAAGTCCGTTTTATTATTATTTATTATGAAAAACTACTTTTATTTCTATTATCTCGAAACAATAATATTTTTCTCAAAATGACAGTATATTTCCAAATACCCTCAATATCAAATTATTACTTTAAATATCTTAAAACATTGTTACTCAATCAAGAATAGTAATTTATGTCAAATTACTTTCAAAAACATTAATATTACTACTTCACATAAAAATAAAAATATTTATTTAAATTGTCTTATTACCTTTAACAACCACTTTTTTGCTACTTTACTCGAAAATAATAATATTCTACATTAGATCTCAAAAAATCCTTTATTGTTGCTTTTCTAAAAATAGTAATAATTAAATCCAAAATACTTCTGAAAGTACATCTTTATTATTATTGTCCTTAAGACATCTCTTATTACTATCACTTAAATAAAAATAAAAATATCATTTACTCATGAACTCCATAAAAATAGTCGTATTATTATTTACTTAAAAATAATAAAGTCTCCTCAAAATAATAATAATAATTATTATTATTATTAAATATTACATTATTTTATAAATAATAGTAACTTCTCCAAATTTACTTAAAGGTATATTTTTGTTATTATTTATGGTTTTCTCTAGAAATTCATAAATAGTAACCTTATTAAAATTTGCTCATCAATTTTCGAGCAAACTATTAATTATGATTATTAAGAAATCACCCTAAAATTATAAATAATCTTATTTACTCCGAAGTTATACATTTTTTAATTCTCAATTTAATCGTTTGTGATTCGCAAATATATATGAATAATTATCATAAAGCATTCATCATCCAACAATATAGCGATTAATGAATAAACAATCATAGCAAAACATATATTATATCAAAAAACATAACAATCATCAAAATTTAGTATAACATTTCATAGCATGCACACATACACACACACACATATATCTCTGTGTTTGTAATGCATATGCATATGTATTATATTAAAATACATGTTTTGAAATAACAATAATTACGACCATTTTATCTTAGTAGGGCACTTACACAAACATCCCAAAAAATGTAGCGAAAGTGGAAATAGGAATGGATGACTATCTACAAGCATCTTCAGCTCCAAGCTCCATCCAATAATGCTCCAAGCTTGCCTAACTACTTAGCTACTTGGAAAAATTAGGGCACCAAGAGTTTAAGGGATAAGAAAAATAAACTCCGAGTTGTTATACGACTAGTGTGAGAAACTCAAAATACATGTTTTGCAAACAAATGGTATCTCATAAGACTACACCGCACATAAGTACAAAACATGTTTTTATCTTATGATAACCAAAAAAATTTCTAAGCAAAATCGAGGAATATTATTTTTAATGACAATCTTTGAAAAACATTTTTCAAATAAACATATTAAAATAACCAAAATTGTTACATTGGTTAAATTTGACGACATAATAGGTTTGTAACGAAGTCCTATGGCATTTAGTGGAGAATGGATTGCCATATAATGGTAGGTAAGGGACTACCTTACATACAGTACATCTCTAGAGGGATGTGCTAAGGAAACACAATCAATCCTCTGCATCTGGCCAGACCGGTCTATCCCCATTTGGCACTCAGACATGGCCTGGATAGAAACCGAATATGTCATCGCCCCAATCATTACCGACCTATCTGAGGCCCCATAACATACATAACATACTCGACATATAGAGAGTTATCTAGAAAGATGATGATCATAACCTAATGGTTGTGAACCACATAGCCTTACGGTGTACCTTGTTTAAGCCATTACGGGTGATGAGGCATAAGGTAATGATTACCTTTCACATAGCAAATTCCACTTTTAAATCTGCACTACCATTTCATGATCACACAACTGATTTCTACAAACGTATTAACTCCTGAGCTCACACGTCTCAGGAAAGGGTGTTAAGCTAAGAGATGTTGCCTTCTTCACAACCAAACAGATGATTCGTTCATAGAGACAAACTAATGTAATTAGAAATGCAACATCAGACATTCATCCATACAGGTTGTCCAAGAATAGGAAAAATCGAAGGCACTCTCCTACCACATCCTATTGACCATTACCTATAGGATTAGTAGCAAGAAGTTCTTGCACTGAAGATCTCAAATAAAGAACTTCATTCATATAAATATGATATGGGAAATTTCACTCGAGGGTCGGGGACAAGCAGCCCTACATTCCATCTTCCAAATCATATCATTCCTTATCTTTTATTTTCAAACACATAAGTTGGTTTGAAGTGGTCTTCAAATAGGAATCACCAAAATCCGACCCTGTTTCCTTCGAACCAATCATCGATAAAAAGATGTTAAGTAAATAGGAAATTATTCTTTTGATTTATTATTCTTAGAAATTGGACGAAGGAAAATTCCTTCGTCTAGTAACGTTAGTTAGCCTATTTTCTGCGTGTTTTGCATTCTTTAACTCAATCTGGTCCTTCCGTTCTTGCATCCGATGGCTTCTATTCAGCCTGTGACGTGGTTGCATCCTATTAAATCCCAAAATCCAATGGTCTGAGATCTACTTCTACCCCTATAAATAAACCCGTAGACCTAACACTTTTTCTCATTTTAGGTTTTTTCTAATTGGGTTCACCTTTACAGGAAGGACCCTAAAAAGAATAATTTTCCAAGGAGAGAATCTTTCTAATAAAAAATATTTTAATACCCTCAAGTGGATCTGGGAAGACCTAAAGCTAAGAGCTTAGGACCACGGGTGAGTGATTGTAATTATTTAGATTTATTTAAGTAATTTAAAATAATAGAGTTTCCAATAGTTGTAGTTTTACTACGATTGTTGGAATGAACTTTTTAGTAGTTTATTAATAGTTTATAGAATTATTTTCAGTCTATTTCTCTTAGCTATTCTTTTCAGTTAATTTTGGTTTTATTTTTGTTAATTATAGCTTTTCTATTTATTTACAGTTTATTTACAGAATTAAAGTTTATTTACTGATATTTATGCGTTATTTACATCTTTTTCCTACGCTTTCAGTTTTCTTCAGTTTTCGGTTTTCTTTTATTTCTCCTTCTTCTTCGCGAATAGGCGGAGGCAGTGGTGGCCGCCGATCGATGCCTGATGGTTGGTGGTAACGACGATGCGTGGACGTGAATGGTTCGGCTGGAGCATGTAAACATGATGACGAGGGAAGGATTATTGTAAGCTAAATATAATAATTATTGGCTAATGACATGTTTAATTAAATTATATCTAATCGTTATCTTATAATATGTATAGCTCTATCATATGAAATCAGATTTGGGCGAAAAAATTTGTGTTGCACTCGTATTCAAGAATACTTCACGATGGGACAGGATTGGACTTCATTGGAGCATGTAAGAATTTGGTTAAAATTAAATGCTCATTTAATTTTAATTGAAATAAACTCTATAACGACGATGCAACCAAAGTGAGTTCACTCACCTTTCTGGCTTGCTTATATTTTAATATGTGTGGGAATAATTTTATTTATGATGATTGATGCTTGTTTGGATAATATATGATATTATATATTATATATATTATATATATATATATATATGTTGGTTGGTTCGGATATATTTCCGTCTATTGGGGCGGATGAGACCCTGTACGTTCCCGTGTATGAGAGAATGACCCTTAGTATGCATGTCTGCCTCAAAGCAGACATTGTACATTTTTCCCATTTGTTGTATTTGTTGTAGGTTACAGGTTGGAGGGATCCAACAGGATTCTTCACCACTTTTGATTTATTTTCGTATATACGGTGATATATGAGGTTGTGGGTGCCATGACGATGTTTTGATGTGATTTGATTCATTTACTGCTATGGTAGCATCGGGCCCTATTTTTCGATATTCTAGAAATATTGAAATTGATGATTTTGATTTGAAAAGGTTTTCAAAGTGAATTTTGGAAATATATTATGTTTTAATGACTTTTGATTTATGATAAAAGAAGGATTTTTTTAAATGTAAAAGTATGATTTTCGATGTTTTAAAAGTATAGTTTTGAGAACTATTCTTAAGTTGAGATTTTGGAATAAGTTTATATAAAAGATTTTTAAGGTGATATTTTATAAATAAAAAGTTGATTTATAATTAGAATTTATAAATGGTTTGGAAGTTGATGTAGTAAATGGAATTATAAATGGATTTTGATTTATAAAGAAATGCATTTAAAAGTGGATTTTGATAATAAAAGGAGTTTTAAATTAAGAATGGATTTATAAATAAAATTTTGTAAATAAAGGAATTTTATAAAATAGAAGTTTTATAAAGTAGAAAGGAGTTTTCGAGTCCTAATTCGATGATGGGAAGATAGCTTTTTGGACCCAATTATTATATTGAATTTTTGATATAAATTACAGCGCGTTTCTATCCCGTACGATGAAATGATAACTGCAAATGCTACGAAATTTGAAATCCGATAAAAATAAATTATTGTGGACCCAATGGAACTGATTTCGTCGAATTCCCAGACTGTGCCGCGGATTGCTATTTTAACGCGTCGATTAAATCGATGATTTCAAATTTTTATGAACTCATTTGAAATTTCAATTTTAAAAACTCAATTCTAATTCAAATAGAACTTATATAAATATCAAAAATCGTTTCAATTTCATATTCAATTACAGTTCAATTATCTAAGTGATTTTTAATTATTAAATCAAAAATTAAATTTATTAATTAAATCACTATATTTGGAACTTATGTTTTTATTATACTATTTTTGATCGATAAACTTCATATTGAAATCCAATTCACCTTACCAAACTCAATATTTAAAACGAATTAAATGTTTACAATTAACGACCAAAAATCCGGGTTGTTACAGTTTCTAATCCTTCTTGGGATGAGTCTAATGCATATAGAAAACTTCCCTGTCTTGGACTAGGATCTTCGTAAGATATTTCGATAAACTTTCCAAAATTGGTCCACAGGGTTATCATCCTACTAACACAAATGAGAACACCTTTATACTTTGTTAACCGATCCATACCAAGTAAAATCCTAATTCCAATAAAATCAAGACAAATAGGTCAAAAGGAAATTTATGGGAAGAGTGGGAAATTTGGACTTTCTCACAATTCATACGAATGTTAGTAGTACCACCTATAGGATTTGTCATGAAAATAGGGGTATTAACTATTTTACATTCAAGTTTTAATTCTTCTATAGTTTTCTCAACAATAAAACAATGAAAAGCTCCTGTATCAAACAATACATAGCTAAAATATCTTCATTTAAAATATTACCTTCCAAAACTCCCATGCCTTTCACATATTGAGAGGTTGAAAGCTCATCCTTAATTGCGTAGACTTGGGCTTGCTCTCCTTTCCTCATGACCAGACCATCCTTGATCATGTGGCCCTGTTGATGATAGATATAGTAGTTTGGTGGTGGTCAATAAACCTTGGGGTTCTTGCAATGAGTCGATAGGTATCCTCTTTGTTGGCAATTATAACATGTAGCCTCCTTCAAAGAGTTATCTTGGGTGCCTCCTCTAGATTTTCCTTGACCAGGCTTTTTCCTATTTTGATTAAACTTCCTCTTCTTCCAATTGTTGTTGTTATTGTTATTGTTGTTTGTTTGTGCTACTACCGGCTTCGTCTTATCCAATGTTTCATTACAGGATCCAATATCCAGCAAATCTATAAAGTACCCTTTAACATGGGCAGTCATCCTACTTTGGTAATTCTCATTCTTCTTTAAAGGTGTGTCAATTAGTCAGGGTCCAAAATAATATAGTTCATTAAAATTATTCGCATGCTCCTTAATAGTCATTTCGCCTTGTTTAAGATCCATAAAGCTTATATAATAACGTGATTTCCCGGATGCTGGAATGTACTGCTCCTCCAAAACCTCCTAAAACCTTTCACTGGAGAATGTATCCCCCGATACACTTAGGGTAATATCCCACCAAGCCAAAACCCTACTTGTAACTGCCACGAGGCCAAAAATCTCTTTTGCTCATTACTGATATCCAACGCCTTAAAGATCCTTTCACATGATTTAATCCAAGCTTGTACTTCAATAATAGTTTTTGTACCCTTGAATGGCTCTCCCCCTATGCTAGTATAATTCTTGCATAGAGTGGAAAAAATAACCTAGGGTTGTACAAGAGATATTTAATCTACAGCGACGGTTGGAGCTCGACTGTTGGTTGTTGTAGTGCTGCTATTTCCTCATCCTCGTCCTCTACTAGTACTCATGTCTTAATACCTGAATTTAGTAAGCTAACTCTAGAATACAAAGACAAAATTATCTTTGGGAAATATATACACCTTTTAGAAATTTCTAAATGCGCACTCTCAAAGATATAAACTCAATCTAGGGCATTGCTAACCCTATCTCTAATGAGTTATACACCACTAAAGCCAAGGTTCTTGCTTAACCTTTAGCTTTGATACCAAATTTGAAGACCTGTCTCCTCGGCTCTCGAAGATTGACAATAATACATCTATGATATTCACGTACTGTAAATCCAAGTGCCGGGAAGGCAGATTTTTAAGGGTAAAGTAAAGTAAAAGATATAAACAAAAATTCTCACATTACGTTAAAATAGGTAAATAGTACATACAACTTCCATTATTAGGGTACATCAGAGTTTTGTAAGCACAAATCTAGCTAGGAAATCTTATAACTTCCTACTCCCACACTTGCTGGTATTGCTAACTTATACATAGCGGAAAACAAGAATATATAGATAGATAGATATCCCCATCACATGCTCCAGCTTCATGCTCCAAAAATCTCCTCTAGCATGCTCCTTCCAAAATACTCTAGAAAGAATCATGACTACTTGGCTACCCGGGAAAATAGGGCACCCAGATTTTAAAGGGAAAACAAATAAAATCCGAGTTAGTTATGGGACTGGTGTGAGAACTCAGAATACGCATTTTGAAAACAAAAAGGTATCTCATAAGACCACGTCGCACATAAACACGGAACGGATTTTAACCTTATATTAACCAAAACATTTTGCGTCAAAATAATTGATATTATTTTTAATGACATATATTTGAAAACATTTGCAAGTAAACTTATCAATCTTAGCCGAAATTGTTATCATTATTAAATTCCAGCATACTAGGCTTTACAAACAAAATGGTAGGCACTTATTGGAGAATGGATTCCATACAAACGACCTGGAGAAGGGACTACCTTCTGGTCGTACATCTCTAGAGGAATGTACTGAGGCCCAACAGATGATCCTCTACCAATAGAAGACCAACCTACCTTCCTTAGATAGTACCGAATATGTCATCACCCCGGTTGTAAACGACCTATCCGAGACATCTCGTAACATACATCCATAATAATTTACATCCGAAATGTTATAGTGGGAAGAAATACATCTAGAAGGGAATGGTCATACCCTAATGGTTGCGAACCACACAGCTGTAATGACACATATTTTTGATCATCTGAATTTAGGATATTTAATTGATTTTAATTATTTTTAAGTTAGTTTTATAAGTAAAAACGTTTAAAGAATTGAATCTGGAGTATAATGAAGAATAAAAATGATTTCTAAAATTGAATTAAATTCTATCTGAATTAGAATGAAGTTAGTAAACATTTATAATTGAATTAAAAGTGAATAAGCAAAAATTGGAATTTTATAATTTGTTTATCATGTAAAAATAGTCATTTTGACATTATCTCGGAATTGGGCGAAACTAGTTTCATTCGATCCATAGTATATTATTGTAGGATTCTAAATTTCGTGTCGATTGGACTTACGGTTTGGTCGTGCGAAGCTTAAACGAATAGAAATTTATTTAAGTAAATTGAATTAAAATAATTCGATTCGAAAACCTATCTTCTGTATATGATGGAATTAGCCTCTGATACATATTCCATTGTGTACGTAATAGGGGCATAACATTAGGAACACCAAGTGGCATGCTTCGTTTGGAGTTCCGAAATTTTGGCTATGAATAGTGTTTTAAAATATGCCTATATATGGATCTCAACCCCTTCATTCAATAAATCCTAACCCTAATTTTCAAAGATCCTAGGTGCCGCCTATTTTCTAATGGCCTAGAATCATCCTCCTTCCTCCCTCAATATCTCCAAATCTACTTGGTTTCGCGACTCTGCTTCAAGAGGAAAGTCGAAAAGCGCATCGACCTCTTCATATCTAACGGCTATGATCAACAGAAGGGAGTGGATCAACGTTAGGGGGCCCACGTTCGCGCTGCTATTCAGGGCTGATTTCGTGGAGATGGTGGGGCCAGACCTGATGGGATTTGCAGCAGTCGACGATGTGAGCTTTGTTGTGGCTGTGTTCGATCGTCCTTGGCAATTGCTGAGGGCACAGAATTCGATGTTGGAATGTGGATGATGGGTTTCTCTATTCTACGAATAGCATGATGGAGAGGGAGAGATTAGGTTAGGGTAATTAACTTATTTAATTTACTTAGCTATTTAAATTAAAGTATATTCAATTGTTTATTAATTGATATCTTTTGCGTCCGAGGTCGAATCAGAGCGCAGTTTCTTGCGTTGGGTTCGTATCGACATTGTCTGCATTTTAGAGTTGGATTGGATGGATTTGGAGCTCGTAGGATTTTTGAGTTAAATTAAACGCTCGTTTAATTTTAATCAAAATAAACGCTGCAATGACGACTGCAAGAAATGTGAGTAAAACGCATTCTCTCTAGCCTGCTTATATTTTTATATAAGTGGGAATCAATTTATTATATGTTGTTTGACGATTGTTTGGATGTGTACTATATTATTGGTTGTTGGATATATTCCTGCCTATTGGAGCCGATGAGACCCTACGTTCCTACGTATGAACGGATGACCCTTTGTATGTGGATCTACCTTGAAGCAGACATTATATATATTTTTCTCATATGTGTATTTGTTGCAGGTTACAGGTTGGAGGGATCCAATTGAATTCCTCACCATTATTGATTTTTATTTACACATTAAGTACACAAAAATTGGAGACCTTATATAGAGAAGTACACAAAAACTGGAGACCTTATAGAGAAGAAAACAAATTAAATAGGGATGCAGGTTTTTTATGACCACTCCGATTTGATATATGCTTTCTTTTCCAACAACTCAGAAAACGGGGATGTGCCCTGGCCTGAAAACCATCTCAGGTTCATCTTTCAGGTGGCTAACGGACGATCAGACCTGTAACGACCCCAATTTTGAATTTAATTTAAATTGATAGTTTATGTAAAATTTGAAGAAATTTTACAATAAAATTTGAATTTGACTTTGGATTCTTGAAATTTAAATACGAAATGTAAATTAAAACAATTTGCATTTAAGTTAAAATAAATATTTAAGCTAAAAAATAAATTTGACAAATCAAATGGATATATAATAAGATAAATTATAAAATATAAAGTAAAACATATTAGATAAATTCTAACATCAAATTTAATATAGAACTTCATCCATATTTCAAAGTAATAAGTATAAAATAAAAATGAACAAGTAGATGTAATAGCTTGCAAAACAAACCAGGTACACTTAAACATTAAAACAAAAAGTATGAACAAACAAAACAAAGTAAAATAACAAACAAAAACATATCAGCCGAGACCAAGAAATCCAAGGCAAGCTGAAAAGATCTGCATAGTTGATAAAGCAAGAAAGAAAAATTTCTCTAGTCAAACATCAAATAAAAAAAAATAAAAAAACTGAAACTTTATTCATATTTCAAAAACAACAAATCATATTCAAGTATGAACAAGGCAACAAAGACATATACATATCTATTAGCTTGCAAATCAAGACAACAACAATTAATGCAAACATTTCAGCCACCATTTTAAAGTAAAACAAGTAAACATGTATAAAGAAGCTTGCTTGAGAAGATGAATAACAATAAATGCAAACATCTTAGCCGAAAAGTGATATGCATGAAACAAGACAAATACAATTAATATTTGAATCTCAACACAAAAGGAATTTCATTTCAGCCGAAAACAAGAAATCGCCTCAGCCACCAAACAAAATATCTTTGATCTTGATTGTACAAAAAAACATTATATCATTTGTACAAATTATTTTCACCTGTAAGCTTCTATATACCAACCTGTAAACTTATTTCATATATCAACTTCATCTCATTTTGTTCCATTCAAACAAAACTAAGCAAAACTGAAGTGAATGTCATTTTAAACTTAGACAAACTTTAGTTAAAAGCATCAGACAAATCAAAACAAACCAGATTTATCAAAGAAGCAAGAAGAAGATCTTCAGCAAGCATTTTCTCAAAGGCCTGGTTCAAAAACAAGTTCTGTTCTTCTTTGTTCTTTCTGGAAAATCATGTGAGTAAACAACTTGGATTAATTTTACTCACTATATGATTCATGTTAAATATGGATGTTGGGATATCTTCTTAGTTTAAACACTGGGTGTATGTATTCGAATTTGACAGAACTGAGATGTTCTTCTCAGTTTATAGTTAGGATGAAACCCAATTGAAAACAATTCGATCTCTCCATTTCTACTCATTTTCAAGCTTTGATGTTTAAAGCAAAAAGGTGTATTTAAGTAAGAACTTTGTTCTAAAAATAATATCACGAAGTAAAAACGTATGCAGGAAGAAAAATTTGAATTTTTACAGAGGATACTCAAAATTTTGAAATTTTCGAATTTAATAAAATCTTGATTCAAATATATAGCTTGAATCCTTGCTTGAAGTCATGATTTTTAAAGTGAATTTGGTGATTTTTTAAGCAAGGGGTTTAAGAGCAGTTTGATTTTGCTTGAAAAGTGAACTTCGATCAAACCACGGTGATCCATCGATTCGTGTTGCTCGAGGATTTGCATGGGGATGGAGAAGCCTACGGAGGTCCTAGGAAAAATAGTTGGAGGTGATGGAAGTGACGGTGGCGTCGGCGGCGATGTTTTCTTTTCTGTAGACCAAGTTTTGAGGTGCTTGGATTTTTTTTCGTTCGTACGACGTCACCGTTCGATCGAGTGTCAAGTGCTGCTAGGGTTTGATAGAGGGGAGGTGGACGAGGCTACGGCCGGAGGCGCTGGCGGTCTGGTGGCCGAGGCGATGGGAACGTCACGTTGACAGGTTCGGGGAATGTTGGGTTCGCGTGTTCCAGGTTTTCAAGCTCGAACTCGAATTTGAATCTCGAGATGATGAAGTGATTCGAATGATCGGAATACGTTCTGGAATTGATGGTTGATGTGCTCGAAGTCGTGACGATGACCGGCGTCGGTCAGAGCTACTGTGCATGTGTACGATGTTGTGTTGCCTGAGTATTTGTATGCCTGGGAAGCACAGAGGAGATTCACGCGAGTGACTCGAGAAGTTCAAGTGGTATACTCGAAGTTTTTAGGGGTGGAACTCGAAGCAAGGAAGAGGGGTCTCGAGTCAAAGGTTTGGTTCCAGGTTTTCCCTGAACCTATCTTCCAGGAATTCAAAACAAAAATTTAAATTTTAAAACTGAGGTTTAAATCAAAATGTAAATAAAATTCAAGTTTGAATTGAAATTTAGTTTGTAAATAAAATAAAGTTTTAAATTCAATTTGGTTTAATAATTTCAACGCAATTAAGTGTATTAAAGAAGTTTGAATTCAAAAATAGAATTGAATTGTAAATGGAAATTTAAAACAAGTTGAAGATTTAAAGGTTTAAACCAGAAATAAATTTTTAAATCAGATTTTTAATTTTAAAATAAATTTTAATTTATAACTTAAATGTTTAAAATAAATAAATAAAACAAATTACTAAAGTTAAAAAGAGGAAAGGAAAATTTATTTCTAACTCTTGAAGAATTTCCTTTAAAATAAATTGTTCTTTTTTACATGTAAATTTTAAAATGTTAGAAAATTCTATTTTAAACTTATTTAAAAATAAATAAGAATTCATTTCAGTCTTGAATTTAAAATAGAATTGAAAAGGGGAAATTGAAAACAATAAATTAGATTGATTTATTTAATAATAATTATTTGTGGAATTATGAAGTGTAATTACTTAATGACAGTAATTAAAGAATTAATTATTAAATATAATTAAGTGAGTTAATTGGACTAGTTCAGGTTTATCACTTCAGTTCACTAATTTAGAATAACCACCTGAAAATTTTAGAAATTATAATTACTTAGAAAAGTAATTAATGGATAATTACCGAATGTAGTTAATAAATGCTAATCAGCAATTTGGGTATAATTATTTGTTAAGGGGTTAGTTTAATTTATTAATTAGAGAAGTAATTAATAATCGTGATTAATTAAGATAAATCAAATAATTAAAGGTTAAATTGATTCATTAATTAAGATTGATTAGTCCATAATTAAAAGTGAAATAATAAATGATAAAAGGGGATTTTATTCTTAATAAATTGTAATTAACTTATGATACTTAACCCAGATTTATAATTAATACCGTTGATTCAAATTTATCAGTCAACTAATGAATTTTACTTGTGAATGGTTGAACTTGACTGAATAATTAATTTGTCTTATATCCCTGATATTGATGCTTTGTGATATATCCTAATTTGTGTTATGATGTGAGATGTAATTTATTTATCTGAGATAAATGTAATTATTATCTGTGATATATATATCTGTGTTCTGTGAATAAAAGATAAGCGTTATGGTTTATATCGCTTATCAAATATAAGCGTTATAGTTTATACCGCTTATCAACTATATTTCTGTGTTTAATCTGTGATGATTGAACGATGTTGCACTATTGTGTTAAACCCCTGGACAACACTTATACACACACAAATATGGATTTCACGAGGAAATCGATTAAGTCACAGATTTAGAAATGATTTATAAAAATTGAATATTTAAATTCAAAAAATTTGGAAATGGATTGGGTTTAAAGTGAAAAGCTTTTGAAATGAAATTTCAAAGATGAAATTTAATTTGAATAACTTGATTGAGTTTTGAAATTTAAATATTTTAATTTAAATTTGAATTCAATATTTAAAATTGAATTCTATGATCTGGAAACTAAGGACTAAAGATGTATACCAGTTTTGTTAAACTATTTTAAAGGTATTGATTTGGGAATTTGAATTTGAATTCAAAAGCTTTAACTCGTGTAAATATGATTGGATCTTTCTGGAACGGAAACTATTTGTTTTCAAATGATAAAAGCTTTCACTTAAATAATGAACCTCCAAATTGTGTTAAAAAAGGGATTTCAAATTAAAAATTAAAATGACTTTCCAAGTTATGGAAACGGTTTGAAAGCTATGAGTTAAATCTTTAGTTTAAAGATATTAACGAGTTAATCCAAATTGAAATGGAAATTGTTTTAAAATCCGTAAATGGATCTTTGTGGAAATGGGTGAACTTAGTGAAATAAATCTTTTGTTTAAAAGATTTGAAATGGTAATTTGTTTAACCATTTGAAGGAATGTTTTGAATTATTAAGTTGTGACTTAATTGAAATCTCATATCCATATGTTTTTAAATATTGCGCTCACTATTCGGTTTAGCCGGGAGAGGACCTTTGTGTCGTATAACCCATTCCGAATATGTGATACGTCGTTATGGATAGCATTTGAAGATCGATGGTGAAGACCGGGTATTTGCGAGAACGATAGGATGACCTATCGATTGTCTCTGCACTGAGTCGCGCCGGTATAGAGATTCCCTAAGTGATGGGAAGTCCGATCGGGATGGTGAATACCCGGATTGCAAGGACTTCTTCGGAAGTGCTTTCGGTTCTGTTCGAACCCGGAACAGACTTGTATGGTTGTATGTCTGACACTACACTTTGAGATATAAATCTGATTTCTTTCAAATACGTATCTGTTGGTGGCGGAGAATTTATTCTCTTAGCTTAACACCCTTCTCTGAGACGTACGAGCTCAGAGGTTATGTAGTTGAAGGTTATCAGCGATATACTCCCAATTTGGTAGTGTGGCATGCTGAGTGCTGCTGTGTGTTGGTGATCATTTGTTGATCATTTGTGATCAAAGCATGGCTTTTGTATAAAGCGTAGCTTTGTGGACGAGACTGCATCAGGACCTCACACCCCGGAAATGGTCGAAACAGGAAAGATGCGGCAAGGTTATGAGGGTCGCGCCCTTTAGGGTGTGTCGTTCCCTTCTGGTAAAGGGTGGTATTAGGTATGGAGCCCTGATATTTAACCTATGTGGTTGCTCCAATCTCATTTACTGTGTGGTTGTTGCTTAGAGGTACCTCGGATGAAGGTCCCAAAGGACCGGGGGATGGCTTGCTCGAGTAGTAGTTACCTAGTTACAGAGGTAACCCGGCCTTGTGTTGGCAGAGATCCGGTTAGGTTCTCGGGACGTCCCGCCAGAGACGATCCCATGTGGCAGTAGGAAGTTCCTTAGCCTGACCATTTGTTGGAAAATCCAAAGAAACAATACGCGCCTTGTACGGTTTTAGTTGTATTACCTGCCATGGAATGTGGTGGTAACCTGCTATTGAACATGGTAGCTATAGTAGGCATACGATAATGGTTGTATGCTGGCTAAGATTAATATTCTACTTTCGAAATGTTTTCTGCACTTTGCACTTATAATAATAATATCAAAGAACTTTCTACGTATCAAGCATGTTTGACTATCATAAGAAGAAATCTCCTTCAATTCTACGTTTGCATTGTGTGTGTGGCGGGAGGTCTTATGGTAGTTTCATTTTCTAAAAAGCATATCGGATTTTCTTTTATAAATCTTGTTTATTTTTAAAGATAAACTGTTTTTGTTACTCACACCAGTCCCATGACTGACCCGGAGTTTATTGTTCCTTTCCTAAACTCTGGGTGCTCACTACTTTCCACACGAGCAGTCTAGAGTTGGGTTTTTCAGATAGTTAGGTTTGGTGGATTATCTAGAGTCAGTTCAGTCTTTGGACATGACTGACCTTGTTTAGCTTGGTGCATCGTTATTGGGAGTTCGAGCTATTTCTGGATTGGTTCTTGGAGATGGAGCTGCAGTTTTGGAGTTCTTTCTTGAAGACTGTCTTGAGTTATTTGTTCCGCTGCTAGGGTTATCTATTTTTCCTTTCCGCTGCTATTATATTGTATCATATCTCTGATGTATATTGATATTCATTGTATCATCTGTTGTATCAGATATTGCATCAATGTTGTATATCAATGTATTATTCTTTTTCTTCCGCTGTGTTGTTTTACTTAATGGTGTTATAAGCTCCGACGCACCAGGTTCGACGTTTGGATCTGCGGCATTAGAATATGAGTGTCGTATTCGGTGCCGATTTTCGAAGGTCGAGTCAGGATCGCTACATTTGGTATCAGAGCTGAGGGTTAAACTTTAGCTCAGGAGTATAACACATTAAGTAACTCATTAGAAATAGGGTGAAGTAAACCCTAGAATGAGTAAATCCCTAAGATATCCATTTGAATGCCTCAGTAAATTCTCTTACTATCCACTGACAGTGAGAATGAGTGCAAGAAGAGAACGAGATAGGGGACAGGAGAATATGACTATAAATGGTCAATGCCCTGAAACAGTTGGAACAATCTTTCTCTATCAATTTCCTTAGATTCGATTCCGAATTCTTTTGATTGCTTGATGACAGCTTCAGAAGAAGTTTCAGTGTGATGATGGCCCTACGAATCGTTGTAGGAAATCTTTACTTCGTATCTTCATCAGTTTCTTATCAGATTTGATTTAACCTTAATGAATATGAATTGAACATTTGGAATTGAAAATTGAAATAAATTGGAAATTTTAATTTGAGTTAAATTGATTAACAGAATATGAAGGATAATTTGAATTGTATCGATAAATCGATTTCGTGTAAAACCAAATTTGAAATTCTATTATAATTTCTTGGGTTAATCGAAGTCCGAAGAGGAACGAATTGGTATATATTTTGAGATATTCCAAAATCAATTTGAAATCCATATCTTGTATTTGAGAAATTGTAGAAGATTAAATCTATCTCTTTTGTTCATCATCTCTTTTCAATTCTTTGATGGTTCCTGGTAGATTCAAGAAGGCAAATTTGATATATTAATATGGGACATAAACTCCAGATAGGCCAAAATTGTTTGTTTGGATGTATTGGTTGTTTTGTTTGCTTTGGTTGCTATGGTTGACAGATATACTTTGGTTTCTAAACTAAATTTTTTGAAAATATACCCAAAAGTAGACAGATATGTGAATACAAATTTGAGTCCAAATATATTCTACGGACAGTTAGTTATTCCTTCGAACTAACCAGTGCTTTGCATATTTCGTAGAATTTACGACCGGAGTATCCTGAGTAGTATTGAATGAGTTCGTTCTCATATTGTCGATATTCTGATTTGGTAAGCCAAATGCGGAATAGGTATCCAGTTTGATCTAAAAAGATATTTCTTTATCTTTCATCTATCTTCGTTATCTCTCTCTGGCGAATTTCGAGGATGAAATTCCTTTTAATGGGGGAAGTCTGTAACGACCCCAATTTTGAATTTAATTTAAATTGATAGTTTATGTAAAATTTGAAGAAATTTTACAATAAGATTTGAATTTGACTTTGGATTCTTGAAATTGAAATACGAAATGTAAATTAAAACAATTAGCATTTAAGTTAAAATAAATATTTAAGCTAGAAAATAAATTTGACAAATCAAATGGATATATAATAAGATAAATTATAAAATATAAAGTAAAACATATTAGATAAATTCTAACATCAAATTTAATATAGAACTTCATCCATATTTCAAAGTAATAAGTATAAAATAAAAATGAACAAGTAGATGTAATAGCTTGCAAAACAAACCAAGTACACTTAAACATTAAAACAAAAAGTATGAACAAACAAAACAAAGTAAAATAACAAACAAAAACATATCAGCCGAGACCAAGAAATCCAAGGCAAGCTGAAAAGATCTGCATAGTTGATAAAGCAAGAAAGAAAAATTTCTCTAGTCAGACATCAAATAATAAATAAAAAAAACTGAAACTTTATTCCTATTTCAAAAACAACAAATCATATTCAAGTATGAACAAGGCAACAAAGACATATACATATCTATTAGCTTGCAAATCAAGACAACAACAATTAATGCAAACATTTCAGCCACCATTTTAAAGTAAAACAAGTAAACATGTATAAAGAAGCTTGCTTGAGAAGATGAATAACAATAAATGCAAACATCTTAGCCGAAAAGTGATATGCATGAAACAAGACAAATACAATTAATATTTGAATCTCAACACAAAAGGAATTTCATTTCAGCCGAAAACAAGAAACCACCTCAGCCACCAAACAAAATATCTTTGATCTTGATTTTACAATACAACATTATATCATTTGTACAAATTATTTTCACCTGTAAGCTTCTATATACCAACCTGTAAACTTATTTCATATATCAACTTCATCTCATTTTGTTCCATTCAAACAAAACTAAGCAAAACTGAAGTGAATGTCATTTTAAACTTAGACAAACTTTAGTTAAAAGCATCAGACAAATCAAAACAAACCAGATTTATCAAAGAAGCAAGAATAAGATCTTCAGCACGCATTTTCTCAAAGGCCTGGTTCAAAAACAAGTTCTGTTCTTCTTTGTTGTTTCTGGAAAATCATGTGAGTAAACAACTTGGGTTAATTTTAATCACTATATGATTCATGTTAAATATGGATGTTGGGATATCTTCTTAGTTTAAACACTGGGTGTATGTATTTGAATTTGACAAAACTGAGATGTTCTTCTCAGTTTATAGTTAGGATGAAACCCAATTGAAAACAATTCGATCTCTCCATTTCTTCACATTTTCAAGCTTTGATGTTTAAAGCAAAAAGGTGTATTTTGAGTAAGAACTTTGTTCTAAAAATAATCTCACAAAGTAAAAACGTATGCAGGAAGAAAAATTTGAATTTTTACAGAGGATACTCAAAATTTTGAATTTTCGAATTTAATAAAATCTTGATTCAAATATATAGCTTGAATCCTTGCTTGAAGTCATGATTTTTAAAGTGAATTTGGTGATTTTTTAAGCAAGGGGTTTAAGAGCAGTTTGATTTTGCTTGAAAATTGAACTTCGATCAAACCACGGTGATCCATCGATTCGTGTTGCTCGGGGATTTGCACGGGGATGGAGAAGCCTACGGGGGTACTAGGAAAAATAGTTGGAGGTGATGGAAGTGACGGTGGCGTCGGCGGCGATGTTTTCTTTTCTGTAGACCTAGTTTTGAGGTGCTTGGATTTTTTTTCGTTCGTACGACGTCACCGTTCGATCGAGTGTTAAGTACTGCTGGGGTTTGATAGAGGGGAGGTGGACGAGGCTACGGCCGGAGGCGCTGGCGGTCTGGTGGCCGAGGCGATGGGAACGTCACGTTGACAGGTTCGGGGAATGTTGGGTTCGTGTGTTCCAGGTTTTCAAGCTCGAACTCGAATTTGAATCTCGAGATGATGAAGTGATTCGAATGATCGGAATACGTTCTGGAGTTGATGGTCGATGTGCTCGAAGTCGTGACGATGACCGGCGTCGGTCAGAGCTACTGTGCACGTGTACGATGTTGTGTTGCCTGAGTATTTGTATGCCTGGGAAACACAGAGGAGATTCACGCGAGTGACTCGAGATGTTCAAGTGGTATACTCGAAGTTTTTGGGGGTGGAACTCGAAGCAAGGAAGAGGGGTCTCGAGTCAAAGGTTTGGTTCCAGGTTTTACCTGAACCTATCTTCCAGGAATTCAAAACAAAAATTTAAATTTTAAAAAAAGGTTTTAAAACTGAGGTTTAAATCAAAATGTAAATAAAATTCAAGTTTGAATTGAAATTTAGTTTGTAAATAAAATAAAGTTTTAAATTCAATTTGGTTTAATAATTTCAACGCAATTAAGTGTATTAAAGAAGTCTGAATTCAAAAATAGAATTGAATTGTAAATGGAAATTTAAAACAAGTTGAAAATTTAAAGGTTTAAACCTGAAATAAATTTTTAAATCAGATTTTTAATTTTAAGATAAATTTTAATTTATAACTTAAATGTTTAAAATAAATAAATAAAACAAATTACTAAAGTTAAAAAGAAGAAAGGAAAATTTATTTTTAACTCTTGAAGAATTTCCTTTAAAATAAATTGTTTTTTTTTACATGTAAATTTTAAAATGTTAGAAAATTCTATTTTAAACTTATTTAAAAATAAATAAGAATTCATTTCAGTCTTGAATTTAAAATAGAATTAAAAAAGGGAATTTGAAAACAATAAATTAGATTGATTTATTTAATAATAATTATTTGTGGAATTATGAAGTGTAATTACTTAATGACAGTAATTAAAGAATTAATTATTAAATATAATTAAGTGAGTTAATTGGACTAGTTCAGGTTTATCACTTCAGTTCACTAATTTAGAATAACCACCTGAAAATTTTAGAAATTATAATTACTTAGAAAAGTAATTAATGGATAATTACCGAATGTAGTTAATAAATGCTAATCAGCAATTTGGGTATAATTATTTGTTAAGGGGTTAGTTTAATTTATTAATTAGAGAAGTAATTAATAATCGTGATTAATTAAGATAAATCAAATAATTAAAGGTTAAATTGATTCATTAATTAAGATTGATTAGTCCATAATTAAAAGTGAAATAATAAATGATAAAAGGGGATTTTATTCTTAATAAATTGTAATTAACTTATGATACTTAACCCAGATTTATAATTAATACCGTTGATTCAAATTTATCAGTCAACTAATGAATTTTACTTGTGAATGGTTGAACTTGACTGAATAATTAATTTGTCTTATATCCCTGATATTAATGCTTTGTGATATATCCTAATTTGTGTTATGATGTGAGATGTAATTTATTTATCTGAGATAAATGTAATTATTATCTGTGATATATATATCTGTGTTCTGTGAATAAAAGATAAGCGTTATGGTTTATATCGCTTATCAAATATAAGCGTTATAGTTTATACCGCTTATCAACTATATTTCTGTGTTTAATCTGTGATGATTGAACGATGTTGCACTATTGTGTTAAACCCCTGGACAACACTTATACACACACAAATATGGATTTCACGAGGAAATCGATTAAGTCACAGATTTAGAAATGATTTATAAAAATTGAATATTTAAATTCAAAAAATTTGGAAATGGATTGGGTTTAAAGTGAAAAGCTTTTGAAATGAAATTTCAAAGATGAAATTTAATTTGAATAACTTGATTGAGTTTTGAAATTTAAATATTTTAATTTAAATTTGAATTCAATATTTAAAATTGAATTCTATGATCTGGAAACTAAGGACTAAAGATGTATACCAGTTTTGTTAAACTATTTTAAAGGTATTGATTTGGGAATTTGAATTTGAATTCAAAAGCTTTAACTCGTGTAAATATGATTGGATCTTTCTGGAACGGAAACTATTTGTTTTCAAATGATAAAAGCTTTCACTTAAATAATGAACCTCCAAATTGTGTTAAAAAAGGGATTTCAAATTAAAAATTAAAATGACTTTCCAAGTTATGGAAACGGTTTGAAAGCTATGAGTTAAATCTTTAGTTTAAAGATATTAACGAGTTAATCCAAATTGAAATGGAAATTGTTTTAAAATCCGTAAATGGATCTTTGTGGAAATGGGTGAACTTAGTGAAATAAATCTTTTGTTTAAAAGATTTGAAATGGTAATTTGTTTAACCATTTGAAGGAATGTTTTGAATTATTAAGTTGTGACTTAATTGAAATCTCATATCCATATGTTTTTAAATATTGCGCTCACTATTCGGTTTAGCCGGGAGAGGACCTTTGTGTCGTATAACCCATTCCGAATATGTGATACGTCGTTATGGATAGCATTTGAAGATCGATGGTGAAGACCGGGTATTTGCGAGAACGATAGGATGACCTATCGATTGTCTCTGCACTGAGTCGCGCCGGTATAGAGATTCCCTAAGTGATGGGAAGTCCGATCGGGATGGTGAATACCCGGATTGCAAGGACTTCTTCGGAAGTGCTTTCGGTTCTGTTCGAACCCGGAACAGACTTGTATGGTTGTATGTCCGACACTACACTTTGAGATATAAATCTGATTTCTTTCAAATACGTATCTGTTGGTGGCGGAGAATTTATTCTCTTAGCTTAACACCCTTCTCTGAGACGTACGAGCTCAGAGGTTATGTAGTTGAAGGTTATCAGCGATATACTCCCAATTTGGTAGTGTGGCATGCTGAGTGCTACTGTGTGTTGGTGATCATTTGTTGATCATTTGTGATCAAAGCATGGCTTTTGTATAAAGCGTAGCTTTGTGGACGAGACTGCATCAGGACCTCACACCCCGGAAATGGTCGAAACAGGAAAGATGCGGCAAGGTTATGAGGGTCGCGCCCTTTAGGGTGTGTCGTTCCCTTCTGGTAAAGGGTGGTATTAGGTATGGAGCCCTGATATTTAACCTATGTGGTTGCTCCAATCTCATTTACTGTGTGGTTGTTGCTTAGAGGTACCTCGGATGAAGGTCCCAAAGGACCGGGGGATGGCTTGCTCGAGTAGTAGTTACCTAGTTACAGAGGTAACCCGGCCTTGTGTTGGCAGAGATCCGGTTAGGTTCTCGGGACGTCCCGCCAGAGACGATCCCATGTGGCAGTAGGAAGTTCCTTAGCCTGACCATTTGTTGGAAAATCCAAAGAAACAATACGCGCCTTGTACGGTTTTAGTTGTATTACCTGCCATGGAATGTGGTGGTAACCTGCTATTGAACATGGTAGCTATAGTAGGCATACGATAATGGTTGTATGCTGGCTAAGATTAATATTCTACTTTCGAAATGTTTTCTGCACTTTGCACTTATAATAATAATATCAAAGAACTTTCTACGTATCAAGCATGTTTGACTATCATAAGAAGAAATCTCCTTCAATTCTACGTTTGCATTGTGTGTGTGGCGGGAGGTCTTATGGTAGTTTCATTTTCTAAAAAGCATATCGGATTTTCTTTTATAAATCTTGTTTATTTTTAAAGATAAACTGTTTTTGTTACTCACACCAGTCCCATGACTGACCCGGAGTTTATTGTTCCTTTCCTAAACTCTGGGTGCTCACTACTTTCCACACGAGCAGTCTAGAGTTGGGTTTTTCAGATAGTTAGGTTTGGTGGATTATCTGGAGTCAGTTCAGTCTTTGGACATGACTGACCTTGTTTAGCTTGGTGCATCGTTATTGGGAGTTCGAGCTATTTCTGGATTGGTTCTTGGAGATGGAGCTGCAGTTTTGGAGTTCTTTCTTGAAGACTATCTTGAGTTATTTGTTCCGCTGCTAGGGTTATCTATTTTTCCTTTCCGCTGCTATTATATTGTATCATATCTCTGATGTATATTGATATTCATTGTATCATCTGTTGTATCAGATATTGCATCAATGTTGTATATCAATGTATTATTCTTTTTCTTCCGTTGTGTTGTTTACTTAATGGTGTTATAAGCTCCGGCGCACCAGGTTCGACGTTTGGATTTACGGCATTAGATTATGAGTGTCGTATTCGGTGCCGATTTTCGAAGGTCGAGTCAGGATCGCTTCAAGACCTCTGATTGAAATAAAATTTTATATGCATATTGTATAACACTTTAACTATCAACTGGAAAACGAATCAAAAAAATTCGACAGGAAACGAAAGAGATACGTTGTCTCAAACATGGATTGTATTATGTGATGTTTGATGTGATGGATGCCATATTTGCTATTATTGATGTGAATCCCCTTATTTAATAGTTTTGCAGCATTGGGCCATATTTTGGAAATTTAGAATATTAAAATGATGATTTCAATTTAAAAAAAAATTCGATGTGATTTTGAAAATATATGTGTTTTAATAATTTTTGAATTGTTAATAAAATAGATTTATTTTAAATAAATAAAAAGTTATAATTTTTATGTTATAAAAATTATGGTTTTGTGAAATATACTTAAATATGTTTTTGAAATATGAAGTTAACTATTTTGTAAAATAAGTTAAATTGAGAATTTTGAAGATATTATGAATGGTTTATATATAAATTTTATAAGTAAAAGTAATGGAATTGTAAACGAGTTTTATAAGTGTTAAAGTAAAAGTTCATAAAGGAATGCTAATAAAGAGATTTAATGAAATGGATTTTTACAAAAAATGTTTTATAAATATTAGAAATAAAATTTTTATCAAATTTTTAAATGAATTAGCAATTGAAATTTAGAAATGTATTTATAATGGACTTAATAAATAAATAGATTAAAAAAGAATGAATGTGTAAATAAATAAATTTATAAGTGAATAAGCTTATAATTGGATTTTGATACATAAATGAGATATATGAGAAATTGGTTAATAAAGGAATTTCATATATGGAAGTTCTTATAAAATATAAATGGAATTTATAAACTCTGTTTTATAAATGTGTAATCAATTTAATTTGATAAGGTAATTACGGATTTTTATAAAACAAAATATATTCACGTTTTTAAAGTGAAAAATCCTTAAATTGAATGATTTGAAAGTGATACTGTGAAATGGACTTTAAATGGTTTGAAAAGTGAAGTTAAAATATGTGAAGTATCGAAAACATAGATTTCAACATTCATTATTGAAATAGACATTTTCGTGTGAAGTAAGGAAGGCATGGACTATAACCCTATTGTTATAGTAAATGATTTTCGAAAGAAAATATTTTAAAATAGTTAGTTGAATCCCTATACTAATATTTTTGGGTTGTCGTAACGATGTTTTACGCAACATTCATTTTGACCCAAATAAAGTGTGTTTGAAGAATGTTTTCCTTAAGGATTTTGCGTATATACTTAGTCATCGATTTAAGTATATGAAATATTTTCTAAGTGTTGAAATGAAATGATTTGTGAATTCACTTATTATTGAAATAGTATATGGGAAAGTTTTCCAAATATAGAAATATTGAAATTGTTTTAGAAATATATCTTTTAAGATAATTTGAAGGAAATGATTTGGAAAGAAATTTGATTTATAAAAGATTAATATATCAGTCCTAGTGACTTCTTTGTTTCTAAATTTATATTTTTGGACATTTTAGTTTCTCGACTTGATATGGAAACTCTTTAGTCATACACTTAGTACATAGCCATCTGTGTACGCTTGATTATCGTTTGTTGCAAAGAATGTTGATTCGAGTAGTGCGGAGTGGCAATAAGTACTCAACGGAAATGTTTTAGTTGTATTTTTGTGGAAGGCAATTAGTACTCAATGGAAATGACAATGTGGCATTCAAAGATAATGTCATATGTGATGAAAGGTATATAATACCTCTTTTGGTCTTACACCTGAGGAAATGGCTAAAACAGGGTAGAAGCAGCAAGCCTAAGTAGGTCACTCCCATCAGGAGAAGTCATCATCCTTCTAGATTTACTCTACACATGTCTATGTATGTGGTGAACATATGACCCGGGTACCCGTTAAAGGTCGATAACGACTGGGGTGATGACATATTCGATACTATTCAGCGTCGGGTAGGCCGGTCTTGTAACGATCCTGATTTTGAGCCAAATTAAATTTAATGATTAAAATAAATTTTTGGATTAAATTGTGAATAAATTTGAATTTTTCCAAATTAAATAAGATATTTGTTTGTTTATTTATATAGATTGATTTTAAATTGAATTTGAAAACTCTATAATTTAAAAATAATAAAAAAAAATTTGTAATTATTATATATATGTGTATATAATAATTTTTAAAGTTATAGTTTGAATTTAATATAAATAATTTTCAAAAGTTGTTTAAAATTAAATTCTATATTTTAAAACTTATATATATATATATATGTGTGTGTGTGTGTTTATTTATTAATGCGTAACTAAATTTTAAAAACCATTTTTTCTCTAAAAGTTATATAAGTATAAATAATGGAAAAATGAATTGATGAAAATATATAAAACATATATATAAAAGTAAAACCTATGATAATATATAAAAAGAAATATATTTAAGATAAAATCAAAAGCATCATGCAATTACAAGTGTTTTAATCTGAAGCTTAAAAGCATTTCAACCTATGATAATATATAAAAAGATAATATATAAATATTAAATACAAGGAAATTACAAGTGTAAAAGATTACAACATACATTTAAACATTTGTAAACATTAGCATCATGCAATTAAACAAGTAGCATGGGTTCCTCTTTTAAATTGAAATAAATAATACGGTGTTAAGCAAAGAAACCTGGTTAATTCATTGTTCAGTTCAAAGTTAAAAACCTTTCTCTCCGAAAAACTGAAATCAAAATCAAAGTAAATCAAAAGAAAACCAAATCTAAAAGTTCAAAACCAGATCAAACAATCAAACCTGAAACTAAAAATCAGATCATCTTCAATTCAGACTCAAAACAAAAAAGTATCAATGCTATAAATCTAAAGCATTTCAACCTGAAGCTTAAAAGAAAAGTATAGATTCAACATGATCAAAGAAAATATGAAATCAAGCTTTAGATTCAAGTTCTAAGCTGAAGCAAATATATGGATTCAACTCAAAACAACTAAACAAATCTTTTACCAGTTCAACCTGAAACAGACAAAAAACCGTGGAACTAAATGCATGATCATCTCAACTTCAAAATTCAGCATCAAAATAACTTCCAGTTTAAAAATTTCCAGGCTCTGTTCTGCATCAAACAGGTGAGGAAACTCCTTTTTACTGATCTGTAATTCGTTGTTTGTGAAATGAAGCTGTGGAAAAATGTTGGACATATATAAATATGTTGTATGTATACAGATATGTGTATGCATATCTGTGGATGTCTATTATACAGGCATATGTACTTGTTCTTATATTTACAGGTTAGAAAAGAAGAAAAAAAAATCAAAAATCTCCTTACCTATCCTGTGTTAGGTTTTAGTTTTCAAACAATTTATGTTTGTTTAAACCTAAACTAAGATCTGAAAATGTATTTAAGCATGATAGTTTTGAATATTATCTAGGAAATGAAAAAGATATTGAACCTTTGGAAACATGTTAAAATCAAATATCATAATTCTTAGATTCATTTATACAATCTTAATCACCACCAAGAATTATGAATTTTAAGAAGTGAATCCAGATTTCTAATGCTAGATCGTGTGTGTAATTCGAAGTTGATCAGATAAGGGATTTTGACGTTTTTCTGGCGATCGGTGAACTCGGGTTGGTCGGGGTCTCTGTTGGAGGTTGCTAGGGAGTTGTCGAGTTAGGGAAAAATGTCAGGTGGAATATTAGTCCAACGTGGCGGCGGGAATTGGTCAGAGTAGGGTTTTAACCTAGATTTAAGTCGATGTCAGAAAATGGGTTCGTGCGACGTCGTGGGGGATCTGGAAGTGATCGCACCGAGGGGGATCATTGTATGGTGTCATGATCCAGCTGTGGATGTGATGGCAAGCTGTCTGATGGTTGGGATCGCTGGTACGAGGTAGCTTTTGGTGACTGGGTTTGGTTCCAGGTTGAAGTCGATAGCTCAAATTCGATTTCAGGCAAGTTCAAAGGTGATTAGGTGGTCGTGTCGATTTAGGGGAGTATCTGCGACCTGTCGATGATTGGAGCATCGATCAGAGACGATAAGATTGATCGTACATGTGCACATGTATCATGTATATCTGAAAGCATTGTGGATTTTGGGAAGATGATGTTTTCTCGGGGACGATCTCGAGTGGTTTTCGTGTGAGACTCGAGGGAGAGAGGTACACGAGTTTTCTCGAGAAATACTCAAGAAAAACACGAGGGTGGCTCGGGCTTGAATGTTTGGTATTATCGCAAGTTTTAGATTTTAAAATAAAACAAGTTTTATTCAAAATTTTAATTAAAAAGTCTTAAACCTTTTCTGATTTATTCTTGTAGGATAATAAATGTTTTAATTTAGCTTTGGAATTAGGATTAAAGTAAATAGTTTTAAAGCTAATTAAGTTTAAGCTTAATTAATAAATCAATTTAAAAGAGAATGATGTTTTAAATTGATTTTTGACTCTAAAGTCTTAAGTTAATTTATGGATTTAATAATTATTTTGTTTCAAAGATTTAAGGTTTAAAGATTAAATGTTTTTAAAGTAATTAATAAATAATTACTTTGTGTAATTAAATTTAAGATAATTACTTTGTGTAATTAAATTCAATCCAATTACCTTGTGTAATTAAATTAAAGCTATTTACTTTGTGTAATTAATTTAAGGCTAATTAATTATTGTGATTTAATTAAAGAGCAATTAATGTAATTAAATAAAGGATTTATTAATTAAGTTTAATTAATGTAAGTAATTAAAGGTAATTAATTACTTAAAGATAATTACTTAATAAAAGTAATTAAGGATAATTAATTTATGATTAAAGTTGATTAATCAAGTGATAAAAGGGTAATTACTCAATGTAATTAATTGTGATTTATTAATATAAGCGATTAGGGATAATCACTTATAGGAATTAATTAAGAATAATTAATTAAATGGTAATTAATTAAGGGTTAATTAATTAATATAGTAAAGGAATATTAATTATAGAATAATTAAATGATTAAAGGTTAATTATTCAATGATTAAAGGTTGTTTGATTTATTAATTATGGATAGTTAATTAATAATTAAAGGTTAATTAATTATTAAAGGTAAATTAATAAATGATTAAGGAATAATTAATTAAAATGGTTTGTAATTAATGTTAATTAACCAGGATTAGTAATTTATTCATAAGTAATTAATCTGGTTTAAAATTAATCAGATGTTAATTGACCTTATTTATAGGTGTTTAGATTCTATTGGATGTTGAAATGTTTGATATCCCTGATGTGTGTTGTTCTGTGTTATGATTGAGCTGTGAACTGTGATTTATTTATTTAACCGTGATGCATTTACATATTTATCTATGAATCGGTGAATGAAGATAAGCGTTATAGGATTACACCGCTTATCGATATTGCTGCGATTGGATTTGTGATGATTGATGATATTGTATTATTGTGTGTAAAACCCCTGGACTACACCACATACACACAAATATGGATTGCACGTTGAAATCAGTTAATTCATAGATATTTTTAATTTAAATATTGTTTAAATTTTGAATCTAAATGGTTTTGGAAATGGAATTGGGTTGAATATGAAAAGCTTTGGGAAAGGAAGTTTGAAATTTGAAATTTAGTTTTAATATAATGTCCTTTTATGCTTTGAAATTATTTTGGAAACTATGGTTTGAAAAGTGGTAATGCAAGTTATATAATATATATATATATGGATTTTAAAACCATCTTTAAAGTATTTTAATAGTATTATTTTGGTAATTTAAATTTAACCTAAGTTTATACTTTAAAGGATATAACTTGTGCATATTTGATCGATTTTTTCGAAACAAAAACCCTTGTTTTTCAAATAATAATAGCTTTCATATAAAGAAAGGATTTCCAATTTGTGTTGAAAGGAGTTCAAGTTTGAAATGAAAATAGTTTTGAAAGCTATGAATGAATCTTTGTTAAAATTGGTGAACTTTGTTTTCAAATTGAAGAGGATTTTAAAGGTATATCTTTTGTATAAAAGATTTGGAATTGAAATAGTTTTGAAAGCTATGAATGAATATTTGTGAAAGATAGTGAACTTTGTTTCAAAATGAAAGTGATCTTAAAAGGTGAATCTTTCATTTAAAAGATTAAAATAGTAATTTGTTTAAACCATTTGAAAGAAAGGTTTGGGGCAAAAGGTTGTAACTTAATTAAGATCCCAACATATCTATATGGTTTTAAAATTAGCGCTCATTATTCGGTTTAGCCGGGGGAGGACCTTGTGTCATAAAACCCATTTTGAATAATGATACGACGAAATGGTTAGTATTTGAAGACCGGTGGTGAAGACCGTTATTTTCGAAAGCGAAAGGATAACTTGTCGAATATCTCTGCCCTGAATGGCCCCGATATAGAGATTTGATCACCCTTTGCGATGTGGAGTCCGAACGTGGTTAGGGATTACCCGGATTATAAGGGCTTATTTGAAGTGCCCTCGGTTCCGTTCGAACTTGGAACAGACTTGTTTGGATGTATGTCTGACGTTACACTTTGAGATGTAAAGCCGGTTTCTGTCAAATACATTTATGTTTGGTGGCAGAGAATTTATTCTCTTAGCTTAACACCCTTCTCTGAGACGTACGAGCTCAGATGATATGTAGTTGATGGTTACTAGTGATACATACCCAATTTGGTAGTGGGCATACTAAGTGTTGCTGATCATTTGTTGATCGAAGCATGGCTTTTGTGAAAAGCGTAGCTTTGTGGGACGAGACTTCATCAGAACCTCACAAACCGGAAATGGTCAAAACATGAAGGATGCAGCAAGGTTATTGGAGGTAGCGCCCCTTAGGGTATGTCTGTTCCTTCTGGATAAAAAGTGGTATCATGGTATGGAGCCCAGAAACTTAACTTATGTGGTTGCTGCAAATCTATTCCTTTATGGTTGTTGGTGTTGAGGGCCCTCGGATAAAGGTCGGTGACGGCCAGGGGATGGCATACCCTTGTCAATAGTTACCTAGTTACAGAGGTAGCCCGGCCTCGTGCTGGCAGAGAGCTGGTTAAGTTCTCGGGGCGTCCCTCCAAAGGCGTACCCATGTGGCATAGGAAGTTCCTTAGCCTGACCATTGTTGGAAATCCAATCAAACAATACACGCCCTTTACGATTGTAGTTGTATAACCTGCCACCTCATGTGGTAGCTATAGCAGGAAAAATATAATGGTACCTATGTTGGCTAAGATTAAGATTATTACTTGCAAATGTTTTCTGCACTATGCACTAACAATAATATCAACAGGATTTCGCGTATCAAGCATGTTTGACTATCATAAGGAGAAATCTCCCCCAAGTTTGCGATTGCATTGTGTGTGTGTCGGGAGGCCTTATGGTAGTTTCATTTTCCATAAAGCATTACGGATTTTTTTTAAATTCTTTTGTTTGTTTTTGTTCAAATAAACTATTTTTGTTTGCTCACACCAGTCCCATGACTGACCTGGAGTTTATTGTTCCCTTTCTAAACTCAGGGTGTCAACAATTTTCCACACGGGCAGCCTAGAGTCAAATTTTCAGATAATCAGCTAGTAGATATAGATTCGGTAGCCTTCGGCTTTCTATTTGGAATTCTTTGGAGTCTTTGAATTTTGGCAATCGCATTCATGACCGACCTTACTTTAATACAACATGATGGTGGTTCGAGCATATTTGGTTGGAGTTTTAGAGCTTTGACATTGTGGATGCAATCTGTTGGATTCCCGCTCTCTCTCTCTTTTGGAAGTCAAAGTTGCTGTTCAGGTTAATGTTAATTTTTTCCGCTGTTGTGTATCTCTGTTAATGTTGGTAATCATTTGTATCAAATTGTTGTACCAAATGTTGTATATCAATTAATCATTTATTTCTGTTTCCGCTATGTTGTTGTACTTAATGTGTTATAAGATCCGGCGTGAATTAAATTTCAACGTTTGAATCTACAGCATTTGAATACGAGTAAGTATGATGTCGATTTTCAGACTCCGAATTTTGGACCATGAGATTTTGGTATCAGAGATGAAGGTTGAGTAAAAACTTTAGCGCAGGAGTATAACACATTAGGTGACTCATTAGAGATAGGGTTGCAAATGCCCTAGAATGGGTATATCCGTAAGATATCCATCTGTATGCCTCAGTAAATTCTCTTACTATCCACTGATAGTTAGTATGAGTGCAAGAAGAGGACGAGGTAGGGACAGCGGAATACCACTACAAATGGTCAATACCCTGCAACAACAAAGAAACAATCTTTTCCAATCAATCTTCTTTGATCATCATTCAATTTCAATTCTTTAATTGCTTCGTGGCAGCTCCGGAAAGAAGCTTTGGTGTGGTGATGGCCCTGCGAATCGTGTAGATAAGTTCCTATTTCAATCATCAATTTCTTATCAATCTTTTCGTTTTAACTTTAATAAATTTGAAATATTATTTGAAACAAGTTTATTAACAATTATAAAGTTAAACTGGATTGTATCGATAGAACGATTTCGGTCAAAACCAAGTTTGAAATTTTGTTGTAATTTCTTGTGGGGATCCAAGTCCGAAAAGGAATAAACTACTTTGGGATATTCTAACCTGAGTTGAGTATCCATTCGTCCATTCTTTGGGGTCCCGGTGTATTCTACGAATGGTTAGTTGTCCTTTCGAACTAACCAATTCCCCTGCATATTTCGCAGATCGGGATAACCCAAGTACTTTGTGAATATTGAATGAGTATGTTCTCATATTTATTGTTGATAATCTGATTTGGTAAGCTAAATGTAGAATAAATGTTACAAATTGATCTGATAAAATATTTCTCTGTCTTTCTTCTGTTCTTTGTTTGTCTCCCTGTCTAGCAAATTTCGAAGACGAAATTTTCTTAAGGGGAGGAATCTGTAACGATCCCGGTTTTGAGCCAAATTAAATTTAGTGATTAAATTTTTTGGATTAAATTGTGAATAAATTTGAATTTTTTCAAATTAAATAAGATATTTGTTTGTTATATAGATTGATTTTAAATTGAATTTGAAAATTCTATAATTTAAATCTAACAAAAAATTGTTTTGAAATTATTATATATATATGTGTGTGTGTGTGTGTGTGTATCTATATTTTGAAAGTTATAGTTTGAATTTAATATAAATAATTTTCAAAAGTTGTTTAAAATTAAATTCTATATTTTAAAACTTATATATATATATGTGTGTGTGTGTGTGTGTGTTTATTTATTAATTTGTAACTAAATTTTAAAAATCATTTTTTCTCTTAAAGTTATATAAGTATAAATGATGGAAAAATGAATTAATGAAAATATAAAACAGATATATAAAAGTAAAACCTATTATAATATATAAAAAAAATATTAAAGACAAAATTGAAAATTTTATAAATATTAAATACATGGAAATTACAAGTGTAAAAGATTGAAACATACATTTAAACATTTGTAAACATTAGCATCATGCAATTAAATAAGTGGCATGAGTTCCTCTTTTAAATTGAAATATATAATATAGTGCTAAGTAAAGAAACCTGGTTAATTCATTTTTCAGTTCAAAGTTGAAAACCTTTCTCTCCAAACACCTGAAATGAAAATAAGAGTAAATCAAAAGAAAACCAAATCTCAAAGTTTAAAACCAGATCAAACAATCAAACCTGAAACTAAAAATTCAGATCATCTTCAGCTCAGACTCAAAACAGAAAAGTATCAAAGCTATAAATCAAAAGCATTTCAACCTGATGCTTAAAAGAAAAGTACAGATTCAACAAGATCAAAGAAAATCTAAAATCAAGTTTCAGATTCAAGTTCTAAGCTGAAGCAAATATATTGATTCAACTCAAAACAACTAAAAAAGTCTTCTACAAATTCAACCTGAAAAAAACAAAAAACTACGGAAATCAATGCAAGATCATCTCAACTTCAAAATTCAGCATAAAAAATAACTTCCTGTTTAAAAATTTCTAGGCTCTCTTCTTCATCAAACAGGTGAGCAAACTCATTTTTACCGATCTGCAATTGGTTGTTTGTGAAATGAAGCTGTGGAAAAATGCTGGATACACACAAATATGTTGTATATAAACATATATATACACATATCTGTGCATGTCTGTTATACAGGCATATGTACTTGTTCTTATGTTTACAGGTTAGAAAAGAAAGAAAAAAATCAAAAACCTCCTCACGTATCCTCTGTTAGGTTTTAGTTTTCAAACAATTTATGTTTGTTTAAACTTAAACTAAGATTTGAAAATGTATTTAAGCATGATAGTTTTGAATATTATCTAGGAAATAAAAAAGATAGTAAAGCTTTGGAAACATGTTAAAATCAAATATCATAATTCTTCGATTCAATTATATAATGTTAATCGCCACTAAGAATTATGAATTTTAAGAAGTGAATCCAGATTTTTAATGCTTGATTGTGTGTGTAATTCAAAGTTGACCAAAAATGGGATTTTGAGGTTTTTATGTCGATTACTGAACTAGGGGTGGTCGGGATCTCTACTGGAGGTTGCTGGGGAGTTGTCGAGTAAGGGAAAATGTCAAGTGGAGTATTAGTCCATTGTGGCGGCGGCAATTGGTCGGAGTAGGGTTTTAACCTAGTTTTAAGTCGATGTCGGAAAATGGGTTCGTGCGACGTCGTGGGGGATCTTGAAGTGATCTCACCAGGGGGACTATTGTGTGGTGTCATGTTGTAGCTATGGATGTGATGGCAAGCTGCCTGATGGTCGGGATCGTTGACACGAGGTAGCTTTTGGTGACTAGGTTTGGTTCCAGGTTGAAGTCGATAGGTTGAATTCGATTTCAGCAAGTTCAAAGGTGAATAGGTGGTCGTGTCGACTCAGATCGATCGTACATGTGCACAGGTATCATGTATATCCGAAAGTCGTTGTAGATTTTGGGAAGATGATATTTTCTCGGGGACGATCTCGAGTGGTTTTCGTGTGAGACTCGAGGGAGAGAGTTACTGTGACAACCCAGAATTTTCAAGCAATTTAAATTAAAATATTTAATTAATTTGAAATATTTAAAAGTAATTTTTTAACTTGAATTCGAATATCACTAATTATGGATAATTAAATTATTAATTTAAATAATTGAAAATTGGGTAAAATATGAAATCTGGAATTTTAAGCCGGTTAAAAAAATTAATTTGAAGGCTTACAAAATTTATATTGATAGTGTTGAGAATAATAAAAGTTTTAAAATCAAATTTAACACTGATTTGTTCAGTTTTAAAATTTAATAGTTTAAATTGAATTTAAAAATAGCATTCCGAGGCATTGTCTTGGAATCCGACGAATCCAGTTCCATTGGGTCCGTAATATTGAGTTATTACCGTATTTCAAATTTCATAGCTTTCGGAATTAACATGTGATCGTACGAGGTATAAACGCTTAGACGATAATTATCGATCTAATTTAAATATTTTTATCTGAAGGAAGTTCAAATCACAGCCGACTTCCTTTCATATCCGTGTTCCCCCTTTTAACAGCAGCACGCAAACATCCTCTGCATCAACTTTTTATTAGCCGAATCTTCCTTTTAAAATCTAAAAAAAAAAGAAGGAAGGAGAAATCGTTTTGTTCTAAAGAAATCAAAAATGGTCGAAGCCTCTACGTCTAAAAAACTAATATAAACAAATATTAGGCCGCGACCCTCCTTCTTCTCTTCAGAATCTCGAATCATGGCCTCCTCGAGAATCAAATTCTAAAAAAAAAAAAAAGGCGACACGCAAGGGTTCGACGAGGAGTAGAAGTCGTAGGCCGCGACTTTGAAGTCGCGATGTGTGGTGGAGCACATACGCTCGAGTGGGATGTGGTTTCGCGTCAAGTGAGGAGCGAGGTCGTTCGCTGGTGCTCAGTGGCGAGGTAGGAGGCGTGTCGAGATTTGATGGTAAAGTCGATTTGGGGATTTCGCGATTGAAAGCAGAGCCGTGGCGACGGCAGATCGAGGCGACGTGGGTTGTTGGGTTTCGATTGGAAGCGATCACGTAGGGTTCTCTCGTGTTGCTGGGCGAAGTCTTGGCTTCGATTCGTGTAAGTAGAGTATTGTTTTATTTAAATTAGTGAATGATTCATGCCGAAAATAAATAAACTTACAATAGGGTATTTAATTCATTTATTTCGATTTTACTTAGCTAAATTTATTTACAGGTTGAAAAATAATCGCAGTTTTGTTTTAACATATATACAGAAATAAAATGTTAACAGGAATTTTCTGTCCATTTTAGTTAATGTAGATACGCAAAAATTTTGAATGTTTGAGTTAGAACGATAAAAATAATAATTAAATAATATAATAGATCGTGAACTATATATATGGATATGATTTTAGATAGGGTTTTGGAAAAAAAAGGGAGGTATTTTAAATGTGAGGAGTTTATATAAAAATAGACTCTTAAATCTATATAGATTATTTTATAAGAATATATATAGTTTTACTCACTAGTCTATTTTAAAATGTATTGTAGTGATTAAATTGTTAAATCTGTTTGTTTAATTTTTTTTAGATACTAAATTTTTCAAAAGGGGAATTAGTTAAATCGAATTATAAGTTAAAATCAAATATGTAAACAGTGATAAATTGTTTGATAATTCAAATAGTAATAAATTGTTAATTGTTTATTTAAGATCAAACATCTGGAAATCCAAGGTAATATTGAAGTGGATTGCGAATGAAAATTTAAGGTGAGCTAATCTCACTCAGTTAAACTTAGATTTAAATGATTAAATTTAAATGATTGTTTGAGTGGTTGAATTGTTTAATGTGCTATAGTATGATATATTTTGGAATTGGCATATTATATTGTGCTAACATCTGTGGATGCAGGGAAAACAGGTTGGAGGGATCCAACTGGACCCCTCACATTTATATAAATTATTTAATATTCCCTGTTGTGATTATATATTCTGTGATGAATATTATTGATATTATTGATAATTGGAATATTGGATGTTATGGTTTACTTGAATATATTCCGGTGCACTAAGTTATCAACATACGAAGAATTGGATTTTGGAAATAAAATGAAGAGAATGTGTAAGTGAAATAATTATAGAAAATTTAAATAAATTAAGAATAAATTTGGTAAGAATAATGGTAGTTTTAAATTCTAATAAATAACTTCGGTATATGGAAAGGAAAATTTGAATAAACAGAAAGTTAATGAATTTCAAATCTTCAGTGATATTAATTAAATGAAGAAAACATTTATGTAAAATTTAGGATTTAAATTATTGAAAAGAATAAGGAAGAAATTGGGAAAATCTGAAATTTGTATATTTCCGTTAAAGGATTTAAAATCAAACGGAAGATAATAACAATAATAATAAAACCCATAATTAATGAATTTTGAAATAAACTAAGTAAGTAAAGAAATTTATTTCAAATGGAATAAATTGAAAATCAATTTGGAAAATTGATTTAAGTGATTGAAGTTAGAATTTTTCTCTGGATAACCAAGTACGTTTTTAAAGTAAATTTTTAAATATAAATTAAATGTTTTATAGTTTTTTTTTAAAGAAAGCAAGTTTCGTAAAATTTATTATTTCTATAATTTAAAGTCTAAAGTAAGTATTTTCTTTAATCTATTCTAGCAGCAATTATTAAGAAGTAACTTAGTATTTTGTTTTTTTTTCAAAGTAGAAATCTAGTTTTATATTTTATTAAGTAACCTTATTTTCAAATATTCATATAGTATGTATTTTTCACGAATTATTAAAGTAATTTTAACTTGAATGTTTTAAAGTATATTTTCAAAAGTAAAGTGTTTTAAATTAATTTAAAAAAAATCTAGTTTTGTGCTTGGTGATTCCAGTGGAAATAGAAATACTTGGAATTTATTCTGAGAAAGCAGATAGTTTTGAAAATTGTTTTCAAAGGAATTTGATAAGTGAAAATATATCTTGTGAAGATATTTTTGAGATAAATAAATAATATGGGAAATTATTTATTGGTTGACGGATGTTTGTGAATATAAATTGATAGTTAAATAACCGACTATCAATACTGGACAAATGCGTTGATCGTTTTTGTAACAACCCGGAGTTTAGTAACAGTTGATTATCGTCAAATGACGATTATATGGGTCGTTAATTGCTAATCAGAGTTTTTAAACCGGGTTGAAATTCTTTAAAAATTTAATAGTGACCCATTTTTATATTGGGCTGTGATATATTTGCAAGACATATACCCACCCCCTTTCCACTTTTCGTTCATCCGAAAATAAAACCCTAAAAAGTAAAAAAATAAATAAAATCGAACGAGGTATAGAAATGGCGGCCGCTCCCTTTCTTTTTCGTTCATCCCTCAAAAAAACTAGGGCTTCGCGAGAATCGAAGTCGTCTTCAACTGTTCAATCGATCGCCTCCTCGTTGTTCACGGCTGCCACATCGAAGAAGGTGAGTAACCCTCACATCTAATTCAAATTCGTATATTTGATGTCTTTCGATGTTGAATCCTTTTGTCAATGCTGTTCGCTTGGTCTTCGACTTATTTTGTTGCGTGAATTTCTGTCGGTATAAGCTTGATTTTTTTTACCGATGTTGATTTTGTTACTTGATATTCTCGGCATTTATTTTTGACTTGGTCAACTTTAGTCTTGATTTGTGAATTCAACTTTATTTTCTGCGAGCTTCGGCTCTGACCATCTCTGTGCTCACCCCTTACCTGTCGCACTTGAAGTAGGTTGATATTTGGCAGTTGTATCACTTATGTTGTTTGTTGTACATATGAATTTGGTGCATTGTTTCGAGTGGCACAATTGAACACTTGAGCTTCACTGTGCACTGTGCATAAATTTTTCCACATAAGTTATTCAGTTTGTATTTGTGTTTCATCAATGCTTGCTGCCTTGACCATTGAGACAGCTTGCCTACCTATTTCATGTAGTCTTTGGCTTCACTGACCACTTTTGTACTATGCAGTCATGTGTAGTTGTGGCACTTGATGTTGTACTTGCATTACCCACAGCATAGTATATTGGTTCATCTCTTTATAGTCCTCATTACACTGTATATTATCGTGACAATGGTTCATCTGTCTGCATTCGATAACTGGTGACTTGATCGAGTTGCTGCCATTATTGTTGGCCATGACTTCATCATGTTTGCATTCTTTAAATCTGGTGGATTGATGACCATATATGCTTCTTTGTCTCGATTTCACTTCTCTGTGCATTGAGTAGTTATACTAGTGCCTTACTTCCTTGTTCATGTGCTTAGCTTACTACTTCATGTTATCCTGTTTCATGAAGTTGTATTGGTGCCTTGCCTTTGTGTCTTGTTGTACCTCTGTTTACATTTTTTTGCTCATGTGCAGTTATTAATGTACATTCATTTTGTACAACTGGGTTCACATTCATGTTGCCCCGGGCTCGACTCTGTTGATTCCTTTGCATTCCCTGTATACTGCTGTTTCACCGTTTTGTTCTGCACTTGTATTCATGATTGCAGTGATCTCTGTACCTTTTTATTCCCGGACCTGATGAACTTGAGTCTGATACTTTGAAGGCTGCACGGTCCTATTTCTTGTTGCATAAATACATTTTGATTTGGTCGAAAGTTGTTCACATTTCTAGTGCATTATTGTAGCCTTTATGCACCGTTCATGTCATTAACCAGTGTTATCCTATTTCCCAACTGCATTTGTATATTGGTGTATTCATCTCTGTGACCCTTCACGCTGTTGCATGGGGTTGTACTTCACTGTGCATTAGACCTGAACTTGAAGTCACTGCATAACTCCCTTATGTATATGCATTCCACAGTATACACAGTGGTGCTGCTTGTACATGTATCATTGGCTGACCTTTGTGCCTTGTTGCTATCCCTTTATATGCAGTGCTATGTGCTGTATTGTTATATCTTTGGTGCTTTCACCATCATTCAGCTATTTTCTTGAATTCGTTCCACTGCCTTGTGCATTTACTCATTTGAGTTATACGGTTTCTCGTTGCACCTCAGTTTCATTTTATTCATGTGCAACCAGTAGTGTACGTCCATTGTGTACATTTGGGTTCGCATTTATGTCGTCCAAACTTGACCTCTGCAGTTTTTGATTGTTGTTGGTTTTCATTGGGTACATCATCGCTGTAGTGGCAAGGCAGTGCACGCAAGCGTGAACTGCAGCCACACGGCTTTCGTTGGGTACATCATCACTGTAGTGGCAAGGCAGTGCACGCAAGCGTGAACTGCAGCCACACGGTTTTCGGTGGGTACATCATCACTGTAGTGGCAAGGCAGTGCACGCAAGCGTGAACTGCAGCCACACGGTATTGATTTTATTGGTATTTCTTTTACTTTTGATCCATTGATCCTTTGCGTATTTTATATGCCATATTGGCGAGGCAGTGCACGCGTGCGTGTACTGCAGCCAATCGGTTTTGATGTTGTTAAGTGACATTTCAATTATTTGAATTGATTTGATTTAATTTAATCATTTTGTGTTAATTGTCGTTTAGACAATTCTGATGTTTTCTAAATTATCTTCATGGATATTCTTTTCACTCATCTTTGTTGATATTGTGAATCTGCTGATTTATTGTTTAACACTATTACGTGTTATATTTACCGTTATTCGATTCTCTTCTAGAAGGGTTGGATAGACGGAATTTACTGTGACTGTCGTATATTCATATTTAATTATTATTGCTTCTGTGCACTAATAACTGAATTTGAATTAGACTGACCCGTGTATTATTTTCTTTTGAATATAAGGCGAATAATGGCGAATAATGGCGAATGGCTTCAGGCGATTTTCCCTGTCTGATCTTGCTTCGTCCTGTCCTTTTCTCTCTCGCGTTTCTCTTTTCTACGTCCCCTTCCATGTCCTCTTCACAGCCTCGCCCCCCCTCTTCTACTCGTTCAGGGCGTAGTTTTAGATCTGAGGATGTCGGATTTGCTCGTCCTGACCTTCACTCGCCCCTGGATTTCCCACCGCTCAGTAGTCAGACATCTCCGGACACGCGAAGTAGGATGGGCCTTGATTCCGTGGTGACTTCCAGTCATGCTGCTAATTTAGCGTCTTTGTCTAAAATTGGTACGAAAGTGAATGTTGTTGATGATCCCCGAAATGTTTTGGGTTTGTCTTCTCTGGTGATGGGCTGCGAGGTTGGTGATACTTGCTCTGTTGCTTCGGCAGCGCCTTGCGCCATTCCTGCTGTGAACTTAGGCACGCCAACCGTTCGTATCATTGACAAAGACAATATTGGATCCAACGTTAAAAATAATGACGTCCCCTGTTGTAATTTTGGTCCCACTGAATTGGTTTCTTTGGTTAAGGAACATGTTGCGTGCTCTTTGCACCCATCATCTATGCTTGCTTGTGACAGTACTGAAGCAGTTATTGGCACTCCACCTGGTCGAACTATTGACATTGTTGATGTTGCCAATGTTCTCTCTGAGTCTTCTCCTGTGGCAAATAATGCTGTTGAGACGTGTCGTCCGGTTGCACCTAGCTCGTCTATTCCCAAAACCTGGTCTTCACTCTTTACTTCCATGCCCCGTAATGCGGGTGTGTATGAACCGGTTGATTTCGAAATTGTTGAGGAGAATGGAGTTATGATCCCTCCCCCCTGTGTTATGCAAGCGGGTGTGGATTTCTGGTCTGGGTATGTTGTTGGATTTTTTTTGGACCCTAATCATCGCCTTCGAGATTTAGCTGCTGTCTGTCGTCGCGCCTGGCGATTACGTGGGGGCCTCAGTATTAAGTTGGTTGATTCTCTGTACTATCTTTTGTTCTCCTCCCCTGAGGAACGTAGCCGTGTTCTCGAGTCGGAGCCTTCCTTCTTTGATGGTCAGCCATTCATTATTACCCCCTGGTCTCCAACGGTAGCCTGTGTACGTGAACAAGTTTTATCTATCCCCGTATGGGTATATTTCTCCCAAATCCCTTCTGCTCTTCGACCGCTCCGTGGTTTGAACTGGCTAGCATGTAATGTTGGTAAATTGATCTGTTTTGACACTAATACTGTTGCGCGTGACAAGCTTGTTTACGCCAAGGCTCTGATTGAAATTTCACCCCATAAGCCGCTTCCATCCTCTATTCCTGTCCAGCTAGCTGTTGGTCATGTGGTGGAAGTTCGTATTCGGTATGGTTGGGTCCCAGACATCTGTAGCTCCTGTCACTCCTTTGGACATGTTGCCTCTTTCTGCAAGCTTCCTACTGTTTCTGCTTCTGTGCCAAAGATCCCTCTGCCACGTCCTCCGCTTAGGAAATGGGTTCCCAAAGTCTCTTCGGTTGTTTCTCCGCCAGTTCAGTCTCCTCCCTTAGTTCGGCCCACGTCTCCTGTTCCTACTGTTGTTCCTAATGTTTTGTCTGCTATGCCGGTTCTCTCTCCTCCTCTAGTAGTCTGGGCTGAGAATGAACATAGTTGGGTTGACTACAATACTGATATGAGATACAACCCTGTGGATAAATCATACTTTAGATATATATCTGATGATCTGTTAGACCTCCGATGCCTATACTACAGAACTTCTGGTGACTCCTTGATCCTTGATATGGATGGTTTGTATTCTGAGATTAATTCCATTACTCTAGCTGATACGTCTTGGAATCGATCTTTTATATACTCCCTTGATGTTGACTGTTATGATCCCTCTCTTGCTCTTCGATTTCGCCCCTATATTGGTAATCTTGGGTGTGGTTCTCTGGATCCTTCCGGGGTAGTTGAAGATGTTGGTATTTCTTCCTCTTCGGAGGACGAATAGTCGTGTTATTTATTTAGTAGCTGTGACATGTCTGTCACACTCCTGTGCTGTATTTTATTATTTCCTACCATAGTAGCTAAGGTGTCTCTACCTTTCTCCTGTACTTTATTTTTATTACGTTGGTAATAAAAGTGGTCGGTCCACTATAAAACCGTCGGCCTTGCCAAAAAAAAAATACTCGGGTCAGACCGAGTATTTTCAGGTTGTTGATATCTTACTTTGGATTGCTGCTAGAGCTATGAAGTCTCTTCATATCTTTTGGAGTAGTCGTTGTCAATTTAGTAGTCCGTATATTTGTATAGGATGTTGTATATTCATGTATATTATTCACGATAATGTACTTGTATGTGTACCTTCCAGAGTCGACAGTTGTAGTTGTATCATATGTATTGTACCACATGTATATCAACTGACATCAGTTATATATATATATATATCTATATGAGACTTTCTGTTATATCTGTGTTTCGCATTTACATTATCTGTGTTATTATTATATATATTGTCCTAAACTATTATGAACCATCGTAGTTCATTTTATACTAGAATTGGGTATGTCGATGGGAGTAAATAAATAAGAGATGAAAAATATATACCACTCCTATCGAGATAACCAATACTAGGGTAAGGCCTAACTACGGATGGCCGCTCCTATCAAGCCTTATTCTTCATAATAATAGACATTATTTCCTTTAATACTCTTTATTATTGTGAGCATAGAGGTGGGGCATCACAGTTGGTATCAGAGCTTGGGGTTTATGGACATAATATAAAACATAACTTAGATGGAACATGTGTTACAACTATTAGTCGATGTTTTATATGTGCTTTGAGTCAAAACTAAAGTTTTGAAATTTTGATGAAATTTTTAAATAGCTTTATTTAAAAATAAAAGTGAAACTGTGTTTTGATGATTGATTGATTTGTGCTTTGTTTATCAGAGTGCGCAGCGAAAACAGTGTGACTGCTTCGCTGAGTACAGATGATAATTATTTTGATTTAAAAATCAAAATATGAAATAGAAATAAATTTCATTTGTTGTTTACATAGCTGTGTTTATTTTTTTTATTTAAAAAAAAACTTCGAATCCTGTTTGAGGATTCGAAGCGATTGCAGCTATGTGGTTTTGTTGAAATTTTTGCTGGTTTCAGTTGATGCTAATCACATGTTGATTTGATTTTTGCTGTTTTGAATTATCTTCATTGGAGATACATTCGAATGATTTCTTTGTTCATTTGGTAGTGTACGTGCAAATACGAATTGCACGTTACTGCATTAATTTTACGTTGAACCGATGCTTGGTTATGAAACGTATATTGTTGCCGTTATTCTTATAACAGGATTTTTACACCAACGCTATATTTTGAAGCAAGGTGTTTTGTTGACATTTTTAATGAATGAAAATTCACTGATATTGTATGTCGATGTGAATTATTTTGATGAGATTTTGACGTTTAAAAATTACTGTCGCTTTGACTTCAGTATCCGTCTTATTTTAAAGTGGATTTTCAAGCGGTTATCCCGCAATGCTGATTTTGAGATCCGTTTTTACGGTGTTTTGAGAAGTACAATTTTCTTATTGAAATTGTCACTAATGTTGCTGTTTTTATCACGGATTGCAAATCGTTTTAAAAATAAAATTGTTTTTCAAAATTTTTATAGTTTATGCTTTCAAAAGAATGAGGAAGCGATTTAAACGATTCAGCAAAATCGAGGACTATGAACCCTTTCTTTTACTGATTCGCTTAATTCCGGACTTGTTCGCTTGAGAATGTAGATTATTTACTTTTATATAATAAATGAAATTGTCTTCAGAATTTTTACAGTTTGCGTTTTCAGAAGAATGAGAAAGTGACTTAAACGTTTCAGAAAAATCGAGGATTATGACCCCTTTCTTTTACTGATTCGCTTAATTCCGGACTTGTCCGTTTGAGAATGTGAAATGTTATTTTTGGAATACACAATTTTGCACGTTCAAGGAAACGATGAAGAGAACCAAATGATTTAGTAAAACACGTGGTATGGGACATGTGCGTTTGCTATTTCGGTTAGTTCCGGACTCGTCAATTGAATATATGATGATTTTTGTGTGCTTTCGAGCCACTATGTTGGACCTTCGGGTCATTTGTTGGACCTTCGGGTCAATACTAGTACCGGACCTTCGGCTCATTTGTTGGACCTTCGGGTCATTTGTTGGGCGCCAAAAATTATGTTGGGTACTTGGTAGGCTTCGGCCATTTGTTGATGCACGTGCGGCGTAGCTAAAACTCGCCATTTGTTGGGATCGATCCACCTTTTATGTTGATTTTCTAGTTATCTTAATTGATTCTAGATATTTGTTGCATCCAATTATCAGCAGGTAATTGGATATTTGTTGATTTGATTATCGTTTTTGATAATCAAATATTTGTTGATATGAGTTCTGATTATCGTTTTTGATAATTGGATATTTGTTGATTTGATTATCGTTTTTGATAATCGAATATTTGTTGATATGAGTTCTGATTATCGTTTTTGATAATCGGATATTTGTTGATTTGATTATCGTTTTTGATAATCGAATATTTGTTGATATGAGTTCTGATTATCGTTTTTGATAATCGGATATTTGTTGATTTGATTATCGTTTTTGATAATCGAATATTTGTTGATATGAGTTCTGATTATCGTTTTTGATAATCGGACATTTGTCGATTTTTGATTATCGTTTTTGATAATCGAATATTTGAGATTTAATTATCGCTTTTGATAATTAAATATTTGATGATTTGAGATTTAATTATCGCTATTGATAATTAAATATTTGCTGATTTGAGATTTAATTATCGCTATTGATAATTAAATATTTGCTGATTTGAGATTTAATTATCGCTTTTGATAATTAAATATTTGCTGATTTGAGATTTAATTATCGCTTTTGATAATTAAATATTTGCTGATTTGAGATTTAATTATCGCTTTTGATAATTAAATATTTGCTGATTTGAGATTTAATTATCGCTTTTGATAATTAAATATTTGCTGATTTGAGATATAATTATCGCTTTTGATAATTAAATAATTGATGATTTGAGATTTAATTATCGCTATTGATAATTAAATATTTGCTGATTTGAGATTTAATTATCGCTTTTGATAATTAAATATTTGCTGATTTGAGATTTAATTATCGCTTTTGATAATTAAATATTTTCTGATTTGAGATTTAATTATCGCTTTTGATAATTAATTATTTGCTGATTTGAGATTTAATTATCGCTTTTGATAATTAATTATTTGCTGATTTGAGATTTAATTATCGCTTTTGATAATTAAATATTTGCTGATTTGAGATTTAATTATCGCTTTTGATAATTAAATATTTGCTGATTTGAGATTTAATTATCTCTTTTGATAATTAAATATTTGCTGATTTGAGATTTAATTATCGCTTTTGATAATTAAATATTTGCTGATTTGAGATTTAATTATCGCTTTTGATAATTAAATATTTGCTGATTTGAGATTTAATTATCTCTTTTGATAATTAAATATTTGATGATTTTAGATTTAATTATCGCTATTGATAATTAAATATTTGATGGTTTGAGATTTAATTATCGCTTTTGATAATTAAATATTTGCTGATTTGAGATTTAATTATCGCTTTTGATAATTAAATATTTCATGATTTGAGATTTAATTATCTCTTTTGATAATTAAATATTTGATGATTTGAGATTTAATTATCGCTATTGATAATTAAATATTTGCTGATTTGAGATTTCATTATCGCTTTTGATAATTGAATATTTGTTGATTTGAAAATTCTGATTATCGTTTTTGATAATTAGATTGTGTTGATAATTAGTGAATTTCTTTTATTGAAAATTAAAAGGTTTCTTTGGCGTTTGTATTCCCGACTTTATTTTTCTAGCTTAACCAGTTTATGTTAGAAAAATAATTGTTATTGACGTCCTTAATTATGAAAATTGCGGGGACGCAATTTTTATAAGGAGGGGAGTCTGTAACAACCCGGAGTTTAGTAACAGTTGATTATCGTCAAATGACGATTATATGGGTCGTTAATTGCTAATCGGAGTTTTTAAACCGGGCTGAAATTCTTTAAAAATTTAATAGTGACCCATTTTTATATTGGGCTGTGATATATTTGCAAGACATATACCCACCCCCTTTCCACTTTTTGTTCATTCGAAAATAAAACCCTAAAAAGTAAAAAAAATAAAATCGAACAAGGTATAGAAATGGCGGCCGCTCCCTTTCGTTTTCGTTCATCCCTCAAAAAAACTAGGGCTTCGCGAGAATCGAAGTCGTCTTCAACTGTTCAATCGATCGCCTCCTCGTTGTTCACGGCTGCCACGTCGAAGAAGGTGAGTAACCCTCACATCTAATTCAAATTCGTATATTTGATGTCTTTCGATGTTGAATCCTTTTGTCAATGTTGTTCGCTTGGTCTTCGACTTATTTTGTTGCGTGAATTTCTGTCGGTATAAGCTTGATTTTTTTTTTACCGATGTTGATTTTGTTGCTTGATATTCTCGGCATTTATTTTTGACTTGGTCAACTTTAGTCTTGATTTGTGAATTCAACTTTATTTTCTGCGAGCTTCGGCTCTGACCATCTCTGTGCTCACCCTTCCCTTTACCTGTCGCACTTGAAGTAGGTTGATATTTGGCAGTTGTATCACTTATGTTGTTTGTTGTACATATGAATTTGGTGCATTGTTTCGAGTGGCACAATTGAACACTTGAGCTTCACTGTGCACTGTGCATAAATTTTTCCACATAAGTTATTCAGTTTGTATTTGTGTTTCATCAATGCTTGCTGCCTTGACCATTGAGACAACTTGCCTACCTATTTCATGTAGTCTTTGGCTTCACTGACCACTTTTGTACTATGCAGTCATGTGTAGTTGTGGCACTTGATGTTGTACTTGCATTACCCACAGCATAGTATATTGGTTCATCTCTTTATAGTCCTCATTACACTGTATATTATCGTGACAATGGTTCATCTGTCTGCATTCGATAACTCGTGACTTGATCGAGTTGCTGCCATTATTGTTGGCCATGACTTCATCATGTTTGCATTCTTTAAATCTGGTGGATTGATGACCATATATGCTTCTTTGTCTCGATTTCACTTCTCCGTGTATTGAGTAGTTATACTAGTGCCTTACTTCCTTGTTCATGTGCTTAGCTTACTATTTCATGTTATCCTGTTTCATGAAGTTGTATTGGTGCCTTGCCTTTGTGTCTTGTTGTACCTATGTTTACATTTTTTTGCTCATGTGCAGTTAGTAATGTACATTCATTTTGTACAACTGGGTTCACATTCATGTTGCCCCGGGCTCGACTCTGTTGATTCCTTTGCATTCCCTGTATACTGCTGTTTCACCGTTTTGTTCTGCACTTGTATTCATGATTGCAGTGATCTCTTTACCTTTTTATTCCCGGACCTGATGAACTTGAGTCTGATACTTTGAAGGCTGCACGGTCCTATTTCTTGTTGCATAAATACATTTTGATTTGGTCGAAAATTGTTCACATTTCTAGTGCACTGTTGTAGCCTTTATGCACCGTTCATGTCATTAACCAGTGTTACCCTATTTCCCAACTGCATTTGTATATTGGTGTATTCATCTCTGTGACCCTTCACGCTGTTGCATGGGGTTGTACTTCACTGTGCATTAGACCTGAACTTGAAGTCACTGCATAACTCCCTTATGTATATGCATTCCACAGTATACACAGTGGTGCTGCTTGTACATGTATCATTGGCTGACCTTTGTGCCTTGTTGCTATCCCTTTATATGCAGTGCTATGTGCTGTATTGTTATATCTTTGGTGCTTTCACCATCATTCAGCTATTTTCTTGAATTCGTTCCACTGCCTTGTGCATTTACTCATTTGAGTTATACGGTTTCTCGTTGCACCTCAGTTTCATTTTATTCATGTGCAACCAGTAGTGTACGCCCATTGTGTACATTTGGGTTCGCATTTATGTCGTCCAAACTTGACCTCTGCAGTTTTTGATTGTTGTTGGTTTTCATTGGGTACATCATCACTGTAGTGGCAAGGCAGTGCACGCAAGCGTGAACTGCAGCCACACGGCTTTCGTTGGGTACATCATCACTGTAGTGGCAAGGCAGTGCACGCAAGCGTGAACTGCAGCCACACGGTTTTCGTTGGGTACATCATCACTGTAGTGGCAAGGCAGTGCACGCAAGCGTGAACTGCAGCCACACGGTATTGATTTTATTGGTATTTCTTTTACTTTTGATCCATTGATCCTTTGCGTATTTTATATGCCATATTGGCGAGGCAGTGCACGCGTGCGTGTACTGCAGCCAATCGGTTTTGATGTTGTTAAGTGACATTTCAATTATTTGAATTGATTTGATTTAATTTAATCATTTTGTGTTAATTGTCGTTTAGACAATTCTGATGTTTTCTAAATTATCTTCATGGATATTCTTTTCACTCATCTTTGTTGATATTGTGAATCTGCTGATTTATTGTTTAACACTATTACGTGTTATATTTACCGTTATCCGATCCTCTTCTAGAAGGGTTGGATAGACGGAATTTACTGTGACTGTCGTATATTCATATTTAATTATTATTGCTTCTGTGCACTAATAACTGAGTTTGAATTAAACTGACCCGTGTATTATTTTCTTTTGAATATAATACTCGGGTCAGACCGAGTATTTTCAGGTTGTTGATATCTTACTTTGGATTGCTGCTAGAGCTATGAAGTCTCTTCATATCTTTTGGAGTAGTCGTTGTCAATTTAGTAGTCCGTATATTTGTATAGGATGTTGTATATTCATGTATATTATTCACGATAATGTACTTGTATATGTACCTTCCAGAGTCGACAGTTGTAGTTGTATCATATGTATTGTACCACATGTATATCAACTGTCATCAGTTATATATATATGTATATATGATACTTTCTGTTATATCTGTGTTCCGCATTTACATTTTCTGTGTTATTATTATATATATTGTCCTAAACTATTATGAACCATCGTAGTTCGTTTTATACTAGAATTGGGTATGTCGATGGGAGTAATTAAATAAGAGATGCAAAATATATACCACTCCTATCGAGATAACCAATACTAGGGTAAGGCCTAACTACGGATGGCCGCTCCTATCTAGCCTTATTCTTCACAATAATAGATAGTATTTCCTTTAATACTCTTTATTATTGTGAGCATAGAGGTGGGGCGTCACAGTTTCGAATAGACCGGGATCGAGATTAATTTCTCGAAAACCACTTCGATCCGGTTTGTACGTTTTCGTGGAAACGAGTTTGGATTTGAAGATGGAGCAGTGAAGTGCAAGGGCTAGTTGCTACTAATCCTGAGGATATTTCCAAAATGGATGTAGTAGGAATAGTGCCTTCGGTTCCGTTCGAACCCGGGACGGACTTGTATGGATGAATGCTTGCGAAACATCGTCAGGTGGACGGATGGCATTCTAAGGGATATATTCTATAAAAGGTAACGCTTAGCCTCAAGCCTCATCAAATGGGAATGACGGAAAATCATGGGTTATGCAGCAAGGCTAGGTGGGTAGCACCCAAGCAAGGTGAGGTCATCCCTGTCTAGATGTCCCTTTTTATTTCGGCTTAGTGAGCGGTTGCTGATCCCAACCGCGGGGTGATCTCACTCGGGATTTTCCAGTAAGGGGTAGTCCCGGTCTTGTGTTGCAGGGGAGCGGGCGTACTCCTTGGTACGGTGATCTAGGCCCCGTACTGTGACAGGTGGTACCCCAGTGCCTAGTCAATAGTTGGAAATCCATTCTCCCTATGGGCCTTGTACGAGTTTTTTTTGTATTACCCACTCTGTGGCTAGTAGCTGGAATTTAATAATGTAATAATTTTGGCTATTTTATAAGTATTTGTATATAGACCCTATTATAATATCAGAGGATTTCTATAAAAATTGTTTTAGTTATCTTAAGGTAAAAACCCGACATGTTTATTTGTGGCGTGGTCTTACGAGATGCTTTTGTTTTCAAAAGGATTTTTAAAACTTCAATAATCAATTGGGTGTGATTTTCTCACGCTGGTATTCCAGACTGACTCGGGTGTTATTTAACTATAATGCTTGGGTCAGACCAAGTATTATAGAATACAGGATATGATGCTGTGGAGCTTAGGAGACGAGCTGGATGACGATACGTACTTACGTACTTGTTTATATATATATTCCGCTGTGTTGAGTTGCTGTGTATCCATTTGTATGTTGTTGTTAAACTGTGATTGATGTACTCTGATGATGTAATATATGAACAGATATATTTGATTTGAGTAAAGATTATTCATTATCTATTATATTTTATTCCGCTACGATGGTTAGATTCAGTTGTTGTTTTCTATTTTCTTCTTCTACCTCTTCTTCTTTAACCCAAATGGTTCGTATTTCTGTACAACTTGAGCTGATTTAGGTAGAATAGTATCGACTCAAGGGGTACCGATTTGCGGGCCGTTTCACTTGGTGTCAATACGAGTAATTAACGTTATTGATAGGGATCTCTAAACACTTGAATAGAATAATTCGACACAGTATTGTTTTAAAGTAGGGTAACTGAAAAAATTTACCCAAATTATTTTTGTATATAAAAGGTATAACTTTGTAAAGTATTATAGTATTTGGATGCTTGATTGTTAAGGAATAATAATATTAAATTATTAACACTATTGTGTAGAAATTAAATAAGAAATTGAAATTTATAACCAAAGTTGAAGAATAAATTTATATAACAAAATGGAATTTGAAGTATAGATTATAAATGAAATTTTATAAATTGAAATAAATCTCATATACAAATGAGATTTGTAAATGTAAACTGTAAAGGTGATTATAATTTTTAAAAATAGAATTCCAGAGAAACATGTGAAATTAAAAATGAGATGAAATTCCAGAGAATGTTTGAATATTGATTTAAAGGAATTGCAATTTGGAATTTTTGGAAAAATTTAAATTCCTTGGATTGGAAAGTGGTTTTCAAAGGTTTGGGGAAATAATAGTGGTGGTATTTCGGGAATATTTTTGAATTGGAATTGAATATGGAGAGATTTGGAATTTAAAAATATTTGAAAGGGATTATAAAGAGATAAAAGCATTTAATCCTCTTTCGATCGCTGGAAAATAATTTCGGTGACGATTGCAGCATCATTGGAGTTCATTTTCGAGTTTCTAGAAGAGAAATTGCTACCAAGTTGTTTTAAATTGGAATTGTTTGCGAACTGGGTTTAGTTTTGAAATTAAGGAATAAATGAATTTGCCAAAGAATTTTGGATATAGTTGAATTCTAAGGTGATATTGAAATTTTGGAAAATTGTTTAAACTCTGGAATCTTGTTTAAAATGTTTATGGAATAATAAAAATATATTGGCTAAATAAAAGGTATAATTCCGAGTTAAAAAGTAAAATGTGAATGAGATTGATTGTAAATAGATGAAATATGAATATAAATAAGTTGTGACTTATAAAATTTAGAAGTGAAACAAATAAGCCAAATAAAATTGTTTGTAATGGTAATGAATAGAATCCAAAATTTAAAATATAAAATGGATTGGACTTAAGTAAAAGATTAGAGTGGATTTTTGAAATAAAAATCAAATATTGGGTAAAATTTTAAATAGACTACTTAACTAATTAATGGAATATGGAAATGGAACTCAAATTGGTTAGTAAAAATTTAAGTGTGAATAAATGATAGAATTTGAAAGTGAAGCTTGAGTTATTAATAGAAATTCAACTTGAAATTGTAAGTGAATTAAATTTGAGTTGAAGTTGAATGGAATTGAATTAACATAAAAATGATTTATATTGCAAATAAAAATTTAGTAGACATAAATTGGAAATGGCCTCGTTATAAATGAGAGGAATTTAGAAATAAATTATTGAATGTGAATTAGATTCGTATTGATTCAATGAAATATACTAATTTAATTTAAACGAATGGAGCTGGCAATGAACTCAAGTTAAACAAAATAGAGTTGAAATAGTGATGGTTTGAGTGGTAAATAAAATTCAAGTGAATAAAATTAAAATTGAAATGATTGCAGATGAATTAGAATGGGAGAAATTGACTAATAATTGAGTTGAAATCAAATTAAAGTGGTTACAAGCTTACGTAGTTATTTATTTACTTGCATATGGTCAAATTTCGTAGAAGTAAATTGTCATTTGACGGAAACGAGATTATATAATTCTATGAATTGATAGAAGTGAAATAAAACTGATGTTGAAATCAATTGAATTGAATATAAGCTTGTTTGGATTAAAAATAAATCGAATGTAAACAATGGAGTGTAAATGAGTTCAGCTCGGATTGTTGGTGAATTGAATATAACTGAAAATATGAAATTCAAAATGGTTGACTGAATAAACTAATTTAAATTAGTTAGTAGATGAAATTGGTTGATAATTGAAAATCAAATTAAGGATTTAAATTGGGAAGTGCTTATAAAAACAAAATATAACTTGAGCTTTGAAGTTGAAATATGTTGAAGGAAAATAAAATAACTTAAGTAATATTTGAATAAAAGCTTGATTTAAGTAAAAATGGTGAAATCGTTGTGTCGAGTTTTATGAAATGATTTTAAACAAAACTTGTTTGGTAAATGTAATTAGTAATTGAGTTAATTAACTTAAGTTATAATAGTGAGAACTTGACTTCCAATAAAAATAGGAGTTAGATTGCTTTTGGAAATCAATTCAATATTAATTAGTTTGTTGGGACTTAAAATGAATTTAAGTTAAGTAAGAGAGTTTTGAAATCATTTAAATTGAACGGGATGGTTTGAATATTATTTGGAAGCATTCAAAATAAGTGTCAAAATATTTCATATGTGCTTATGGAAATATATAATATGCACTGTTTATAGAATTCATGTTTTAGTTATTTATAATAAGTGAAATGTTAATAAACTTTGTATATTTGACACTGACATGTTTAAATTGAGTAAGTACAGGTTTTTGGAAGCCGTTTGACTGGTTTTGACTGCGCTAATTGCTTAAATAAATAGCTGCGTGTTTAAAAATGCTAAATAAGGTACGCCTACGCAATACAAATAGGAAATATGAACTGTTTTTCTGTTTTCCGGCCATGTGGGTCGATGTATATATATTTATATCTCTTGTCAAATTGAAAAATCTCCTCCGTACAAAGGAGACTCTGCCAAAAAATTTCGAAAATTTTGGGAGCTAGAAATTTTTTGAAAATTTTGAAAATTTTCATTAACGACAAATGATTTAAATTTGCTAAGCAAATAGAATTACAACTGTATAAGTAAAGTAAGATGAATTGAAGAAATGGTTTGAAAAAAAAAATTAATTAAAGAAATAAAAGGTTGGCAAATAAATTTTTATTTAAGATTTTATATAAGTTAATAAGTAAACTAATAAAAGGGTATTTAGATTTGGAATTTATTAGTAAATTGAAGCAAATTGAAACTTATATAGAATTGAAATTCAAATTGAATATAAACTTCAGTAGTGAAGTAAAAATTAATGTAAGAAGTGTATAAAATAATTATATTAAACTTAGGAAATGAATGGTGAGATTCTTAAGTAAATTGGTATTGAGGAAAATTGTTCCAAGTGAATAATTGAATGGAAATTTAACTCAAGGTTGTGAAATGGGGATGGTTATGGATAAGCGAATATAAAACTAAATGAATGTGAATACGTAGGATGTACGTATATTATTTTATTCGTATAGCTATTTGATCCGGATTCGAGCACAGAATTTCGAGATAGTTTTATCGATCCGAGTTAGGATTTTTCACTCGATTTTCAACGGTGAACCTGGATATGGAAGTTTGATTGATCCTGGAAATTCTTTATCATGGTTATGACTATGCAAGGAGAATGACGGTTTCTAATCAAGAAACCAGATCTGAGTCCGCACTTGGAAATCGGGTGGACAATACTAGTTCGGAAGTGAAATTGTGTGATCGAGTAAGCGATCGGATTCGGTATTGCGTACGATTTATATATGTTCATCGTACGGACTTAAATGGAAATGAATATTGAAATTTTGAAAAGAAGTCAATAAATGTATTTGAATGTTGTGATTGGATATTATTGCTAAACAGGATATGCAGGTATGAAAAAGGGAAAAGAGAATTGGTTTTGATTTCAGATAATAAATTAGAATTTCCTGACTAAAAGGTATGTGTTTAAAATTCTATATGGGATTTGATTGGGTTTTTGGATCTAGCCATTTGGCTTTTTGTTTTCGTTTTGGATTTGGGAGGCCGTAGAGCCATTTTGTAGTTGTACCGAGCTAGCCGCGCAAAGGAGACTTTGGCAAAAAAATTCGAAAATTTAGGGAGTTAGAAAAATTTTGAGAAAATTTTGATAATTCAAAATTTGGTTTTAAACTGGAACTTGAATGGTTAAACAATGGTGTAGTTTAAGACTATGGGAGAGTTGAGATGTTAATAAGAATAATAATGATTATTTTATAAGAAGATAGTTGGTAGGAAGTTAAGTTGTTTGGTTTTGGGGATAAGTAAACGGGTATTGGACCATTCTTCCTAATTAGTAATTTCGGGGACGAAATTCTTTTAAGGGGGAAGGAAAGTGACGACCCAGAACTTTTAAGCAATTTAAATTGAAATATTTAATTAATTTGAAATATTTAAAAGTAAATTTTTAACTTGAATTCGAATATCACTAATTATGGATAATTAAATTATTAATTAAATAATTGAGAATTGGGTAAAATATGAAATCTGGAATTTTAAGCCGGTTAAAAAAATAATTTGAAGGCTTATAAAATTTATGTTGATAGTGTTAAAAATATAAAAGATTTAAAATCAAATTTAACACTGATTTGTTCAGTTTTAAAATTTAATAGTTTAAATTGAATTTAAAAATAGCCTTTCGAGGCACAACCTCGGAATTCGACGAATCCAGTTCCATTGGGTCCGTAATATTGAGTTATTACCGGATTTCAAATTTCGTAGCTTTCGGAATTAACGTGTGATCGTACGAGGTATAAACGTGACGCAGCGGATTAAATCGAAACAAACTTCAATCGATGGAATGTAGCAATCGGTGAGTTGAGAATACTGCAAGGCCCAAATTCGTTGATCCGAAGATACCGAATTCTAGCTTATCTTAAACACGTTGATAGCGCACTATACCGTGTTCAAAGATCTACGATTCTTCGTACGTTGATCTAGCGCACTAGATACGTGAATCGGCTTCTACGATCGTTGAATCGAGCGCACTCGATTAACCGAAAGAGGAGATAGGAGATCACACTCAACTACCAATTTATATGAAAGCACAAAGCTAACAAAAGAGAATTTTATTCAAAAATCAACAACCTTACAAAATGACACACACGGCTATTTATAGCATTTACAACTCACGCTATCAAACACCCTTAGGTCGGCAGCGACCTAACACTTGCGCCTTAAAATCAAACACTTCACAAGACACAACTCATTATAACACCACCGACCTACCATAGGTCGTTAACGACCTATCACAACATCCCGGGTTAACTCTACATCACAATACAGGCCTTATGCGACCTAACATATATACACACTGACTCAAAACAAACGCGACTCAAACAAGGTCGTTGCCGACCTACGACTTATACAAGGTCGTTGCCGACCTAACAGACTACCCATTACAAACAGTTCACAACAATATCAACGCTTCACCTCGTCTGCGACCTAACATTTCACCGGTTTATGAGTTAGGTCGTTCGCGACCCAAAGTTTCCTTCACGACCTAAAATAGAATGCAGTTTAGTTTGCTTAGGTCGGAATTCGTCATAGTTATCTCGTTCAACATCACTAGTTCGTAACTCGGCACAGTTAGCTCGTTCAACATCACTAGGTCGTAACTCATTAAGTCGGAGCTCGTTAGGTCGGAGCTTGTTAGGTCGGAATTCTCCCTCCTGTGCTTTCTTAGGTCGGAGACGACCCAATGCTCTTCTGTTAGGTCGTGACCATGCTTCGTTAAGTTGGAAACGACTTAAAGTAGATGAACGACTTAAAATTGTGGCCTTCTCCAAATGACCAAAAGATCTTGAACTCTTTAACCTATTGCTTTCGTAGATCACCCTGCATCATCCTCCCCCGGTTGAGAAAAATTCGTCCTCGAATTAGCAAATTCTTCTACCTCAGATTGTTCATCTCCATAATATGGTATGAGATGCTTAACATTGAACACGTCAGAAGTGTAAACATCCTCCGGTAGCTTCAACTTATAAACATTTTCATTAATCCGTTTCACAACTTTTACTGGACCAATTTTTCTGGCTTTCAATTTGTTATAAGCACCTACTGGAAAACGATCCTTCGTTAACACAGCGTAAACTAAATCACCTTCGTTAAATTCAACATTCCGTCGTTTCAAATCAGCAGCCCGCTTATACTTCTCATTTGACTTTTCTAATCGTTCTTGAACGATTCTATGACATTTTGTCAATCCTTCAACAAAATCAGCAGCTCGTTTAACCGTCCCCTTCGGTTGTGGTACCACTGCTAAATCCAACGGTCCCCTGGGTAAATTTGAATATACAATCTGAAATGGACTGAATCCCGTGCTACGATTCACTGCATGATTATGTGCAAATTCTGCCTGGCATAACTTCATGTCCCAACTCTTCAGATTATCTTTCACCAAACATCGTAACAAATTTCCCAATGATCTGTTCACAACCTCGGTTTGACCATCTGTCTGCGGATGATACGCACTACTGAAATTCAACTTCGTTCCCACCATCTTCCACAAACTCAACCAAAAGTGACTCAGAAAACGAGTATCTCGATCAGAAACAATAGATTCTGGTAAACCATGCAATCGATATACCTCCTTAAAGAATAATTGTGCCACTCGAACTGCATCCGCTGTCTTCTTGCAGGCAATAAAATGTGCCATCTTCGAAAATCTGTCCACTACAACAAATATCGAATCATTTCCCCTTTGAGTTCTAGGCAAACCTAAAACGAAATCCATGCTAATATCAACCCATGGCTTAGACGGTACAGGCAACGGCATATACAACCCTGCATTCGTCGCTGTTCCCTTTGACACCTGACAAATATGACATCTCTCCACGAATCTTTCAACCTCATTTCTCATCGACGGCCAAAAGTAAGACTGTGAAATCAATTGCAAAGTACGATCACGGCCCACATGCCCTTCCTCGTTAACTCCTTGACAATTTTCAATCTCAAGCTACAGTCTGGGATGCATAATTGATTTCCTTTGAACAAGAATCCATCAATCAACACAAATTCATCCGAACTTCCATCCTTAACTTTTTCAATAAACTTTGCAAAGTTAGGATCCTCCTCAAACAATTCAGGCAACATTTCAAACCCTGTCACTTCAACCTTCATTGTTGTTAACAAATGACTCCTCCTACTCAAAGCATCAGCTACCCGATTCGTCACCCCTGATTTGTGCTTAACGACAAAAGTAAACTACTGTAAATAAGCAATCCATGATGCATGTCTCGCTGAAATCTTATCCTGCCCCTGTAAATGCTTCAAAGCTTCATGATCAGTGTACAGAACAAATTCTTTCTGAAATAGATAATGTCTCCAATGTTTAATCGTTTGCACCACAGCATAGAATTCAACGTCATATGTACTGTATCTCATCTTTGCCCCTGATAACTTTTCACTAAAATATGCAATAGGTCTCCCCTGCTGACTCAACACTCCTCCAATCCCCACCTTTGATGCATCAGTGTGTAGCTCAAACAACAACTGAAAATTAGGTAAAACAAGAATTGGCGCTGTCGTCAACAGTTCTTTGATTCGTTCAAAAGCAATCCCGGCTTCTTCTGTCCATGAAAACTGTTTACCCTTCATGCAATCAGTAACTGGAGCCATCACGCTACTGAAGTGTGGAATGAATCTTCGGTAGAATGACGCTAGCCCATGAAAACTTCTCACTTCCGTAATTGTCTTTGGCTGTGGCCAATTCCTGACTGCCTTAACTTTACTCTGATCAACTTGAATACCTTCTCCTGAAACAACATAACCCAGAAATAAAACACTGTGCGTCATAAACACACATTTCTTCGTAGCAGCATAAAATTGTTCCTCACGAAGAATAATCAATACTTCCCTCAAATGTTGAACATGCTCCTCCGTACTCCTGCTGTATATCAGAATATCATCGAAATAAACCACGACGAACTTCCCAATGAACGGTCTAAAGATCTGATTCATCACCCGCATGAATGTACTAGGTGCATTTGACAAACCAAATGGCATAACCAACCATTCGTATAACCCCTCTCTCGTTTTGAAAGCTGTCTTCCATTCGTCTCCAGGTCTAATCTGAATCTGATGATAACCACTCTTCAAGTCGATCTTTGAAAATATAGTTGCCCCACTCAACTGATCTAGCAAATCATCCAACCTCGGCATAGGAAATCTGTAACGAACAGTAATCTTGTTCAAAGCTCTACTATCTGTACACATTCTCCATGTTCCATCCTTCTTCGGCACCAACAATGCTGGCACGGCACAAGGACTCAAGCTTTCCTGAACACGTCCATGTTCCAACAACTCTTCCACCTGCCTTCGTAACTCCTCATGTTCCTTCGGACTCATTCGATAATGTGGTCGATGTGGTAACACTGCTCCCGGAACAAGATCGATTTGATGTTGAATGTCTCTCAATGGCGGTAACTCCTTAGGCAACTCCTCTGGAAAAACATCTTCAAATTCTTTCAAAATTGGCTTTGCTTCTTCTGGAATCTCAACTTCTTCACTGCACTCTCGCCCAATCAACAAAAATACTTCAGGCTCCTCTTCAACTTCTTTCACAAACTCCTTCAAAGACAATAAAGTTTTCAACTCTTCAATCTCTTCTAGCTTGCTCTCCTTCTGTTGCTGTTTCTTGGGAACTAAAGTGATTTTAGTGCCTTCGAACATGAAACTGTAACTATTGGCACGACCGTCATGTTGAACTGCTCTATCAAACTGCCATGGTCTGCCCAACAACAAATGACAAACATCTATGTCCACTACATCACACCAAATTTCATCTTTGTACTTCTTCCCAATCGAAAAATTCACATAAGCTCTTCGACACACTTTCACTTCACCTCCCTTCCTTAACCATGCTAGCTTGTACGGTTTAGGATGCTTCTCAGTTTTCAAGTTCAATTTCCTCACAGCCTCTGTAGAAATAATATTATCACAACTCCCAGCATCTATGACAAACTTGCAGACTTTCCCCAGAATAGTACATGTTGACTGAAACATGTTACTCCTCAACCAACTGCAATCCTCCTCTTGCCTTGGTGTAAGACAAGACCTTCTCATCATAAGATTACAACCTTCATCTCCAGACAATTCTTCTTCCTCCTCAACATAAGGTGCATTTGAACATTCTGCCTCCTCACTATCATCCTCCTCAACTTCTGCAACCATGGTTCTCTTCTTCGGCTTCGGACATTCGTTGCTTTTGTGACCCAACTCTTGACAGTTATAACATTTGAACCCACTGCTAACCTTCGCCTTCTCAGCCTCCTTCACCACTGGTTTTGTAACAGGTTTAGGAACACTAGAACTTCCACTAACACCCTTCACTTGATTATTGGAATTAGTAAACACACCACCTCCACGCCTTCCTTGCTTCTCCCAAGCTAACGCTTTCTGATGTGCCTCTGCAACTGATCTAGGATCGAACATATTAACCATATCCTGGATCTGCATTCTCAATCCCCCAATGAATCTAGCAGTTAGCTGTTCCTCCGTTTCCATAATATCATTTCTTGCAATGAGTTGGTAAAATTCATCAGCATAATCACTAACAGACTTCGCCCCTTGCCTCAGATTCTGCAACCTTTGGTACATAAGTGACTGATAATTGTAAGGTAAGAAAGTAGATCTCATCAACTTCTTCATCTTATCCCACGATTCTATCTTTGACTTCCTCATTCTCTCCCTTGTAAGTTTAGTTTGCTGCCACCACGCCAAAGCTCTCCCCCTCAACCTAGTAGCAACCAACTTCACCCTTCTATGCTCAGGAACCTCCTTGAAATCAAAGATCTCTTCAACATTAGATAACCAATCAAGAAATTCTTCAGCTACCAACCCTCCTTTAAATTCTGGAATTTCCATCTTCATACCCGATTCCCATCGACGATCCTCTTCAACATCCCGAAATGAATTTCGAACCTGGTCTCGATCTCGATAATGAATACTAGCTCTATCACCCTCTTCAACAATGTCAAACGTACGCCTACATCGATCTCGACCATTATCATCTCTTCGTTCATGCATGCTTCTTTGACTATGTCTCTCTTCCTCTCTATATGCTTCATTGTCAAATTCACGTTGACTTCTTCTCTCTTCATGTGCATAGTCATGATGATCTCTTCGTGATGAAATTGATGTTTCTCTTCTATCTCTACAAGAATGTGGTGATACCCTCCTCGCTTCCGTAACCGCTGGCGAAACTCGGTTTCCTCCATGGTTCGAGTTTGGTGATCTCCTCCTTTGATTCAAATCATTCATCAATTTCTCCAACTTCCCAATACCTTCATCAAATTTCTCATTAATACGTTGTTCCATAAGCTCGGCTTCTTCTCTTCGATACAAAGCTTCAACGTTTTGATGACGATTAGCTCTCCTTGGTGGCATGATTGGAAAACTTCACAAACACTTCAACAAACAACAATAAGTCACGGCTTCAACTTCAAAACCCTTCACAAGGCTCGGCTACTTCCCACAAGTATACACGGCCTTCAACCTCAAATTCAAATACTTTCAACACTTTGATCCAAAATGGAATGGATCGAAAGTTCTTCCTCTTGTTGCAACTTCAATATGAACGCGATGAACACAACTTCAAACTTCAACTTCAAATACTTGGCTCCAAGAATCAACTTAGCTATGATTGGCTAAGTATGGCTTTGATACCAAAACTGACGCAGCGGATTAAATCGAAACAAACTTCAATCGATGGAATGTAGCAATCGGTGAGTTGAGAATACTGCAAGGCCCAAATTCGTTGATCCGAAGATACCGAATTCTAGCTTATCTCAAACACGTTGATAGCGCACTATACCGTGTTCAAAGATCTACGATTCTTCGTACGTTGATCTAGCACACTAGATACCGTGAATCGGCTTCTACGATCGTTGAATCGAGCGCACTCGATTAACCGAAAGAGGAGATAGGAGATCACACTCAACTACCAATTTGTATGAAAGCACAAAGCTAACAAAAGAGAATTTTATTCAAAAATCAACAACCTTACAAAATGACACACACGGCTATTTATAGCATTTACAACTCACGCTATCAAACACCCTTAGGTCGGCAGCGACCTAACACTTGCGCCTTAAAATCAAACACTTCACAAGACACAACTCATTATAACACCACCGACCTACCATAGGTCGTTAACGACCTATCACAACATCCCGGGTTAACTCTACATCACAATACAGGCCTTATGCGACCTAACATATATACACCCTGACTCAAAACAAACGCGACTCAAACAAGGTCGTTGCCGACCTACGACTTATACAAGGTCGTTGCCGACCTAACAGACTACCCATTACAAACAGTTCACAACAATATCAACGCTTCACCTCGTCTGCGACCTAACATTTCACCGGTTTATGAGTTAGGTCGTTCGCGACCCAAAGTTTCCTTCACGACCTAAAATAGAATGCAGTTTAGTTTGCTTAGGTCGGAATTCGTCATAGTTATCTCGTTCAACATCACTAGTTCGTAACTCGGCACAGTTAGCTCGTTCAACATCACTAGGTCGTAACTCATTAAGTCGGAGCTCGTTAGGTCAGAGCTTGTTAGGTCGGAATTCTCCCTCCTGTGCTTTCTTAGGTCGGAGACGACCCAATGCTCTTCTGTTAGGTCGTGACCATGCTTCGTTAAGTTGGAAACGACTTAAAGTAGATGAACGACTTAAAATTGTGGCCTTCTCCAAATGACCAAAAGATCTTGAACTCTTTAACCTTATTGCTTTCGTAGATCGCCCTGCATCAAAACGGTTAGACGATAATTATCGACCTAATTTAAATATTTTTATCTGAAGGAAGTTCAAATCACAGCCGACTTCCTTTCATATCCGTGTTCCCCCTTTTAACAGCAGCACGCAAACATCCTCTGCATCAACTTTTTATAGCCGAATCTTTCTTTTAAAATCTGAAAAAAAAAGAAGGAAGGAGAAATCATTTCGTTCTAAAGAAATCAACAATGGCCGAAGCCTCTGCATCTAAAAACTAAAATAAACAAATATTAGGCCGTGACCCTCCTTCTTCTCTTCAGAATCTCGAATCATGGCCTCCTCGAAAATCAAATTCTAAAAAAGAAGAAGGCGACACGCAAGGGTTCGACGAGGAGTAGAAGTCGTAGGCCGCGACTTTGAAGTCGTGCTGTGTGGTGGAGCGCATACGCTCAAGTGGGATGTAGTTTCGCATCGAGTGAGGGAGCGAGGTCGTTCGCTGGTGCTCAGTGGTGAGGTAGGAGGCGTGTCGAGATTCGATGGTGAAGTCGAATTGGGGGTTTCGCGATTCGAAAGCAGGGTCGTGGCGGCAGCAGACCCAGGCGACATGGGTTGGTGGGTTTCGATTGGAAGCGATCGCGTAGGGTTCTCTCGTGTTGCTGGGCGAAGTCTTGGCTTCGATTCATGTAAGTAGAGGTATTGTTTTATTTAAATTAGTGAAAGATTCATGCCGAAAATAAATAAACTTACAATAGGGTATTTAATTCATATATTTCGATTTTACTTAGCTAAATTTATTTACAGATTGAAAAATAATTGCAGTTTTGTTTTAACATATATACAGAAATAAGATGTTAACAGGAATTTTCTGTCCATTTTAGTTAATATAGATACGCAGAAATTTTGAATGTTAGAGTTAGAACGATAAAAATTAATAATAATATAATAGATCGTGAACTATATATATGGATATGATTTTAGATAGGGTTTTGGAAAAAAAAGGGAGGTATTTTAAATGTGAGGAGTTTATATAAAAATAGACTCTTAAATCTATATAGATTATTTTATAAGAATATATATAGTTTTACTCACTAGTCTATTTTAAATGTATTGTAGTGATTAAATTGCTAAATCTGTTTGTTTAATTTTTTTTAGATACTAAAGTTTTCAAAAGGGGAATTAGTTAAATCGAATTATAAGTTAAAATCAAATATGTAAATGGTGATAAATTGTTTGATAATTCAAATAGTAATAAATTGTGAATTGTTTATTTAAGGTCAAACATTTGGAAATCCAAGGCAATATTGAAGTGGATGACGAATGAAAATTTAAGGTGAGTTAATCTCACTCGGTTAAACTTAGATTTAAATGATTAAATTAAATAATTGTTTGAGTGGTTGAATTGTTTAATTTGCTATAGTATGATATATTTTGGAATTGGCATATTATATTGTGCTAACTTCCGTGGATGCAGGGAAAACAGGTTGGAGGGATCCAACTAGACCCCTCAACATTTATATAAATTATTCAATATTTCCTATTGTGATTATTTTATATTCTGTGATGAATATTATTGATATTATTGATAATTGGAATATTGAATGTTATGGTTTACTTGAATATATTCTGGTGCACTAAGTTATCAACATACGAAGAATTGGATTTTGGAAATAAAATGAAGAGAATGTGTAAGTGAAATAATTATAGAAAATTTAAATAAATTAAGAATAAATTGGGTAAGAATAATGGTAGTTTTAAATTCTAATAAATAAATTCTGTATATGGAAAGGAAAATTTGAATAAAAAGAAAGTTAATGAATTTTAAATCTTCAGTGATATTAATTAAAAGAAGAAAACATTTATGTAAAATTTAAGATTTAAATTATTGAAAAGAATAAGGAAGAAATTGGGAAAATCTGAAATTTGTATATTTCCATTAAAGGATTTAAAATCAAACAGAAGATAATAATAATAATAATAAAACACATAATTAATGAATTTTGAAATAACTGAGTAAGTAAAGAAATTTATTTCAAATGGAATAAATTGAAAATCAATTTGGAAAATTGATTTAAGTGATTGAAGTTGGAATTTTTCTCTGGATAACCAAGTACGTTTTTAAAGTAAATTTTTAAATATAAATTAAATGTTTTATAGTTGTTTTTAAAGAAAGCAAGTTTCGTAAAATTTATTATTTCTATTATTTAAAGTCTAAAGTAAGTATTTTCTTTAATCTATTCTAGCTGCAATTATTAAGAAGTAACTTAGTATTTTTTTTTTAAAGTAGAAATCTAGTTTTATATTTTATTAAGTAACCTTATTTTCAAATATTCATATAATATGTATTTTAAAAAAATTATTAAAGTAATTTTAACTTGAATGTTTTAAAGTATATTTTCAAAAGTAAAGTGTTTTAAATTAGTTTAAAAAAAATTAGTTTTGTGCTTGGTGATTTCAGTGGAAATAGAAATACTTGGAATTTATTCTGAGAAAGCAGATAGTTTTGAAAACTGTTTTCAAAGGAATTTGAAAAGTGAAAATATATCTTGTGAAGATATTTTTGAGATAAGTAAATAATATGGGAAATTATTTATTGGTCGACGGATGTTTGTGAATATAAATTGATAGTTAAATAACCGACTATCAATACTGGGCAAATGCGTTGATCGTTTCGAAGAGACCGGGATCGAGATTAATTTCTCGAAAACCACTTCGATTCGGCTTGTACATTTTCGTGGAAACGAGTTTGGATTCGAAGATGGAGCAGTGAAGTGCAAGGGCTAGTTGCTACTAATCCTGAGGATATTTCCAAAATGGATGTAATAGGAATAGTGCCTTCGGTTTCGTTCGAACCCGGGGCGGATTTGTATGGATGAATGCTTGTGAAACATCGTTAGGTGGACAATGGGCATTCTAAGGGATATATTCTATAAAGGGTAACGCTTAGCCTCAAGCCTCATCAAATGGGATTGACTGAAAATCAAGGGTTATGCAGCAAGGCTAGGTGGGTAGCACCCAAGCAGGGTGAGGTCATCCCTGTCTAGATGTCCCTTTTTATTTCGGCTTAGTGAGCGGTTGCAAGCAAATGTTTTCTTCACTATGCACTAATAATAATATCAAAAGGATTTTGCGTATCAAGCATGTTTGACTATCATAAGGAGAAATCTCCCCCAAGTGTGTGATTGCATTGTGTGTGTGCCGAGAGGCCTTATGGTAGTTTCATTTTCAAAAAATCATTACGAGTTTATTTTTAAATTCTTTTGTTTGTTTTTGTTCAAATAAACTATTTTTGTTTGATCACACCAGTCCCATGAGTGACCTGAAGTTTATTGTCCCCTTTCTAAACTCTGGATGCCCATAATTTTCCACACGAGCAGCTTAGAGTCATATTTTCAAATAATCAGCTAGTAGATATAGATTCGGTAGCCTTCATCTTTCTGTTTTGAATTCTTTAGAGTCTTCGGATTTTGGCATCTCATTCATGACCGACCTTGCTACAATACCACATGATGGTGGTTTGAGCTTATTTGGTTGGAGTTTTAGAGCTTTGGCATTGTGGATGCAATCTGTTGGATTCCCGCTCTCTTTCTCTTTTGGAAGTCAAAGTTAATATTCATCTTAATGTTAATTTTTTCTGATGTTGTGTATCTTTGTTAATGTTGATAATCATTTGTATCTAATTGTTGTACCAAATGTTGTATATCAATTAATCATTTATTTCTGTTTCCGTTGTGTTGTTGTACTTAATGTGATATAAGCTTCGGCGCGAATCGAATTCAACGTTTGAATCTGCGGCATTCGAATACGGCTAAATATGGATGTCGATTTTCAGACGTTGAATTTCGGACCGTGACAAGTCTTATGTTGGTTAAGGCTGGTAGTATCTGCTCCCTAGTTGCTTCTCTTTAGAGGTGTGTAGTACAGAAGGTAGTCCCTTACCTAGTCATTTGTATGGAATCCAATATCCACTACGTGCCTGCCATTTTCTTTTGTAGAGCCTAGTATCTAGAATTTAATAATGATAATAATTTCAGCTATGATTAATTATTATTTGTATACTAGACACTAGTATAATATAACATGAGTTGATATGAAAAGGTTTTGGTTATCGTAAGGGAAAAACCCATCTGTGTTTATGTGTGGATGTGGTTTTACGAGATACCTTTTGTTTTGATAAAGAAAAAGTTTTGGTAACTTTATAAATTCAGTTGAGGCATGTTTTTCTCACGCTGGTTTACCAGACTAATCCGAGCGTTCTTCCCTTTCAATGCTCGAGTCAGACCGAGTATATTTACAAATGTAGATTTTGATGTTTTGGAGCTTCAGTTGGAGAGCTGGAAGCCTTCTAGTCGTATTCCATGTATATGTTATTTTTCCACTGCTTTTTATTTAAATTATCAGCCATTATGAGGATATATTATTATAACTGTCCAGGCTGATGATTGGTGATTGATTGTTGTACTCCAATTGATTGATGTGAGTATATCACAGTCACTTTTGTAAAGATTATTCATCTGTATTATATGTTATTCCGCTGCAATGTGATATTTTGTATTGTTATGATTCTGTTTCTCTCTTCCTCTTCTCTTCTTTTCTCTTCTTTCTTTCTTCTCACCCACTCTCTTCTTTCTCATGATTTTCTACGATTCTGTGTTTTTTGGCTCTGACATGTGTGTTTTTTTATCAATTCAAAGGTACAGATTTGTAGATTGTCACACGTGGTATAAGAGCTTTGGGTTTAGCATAAATCTAGGCTTTAGTAGGTACTCATTATAGATATGTTTAGTAATACCATAGAATGAGTCTGAGTGTGTATATATATGAGAGTGCGTATTTGTTAGTGATATAAAAATGTTTTATATTGGGCTGTTTGATCTGTTAAATTTGAATTTTGGGTTCGGGTCGATGTTTCTATCTAACGTCATCGATCGGGATTCCAAAACACTTGGGCAAGTAAACTAACACATTATTGTTTTTAAATTGGATGAATGAAATAATTTTACCTTTATTATATTTTCTATATAAAGAATAGTTTTTTAGAAAATATTATAGCTAGATGATTTGTTGATTGTTAATGATTGGTAATATTTTATTATTGTCATTTTTCATTTGTTGTGTCTAAATAAAACATGTTATCATTATCAATCTGAACAAAGATAAACAAAAATCGAAATGAACTTATACAAGCAAAGTGAAATAAGAGAAATTATATAAGAATATATTTATAAATGTGATTTATAAATAATAAAAGGATTTAAAAGAAATAAAAGCACTGAATTCACTATAGTCGTTGGGAAATAATTAGGATGGTGATTGCAACATCATTAGTATTCATTTTCGAGTTTCTAAGTGGTGAATTTGCTACCTTAATAATTTACTAATGATGTTTTTGTTGATAAAACAAGTTTTTATTTTTAAATCCAATGTATGATTTGACAAATATATAGAAAATAAGTTTTTGAACTTATAAATTGAAAATGGTATGTATTAGAAAATAAAATATTTAATTAGGATATGAAATTAAATTTTTAACGGAAGTGAAGTTAAATATATTGATTTAGTAAAATGAATTATATGAAATTGAAGTTTAACCAAAGAAAAGTTAAATAAATTGAATTTGATTTGGAACGATACGATAGGTATTTGAAATGGATCAAATAAAATTGAATAAAAACTTGAGTGGTAAAGTGATGGTATAACCATGAATTGAAATTATAAAATGTGAATGGAAGTAAACTTAAGTAAATATTCATGGAATCTTAAATAAATAAGTTGTATAACTTATAAAGTGAGAAAAATATAAAGTGAAACCAAATATTAAAATGGTTAAACAATTTTGTTAAGAAAAACAAAATCTGAATTGGAATATTGATATGAAATTTGACTTAAGATTAAATAAAATGACTTTAGAGACGAAACCTAAATTTGAATTATAAGTTGAAATTTAAAGTTAAGTTAGATAATGATGTTATGAAGAAATTTAACTTAAGTTATGCTTAATGAAGTTGGATTTTATATCAAAATGAATTAATAAAGTGAATTAATGAAAACCCATGTTTCGGTGCGGGCTGCGAGCGGTACCAAATCAAGGCAAACTTGAATAGTATATATGACCCTAAAATTACAGGGGCTAAGGTCGGCTAGTGAGACGAGGCGGACCAGTAAGTAATGCGTAAGAACCTTCCCTATTCCTTCTATTTCTCCAAGTAAAGCCCTTCGCATAGCAACACCTATCCCCTCCAAAACTTTTTGTTTGTCTGCTACTTCTTATTTCTTACGTTTTTATTTATTTAACATAATGAATGTATGAATTTAAACAAAAGATTTTCGATATATCCAGATAAGAAGAAATATTAATCTTTAGCTAATGAAATGAATATGAACTTGAGTTATATAATGAAATTCAACTTTAGTTGTAAAATGAATTAGCAATTGAATTAATGAATGAACTGAATTGAACTAATGAAATAAATTAGTTAAATGAATATGATTTGGATTGTTATTTGTTAAAATTGAATATAAATTAAGCTAAGAAGTGATGATAAATGTAAATTGATCATGAAATTAAGTAAAGAAATTTATGTAGTGGTTGTTAAGTGTTATTAGTATTAAATAAAATATACTAAATAAATTAAATATGGAATGAGATGTTGCTAAACATGAATTGAATTTAAGTGAATATTAATAAGTGGAAGTTAATGAATGTAAATTAATTGAATGAGAATTAATCGAATGTGAATATAACGAATTTGAATTGAATGTAAATCAACTGAATATTGATAGAATGAATGTTAATAAATTTGACAATGAACGTGAATAAAATTGAATGTTAATGATTTAGATGTAAATGAAAGGAACGTAAATTGGTTGAATGAAAACTAATTGAATATGAATAATTGAATGTTAATAAAACGAATGTGAATAAGTTTAAAAAAAATCAAATAAATGTTATTAAGATGGAAAGTTAATGAAATTAAAACTATTAACATTGAAACATATATTGACTTTTTTTTGACATTGAATAGAAATTATTTGATTGGATGGTTTCTTGGTTTCTTTTGTTGCAGGTGTTTCATTTGCATATATGATTATTGTACAGTTATATTATATATTGATTTTATATTATATCTACTTGTTCTCGTTTGTTTATTTAGTGTTTAGTTGTAACGCCCCACTCCGAGACCCACTCTAGTAAAGAGTATTACGGAGTAATACCGTCTACTAGAACGGAGAATAGAGTATAATGGAAGCGACCATATGTAATCAAGCTATAACTATCTACTGAATACGTCGAATAGGTGGTTCTCTTTTCTCAAGTGGTTCGACATATTCAATAAATATTTACGAAACTACAATGGCTAAGAAAATAGGTTCAGAACAAACATAATACAAAATGATAACATCATCATCACAGAACAGTCACATAACAGTCACAGAACATAGGTACAATATATCGTCAATACAGATCCAAGTATCAAAAGGTGGGTACAAAGCCACCGCTCACACATGTGAGTCAAAAATATGTACATAAGAGTCTGAAATAACAGAGTAGCTGAATAGTGGACAAATAAAGAGCTATCTATCAGCATAGCAGATAATGTCCAAGCGGAAGCACAGAAAGTTAAGTCCAGAGACCTAACCTGAAACAACTCGGTCTGACCCGAGCGAAAACACTCGGGTCAGGCTAGCTAAACAATCAGTAATAACTGAGATATATATAATAATGCAGTACATAAATAAAACAGTACTTCTCCAAAGAGAAGAGTAATATGGACTACATGAATATAATGACGATCCCTAATCATCAATAAACAGTAAAATCTCCAAAGAGAATACAAACACCAAAGTGTGGAATAAATAAAATCGCCTCATATCATCGGCGTAGCCAAAGCTAGATAAAGTTGCCCATAGGCAATTATCCCAAGAGTGACCAGAGTCAGTAATCAATGCCCAAGCAAAGATCGATGCTCCAAAGAGCAATAGGGATATACTGAAAAGTCAATGAAATCAAACACTGAAAAGCAGTGTCCAGAGACACTGTGAATCCACAAGGTAATCGCACTTACATCGTATGGTTCCATAGAACCAACACCGAATGGCAATACTCGAATGGATATAAAATCATCAGATAATACAAATATTGCACGTGCACCGACCAGAGTCGTTGTTGCCAAGTACTGTAGAGTTGTGATCGATCACTCGCACAGATGCGGAACGCGCGAAACGGCGAGATCCTTCCCAGAAGGATAAAGGCCCAGAGGCGCACGCCGAAAAATAAACTGCTCCATAGAGCAGGTGTCCAGAGACGGTTGCCCAGAGGCGTGGTGACCCAGAGGTCCAGTACTGGCCGCCCAGAGGCTAATGTGCCACTAACTTCTTGGAGAGGAACCCGTAAAGTGTTAACAATGAGTCCCATACCCCACGTTCGCACTAAACGGTTTCCTAACCAATAGTAAGCTCACACTCCAAACAATAAAAAGTCCACCTCATATCATCGGTAGACTAGACTCAAAGGTCAAAACGATCAATCGAATAGGTCGGGGATTAACCGGAAAGAAAATACACACGGTTTCCATAGGCCGGATATTTCCTAACCGTTTAAGCACCTTTCCACTTCGCTCGACGTGCTAAAAGTGAGTGTGAGATTTTTATTATAGAAAATAATGGTGTAAATGGATTTTAATTGATTTTGAAATCACTTTAAAACGGTCTTTTGAAAAGTCTCCTATTATGGAGTAATTAATTTAATAATTAAAAATAATATTATATAATAATTTTCAAAAGTCATTTTGGAGTGAAAAATCCTTTTAAATCCTTTTTATAAAGCCCGTGTACGAAATCCAGGGACAATTCTCAAAGAAATCGACGAAAACCAGAAAATCATCAAAAATATTCTAAGTGTTTGAAACCATTCAAAAACTGCTGCGAACCCAAGTTCGGCAATTTATTTGGACCAGCAAACTGTGTCCAAATGGCATGTAAACTTGTAGGCATGTAGTCCGACATCCCTACTTTAAGATGCAAAAAGAATTTCTGGATTCCGAGTTGAGACGAAGTGGCAGCGACGTCTCAAAGTTGAACCCAGAAAAAGATTCACACTGTTTTCCAACAGCGACCAGAGTCTAACTTTGGCACGAAAATCGAAGTACCAAACGAACTCCAATGTTGCTCAAATTTTCCAGAGATGGAGTTCGCAACTCCACCTTTCCAACGAGACCAAAAACGTCGAATTCCGACTTCCGATGCGAACGTGGCGGCATCGCGAAGTGGCACTCAAAAGGTGAAAACAGAGGTAATGTTTTTTTTTTTTTTTTTTATTGTGGACGCGGGCCCGGCCCGCGTCAGTCCGCCCCAGCCCGCGCGGGCTGGGGGAAAACCCACCCCAGCCCACGCGAGCTGGGGGTCTTGGGCCCGACCCCAGCCCACGCGGGCTGGGGGTACTGGGCCCGCCCCAGCCCACACGGGCTGGGGACTTGGGCCGCGCCCCAGCCCACTGCGGGCTGGGGTCTGTGGCCCGCCCCCAGCCCGGGCGGGCTGGGGGCCTGTGCGCGCCCGGACTGCGCCCGGGCTGGGGCATGGGTGCAAACCAGGCCTGTCCTGGTGCACCCAGAGCCCATTTTTCAGGCTGATTTCAACCTGCATATTTCCAGCAAGCTGTTTTTTGCATTTTTTGATGATTTAGGGGTGTTTTTCTCAATTTTTGGCATCAAAAATCACTAATAACCATCACTAATCACCATATAATGATTATAACACTAAATTAAAGGAAAGCAAGGTCAAAGCTTAGCTTTACAACTAGCAATAATTACTAATCAATAATAATTACCTCAATTAAGCAAAGGATCAAATGGTTTTAGTGCACAATATCAAGCAAGCCAAACTGCTCAACTCCAAAGCAAAGATCAAGAGGCTTCAAGGACCCAAAATCAACAAAGAAAACAAAATAATGATTACTACAAGATGATAGAGATAAATGAGGATTAAGAAGGAGGATTAGAGAATAGGAGAGATTGCATTACCTTTCTTCTTCTCTTTTCTTTTTCTTCTAGGATTAAACTAATTTATGAAGAGAAGGAGGTGGAGCTTCTAAATGGAGGCCATTAATTATGTTTAGATCTAGGTTTTAGGAATTTATGAAGAGGAGGAGGGTTAGGGTTATGAGTTTAAGATATTATATAGGAGGGGGTTAGGCTAATGGGTTATGGTAAGAGGGTTTAGAAACCCATTAGGACTTAGTTTATTTTCTAAGTTATCATGTGAACAAAAAAATCCTAATAAGCATCCTAGTTTTAATTAAAACCATGTGATTATCTCATTTGGCCCATTAACCCATAATCACTTTTTATTTAAAAATTCCCCATTTCAACCCAAAATATTTTAATTTGCAAACCAATTGCAAATTTAAATTCCCAAAAATTTGTTTAGCCCCCTTTTTAACTTAAAATCATAATTTTTAACTTATCATTCGGTAATTGCAATCTCAGGGTTGTTACATTAGTAGAGGCGGATGGCGTATGCTGTGCATTTGGAGCTCACTTTCGCGCTATATTAGTTGTATATGCTCGCTAATAATATATAAGGTAAATATCTTGGATTACATATCGTACTTTTATATTTTTTCCCTACAGGAAGCCTCTTCCTCCAAGATGAGATGCATATTTGTGATATATATATATATATATATATATATATATATATATATATTGTGATCCTACTATAAAGGAGAATCTGGAAAATTGTTTTGAAAATTTAAAGCGTTGGATTTTTTTTGAGAATTTTGGTAAAAAATCTGGTAACTAAATTTTTTAATTTTGAGTAATAAATTGAAATGATAATAGTTGATTATTAAATGATATCAGTTAATACCTATAAATGAATGTGAAGACTAAAAAAGTTAAAAGTTGTAATTAATTGATTTTGGAAAAGTTAAGACTTAAAAGAATTGGTAATCTATCTAGCTAAATGGTTTTGGAAAGTTAATGAGGTTGGATATTTTCTTACATAGTAATTTCACGGACGGAATTCTCATAAGGGGTGAAGTATGTAACGGCCAAGTTTTTCGGTCATCTGAATTTAGAATATTTAATTGATTTTAAATATTTTAAAGTAAGTGTTATAAGTAAAAATGTTTAAATAATTGAATTAGGAGTATAATGAAGAATAAAAATGATTTCTAAAATTAAATTAAATCCTATTTGAATTAGAATGAAGTAATTAAACTTTTATAATTGAATTAAAGTAAATCAACGAAAATTGGAAATTTATAATTTAATTAACGTGTGAAAATAGTCATTTTTGACACTGTCTCAAAATTGGACGAAACTAGTTTCATTGGGTCTATAACTGTATATTATTGTATGATTCCAAATTTCAGGTAGATTGGACTTACGGTTTGGTCATGTGAAGCAGAAATGCATAGATATTTATTTAAGTAAATTGAATTAAAATAATTCGATTCGAAAACCTATCTTCTGTATATAGCAGAATTAGCTTCCGATACATATTCCATTGTGTTTGGAATAAGGGTAAAACACTAGGAATGCCAGGCGGCACGCTTCGTTTGGAGTTCAGAAATTTTGGCGATGAATAGTCTTTTAAAATAGTGAATATTAGGCTCAGGTCCCTAATAAGTTTCAAAATACACAAAAACCCCAGTAAAAAAAGGTATGTAAATTAGGTCCCTAGAATTAAGTTACTAAGTTATTGCATATAGTTATGCAATTATTCACTGAATAATTGCTGACATTTATGCAATTATATCCAAAAGTTGCATAAATTTATGCAATTTTTTCGGTGAATAATTGCGGAAATTTCCGCAATTTTCTTGGTGAATAATTGCGGAATATTCCGCAATTTTTTGGTGAGTAATTGTGGAATTTTCCGCAATTTTTCGGTGAATAATTGTGGAAATGTATACAATTTTTTGATATAATTGCATAAATGTCTGTAATTAGTGTATGCCATTATTCAGTAAATTAATTATAGGGACCTAGTTTACAAAAAAAATTACTGGGGTTTTTGTGTATTTTGAAGCTTATTAGGGACCTGTGCCAAACTGTCCCTTTAAAATATACCTATATAATGATCTCAACCACTTCATTTTAGAAAACCTAACCCTAATTTTCAAAGGGCCCAGCCGTCGCCTATTTTCTAACGGCCAAGAATGATCCTCCTCCTTCCCTCAGTATCTCCAAATTCATTTGGCTTCGTGACTTAGCTTCAACAGGAAAGTCGAAGAGCACGTCGAGCTCTTCACATCTAACGGCTATGACCGCCTGGTAGGGAGTGGATTGATGTCAGGGGGCCCATGTTTGCGTTGCTGTTCAGGGGTGATTTCGTGGAGATGGTGGGCCCAGATCTGATGGGATTTGCGGTGTTGGTGCACGGCGATGTGAGCTTCATTGTGGTGGAGTTCGATCGTCTCCTCGACGATCGTGGAGGCGCGACGTTCGATGTTGGAACGTGGACGATGGCTTTCTCTCTTTGCGAGCAACATGAGGGAGAGGGAGAGATAAGGTTATGGTAATTAACTTGTTAAATTTACTTAGTTATTTAAAATAAATTAAATTATATTTAATTGTTTATTAATTGATATCTTTTACGTCCGAGGTCAAATTGGTGTGCAGTTTCTTGCGTTGGGTCCGTATCGACATTGTCTACGTTTTACAGTTGGATTGGACGGATTTGGAGCTCATGCGATTTTTGGGTTAAATTAAATGCTCGTTTAATTTTAATTGAAATAAACGTTGCACTGATGACCGCAAGCAATGTGAGTTAAACTCACCCTCTCTGGCCCGCTTATATTTTATATAAGTGGGAATAAATTTATTATTTGTTCTTTGATGATTGTTTGGATGTATACTATATTAGTAGTAGTTCGATATATTCCTGATTGGAGCAGATGAGACCATATATGTTCCCGTTTATGAGTGGATGACCCTTTGTACACACGTTTGCCTTGAAGTAAACATTGTACATATTTTTCTCATATGTATTTTTGTTGCAGGTTACAGGTCGGAGGGATTAACCTGGATTCCTCACCATTGTATATTTTTATTTACACATATCGTTATGTATGTTGTATTATGTGATGTTTGATGTGATGGATGTCACGTTTGCTGTTATTGATGTGAATCCCCTTATTTGGTACTTTGCATCATTAGGCAATATTTTCGAAATTTGAAATATTAAAATGATGATTTCAATTTAAAAAGGATTTCAAAGTGATTTTCAAAATATGTGTTTTAATAATTTTTGAATTGTTAAAGAAATGGATTTATTTTAAATAAATAAAAAGTTATAACTTTTATTTTGTAAAAATTATGGTTTTATGAAATATACTTAAATATGTTTTTTGAAATATGAAGTTAACTATTTTGTAAAATAAGTTAAATTGAGAATTTTGAACTTATTATAAACGGTAGATATATAAGTGTCACGACCCGAAATCCGGCGTCCGAAAATCGACATCAAATACCTAACTCGTATTCGAATGCCGCAGATTTGTACATCGAACTCCAGTTCGGATGGAGCTTATAACACATTAAGTAAAACAACACAGCGGAAGAAAAATGAATAATCATTGATACACAATATTCAATACAACACATTGATACAAATGATATCAATAAACATCATAAATACACAACAACGGAAATATAATAGCACCAGAAGAAGAGATAACATCAGCAATAGCAGTGGAACACAACATCTCCAAAGCTCTCAAGCTATAAGCTCGAACCACCATCAATGCTGAACTTGTAGCAAATGTGATCCCCAAAATCCAAAGACTCCAAGATTGCCAGAAAGCTACCAAACCAAAGACTTCGAAGGCTATCGAATCTAAGTCTACTATCTATTTATCTAAAAATCTAACTCTAGACTGCTTGTGAGGAAAATTGTGGGCACCGAGAGTTTAGGAAGGGAACATAAACTCCAGGTCAGTCATGGGACTGGTATGAGAAAACGAAAATAGTTTAACTTTAAAAAGAAATAAAAAGAAATCGACAGTGCTTTTTGGAAAATGAAAATACCAAAAGGCGTCCCGGTACACACACAATGCAATCGCACACTTGGGGGATATTTCTTCTTATGATAGTCAAACATGCTTGATACGCGAAAATCCTTTTGATATTATTATTAGTGCATAGTGGAAAACATTTGCAAGTATAATATTAATGTTAGCCAGCATACGTACCATTATAGTATGCCAACTATAGCTACCATGTTAAATGGCATGTTCCACAACTAAAACTGTACAAGGCGCGTATTGATGATTGGATTTCCAACAATGGTCAGGCTAAGGAACTTCCTGGGCCACATCGGTACACCTCTGGAGGAACGCCTCGAGAACTTAACCAGCTCTCTGCCAACACAAGGCTGGGTTACTTCTGTAACTAGGTAACTACAACATGAGTATGCCATCCTCCAGTTGTAACCAACCTTTATCCGAGGCCTCGACACCAACAACCATAAAGTAATAAATTTGCAGTAGCCACACAGGTTAAGTATCTGGGCTCCATACCATGATACCACCTCTATCCAGAAGGAAATGGACATACCCTCGGGGGCGCTACCTCCAAATAACCTTGCCGCATCTTTCCTGTTTCGACCATTCCGGTTTGTAAGGTCCTGATGAGGTCTCGTTCCACAAAGCTACGCTTTTTGCAAAAGCCATGCTTTGATCAACACATGATCAGCAGCACTTCCTATGCCACATTACCAAATTGGGAACGTATCACTAGTAACCATCAACTACATAAACTATGAGATCATACGTCTCAAAGAAGGGTGTTAAGCTAAGAGAATAAATTCTCCGCCACCAAACAGAAATGTATTTGATAGAAACCAGCTTTACATCTCAAAGTGTAACGTCAGACATACATCCGTACAAGTCTATTCTGGGTTCGAACAGAACCAAAGGCACTTTAAAAGAATCCCCTTCAATCCAGATAATCCCTAATCACTTCTGGACTCCCCATCACAAAAGGTGATCAAATCTCTATACCGGGGCAATTCGGTGCAGAGACTTCGACGGGTTATCCCGTCTCTTTTGAAAATACCCGCTCTTCACCACCAGTCTTCAAATGCTATCCATAGTCATATCATTATTCGGAATGAGTTTCATGACACAAAGTCCTCTCCCGGCTAAATCGAATAATGAGCGCAATATTTTAAAACCATATGGATAATGGGATCTTGGTTAAGTCATAACTTATTGCCCAAAAACCTTTCTTTCAAATAGTTTAAACAAATTACCATTTCAAATCTTTTTTAAAAAAAATATTCACCCTTTTAAAATCACTTTCAAATTGAAACAAAGTTTCACCAATCTTTCACAAAGATTAATTCATAGTTTTCAATACTATTTACAATTCAAATCCTTTATACAAAAGATACACCTTTAAGATCCTCTTCAATTTAAAATCAAAGTTCATCAATCTTTAACAAAGATTCATTCATAGCTTTCAAAATTATTTCCATTTCAAACTTGAAATCCTTTTAACAAAAATTGGAAATCCTTTCTTTATATGGAAGCTATTAATCTTTCAAAAACAAAGGTTTTCGTTTCGGAAAAATCCAATCAAATATGCACAAGTTATAGCCTTTTAAATATAAATTTGGGTTGAATTTAAATTCCCAAAATAATACTTTTAAAATACTTCAAAAATGGTTTCAAATCCATATATGTACATATATATATATAAATTATATAACTTGTATAAACCTTTCAAACCAAATTTCCAAAACAACTTCAAAACTTAAACAAGAGATATTATATTCAAACTAGATTTCAATTTCAAACTTCCTTTTTCAAAAGCTTTTCATATTCAACCCAATTCCATTTCCAAAACCATTTGGATTCAAAATTCAACTTTAAAACCATTTTCATAATATTAAATTCAAATATCTGTGACTTAACCAATTTTCTCGTGCAATCCATATTTGTGTGTGTATGGTGTAGTTCAGGGGTTTTACACAATAGTGCAACATCATCAATCATCACAGATTCAAGCACATCAATATCGACAAGCGGTATAATCTTATAACGCTTATCTTCATTCACATATTCATAGATAAATAATATAAATTCATCACAGATAAATAAATTACATTCATCACAAATAAATAAATTACATGCATCACAGCTAAAATCAAAACAGAGCATCACACATCAAGGATATCAAACAATTTAACATCCAATAGAATCCAAACATCCATAAGTAAGATTAATTAATCATCTGATTAATTTAAACCAGATTTATTACTTATGAATAAATCACTAATTCTAGTTAATTAATATTAATTAATTACAAATCATTTTGATTAATTATTCTTTAATCATTTATTAATTAACTATTAATAATAAATTAATTAACCATTAATTATTAATTGATCAACCTTTAATCATTAAATGATTATCCTTTAATTAATTTATTATCTTTTAATTAATTATTCTTGATTAATTACATTAATTAATTAATCCTCAAATAATTATCATTACTTGATCACCTTTATTAATTAATTAACCTTTAATTAATTAATTATCCTTAATTAATCACATTAATTAATTAGCCCTTAATTAATTATCATCCCTTAATCACCTTCATTAATTAATTAACCTTTAATTAATAACTTTTATTACTTGATTTATTAACCTTTAAACATAAATCAATTAACCTTAGATCAACCTTTAATTAATCATAAATCAACCTTTAATTAATCATAAATCAACCTTTAATTAATCTTTAATCAATCATTAATTAAGTAGTTATTCTTTTAAATTACTTACATTAAGTAATTATTTTTTCTAATAACTTAAACCAAGTAATTATCTTTAATCACTTAAGACTTTAATCAAATTAAAAGATAATCCTTTTTATCTTAATTGATTACTTAATTATCATTAAAAATCTTTATTTGATAAACCTTGTAATTAATTTTCATTAACAAAATAAATTAACTTAGATTATTAAAGTTAATTAACAATTGAAGGATTTCTTTTTCTAAAATAACAACTTAATATTACTTAGTTTATTTAAAATAAATTTTATATGTCTCTTAAACATTTTTAAACTTAGTTGAATCAAAATAATTTTATTTTAAAAACCTTTAAACCAATTCAAACTTAGATAACACTTATTATTTATCAACAGAACTTGCTTTGATAAAAATTGGTTTTAAATTAACTTGATTTGTTTTAAAAGTTAAAAAAACTTTTCTTCTAATCTATAAACCCGAGCCTTTTTTCGAAATTCCCAAGCTAAACTTCGAGACAACCCACACTATCTTTTCTTTGAGTCATACCATGATTTCCTCGAGAAACTCTTCTTCCCATGCCAACTTCATTTCCCAGATACACTAACTTATCGCATGCACGTGCATGACCGGCCAGCGAGGCTCTGATCATCGACGAGAACGCCACCAAGTTGAAATCGCCACCCACTTCCTTCCTGACCACCCAAATCTACGAGATCGTCAGAGAATCGAATACGAGCCACCTCAGCACCCATCAAAATCAATCCCATCACCTGGAAATCCCCCCGCGTGGCCACCTCCGGCCATCTGAACACCAGCCCTTTTACCCAAATGTTCGCCAGAGTCCTACGCAACTCTTCACCTTGGACCGATTACCTCCGATCTCCCATTGGCGATGCTATCATCACGATAACCAATATGAACCAAAACTGTACAAAAACCCTAAATCAACATCGTACTGCTTCCTCGATGATCTGAAAATGCTATAACAATTTTTCCGATGCTTCCTATCACCCTAGCTTCCACCACGATCAAACTCGACACCAAAATCACTATCGATCGCCGGAATTTGACCATTTTTACAATTCCGTTCATCTCGTAAATTCACAACCGATACCAAACTAAAAATCATAATTTTATTTTTAAAATTCATGATTTTGGAGCACGAATTCATTCCTATGATTTGAAATCAAAATCCAGACATTTGGTTTTGAATCTATTTTGATTTTCTACTGTTTTTCCCATTCTTGAAACAAATTCACAATAGAAAAGCTTGGATTTATTTTTAATATTGATATTATCCTGTTTAAATCATATTTTCTTTAGTAACCATAACTCGAATTTGTATAGATTGTAAGATGTGAATTTTTTAAAATAAAATTTCAAGCCTGTAAATATAAGAACAGGCATATATGCCTATATACACATAATTTAATTCACATTTATATATACACACAACATGTAGATATAATTAATTCCTTCTACTTCACAAAGAATCAAGATATATCACAGATTTAAATTGAAATGGGTCAGTTTGCTCACCTTCAAAATGAAAAATAGAGGATCAGGCTTTGAATTTTTCTTTAAACCTGGAAACTTGAGTTGATGCTGAGGTGATCTTTACATCAGTTTTGAGTTGTTGAATTTAGATTTGAAGCTTGTTTTTGATAAAATTTGAATTAACTTGCATGCATTCTGATTTTCTCTGAAATGCTTCAGGTATTAGGTTGTAGATTTTGGTTTAACTGAGTTGATCTTGCTCAGGTTTAAAACTTGAATTGTTAACTTCAGATTGAAGTTTTGTTTTAAACTTGATCTATGTAACAACCCTAGATTTTTCATATATTTTAATTTTGACTTTATTTCATTTTGAAATTATTTTAAACTTGTTTCATTTCAAACATTTCATTTTTAAATATAAACTTTGATTATTATATGAATTATAATTCCAACTTGTATAAATTGAATATTTTACTTAAAGGTGGATTTCTGGTCAAACTGGTCAAACTTTGACTTTTTAATTTCAAATTTAAATATTTAAATTCTTAAATTTTATCTTTTATTGTGAAATTTGATTTAATAACTTGAATACTGCTTTTCGCTTCGTTGAAAACAGATTTAAATTGTGAAAGTTATGTATATTTCAATATTGAATGCAATCTGTTTTATTTAGCAATTTTGTCTATTTTAAATTATATAAATTATATTTTATTTGTCATATTTTGTTTTAAAATGTTTCATTATGTTATTTTATGTATATTTTGTCTTTTAATATTTTGAGGTGATAATAAAACTTTTCCAAAATTTACTGTATTTTTTTCCTATTTTTAAAGGCTGTTTTCTATTTTTCTGCTATTTTCTTCATTTAAATTATATTTAATCAAAATTTATATTATTATTTTGTGAATTAATTTTTATTTTATGTTATTATATTTGTTTAAATATTTTTTCAAGTACATAGAAATTTTTCGAAGTTTGTTCCATTTATTTTCATATTTCCAAGACTAGTTTGTATTTGTAAGCTATTTTCTTAATCTAATTATATCTAATTAATATTTATTTATTTAATTTTGTTTATTTACTAAATTTTCGTGTTTTTTATCTGTATTGATAAATATATTTCAGTTATTAAAAATTCGAAAAGAAATAAGAGAAATTTGAAGAGTTGTGACCATTGATTTGCTTAAGTCCTATTGTATTCACACCTTTTCGCATTTCTACCATCACTTTTCATTCAATTGGCTGCCTTAACTCATTCTCTTCAGCTGACCACTCTCATAACATTTCACGTGAATGTTTTCTTCTCAAATCTGAAGAAAAAAAAATCGGCCATTCTCTTTGGGAAAAAGTTTGGTAAATTTTATTTCCTTTTCCATTGTTTTTCTGCTTGTTTATGTTGATTTTGTGCACTTGCCTTCACCTATTTTGCTCAGCCCTTGCTCCTCCTTCACCATGGCCATCTCCACCACCACCACATTAGGCTTCCACCACCTCCATCCCACTGCTCATCCATGGCCATGCACCACTAGTTGATCAAACTCCACCAAAATTGCAATATCCACATTGAAAATGTGCATAGCCTAGCTTCTTTGCCTTCACCCCCCTCAAACTCCTCCTTGGCCGACCCATACACCACCACCACCTGCTATAGTTGACCCATACACCTCTTCCACACCTGTAGCTTACCCTAGCAGACCTAGCCATGCCCATATTTTCTTGTGATCGTGACTTATGTTGCCTTGAATCCACTTGTGTTGCCTTGTAGTTGTAGTTTCATGCACACATACCTTTTGCATCATCTTTTCCTATGTATGGCCGACTTGTTGAACCCAAAAACTGATCCAAACCTGATCCAAAACCATCCCATTATAGTGCTTTTGCAGCCCATTGCTGAAGCATATGAGGTTGAAGGCAAGTGCAATTGGTTTGAATTTGATTTGTGCTTGTATATATAAGTTATTTAAATATATGTGAAGTGTTTATTCATGTATATTGTATTGTTTTGTTTAAATGTTTCAAGGGGTATATCTTTGACTCTCCACTCTCAAAATTGTAGTAGTGTTGCCGTTCCTTCATAGTGTCAGTATTGTTGCTTTGGTAGCGATCTCCAGCTTTGAACAGGTGAGTAAATCTCACCAGACTAATATGTACTTATGTAGTGATAAACTGACATCACATGAATATGTAAATGCATATCATCCTGTTATAACTGCTATATTATGTTCATATGATGTTCACACCTATATTTACACCTGTTATATCATATGTTACTATTATTTCATGTTATTCTGTTACTTTCATCAGTTTATCACACTACAAGTTCCCTGTAGACTAGAATCACTATGGATTGAAATGATACATACCCGAACGGACTTTAGAATAGGAGAAAATCGTTATGGGCTGAAATGATAGGACTGAATGATTTTCAATTATTTTCTTTTACTTGGGATTGCGGGTTTGAAATGATCAAACCCGGGTTTTCTTTGTAAATTATGGGTTGAAATGATATATTACCCGCATCACTTTACCTAGGCTAGAAAATGAATACAGACCCGTTGTTAAAATATGTTTTTCTAAAAATTTTAAATTATTTTAGAAATGTAAATATTATAATATTTTGATTTAAATTTGATTAAAAATGATTTTTGTAAAGCATTATTGATTTTCTGAAAATTTATAAGTGAAATAAATAAATGGTAAAGTTAGGAAATCTGAAATGTAAGTTATTTTGGAAATTATAATTTGGTGATAAATGGAATTTAAATTAAATATTAAAATATCATAAATTTATGATATTTAACATATTTTAACAACGGGTCTGTATTTCATTTTCTAGCCTAGGTAAAGTGATACGGGTAATATATCATTTCAACCCGTAATTTACAAAGAAAACCCAGGTTTGATCATTTCAAACCCGCAATCCCAAGTAAAAGAAAATAATTGAAAATCATTCAGTCCTATCATTTCATCCCATAACGATTTTCTCCTACTCTAAAGTCCGTTCGGGTATGTATCATTTCAATCCATAGTGATTCTAGTCTACAGGGAACTTGCAGTGTGATAAACTGATGAAAGTAACAGAATAACATGAAATAATAGTAACATATGATATAACAGGTGTAAATATAGGTGTGAACATCATATGAACATAATATAGCAGTTATAACAGGATGATATGCATTTACATATTCATGTGATGTCAGTTTATCACTACATAAGTACATATTAGTCTGGTGAGATTTACTCACCTGTTCAAAGCTGGAGATCGCTACCAAAGCAACAATACTGACACTACGAAGGCACGACAACACTACTACAATTTTGAGAGTGGAGAGTCAAAGCTATACCCCTTGAAACGTTTAAACAAAACAATATAATATACATGAATAAACACTTCACATATATTTAAATACCTTATATATACAAGCACAAATCAAATCCAAACCAATTGCACTTGCCTTCAACCTCATATGCTTCAGCAATGGGCTGCAAAAGCACTATAATGGGATGGTTTTGGATCAGGTTTGGATCAGTTTTTGGGTTCAACAAGTCGGCCATACATAGGAAAAGATGATGCAAAAGGTATGTGTGCATGAAACTACAACTACAAGGCAACACAAGTGGATTCAAGGCAACATAAGTCACGATCACAAGCAAATATGGGCATGGCTAGGTCTGCTAGGGTAAGCTACAGGTGTGGAAGAGGTGTATGGGTCAACTATGGCAGGTGGTGGTGGTGTATGGGTCGGCCAAGGAGGAGTTTGAGGGGGGTGAAGGCAAAGAAGCTAGGCTATGCACATTTTCAAGGTGGATATTGCAATTTTGGTGGAGTTTGATAAACTAGTGGTGCATGGCCATGGATGGGCAGTGGGATGGAGGTGGTGGAAGCCTAATGTGGTGGTGGTGGAGATGGCCATGGTGAAGGAGGAGCAAGGGCTGAGCAAAATAGGTGAAGGCAAGTGCACAAAATCAACATAAACAAGCAGAAAAACAATGGAAAAGGAAATAAAATTTACCAAACTTTTTCCCAAAGAGAATGGCCGAATTTTTTTTTCAGATTTGAGGAGAAAACATTCACGTGAAATGTTATGGGAGTGGTCAGCTGAAGAGAATGAGTTAAGGCAGCCAATTGAATGAAAAGTGATGGTAGAAATGCGAAAAGGTGTGAATACAAAAGGACTTAAGCAAATCAATGGTCACAACTCTTCAAATTTCTCTTATTTCTTTTCGAATTTTTAATAACTGAAATATATTTATAAATACAGATAAAAAACACGAAAATTTAGTAAATAAACAAAAATAAATAAATAAATATTAATTAAATATAATTAGATTAAGAAAATAGCTTAAAAATACAAACTAGTCTTGGAAATATGAAAATAAATGGAACAAACTTCGCAAAATTTCTATGTACTTGAAAAAATATTTAAAAAAATATAATAACATAAAATAAAAATTAATTCACAAAAAAATAATATAAATTTTAATAAATATAATTTAAATGAAGAAAATAGCAGAAAAATAGAAAACAGCCTTTAAAAATAGGAAATAAATACAGTAAATTTTGGAAAAGTTTTATTATCACCTCAAAATATTAAAAGACAAAAATATACATAAAATAACATAATGAAACATTTTAAAACAAAATATGACAAATAAAATATAATTTATATAATTTAAAATAGACAAAATTGCTAAATAAAACAGATTGCATTCAATATTGAAATATACATAACTTTCACAATTTAAATCTGTTTCTAACGAAACGAAAAGCAGTATTCAAGTTATTAAATCAAATTTCACAATAAAAGATAAAATTTAAGAATTTAAATATTTAAATTTGAAATTAAAAAGTCAAAGTTTGACCAGTTTGACCAGAAATCCACCTTTAAGTAAAATATTCAATTTATACAAGTTGGAATTATAATTCACATAATAATCAAAGTTTATATTTAAAAATGAAATGTTAGAAATGAAACAAGTTTAAAATAATTTCAAAATGAAATAAAGTCAAAATTAAAATATATGAAGAATCTAGGGTTGTTGCACTCTCCCCCGCTCAAATCTTTTCGTCCTCGAAAAGGAAGGAAGCGGAGAAACAACAAGAAAGAACAAATGGTTTGGAAGACATCCCCGATAGAAGGTAGGGAAAAAGTAGCTAGGAGGGAAAGCGGGTTGAAAGACAAGGATGAAATATTTTTATATTTTTTTTTATATTTAACATGTTAAACATTTAATATGATAAATAGTTTTTTGATTCAAATTTGATAATTCGAAGTAAACAATATTTAAAACATTTTAAATTTATAGAAGGGAAAATAACTGATCAAAATGTTCTTTATATAGTACTTTATCAAGATACTTTTATCAAAATACTTTTATAACTCGATGTCTTTACAAGTTTACTTTCGTTCCTGCAGACTCTGGTTATGTGTTGATCAGGCGCAAAGCTAGAATTCTCCAGGTACTTGGTAGACTTGTTTCAACGACCAGTGAACATAATGAAAACACTTTTAAAAACAGATATGGAAAGTACAATCCAAACAAATCAACCAAACCGAAACAGTTGTCTAACCATGGATCGCAGATACACATTGGTTACGCCTGGATTCCCTAGGAAACAATCTGTATCTGTAAGCTTTCTCATCCCTGCGAGTTACGCCATGACGACGAGTAGAATGCAGGATACACAATGGTTACGCCTGGATCCCCCAGGAAACAATCCGTACCCCCAGGCCAGCTCAGCCAGGCATTTGCGCTACTAATGCGACCAACATAGAGTGCAGGATACACAATGGTTACGCCTGGATCCCCCAGGAATCAATCCGTACCCCCAGGCCAGCTCAGCCAAGCAGTTGCGCTATGCAGTCGCGATCATAAGACCACGGGGATTGCTGTGGAATTCGATGGACACTCGAGTATCATATCCGGAAAACCCAAATCAAAGAGAGAGAAAAATATCGATAGAATGAATCCACAGTATGGCCACAAAGCGGATATCAAGCAGAAGGCACTTTCCATATCTTTATTTCGAAAATATGTATCATATAGTACCTTTCAAAATCACTTTCAAATATCATACTTATGTAAAGTCCATTATATATAAGATTTCATTTCAAATCAAATACTTTCCAAAATAATAGTATATCAAATCACACTTATATAAATTTCGATTATATAAGATTTCATTTTTTCAAAATTGAGTACCTCTTCAAATCAATAGTTTTCGAATCAATAGTTTTCAAATCAACTGCATACTTACACAAATCAATTTTTATATAAGTTCGATAACTCCCAAATCAAAGTATTTAAATAAACAAGGTTCTCAATTTCAAATCATTTCAATATCAATTCAGCTTCAAAATCATATATGATTTCACCAAATCATTTCTTCCAAATTACATAAATTTAGTTTCAAAGTTTCTTAAAACCATAGATTTAGAAAATAATCCAATTTAAAAATCAACAAAATTTATGTCAAATAAATTCATTTCCATTTCAAACATGTATTCACTTCAAAAATCATAATACTTTCAAAGTTATAAATCTTTCGAAACCAAAATACTTGAAATCATTCTACTTTGAAAATAATACATTTGAAATCATAAAACATTCCCTTAATTCTTTACATTTCAAAAATTTATTCAATTAAACTTAAATCTAAAATTTCTAATTTTAATTCAATTCAAACCATCAGTTCAATTCAATTTATTTTTCCAACAAAACATTTCAAATATTATCAAATTTCAAATATAGATTTGATTTACAAAATAAACTATTAAATCTTAAATATGTTTCAAGGCTTAATTATACCATATTTCAAAACTTAATTTTATAATTTCATATATCTCAAATTTTACTACATTATTACTTAGTTTTGACATATTCATTTCATAAGTCCATCATTTTTAAATAAACTCAAATTACAAGTAAACCAAATATCCTTTCATACTAATATAAGCTTCAATACCAAAACACTTTTGAATGTGTATTAAACATCTCAAATACATTATAAACCATTTATAAAAGGTTTAACACCTCCATATATGCCATTTCACTAATCTAAGGAAAATGATTTCCTTTTGTGTTTATCGACATGTGTATTCGTGACTTGCATATCTATTAAACATTCATATGAAAACAACCAAACTTGATGGTCAAAGAATATTGAATATCCATTTGCAACGTCATATCATCATCCAACATGTACTGTAATAAATTAGGAGTTCTCACCTTTGATTTCCAATGTTTCACAAAAAAAATCGCTATAGCTCTGCTATTCGAGTTTCGAAGCTCACTATCCTTCGGATTTTAGGTTCTAAATGCCTCGACCAAGCTTTGTGGAAGTCGAGGGCATGACCTAGGGTGTGGCTAGGGTTAAGCTCGGCCTAGGGTGGAATGAAGAGGGGTTTGTGAAGAATAAAGGGAAATGAAGAGCTTTTGGATCGTCTGTTGGTGTTTTACTATGTATAACTATAGTTTTTGATTTTAATTTCTTTTTGAAATAATTTTTGACATTATTTATTTTAGTTTAGAAGCCATTAAAGAGGAAGCAAAAGCTTGATAAATATGAAGAAGAAGATGAATGGAAAAAGAGAGAAGAGGGTATGGTATTTATAGGAAAAAAGAAGTGTGTAAAGGAAGATATTTAAACTCCACTTTTTCCAAGCTTCTCCAGTACACCTCCCCTCCATTATACACGGCAGTAACTCCACCCTATGTGCACATAACTTCCATCCACTCATGTATACATATGTTGACTTATTTTAGCTTAAGGAGGAAGCTTTACCTAAAATATCTTTGATTTTTGTCATATATATGTATTTGTAAGTGTATAAGTTTATATGTATGTGCACATATGTTCATGTGCATGTTAGTGGATGCATTTGTATGTGACATATGTGTAACATAACATATAAATAACGTTGCATTGATTCCGAACAACTTTCGTTCGATAAACTGTTACCTATCGGAGAACCGATTCCTGATCACATTTTCACTCTTTAACGTACATATATTCGTAAACAAAATTTCAAAATAAATTTCTTATCATTTTAAATGAGTTAAAATGATCATATTTCATTTATAAAACCATAGAAATTTATATTATAAATTATTTAATTTTTTTTATTATACCAATAAAGCAATATCGATTTTTCCTCGTATTTTCAAATCAAATACATCTCTTTATAAAACTATTATAAATGATCTATTATAATTTTATAACTATTTAAAAAGAATTATAACCTTTTTAAAATCATTATTTGAATAATTTTGATAATTATATAATCATTAAATCTTAATTTAATTTAAATAAATCAATATTTAAATACGATGCCACTAATCTATACAAATCCCAAGGAAAATATTCTTGTAAATATTTGTTCAAAATAAGTTTATCATTACTTATTATCACTTCAAACAATATTATTTGTATTATCAACCTTTTATTTAAAAATAAACTTTATTTATTAAAGGTATAAATTTAAGGGTCGTTACAGTCTCGAAAGAGTTGCCATTAACTTAATATTGCTTTTGACAGGGTTCCTTTACTTATGAATGAATATTTTAAGAGAAGGTGTTCCGACATAGTCGACACCCTATTGTCGTTCATTGACCTTTCGATGCTGTTGAAGACATTAATGCTATGAAAAGGATACTTTGTTTTATAAAGTTTAAGCCACTTTCTATAGCTTTCGAAAGGGGTTAGGGGTTTCGAAGGTCATGGTTTAGAAAGGGGTTTCGACGCCAACCTTCTAATGTCTTTACCCTGATGTTAAATGCATTCGAAAGTTATGGTGTCGACGCTATCAAGTTTTTCCTAATATTTTTATGTGATAAAGGATGGTTTTGAAACAGATGCTTTCGCCTATATTTACTTTGACCTAAATAATATTTTAAGAATAAACCCAATGCTTTTGAAAGGGGTACTTTCAATGATTTCGAAAGGGCTATTTCCAATGCTTTCGAAAGGGATGCTTCCAATGATTTGGAAAGGGCTACTTCCATTGGTGTCGAAAGGGGTATTTTCAACTGGTTTCGAAGCTAAGCTTCTAAAGTTAAAATGTTAATACTTTAATATATTCGAAAGGTTTCGAAAGGTTGATTTTAAAGTATTATAAGGCTAGAGCCTAAGATTTTTGAGAGCTTTCGAAGGAGGTCATCCTATGTATCGAAAGTAAGGTTTCAAAGGTATTGAAAGGTTTTAGGTCCCAAACTCCATTTTTAAAGGAAAAACCCATGGCTATATTATCAAGGAGTTTTTATAATGGTTTTAAGAAGAAGCTATCTTTGATAAATTTAGACCCATAGGATTGGTATTGCTACGTTGTTAGGTTGCTTCTTCAAATATGAATATATTCACTTTAAACGGACCTACAACTGCATTTTGGGGATAAAGGGTAGAAGAACCAGTAGGTTAAACCAGTAGTGAATATAAATTGATAAAACTCCTGAATAAGTAGAATGGCATCTAGAAGGTCAGGAAAATCAGAATATAGGATGATAAAATATAAAAGAAAGATATTGGCAGGGTCCAATAGGTTCTCAGTAAGCCCATGAAAACTGTGTAAAAGGAAAAATATTGGCACGGCCAATAGGTTCATAGTTAGCCCATGGAAAATATGTATAAAGGAAGATGTCAGATAGATATACTCATAGTTAGCCCAGAAAACTATGTGTAAAGGAAGATGTCAAATAGACAGGTTCATAGTAAGCCCATGAAAACTATGATTGGATACTGGAAGGGCTAGTAGGTTTGTAGTTAGCCCATGAAAACTATATCCAAATGAAATATTGACAGATGTCAATAGGTTCCTAATTAACCCATGAAAAATAGGGTAAGAAGAAAGGATATTGGGGTTACCAGTAGATTCCTGGTCAACCCATGGAAACTAGGATAAGAGTAAGATATTGAAGTTACCAATAGGTTCTTAGTGATCCCATGAAAATTATGTAATTGGACATGGAGTCCTTAAATTTTTTAGTCGGCTTTTAGTCAGCCCATGAAAACTAATATTTAACAGTAATCCTAGAAACTATAATTGAGATAGTCTAAAATGAATGGGGATGGGTAATCAAGAATTGATTCATTGTTTTGCATATCATATTATACTATTTTGAATTGTTTTAACCATTGTGGATTCAGGAGCATGATATATGGTTTTATAAAGGTTTTTGAGATACTAGTGAGTGGAAACCCGTTCTACTATGTGGCATGGTCTCACTAAATATCAGAATGACTTGAGATGGTAGAATATTATTCATACCAGGCTTTATGTCTTACACGAATTTTATGTTTTCACCTTAAACTCTTGGGTACTCAATTGATTTGAGTAGTTTAGGGTTGAGATTTTCAGGTACCTCTTAAGATGAATAAGCTTCACGAGCCATGTAGAAGGCATGAAAGATATTTAGAGCTATCATTATTTTGATTTCTCTATGTCGTTTGTAGTGGAAAAGTTGTTATAGTGCCTGTATATACTCTGACCTACCAAGGGGTCATCTCATATATTGCTCTTAGCGTATGTTTTAATAAACATACTTTCTTTGAATTTGGTTTGTGAGTTTGGGATTATGTAATGAACTGGAAATATTTTGAAATGATATGTGTTGTTGTTTGAAGTTTAATTTTTTTTTTCCATATTCATTGTTTCTGTGAAACAATGAATCTAACTTCCCCGTATTTAGTTGGCGCGGATTAATAACTATGGATGATTGCAGCATCCGTAGCCGTTAATTTTGGGCTTCCAATTAAGGGGATTTTATATTAAATCAAATGGGTCATGTAGCTTTCCTATTGAACATTAAAGCCAAAAATGCTAAAGAAGCCTCAAATGATGTTTACTGGATTATAGCTATGCAAGAAGAGTTAAATCAATTTAAACGAAAAGAAGTTTGGGAGTTAGTTCACAAACCTAGTAATTAAACAATCATTTGTGCTAATTGGATTTACAAAAATAAAGCCAATGAGCAAGGAAATATTATTGGGAAAAAAGTTAGATTAGTCGCTCAAGGGCATAATCAAGAAGAAGGAATAGACTATGAAGAAACATTTGTGTCAGTAGCTCAACTAGAGGCAATACGTATTTTATTAGCTTTTGCTTGTTTTTATAACTTTAAACTGTATCGAATGGATGTAAAAAGTGCTTTTCTAAACGGTTTTATAAAAGAAATATATATGTAGAACAACCACCTCTATTTGCATATAAAAATTTCTAAACCATGTTTACAAGTTAAAGAAAGCTATATGCGATTTAAAACAAGCACCTTGTGCTTGGTATGATCGTCTTAAAAGTTATCTTAAAAATTCTGATTTTAAAATTGGAAAAATAGATCCAACTTTGTTTATAAAATAAGATAAAAAGGATATTTTGAGTATACAAGTTTATGTAGACGACATCTTTTTTGGTTCCACGAACGAAAAATTATGTCAAAAATTTTCGAATATTATGACAAGAGAATTTGAAATGTCAAAAATTATCTTTTTTAGTATAAGATAAGTGGAATATAAGTGCTTAAGGGAATTCTTACTTTTTAAATGCAAAGGAAGGGTATAAGTATAGTATAATCTCAAAGCATGGTATATGTTCGCCAAGGTTTTCACATGAGTAGGTTTAATTCAACATATGAAATCCATGCTTAATGGCATTCAACTCAAATGCAAGGAATCATATGAAAGTCATAAGAGAAACTCATCAAAATTCCAATATGAATCTCATGGCACTCAAGATAAAGTTCAAATATCATAAAAATGAAATCACCTTATATAACATCTCATGTAGCACTAGTCTATCGACGTAACAAAAATATCTCAAAATGGTGAAATCGTATAAAACTAAGAAAACCTCGCATTGGCCAGATCCCTGATTGCAAAGCTGAAGAAATGCTACACGTGCTAAACTCTTGCCTAGTGCTATTTATAATTTAGGTGCCTAACTCGTGGACACGAAGGTCATACTCATGGTGAACGATGTCACATAACTCATGGTGACCGAAGTCGCATAACTCGTGGTGACGGAAGTCGCATAACTCGTGGTGACCGGAGTCACATAACTCGTAGTGACCGAAGTCACATAACGCAGATGACCCACAGGTCTATAACACTGGCATACTCGTGGATGTGTCACAAACTTTCGGAAAGGAACCCGAAAAGTGTTAACGTGCGTCCCATACCACACGTTCGCACTAAGCGGTTTACTAATCGCTAGTTAACTCGACATCATAAAAATAAAATCACAAACCTCAAAAATATCAGAAAAATCATATATCTTGCCTCGTATCATCGGCAAGTGCAAATAAATCTCATAGTGGTTTCTCATAACCCATAATTCCTAAAATGGGAAATTTCATCTCAAGACCCGCCTCGTCTCATCGGCAAGTAAAGCAATATATACATATATATATATATATATATATATATATAAGTGGTTCTAATTGATTATTACCTGTATAATAGGAGATCTTGAACCTCTCAATTCGCTAAATATTGGCTAACTCGGATAATTCCAATAATAGGAATTGTAAATATCAATTATCAACTCAAAACAATATACACGAGCGGTTTCGATCGTACAAGTCCGGAATTAACCGAAAAAGTAAACTCATATGTCCCATACCACGTGTTTTACTAAATCATTTAGTTCTCTTTATCATACGTCCAAAAAGTGCAAAAACATGTATTATTATATAGAAAATAATTTATAATAGAAAACAAGCTTTTAAAACTATTTCCGAAATCGTTTGGAAAATAAATTTTGAAATTCTTTTATTATAGATAATGTATAATTTTAATAGCTTTATATTAATTATAAATATTGTAAATATTTATTTCAAAAGCTAAAGAAAAGAATCTTCCGAAAATGGTTAAGAAAGCACTTGCAAAGAAATGACAAAAATTAACAAAAATTCAATGAAATTATTCATAAAATCATCATACAAAAATCCCCTAAAAAATACCAATCCAAAATAGGGATAAGTGGTAATATTGACTCTTCCACCTTAGGATCAAGCCGATAAAAAGAACATCATCGGAAAAAAATCCATGTAAAACAATTTATATGTTCAACTGGAGCAATACATGCTCCGATTCAAAGTTCCAAGCAAATTTTCATTTAGTTACAAAGGTTTCAAAGCCTTAAAATTTTGCATACATAGAGTTCAACAACTCTAATTTAAACAAAAAAAGAATGGATACAATCGGACAAGAAACGAGAGAGATATGACCTCTCAAACTTGAACTTGTAGCCAGATTTCACTGTCAGCAGCTGGAGCAAAACATGCTCCAATTCAAAGTTTGACAGCACGTTTCTATAGGCTACGGAGGTCGGAATGACATGAAATTTAACATGCATAAAGCTCAATAACAATAATTTAAAATGAAAAAAGAATCACATAATTTAGATAAAGTATGAAAAATTTATGATGCTCCAAATTTGAACCCAGACGGTGTTTTCACTGTAAAAATCTTGGTAAAAACATGCCCCGAATCAAAGTTCGGAAGCATATTTCTATATGCTATTTAGGTCGAAACGACCTGAAACTTAACATAAATAAAGACCAACAACAAAAATTTAAACTACACCAAGAATCATTCAATTTATACAAATCATGAAAAAGATATGATGTTTCAAAGTTGGACCCAGGCAGTGTTTTCACTGTAAAAAATCTGGGCAAAAATAAGCTATAATTCAAAGTTCGGCAGCATGTTTCTATATGCTATATAAGTCGAAATGATCTGAAACTTCGCATGCATAAATACCAACAACAAAATTTTAAACCACACCAAGAATCATGTAATTAGGACAAAGCATGAAAAAGATACGATGTCTCAAAGTTGGACCCAGATAGTGTTTTTACTGTAAAAATCTGGGCAAAAACATGTTCCGAGTCAAAGTTCGGCAGCATGTTTCTATAAGCTATTTAGTTGAAAATGACCTAAAATTTGGCATGCTTAATCTACGTAATATGGTCCACAAATGAGAAAAAAGTCATACAGCATTTCATTACCGGAATAGAGAGATATGACTACACAAAGTTGCAACTCAAGGCAGCTTGCACAAAATAAAAGTAGTTCAAAAACGAATTTTTTTGCAAATTTTTGATTCTATTTGCGATTTTTAGCATTGCATGGGGCTAGCTATTGTGAGATTGATACTCTCCTTTCAAAATACCCGAGCTTCAAGATCAAAGTGGTGAAAAGAGACGTGCTTTTGCTTGAGAGATGCTTCAACAACCTAGAAATGTAATTTTCAAAGACGTGCAAGAACAAAATAGAAAGTTATATGCAGTTCATATCTAATTCTAAGATTTTGATGAAATAATTCTATTGTATTGGTGGAGATTACCTTCTTCTTAATTTGATGATTTTCTTCTTGAATAGCAGCAAATTGGGTGGAATTTCTGTTTTAGTTGAAGGTAGCGATGATTTTTTTTCTGTTTACTGTAACTTTTTGTTTGAGAAGGAGGAGAGAAACAACAACGTACATACACTAGTTTCTCACCATAAGCCTTTAGACAATGGCTAATGGATTCAAACTTTACCCAAATGAGCCCAAGGACAAAAAATACTTAGAGAAAACTAAAGGGTATGTTCATGTTTTAACTTATTTTATCACTAAATGCACAGCTTTCTTCATTTTAAAACTAAACAACAATGTATACAACCAATTGTTATTAAAAAAATTCTTATTGTAAGAAAAATGAAAAAAAAATTAACAATAAAATGAATTTTTTTACAATAAAACTCCATTTAACAATATTTTACAATTTACACAAATTTTAGTGTAAAAACACCATTTTTAACGTAACAAACTAAATAAAAATTTCTTTCTTTACAAATAAATTTGCAATAAATCATTATAACACTTTTTAATCATCAACTATTATTTTTAAACCATATTTCAGCTTTTATTTTAATAAAATATTTATTTTCTCCCTTTTTAAATTCAATAAAAGCTTTAATATAAGCAATAACTTACAACACTATTTCATAACTCAAGTAAAAATCAACAATTGATTATTTTCTTCTCTAACAAAATAAAGCTTTAAAAATTTATTTTCGACTATAAATATTTATTCCAACCATTAAATATTGAAATAAATACTTAATTGATTTATTAACTTAAAGTTAGCAAAAACCCAATATTTATTCTCAAGTCACATTGTTTATTCCAAGTAAACAACTTCAATAAAAATTATTCTTCTTCTCAAATTTATTTGATTCTCAATATTAAATTATAACTATCGTTATAATTCAATTTTATAGGTAATCACCAATACCAGGGTTGTTACAGACTCCTCCCTATATAAAAACTGCGTCCTCGCAATTTCTAGAGGAAATCTCTATTCAACACACTTTATTTCATCAGTCAAAGGAAATCTAGATAGATTAAAATGGAAAATTCATACCATTAGAGTGAGAAGATAAGAAATCAGGATACAATCGCTCGTTGAATTTCCTGGCTTCCAAGTGCAGTCATTGAGATTATCGGACCATTGATTCTTGACAAGCGGAACACTCTTGTTTCGAAGACGTCTAGTTTCCGAAGCAAGAACTCTCAGAGGATGCTGCACATAAATAGATTAGGAGAGACTTCCAACTTCTTTAAGGCACGAGTATCAAGAACGAAATCAGAATCTCGTAGACATTTCCTCAACCGAGAGAGGTGGAATACGTCGTGAACTCTAGAAAACTAATCGGGAAGTGCTACATGATAAGCAACCGGACCGACACGCTCTGTAATAGGAAATGGCCCAATATAGCGTGGTTCCAATTTCCCGGTCTGGCTAAAGCATACCACTCCTTTCAGGGGAGAAGCTCGAATATAAGCAAGGTCTCCCACTGAGAATTCAAGAGGCCTCCTACGGTTGTCCGCGTAGGATTTTTAGCGAGTCTGTGCCTCTTTCATTCTCTCACGAATAAAATGGATCTTCTCAGATGATTCTTGAACAGATTCGAGGCCTAAAATAAGACTTTTCTCCGACTTAAGCCAACAAGATAGGGAACGACATGGCCTTCCATATAAGGCTTCGAAGGGATCCATGCCGATAGAAGATTGGTAGCTATTATTATAAGTAAACTCAACTAGAGGAAGATGATCCTCCCAGCTACCACCAAAATCCAAGATACAAGCATGAAGCTAGTCTTCCAAAATACGGTTCACCCGTTCAGTCTGTCCATCAGACTGTAGGTGTTAAGCCGTGCTAAGATTAAGCTTTGTGCCTAAAGCTTGCTGGAGACTCTACCAGAAGTGACTCATGAAAAGAGGATCACGATCACACACAATAGATGAAGGGACACCGTGTAATCGCACGATCTCCTTAATATATAGCTTCAATAAGAGAGATGCCGTCCTATTAGATTTAATAGGAATGAAATGTGCGGACTTGGTGAGACGGTCCACAACAACCCAAATACTGTTATGGCCTGACCTCGAACGAGGTAAGCCATCGATGAAATCTATAGAAACTTGGTCCCATTTCCACAATGGAACCTCTAAAGGCTGAAGAAGACCACTGGGTCGCTAATGCTCGACCTTAATAAGTTGACAAGTCATGTTATTGCTTGCATAACTTGTTTTATCTCACTTTATGCCTTCCCAGTAATACAAGCGGCGCATATCAGCATACATCTTGCTGCTGCCTGGATGGATAGTATACTTAGAACGGTGACATTCAGCTAGAATGTCCCACCTAAGTTCTAGACTATGAGGCACGACTAGACGATCCTTCTTTCGAAGACACCCATGAACATCGATGCCAAAATCCCTCATCTCAATATCATCACGGGATTCAGACTTACACTTCTAAATAAGAGCAGGTATATAGGAGTATTGCCGCTGAGCCTCGGCAATCCGATCTAGAAGAGTAGGACGAGCTTCCATGCTATATAATAGAATAGGAGAGTTGGATGTGGAAGCACGATCATGAATATCACACATGGAAAGAGTCTCAAGAACTTTCCATTCTACATTCATCATGGAAACAATAGCCGAATGCTTGCGACTCAAAGCATCAGCCACTCGATTCACCTTGCCAGAGGTATACTGAAATCGAAATCATACGAATCTAGAAATTCGAGCCAATGCTGTTGTCGCATGTTGATCTCCTTCTGGGTGAACAAGTACTTGAGAGACTTGTGATCGACGAAGAGAGTAAAATGCTCTCCCAACAAATAATGATGCCACATCTCTAAAGCAAAGACAATGGCAGCAAGCTCTAAATCATGGGTAGCGTACCGAACCTCATTCAGACATAATTGCCTTGAAGCGTAGGCAACTACCCTATCCTTCTACATAAGAACAGCACCGAGGCCACTATGACTGGCATCGGTATAGAAAATAACATCCTGATTCCCTTCGGGAACAACAAGAATAGGAGCGTTAGTAAGAAGCTCCTTCAATCTTTGAAAAGAACCTCACACTTATTGGACCAAGTATAGACAACGCCTTTCTTCGTAAGGCTAGTAGTGGAAGAACAATACGGGAAAAGTCTTTGATGAAGTGGCGGTAATAACCTACCAAGCCCAAAAAGCTATGGAACTCATGAACATTCTCAGCCCTCTTCCAATTTTGATGGCTTCGATCTTGGAAGGATCAACCTAAATGCTTTAGGAAGAAACAACATGACCTAAGAAATTAACTTGCTTTTCCCAGAAATGACACTTAGAAAGTTTTGCTTTGAGTTGATGTTGTCGAAGAGTACTCAAAACAATTCTAAGATGTCGACCATGGTCCGCTTTGGACTTAGAATATACAAGAATGTCTTTGATTAATACAAGAATGGACTTATCGAGGTACTCTCGGAATACTGGATTCATAAGGTCGACGAAATAAGCAGGGGCGTTCGTCAAACCGAATGGCATGACGAGCCACTTATATGAATCATAGCTAGTGCGGAAAGCTATAAGTGGAATGCTATCTTCTGCAACTCGGAGCTGATGGAATACCATGGCAAGGTTAAGCTGTGAGAAGACCTTAGCACTACTTAACTGATTGAACATAGTGTCGATCCTTGGTAATGGATAGCGGTTCTTGATGGTTAACTCATTAAGATTGCGATAATCGACGCATAGCCTAAGAGTCCAATCGGACTTCCTCACAAATACCACCGCATCTCCCCATGGTGAGAAACTAGATCGAATGAAATGCTTGGCTTTAACTCTAGGAGTTGCTTCTTGAGTTCCTCATTCTCTTTGGTAGACATCCTCGTGGGAGGATGACTAACAGGTTGTGCGCCTGGAATAAGGTCAATGCGGAACTCAATAGCCCGCTTGGGTGGTAACCTCCAAAACCTGCTCAAATAAGTCTGGAAAGTCACAAACAATAGGAATCTGAGACACGCCATCATCGTCTCGAGAATCAAGAGAGAATAGAGAAGCGTCAGAATCGCCATCGACATCCCGAAGTATAAGAGACAATTGAGCAGGAGAGACGGGATGTCGAAGTTATAGGATTCTCTCTAAACATAGAATCCCGGCATCATATCGAACTAGCCAGTCCATACCCATTATCATATCAAAACCAAGAGAAGGAACCACATGTAGATTCGCACGGAAAGAAAAGCCACAAATAAGGATCTCAACATCTTCAAATGCATACTAAGGTTTGCGGATCCCCCAATAAGATTCACAATCCTCAACGAAGTAATCAAGTAAGAAACATCCAACTGTAAAGTATCAACGAGTCCCTTCGATACGAATGAATGCGACGCACCCATATCGAAGAGCACTCGAATAGAATGATCATGGAACAATATAGAACCCTCTGAAATAGTGGGAGATATACCTCGAGATTGAGAAGCACTACCAGAAGCCTTTGCCACATTCAGATTACCAGAACGAGCATCCTTCTTCTTCTTAAGGCAAGTAGAAATCATGTGTCCCTCTTGCTTGCAATAGTGACAATTGCGAGGATGAGGGCACTCGCGAGCTAGATGGTCTCGAGAATCACAGTTGAAGCAAGCTAAGACCTTTGCTGAATGGGGTGTGCCATGAGGATGAGAACTAGAATTGCCTTGGTTCATCTTCTTCTTAAGAGGAAAGGACTTGGATCTCTGGAAAGGGAATTTCTTCTTGTGTGGTTTCTTTCGAATCTCGGCCTCATCGCTACTATCCTTTTTCCTTTTCGACGGCTTCGAGGTGAAGCGCCGAATCCACAAGCTACTCGAATGATAGTTAAGCTGAAGCTTGAGAGATTTCTTCAAATACTTCTTAAGTCCAAATATGAACTTAAGATTCTTCTTGTATGGGGTGCTGATGAACTCAAGCCCAAACTTAGATAGAGATTCGAAGGATGAAACATAATCAGATATGGAGGATTTGCCCTGCTTCAACTCGAGGAAGCGATGGGCAAGAAAACCCTTCTCGGATTGTGGCACGAACTTGAGCTCAAAACAATCTCTAAAATGTCGCCAAGTGAGTGTGGACTCATCCATTTCTGCAATACGGAGCTCATACCAGTCTAAAGCCCGTTCTTGTAGCATACTCGATGCCGCAGGAACTCGATGATGATCGGATATCTCCATGCGAGTGAAGATGTGCTCGCAAGTACGGAGCCAAGCCTGAACCTCAAGAACTGTCTCAGAGCCATTGAACGGCTTGCCTCCAAGGTGGGTGAAGTCGCCGCACATGCGTCCAAATGTAGATTTTCATGGAGGAGAGGACTGAGCTGGGCCAGGAAGCTGAGTGCTCCTAATAAGCTCGAGAATCTAGTCGGTCGACATATAAACTCCTTCGGGACGAGAATCACTGGACGATGCCGACTCCGAAGTGAGACTTCTTCCTCTTCCAGACATTACTGAAAGATAAGATAAGATAGGATTATTCACAGAGGTACATATTAGCAATTGGAATGCATTAAATAAGGAATAATACAGAATTTAAAATTAACATTCCTAGACATATTCCTTTCTATCTACCCCCAAAGGAATCCAAAGGATAAGGACAAGGTCGGGTTTGGTTATCATTTGGGGATGATGTTTACAAGTGTATTATACTTGATGTATGATAATCATGTATATTGTTCTGTGTTTATTACATTTTTGTTCTAAATCCATCTCTGATACCAAGCTGTGACGTCCCACCTGAGACCCACATTAACAAAGAGAATTACATAGTAATTTTGTCTGCTAATGCAGAGAATAGGGCTGGTTAAGGGCGACCATCATAGTCTTGCATTAGATTAGAGCTAAGTGCGTCGATATTTATACTCTCTTTTTTAATTTCGTCTCGAGTATTCGACATACTTAATTCCTATCTAATACAATACTATGGTGGTTACAAGATCGATTCAGAAGCAAAACATAATAACTATATCAATTACAAGTCACAGAACAGCAACACAGAAACGATACATATGAATACATACATCAAATGTAATACAAAATGCCACTAGTGGTATACAACCACAATATATACATACATTCCCACAAAAGAATATATACATCAAAAGTTCTCAACAGAAAGACTACTACACAAAAACTATGCCATATTCCAAGTCGATGGTGAAGTCCAAAAGGTAAAGCAAGCTAAGAGTCCAACTACCTAATCTGCAACTCAGTTTAACCCGAGTAATAAATACACAGGTTAGGCTAGCTAGAACTTCATATTAGTATAAGATAAGAGGAATATAAGTGCTTAAGGGAGTTCTTCCGTTAACTGTAAAGGAAGGGTACAAGCATAGTATAATCTCAAAGCATGGTATATGTTCACCAAGGGTTTTCACATGAATAGGTTTAATTCAACATAAGAAATCCATACTTAATGATATTCAACTCAAATGTAAGGAATCATATGAAAGTCATAAGAGAAACTCATCAAAATTCCAGTACGAATCTCATGGAACTCAAGATAAATTTCAAATATCATAAATACTAAATCACCATATATAGCATCTCATGTAGCACTAGGCTATCGATGTAACAAAAATATCTCAAAATGGTGAAATAGTATAAAACTCAGAAAACCCCAGGATTGCCAGATCCCTGATTGCAAAGTTGAAGCAATGATGCATGTGCTAAACTCTTTTTCAGTGCTATTTATAATTCAGGTACCTAACTCGTGGACCCGAAGGTCATACTCGTGGTGACCGATGTCACATAACTCGTGGTGACCGAAGTCGCATAACTCATGGTGACCGAAGTCGCATAACTCGTGGTGACCGAGGTCACATAACTCGTGGTGACCGAAGTCGCATAACGTAGATGACTCGAAGATTTATAGCACTGGCATACTCGTGGATGTGTCACAAACTCTCGGAAAGGAGTCCGAAAAGAGTTAACATGCGTCACATACCACACGTTCGCACTAAACGGTTTAGTAACCGCTAGTTAACTCCACATCATAAAAATAAAATCACAAACCACAGAAATCACAGAGTACTCATATATCTTACCTCGTACCATCGCCAAGTGCAAATAAATCTCATAGTGGTTTCTCATAACCCATAATTCCTAAAAAGTGAAATCTCACCTCAAGACTCGGCTTGTCTCATCGGCGAGTAAAGCAATATATATATAAGTGGTTCTCATTGATTATTACCCCTATAATAGGAGATCTAGAACCTCTTAATTCGCCAAATATTGGCTAACTCAGATAATTCCTATAATAGGAATTATAAATCTCAATTATCAACTCAAAAAAATATACACAAGAGATTTTGATCGCACAAGTCCAGAATTAACCAAAGAATAAACTCACGTGTCACATACCATGTGTTTTACTAAATCGTTTAATTCTCTTTCTCATACGTCCGAAAAATGCAGAAACATGAATTATTATATAGAAAATAATTTATTATAGAAAACAAGCTTTTGAAACTATTTTCGAAATCGTTTGGAAAATAACTTTTGAAATTCTTTTATTATAGATAATGTATAATTTTAATAGCTTTATATTAATTATAAATATTGTAAAATATTTATTTCGAAAGCTAAAAAAAGAATCTTTCGAAAATGGTTAAGAAAGCACTTGCAAAGAAACGACAAAAATTAACAAAAATTCAATGAAATTATTCACAAAATCATCATACGAAAATCCCCTAAAAACTCACCAATCCAAAATAGGGATAAGTGGTAATATTGACTCTTCCACCTTAGGATCAAGCCGACAAAAAAAACATCATCAAAAAAAATTCAGGTAAAACAATTTAAATGTTCAACTGCAGCAAAACGTGCTTCGATTCAAAGTTCCAAGCAAATTTTAATCTAGTTACAAAGGGTTAAAAGCCTTGAAATTTTGCAGACATAGATTTCAACAACTCTACTTTAAATAAAAAAAAGAATGGATACAAATGGACAAGTAACGAGAGAGATATGTTCTCTCAAAGTTGGACTTGCAGCCAGATTTCACTGTCAAAAGCTGGAGCAAAACATGCTCCAATTCAAAATTTGACAGCACGTTTCTATAGGCTACAGAGGTCAGAATGACCTGAAATTTAACAACATAAAGCTCAAGAACTATAATTTATACTGCAAAAAGAAACACATAATTTAGAAATAGTATGAAGAAGTTATGATGCTCCAAAGTTGAACCCAGACAGTGTTTTCACTGTAAAAATCTGGGTAAAAACATGCCCCGAATCAAAGTTCGGAAGCATATTTCTATATCCTATATAGGTCGAAATGATATGAAACTTAACATACATAAAGATAAACAAAAAAACTTTAAAATCCATCAATAGTCATGCAATTTAGACAAAGCATGAAAAAGATATGACGTCTCAAAATTGGACCCAAGTAGTGTTTTCACTGTAAAAATCTGGGCAAAAACACACTCCAAGTCAAAGTTCGGCAGCATGTTTCTATATGCTATATAAGTCGAAATGACCTGAAATTTGGCAGGCATAAAGACCAAAAACAAAAATTTAAGCTGCACCAAGAATCATATAATTTAGAAAAAGCACGAAAAATATATGACGTCTCAAAGTTGGACCTAGGCAGTGTTTTCACCGTGAAAATATGGGCGAGAACATGATCCGAGTCAAAGTTCGGCAGCATGTTTCTATAAGCTACATAGGTCGAAATGACCTAAAAATTGGCGTGCTTAATCTACAAAACATTTTATACAAAAAAAAAACAAAAATCCAGCAGTATTTCATTACCGGAATAGAGAGATATGACTGCACAAAGTTGCAACTCAAGGCGTTTACACAGAAAATAAAAATAGTTCAAAAACGAATTTTTGATTCAATTTGCAATTTTTAGCATTGCATGGGGCTAGCTATTGTGAGATTGATACTCACCTTTCAAAATACCCGAGCTTCACGATCAAAGTGGTGAAAAGAGGCGAGCTTTTGCTTGAGAGATGCTTCAATAACCTAGAAATGTAATTTTCAAAGACGTGCAAGAACAGAATAGAAAGTTATATACAATTTATATCTAATTCTAAGATTTTGATGAAATAATTTTGTAGTATTGGTGGAGATTACCTTCTATTCTCTTAATTTGGTGATTTTCTTCTTGAATAGCAGCAAATTAGATGGAATTTTTGTATTAGTTGAAGGTAGCCATGATTTTCTTCTTTTTTGTTTACTGTAACTTTTTGTTTGAGAAGGAGGAGAGAAACAACAACGTACAGACACTAGTTTCCCACCAGAAGCCTCTAGACAATGGCTAACGGATTCAAACTTTACCCAAATGAGCCCAAGGACAAAAAATACTTAGAGAAAAATAAAGGGTATGTTCATGTTTTAACTTATTTTATCACTAAATGCGCACTTTTCTTCATTTTAAAACTAAACAAGAATGTATACAACAATTGTTATGAAAAAAAATTCTTATTGTAATAAAAATAAAATTTTAACAATATTTTACAATTTACACAAATTTTAGTGTAAAAACACCATTTTTAACATAACAAACTAAATAAAAATTTCTTTCTTTACAAATAAATTTGCAATAAATCATTATAACACTTTTTAATCATCAACTATTATTTTTAAACCATATTTCATCTTTTATTTTAATTAAATGCTTATTTTCTCCCTTTTTAAATTCAAAAAAAGCTTTAATATAAACAATAACTTACAACACGATTGCATAACTCAAATAAAAATCAACAATTGATCATTTTCTTCTCAGACTTAACAAAATAAAGCTTTAAAACTTTATTTTCAACTATGTATATTTATTCCAACCATTAAAGGTTGAAATAAATACTCAATTAATTTATTAACTTAAAGTTAACAAAAACCCAATATTTATTCTCAACTCACATTGTTTATTCCAAATAAACAACTTCAATAAAAATTCTTCTTCTCAAATTTATTTGATTCTTAATATTAAATTATAACTATCGTTATAATTCAATTTTATAGGTAATCACCAATACAAGAGTTGTTACAGATTAAAAGAGTACAAGTGGTGCTTGTCATTTTGTTGGACAATCTTTAGTATCTTGGTTTAATAAGAAACAAAATCGTGTTTTACTTTCGATGTGTGAAGAAGAATATGTTTCTACTGTTTGGCATGTGCTCAAGTAATATACATGCAGCAAACACTACAAGATTTTGTATAAATCTATCTAAATCAATAGTTTATTGTGATAATGCAATTGATATAAATTTATTGAAAAATCCTATAAATCACTCCAAAACTAGACTTATTAATATTCGAAAACACTTTCTTCGTGATAACATAGAAAAAGGAAATATTTCTCTTGAATTTGTATCATCAGAAAATCAAGTTATAGAAATATTTACTAAACCTTTAAATGAAAAATATTTTCCTTAAATTAAGACGTGCACTTGGAATCATGTTACTACATGATTTATAATTTGATATTAAAGTGTAAAAAATTATAAAATAAATAAAAATTTAATGGAACGAAAATTAAAGATGATGGCACTAGAACTTTGCACTCATTGGAGGAAGACACGTGTCTTACCAATGTTCTATTATGTTACTTGATTTAATACCTTACTTTTCTTTTCTTTTATATATGGTTAACTCCTTTCATATTTTTTAAACTTACATTTTTTTGATTGCCTGAAGTTTCCTAAAGAATATTAACCATAAAATAAAAACTTTAAATAGAAAATAAAAACAATATATATACGTGAACAAAAAATTTTTTAGATAAAAACTTTATGTATACACACGCACACATTCTCGTTATAAAATGTCGTCTCAAGAATGTTCCGATCTTTATAGATTGTTTTCAGCAATCCTACTTCAGATTCATCAAACAAGTCTACCCTAGTATATATTCCATTGAAGATTACTTCACCTCCTAATCATCATACTGGATACATACCGAAAGGTAAAACGAGCCAAGAAAAACTTCGACTTTAGTTCACCTCTACCAGGGATAAAATCGACGAAATCCATCACTATAACGTAAGACTTTGAGTTTACAACGTTAGTGTGTTATGAACCAAAAAACCATGGAAAAGATTAAATTTCCTTTAACAATTAGCCCCCAAATTCTATGGAACGTCTCCTGAGCAAGGTGTGCACCATCATTGGAACATGCCCAGACAAATCCAAGACTTCAGAGAATTAAAATCTTTTTTATAAATATTTTGTTCTTATATTTTGTAATCTGGATATGTAACAAGTTTATTAAAATAAAAATTATATCTATTTTAACTTGAGAATAAAGCTTGGAAACATATATATAGTTTGTTAGATAACTAATTTAAGAATGGACTGAAAAAAGCTTGACTTTAAAAAACAACAGATTCAGTCGACTGACCTTAAGAGTTCAGCTGACTGAAACTTCATACATACTTAGAAATTATTTCAACATTCAGTCGACTGAAGTTACTGATCTAACCGATTTAATTATACCCATTTTGAACTATATTCTTGTCGGTTAAAATTTTCTGCACTACAGCTGGCTGACTCAACATCACAGCTGATTGAGTATTCAAAATTTCCAACATATAACCCAAAATTCAGCCGACAGAACATCCCCCTTCAGCCGACTAAATTATGGCAATTTTTAATTAGAAGCTTGCGGGTTCATCCCTTTGCATTTCAGACGACTGCCTTTGCCTTTTCAGTCGGCCGAACCGTTTGTTTTCAAATTTTAATAATAGGTCTACATGATATCCAACGCACTTATCCACTCAAACCCTACATAACTCCTATCTACCCCTTCATTCTTAACTTACCTAAACATTCTTATCCAAAATAAACCCAAAAAAATCCTAGCTTCATAAAAAAAATTAATTTTTCATCAAAATTTCATAAACCAAATAGCTCCAAGATCAAAAAGAGAAAAGGAATCAACAAACCGACCTTCCAAGAGCCAACTTCGATGCAATATGAAACGGCGATTAATAGATTCAACACCATGAGAAATTCAAAGTTATTCGAAGGAGCATTCATGAAATTTCCCGACTTCAATCGCTACGCAATTATAAAAATAGCCGAAGATCACGTTTATGATTCGCCCATTGGGTATGATCTAATAATGTTAAAATCTACCCTCCTTTAATTAAGGTTTTCTTTTCCAATATGAATCTCGACCATCAAGATCCCCGAAAAAAAGATGATTACATATAGACTTTAGTTTGGGGAGTAAAGATTTATTTACCTCTCCAACGATTAGGCCATATTCTAAGATGTCCATCCGATGAGTTGGATATTGGCAATGTTGATGTTGATACGTATAATTGTGATGATGTATCACGTCTCTTCCTATCAGACAATTTAACCTTTTTGAATTCTAGTGCCTTATGTCCGAAGGCAATCATCATCCATCGTGCACTTATTCGATTGTTACAACCTCAGACTGAAAGTTACAATGTACAAATAGGAATTTCAAGCGTTATATGCTATTTATTTATCCTAACTAGTAAATTGGGGAAAAATATTATTAGATGAATTTCTCACCGTCAATCATAAGAGAAGCTACAAGACCATTCGCTATAGAGCTTACACTATGCGAATTCAATAAAATTTTGGAGTTCCATTGCTTGATTCCGATTTCATGACGATCAGAGAGCTTAACACCAAGACTCTAAGTCTAGTAAGTCTTCTAAGCATCCTAAACACCAACAAATCATGAGCTATCAAGAATGGGTCGCTAACCGTACTCAAGAAATCCCGCAACCGAGAGACACGAATATCGCTTCTGCCTCCTCTCAAATTCCTCAAAAAGAAGAAAAAGAAGAGGACGGCAAAATTCAAGAACTTCATGTTGACGTGCCACCAAAGCAAGCTCTTGTAACATTATTACAGAATCAAAGCAAACTTTGTCGACGTTTAGCTATTGTCGAAAAGAACGTTTTTAAAACTAACAAAAATATAAACTCAATAAAAGGCCTTATTAATGAAATTTGGGGAAAGGTCTCTTGTTCCGAGTCCACTTTGACCGGTATTGTTGAAAATCTGGCACCATTCGTTCAAACGACTTCGGAAGAAGAAGAAGATGAAATACAACATAGTGCAGAATTCTAGGCTTTTTTTCATTGCTATTTAATTCATGAAAAACTTATAGTACTATTATTTCATTTAAGACATATTCTTATGTGTTTGTTGCACTTTGAAGTTCCTAGGTAAGATGGTCATTTATTCATCAGATCTATATACTTATATCTGTTTGATGTTTGTGATATTTATGTATAGCATACTTTTACGATGTTTATATTGTTATTTGCTTCTGATATCCATATGCATATATGTCTATATTTCTCATATCAATTATTTGTTCCTTTTTATCGATGACAAAGGGGGAGAATATGATTGATAGAGGAAGTATTCGGTCAGGGGGAGTAAATTTCTTTTATATATTTACAAATTTACATAGTTGTCATCATCAAAAAAGGGGAAAATGTTATAACCTTGAATTTTGATGTTTTGATGGTGTCAATTATATAAGTAAATATTATATGAACTAACCATATTTGACGGAGAAGATGCTGTTTTACTTGAGAAATAATAAAATAGATTGCAAACCAGATTCCAAATAGAAGCTTTAGTAATATACAAATAGAAGCTTCAATTATATATTTAGTCTATGATCCGAGTCTAGTAGTGAATTTATGTTAAAATCTCTACGAAGTGGTATATGCACGCACACACAATTTAATTTTTTTTCAAAACATAGTTCACATACTAAATTTTTTTCGAAACATTCTTTATATGCCATAAAACACTTATTTCAGCAGGCTGAATGGCTACAGCCAACCAATTGAAATCTGTGCATGTGCATAATTTTCTTTGAACATTCAGATGGCTGACCTTGCAAGTTTAGCCGGCTGAATTATGCCTTTTTGCACTATTTTCTTGCCAATTGATTTTAGATCGATCCAGCTGACTGATTTGTTCTACTCATATGGTTGAATCTCCATAATGGTTATATTTTGAATAGACATTTCATTTCAGTTTATAGAAACAACTCTTGATTCAATAGTTTTTTCCTTCATGGCTACCTTCCATAAATAATTTCAACTCTTAATCACTATATATAGCCATGAAATCCATTGTTTTAATCACTAATTTCTGATTCTAATTCTCATTCTTATTGTCTAAACTATCTTGCCATTTGCATTCAATATTTTATTCTAATCACTTGTTCATTCAACCAAACTTCATTATTGATTTAATAAACTTCCTATCTCCTCGAATTACATGATATACCACAATGGAGAACATTAGGGTGTATGTTGCTGACTTATCAGTGCTATTCAAGAGCATAGTCAATCAGAAACAATTTTTCTATTTGTATTGATAGTCCTGTTTGGTTTCTCTGGCGATTGAAGTCCGTTTCTACTTCTTAGGTGGTAGAAGTCCTGTTCGATTGCTCAGGCAGTGTAATACCTGTTCCTCCAGGTCAAATGAGGGTTGATGGCTGAATTCCAAAAGGAGTTTGGGACTGGACGTAGAACGAGAAGTTCGAACCTGTATAAAAATCTCTGATGTCATTTACATTTTTATTTACTTTTATATTTATATTCCGCACTAGTAAATAGTTTAGTTAATATTCCATATTGCACGATCCTTAGTCACTTTCAATATATGTATTATCATATTTTTTTACTTAGCCAGGATGTTCAACAAATTTAAAACTTGTTTTAACTTACTATCTTTCCTTTCTAGATTTATAAGTTCTACTTTTATATTTTCACAAACATATAACTCCAATTCTTATCTAATTTTGAAGTTTTCATCTGTCCAAAATCGTTGAAAATTCCATTTTATTTCAATAAATGAGAACTACCAACTCATATCATAACAGGTTACACACACCAAATTATCCTAATACATTAGATGCATGCATCCATAAAATAACTTAAAAAGAAACTTATGAACTAAACCTTGAGCTTTGTTCCAAATCATTTTGAAGTAATAAAATACATATCCCTTTTGTATATCAAATCAAAGTTTTTGGATTAAACCAAAATCCATTTTACCAAAACAACTCTATAGAAATTATTATGGTAGCATCACACACTTAGAAACTCGAAAATGAATGCCGGTGATGATGTGGTCATTATAGGATTATTTTCCAAAGACAGAAGTGAGTCCATTAGTTTTTATCTCCTTTAAAATCAATTTTAAAAATATTTCTATTCACAAATACATTAAAATAACACTATTATTATTTTTTCTAAAACTAGAAAAACAATTTTCATAAACACCAGGATTTAAGCTCTCAAATTCGCAACTTAAATCGTTTTTATTGATAAAATATGTTATAAACCAAACTTATATAATTTCACAATCTTATATAAAATCATTTCACAAATGTATATCTTTATTTAGATTATAATAAACAACTATTATTAAAATTAAATTTTGACCTAATATTTCACAAGTGGAACTTTGAAGTGCATGGGCTACTTGCTACTAATTCTGAGGATGATTCCGAATTGGATGTAGTAGAAGTAGTATCATTGGTTTTTTCAGTCCTATAACAACTTGCATGGATGTATGCTAGTACTGCACTGTTGCTTGGAGGGTAATGTTAGCATTCCAAGAGGGATTTGTTAAAAAGGCAAAACATAGTCTCAAGCCTCCCACTTGAAAATGACTAAAACATAGAAGATGCAGCAGGGCTCTGTCGTTCGCTCCATTAGGGTATGTCATTACTTATTTATAGATCGATATTTACGGATTATATATGATGGACCCTCGAAACGGTTTGTCAAGTTTGCAACCGAGATGGTGATCATATTCGATACTATCCAGAAAGGGATATGTTGGTTCTATGTTGGTAAAGGTGTATGTTTTGCAGCTTGGTACATTTTATCTAGAGGTGTAATGTACAGAAGGTAGTCCCTTACATTGTCATTATTAGAATCCATTTTTCAATACGGCCTTACGGACTTAATTGCGTACCAAATATGTTGGAATGTGAGATGCAAGCATTTCGGCTATGTTATATATTGATTTTAAACCCAACACATTATCATAATATTACTGGATTTTGTAATAAAGATATTTTGGTTATTGTAAGGTAAAACCCATCCATTTTTTTGTTTCGCGTGGTGTGACGACTTGATTTTTCGATGCCCGAAATTGACATCAATACGTCCACTGTATCAAATGCTGGAAAGCCGAATCATTAGGTTTAAAAAAGAAGAAGAAGGTAGGAGAAGAAATAGAAACAATGTCAGAATCTCACAATCGCAACGGACAATATATAATAGATAAATGACTAATCTTTTAAACAAAAGAACTATATCTGCTTATACGTTACATCATCAGAGTACAACCATTCACAATAAATCGGACAGTTATAATAACTTGTCCCTGACTAATATCAATAAAATCTCAAATATACAGTGGAATATACTCCATACGCTCCTGCTAACCAGCTTGGCTCCTAAGCTCTAGAGCGTCCCGATAACCTAACTCTAGGCTGCCAGTGTGAAAAATTAGGGGCACCCAAAGTTTAGAAAAGGGAACATTAAACTCCGAGTCAGTCATGGGACTGGTGTGAGAACTTAAAACAGTTATTTATGCCAAAAGAAAAGAAAAAGAAATCCGTTCATGCTTTTGGAAAATGAAACTACCATAAGGTCTCTCGGCACACACTCAAATGCAATCGCACACATAGGGAAGGTTTCTCCTTATGGTAGTCAAAAATGCTTGATACGCGAAAATCCTTTTGATATTGTTATTAGTGCATAGTGTGGAAAACATTTCGAAAGTATAATATAAATTTTAGCCAGCATACGTACCATTATAGTATGCCTACTATAGCTACCATGTTAGATGGCAGGTTCTACAACTAAAACCGTAAAGGGCTCGTATTGAATGTTTGATTTTCCAACAAATAATCAAGGCTAAGAACTTCCTTTATCCGAATGGGTACGCCTCTGGAGTGACATCCTGAGAACCTAATCGGATCCCTGCCAACACAAGGCCGGGTTACCTCTGTAACTAGGCAACAAACTGTTACGAGTATGCCATCCCCCAGTCCTAAACGACTTTTACCGAGATGCCTTAAATTCCAACAACCACATAAGTAAAATATCCGTGCTCCATACCAGAATACCACTTTTTATCCACATAAGATAAATATCTGGGCTCCATACCTGAATACCACTTTTTATCCAAAAGGAAATGCACATATCCTGAGGGGCGCAACCCCTATAACCTTGCTGCATCCTTTCTTGTTTCGACCATTTCTGGGGTGTGAGGTTCCATGAAGTCTCGTCCCACAAAGCTACACTTTTCAAAAAAGCCATGCTTCGATCAACCAATGCTCAACACTTAGCATGCCACATTACCAAATTGGGAATATATCACTAATAACTATCAACTATATAACCTTTGAGCTCGTACGTCTCAGAGATGGGTGTTAAGCTAAGAGAATAAATTCTCCGCCACCAACAGAAATATATTTGATAGAAACCAGCTTTACATCTCAAAGTGTAATGTCAGACATACATCCATACAAGTCCATCCTAGGTATGAATGGAACCGAAGGCACTTCGTCCAATTAAGGAAAGAAGTACTTGCAAATCGGATATCCCCTAATCACGTTCGGACTCCCCATCACATAAGGTAATCTCCATACCGGAGCAACTCGGTGCAGAGACAATCAACAAGTAATCATTTTGTTTTCGAAAATACCCGGTCTTCAACCATCATCTTCAAATGCAATCCCATTTCGTCGTATCATTTTCGGAATGGGTTTTATGACTTAATGTCCTCCCCCGGCTTATCCGAATAATGAGCGCTTATTTTAAAAAACAAGTGGATACATTCAGATCTTAGTTAAGTCACAACAAATTTCCATTTTTAATCTTTTAAACTAAAGATCCACCTTTAAGATTCGATGTGGTTTACGGATAACCATTTGGAATCCGATTCTCGGTCTCGTCGAAATTCAACTGCCGTTTTAAAGGCCAATATTGATAGTAGGTTATTTAAATATCAAATAACATCCATAAACAACCATCAAATTTAAATAATTTCACGAATTATTTATTTCAAAATATCTTCGCAAGATATATTTTCACACTTCAACCCTTTTGAAAACAATTTTCAAATCACTTTCCTCTCGCGCAATAAATTCCAAATATTGTTTATCTCCACTGAAAATCACCAAGACTAAATGCTTTAGATTTTAAAAAAATTTAAATCACTTTATATAAAAATATATATGCTTTAAAATACTTAGAATAAAAACTATTTAAAACACTTTATTTAAAATACCAGTTATAAAATTTAATAATAATTTTTTTCATGTAAAACTTAAGCCAAAAAAATTTAAAAATTAGGGTTATTGAATTCCGTACAAGTTTTCCAAATAAAAACTTTAACCAAACTATAATTAAAACAAAACTACTTTATAAAATATGAATATTAAAAATTATCTTTTAAAATCATAATACCAGTTAGCCTTTTAAAGTTATTACTACTATAACTAATTTAATAAAATGTTTACCTTCAAAATTTTAAACAAATTAAATAATGATTGTCAAAAACATTCTTTTAAACAACTTTAAAAACTTCCAACTTATACTTAAAAACCAGATTTGAAAATGTACTTGGCTTTTCAGGGAAATACGCTTTTCTTTCACACCTTTAAAAATAAGCCACTATTTATTTTTAAAACAAATTACTCATTCCTTTATAAATTCCCACCGTGAATTTGTACTTCCAAATATCCACTGATTTATTTTCCACTTTATAAACCCAATTTATAAATTCCATAGCCCCATTCTGCTTTTAAAACACAGTTTCAGACACTAAATCAATTCCCAGATCGATTTCCAATTAAAAATTACTCCTTTACTTATCCAAATTTTATTCAAAATCTATTAATTCCAAACTCACTTCTTTATTTATGATTTAAAATCTTATTTTAAACTGAAAATATCCATTTCATTCTTTACTCAAAATTCTCCCTTTATTTCGCTAAACCATTTAAAATCCGAATTTTAAATGAATTCTTCAACTTTTAAACAATATTACTTAAGTTCTCAAAATCCATTTATTTCCGTTTATTAAAATGTTTTCCCCAAACTTGAAATTTATTCGATAGGATTTCAAAAACCAAATTTTATCCATTTCCAAATTTCTTTTTTTAATTTATCCAATTCTCTAAAATTACTTTACTTAAAATTATCTACTTTAATTTCCTTCCAAAAATCCAATTTCTATATTTCTGGTATTTTAAAAATACCAGAATATAATCAGCCAAACCATAGCCTTCAAAAATTACAATTACCAATAAAATCAATCACAGATCATCAATAAATCATATCACAGCATATGAAATAAATTCAAACATTTGAGGAATTCAGTTGGATCCCTCCAACCTGTTTCCCTGCATCCATAGATGTTAGCATAATATAAAATACCCATTCCACTTCGAGGTGGAATATCGCGGTATATGAGGTCATCCGCTATTATGCGGGGCGCATAGGGTCTCATCCGCTATATAATGCGGGAAATCAATCATTCCAATATATATATACACATACTAATATATATAATATCGCCCAACAGATAAATTATCAAATTCATCCAAGAACATCCAATAATTTTAATTAACTATTTAAATTAAACTAGATAATCCAATTGAGCGAGAAGTTCTCACCTTTGCTTTTGTTTCGCAATCCATTTCCCTTCCAGCTTGTTTTCACGATTTTTAGACCTTGTTTAAACATTTATACAATTTATTAATATTTGAAATATTCGAATAATCAAATAATCAATTTCCATTTAATAAATTTAATTAACTAACAATTTGATTTTAAACTAATTTTTTCCATAATAAATAAATTTTAAGTTACAAAAATAATATACTGGGTTAATCTCCTTGCATACTATTTTAAAATAGCCAGGTAAACTTAAAATGTAAATATGTATATTTATTTTTCTTTCGAAATTACATATATATACACTTATAAAACAATTTATATAGAAAAAAAATCCATTTTTATATAAACTCAAACATTTTAAAATTACTATATATACACACATATATTTAAATTGAAACATGTATGTGCATTTATATCGATATGTATATATATTATGTCTACTGCTAATTCTTTTCTTTACTATTTTAAACTTATATGTATGTATGTATGTATGTATGTATGTATGTATGTATGTATGTATGTATGTATGTATGTATGTATTTTATTTAAATCTGAATATATATACATAAAATTTAATAAAAATGAAATGAAAATACCTCACCTAGAAATCGTAGTTGAATCGCCTGCAGAACCCACCTCCGCCATTGTCAATTCCTTCAACTCCAGAATCGGCCTCACATGCATGCTAAAACCCTAGCCTGAGCCGACATCATCGCGATCGAACTCCATGAAATCAAATCCATCGCCGAATCCCCAACTCGCGACCTCCACTGCATTTGAACGGAAACGCGACTCCTATATCAAAACCCTAGCTCAGCACCTCCCTGCCGTTGCTGCCACCAACACCGAACACCAACGTGTGCGTGAGCGCCTCCTCTCCCTTAGTCGAAGTCGCCGCAACTCCTATCGAACTCACGACCCTTGCTAATATTTTTTTTGAACAATTCAGTTTTCAAAGAGGGGTTCGACCGTTGATTTCTTTGTTTTGACAATCGAAAAGAGAAAACTTGGGTTTGATTTCATTTTTTAAAAAGAAGAAGAGAAGAGGACGATCTCGACCTTCGGCCATTTTATTTCTCCCGAACGAAATTGTTTGCAAATGAATTTGATACGAGATAAGGTATCATTATTATTTTTAAAGAAGACGCGTGTGGAATTATACAGAGAAAGGGAAACATGCATCAAAAATTTCTGTACGTGTCCGAGCATGGTACAGTGTTTTGATTATATTATCTATGTTTAAATTTAAATTCAATTTTAAATCGTCTTGATTTTCGCAACTCACAATCTCGATCTCCAATCGAGACGTACCGCTAGGCGTTTATAATGTTATACCTCTATTTCGAATGTAGTGGAAAAGGTTTCGAGGCCTAACTTGATCGTATGGAGAAGATAGTTTTTTGAACCCGGTTATTATATTAAATTTTCGATATGAATCTCAGCGCGTTTATCTACCATACGATCGCACAACAACTCAAAACACTATGAAATTTGAAATCTGATAATAATACAATATTACGGATCCAATGGAACTGGTTTCGTCGAATTCCGAGACTATGCCTTAGAAGGCTATTTTTGAATATCTATTTAAACAATAAAATTTCAAAACTAAACCAATCACCTTTTAATTCAATTTTAACACATTAACTATCTTCAGCATTATCAATATGAATTTTATAAGCCTTTGAAATATTTTTAACAGACATAAACTAAAGATTAAATATTTTACCCAACTTCAATAATTAAATTTAATAATTTAATTGTCAAATAAACAGTGATATTTTAAATTTAAGTTAGAATTTAACTTTTAAATATTTATAATCAATTAAATATTCTAGTTTCAAATATCCAAAAATTCTGGGTCAACACACGTGGTCTTACGAGATAAATTTATTTTCGAAAGGTGTTATAACATTAAAAATCCATATAATTTGAGTTTCTCATGCCGGTTTCCGACTAATATGGGAGTTATTTTTTTATAATGCTTGGGTCAGCCCGAGCATATTTCTACTTTTACCTGTGGACACTTTAGAGCTTCAAAAGATGAGCTGGATGCCTCGAAGATGTATTTATGTATTTGATTTAGTTGCATTTCTTGTACTATATTTTTCATCATTTGTGAGGATATGTTGTTATAACTATCCAGGCAATTGATAATTGGGTTTACTCTGATTGATGTATGTTTATTTCAGTTTGATTTTGTAAATATCATGTGTAAATTATATATTACTCGTCACGATGTGAGATTTTGTTATGATTTTTACTTTCTTTCATCCTAACAATCTGTCTTTCAAGCACTCGAATGTTCAGCACGTGAATACCACGGATGTATGAATACCGACTTTTGAGGGTCAAAAAGGTGGATTGTTACAAACCTTGAGGCATTGGAAGAAGCCCCTACTCTCTCGTAACCAGCCGCCTCATCTAAAAGCCAATGAATCACAACCTCTGGTTTGGCTCATCATCATAGACAAGTTCTTCTTTAAAAATATAACATGAATATTTCGTCACTAATTTTTTCCTTACAAACAGGCTATGTATAGCCCATCACATCATCCAGTCTTTATGATCAGGCTACGTATAGCCTACCTCACCATCATGTGACCTACTTATATTAGAGTGTCTAAGCTAAGTAAGTGCGCTCTTCTTTGACTTGGAATTAGTGGTCGCTTCACGATAGGTGATGTGTCATCAAGGTTAACCTCACGGCCCTATGTGCTCTAATGCTGGGCTTTCCGCCTCTCTACGCTCAACCATTTGCTACCGAACATAACTTGCAAGAAAATTTTCATTTAATCTCATGTGAGACAAACTTCCACTCTACATTTGATCGTCTGGCTAAATTGTGGTTGCATCTAGGCCTTCTTATTATTTCATTGATAGTTAGAATAACCCTCAAAAGAAAAGAAATTTTTGTAGAATAAATATAGGAACTACTGGATAATCAAGGTATTCTATGTGATAAGTCACATGGTTTATCAAGCAACAGAACAAATTTCTCAAATTAGAGTTTATAACAAAAGTTCTATTACATTTAGTTCAAAAGAGCATGGGGCCACTGTGCCCACCCCACTAGGTGTTCAATGATATTCTCATCATTAATTAGTTGAGAAAATAGAAAAAGAGTATATAAAAATAAGGATGTCATCAGCTCATCCAAGGCAAGCCAACCCGCATTCTTATAATTACCTAGAAAGTTCCTGGCTTCATTTGAGAAGCACTTCAAATGATCAAGAACTCATCGAAGAAAACTGAGCAAGCTCCCATCTTCGAAGCACTTCAAATACTTTGACCGATCCAAAACTTATTAAAGAAAAGGGAGTGTGCTATAAAATCTTATGCCTTCTCCATTATGTCCCACAAGAAGTCGTGAGAATCTTTTGGACAAATTTGCCAAGGAGAAGACTAAGGTTTCAGTTATGGAAGAAGAAGTTAAGGCTACAGTCCCCACTCCTTCCAAAGAGGCACTGAAGCATCCAAACCGACCTGAGGCTGGGGGTATTAGAGCCTCAAAGAAAGGAAGTGCCCTAGCTTCACCAAGATCATTAGTTCGAGATCGAGTTACGACCACTAATGGGACCTTGGCTGGTAGGAAAGACTCCAAGCCAAGTGGTAAGATGTAGTCTACCCCAAGTAGAATTGTCCAGTTGATGGCTTGAGCTGCAATCAATAAGTAGCAATTCATGCACCAAAGAGCTTTCTGCTTTCTGAAAATTCCATCTAAATTTGGTAAAAAGGCATGCATGCAGAAAAGTTTGGAAGGGAAATAGATAATGAAGCCAGTGACCTTTTTCAACAAAGAATTGTGAATGATTCACAAGCTTTGAAAGATTTTCATAATGAGCAATTTTGTGGGCTAAGGAAAGACGAAGAATGGGTATTTATATATCCATGCCTTTAGTCGCATGCGTTGAATTCAAAAGGCAAAAGGAATCCTAGACGTTTAAGAGGGAAAGGTACTAAGTTAAGTCATTTAAGTGAAGTGATGTGACACGCCTTTGCCACATCTGGAAAAATGAATCTTTACACCAAATTGCACAAAGCCATTTGAAAAGTTCATTAAAATAATTATAGAGCCACTAATTAGCAATATTTGTTTGATTTTTTTAAGCACACACCCTCCAGCAGATAAGGACTTAGGTAGAAAAAAATGTTTCTTATATTTTTCCCAAGTAGCTAGTTGGCTTTTGAAAGACAATCTCACTTATTCAAAGGTTGCCCAATTGATCTCCACTGGCCATAAAGACTGGCTCAAGCTCATGCTGGTCTTAAACTAACTTTTTACTCAATAAAGCACTAAGATGAGGCCAGACCATTTTATCTCAAAGCAACCTTCACACATAGAAAAGATCCAGACCAGGTCAGTCCCGGTCTCGACCGGCCCGCTATATAGAACTTCATCCAAAAGTAGCTAAAAGCCAACATAATTCGCTCGGCATCACATTAACTAATGGCTAGCTCCAATCCAAGTTTTGCCCCAACAGGCAGCGCATCTAGCAAGAGTGTCACAGGTCTGACCCATCTTTAAGGATGGCTTTGGTACAAGCAACTCCAAATGGAATTAGGCCTCCTACTCGGATGCCTCATGCCAGGTCATTCACTCGCCTTCCCCACATAGTCATTAACAAAATCAAGTCTCTTCCTTGTAACTGACAACATAGCCATATGGGAACTCATGTAAATGATAAAGTTGTCCATCCACCCATTTAGAGCTTAATAGTTGAGCATTGAACCAACGTGGCTTAACATAAGCATTAATTGCACATTTAATGCACGCCCGTGCCTGGTACAAGAGGAGGTGAGTACTTTTTATCCATTGCCCGTCTTCCAACGTAATTTACAATTTTCGACCATGCACCTCTATAGTCCGATCAATTATCATGCACTTTTCCCACCATCTTTACAGCGCATTCTTAACTGTCTACCATTCGCTTCAGTTATAGCAAGTAACCCCTATTTTGCAACTTCAAATGTTTGAGCTTTGGTTGAAACATTCAAGAATCCTAAATACTATGAATAATTTAGCGATCTTATTACCACATAATTCCTTAAGATTACATAGCTTTGCGGGTATTAATTCCTTCCTTTTCCCATTATTCTCTTGTAATTCCCTATAGTTGCAAGAGAAATACATAGTTAGAGAACTTCACAGTGGATGTAGATAGCTTTGCTAAAGATATCTTTTTTTATTTACTTTTTACCTATGTATTTAACTTCTCATTTCCTCTACTTTTAAGCCTAGTGATTTGCAAGCAATCTTTGCTTTTCATAACACACTCATATCATTTCGAAGTTGGCTATAAAACCAGTCATAGATATGTATTATATTCTTTCAAAGGAGACATGTTCATTTTTATATCAATATCGTGGGTTGTCGGCATCTTGTTTGTTAGCTACTTTATCTTCAAACTTCTAGTTCTTTATCCACGACTAAAGTTTACAAGTTTATAATTTCACTAATTTGTATCAGTGGATGCTAGGTTTCTGTTTTTGCATGTCCAAAGGAACATGGAAAGTGGGGCATAGCTAACCAAATATTAACTATTTAGCACCCCTTTCTTTGTATTTAGATAATAAGATTATTTTTATCTTCTTCTTCCTTGTTCGGTCGTTTCTCCTTTATTCGTACTTCCAATCTTTAAGCATAATTTATTTGTCATATATATTAATTATTTACTTAATTGGTTAGCATATACCTACATACATACATACATACACACACACGCATACACACACATATATATATATATATATATATTAATATATAACAAATATATATTATTTTAGGTAATTTTAAGGAGTCAAATAAATAATTAAAATGCCATAAAAATTCAGTGCAACATTCGTAGTAATTTAATTTATAATTTATATGTTTATAATTTAGTTTATAATTAGTTAAACTCGAAAATTGGTTGGCAGCATGGCTATATTGACTCCCTGGTGTAAACTCTGTCCTCGGTCCATATTTTAATAACATAAATGGTTAAGCTTGTATGGTCTTTTTAAAGTACACCATCAGGGCACAAGTTCATTTGCTTATAGATCATTTAGGTGAAATATAGTGTCTAATCTTTATAAAGCTACACCTTATAATGATATACTGTGGAAGTTTTCTTATCGTCGCCACTATATCACTAAGAAATCTAAAGTTTGACCAATGATAAAAAAAAATCTACTAGTATTCATATTTAATTACACTCACCACTTTAAATTCTTAGTTCAATTCTATAACATTTTATCAATTAATCAATTTACTCACACTAAAGATTGTTGATTTTAAGTTAATTACCAATTATGATGATACTAACCTTCTACAATGAAGGGAACAAATCCTCTCTTGAGTATTGTTTCATTCAAGTATTCAATGTATACTCAACTATGGTCGTAACATAATTGCGTGAGCATGTGATTGACCAAAATTAAAGCATAGTCTAGATACTCAGATTTATAGTACCTCAAGTTTGAAGACTACTGCTCATTGTTACATGAGATCATCTATTTTGAGTTAGTTTTTTTAACTAATAGAAAAAAAAATTGAGTCAATATGCGGTTGTTCTTGACAATCGCAAGTATGCAATCCCTTGGCGCCTTCAATAGTTATGAGTAATTCGCCATCCATCGTGTGGAGAGCACTACATACACAAATGTTAACAGATGTATCGATATCTTTCTCGAAACCTCTTGGCTAGGAACATTCAAGGAATGTGTATTCGAACATTGATTCAAAACTAATGGTTATGAATACAATCGTAAGTACAATGAATAAAATACTTTTACTAAGTATTTTCTATTTATATACCTTAAATGTATTATTATCATTACTTATATCTCTACATAACAATACATATAAAATAAAATAAATCCAAAACGTACTTTATTAACAAGATTCTTTATAATAGTTAAATTTATATCCATTTTCATAATTGCCTATAGGGCATGCCCTTAACTCCATCTAGCTCAACATGCTAGCTTTTTATATCCCTAAAGTGTTCCTAGCTCACTTTTGGTGTCAAAATTCATCAAATATTAATAACTTTTTTGTATGTAAGATCTAATTATCATCAATATCATATCTGCAAAAATTATCTTATTACATTATTTATATACTAGCAAAAAGTTAATATCTTTCAATTAATGATTATAATCATTAACTTAGACATAAAATATATTGAATACTTATTTTCATGAGATAAATTATTGAAATAAGATAAATTTTTACAGTGATAAGCATGATGATATGCAGATCAGGCCTATGAATAATTATCAAAGTTCAATGATCATGTATACCAAATATTAAATTAAGAGAAAATTAGGGATGCAAAATGCTAGGCTATAAATCCCTTTATCTGTATGTACGTACATACATACATATACATACATACATACCGACATACATATATATATACATACACACACATACATACCTACATATATACATACATATAATACGTATGTATGTGCGTCTGTGTACTGAGTGTGCGTCTATGTACGTGTGCGCATGTGTGCGCGTATGCTTGTCCAATGGGATTTAGATCTTTTATGTCTAATAGCCACATTTAATCCCTTTCGTACTTTTGTTATGAAAAGGACAACTGGATCAAATGATATTTTATATATGTGTGTTTTTTATTCCTAAGACCATTTATTTAAATTATTTGAATCGTTAAAAATAATTAACCATTTAAAATAAACTATATATGTATTTGTATAACTATTAATTACAAATTTAGTTTTGATGGGGTCAAATGTTTTGAAGTATGTTAATTTTTCCGTAGATATGATGGCTAATATATATAACAAATGTACAAACTTCACTTCGATGTGTATCCCTTTTATACTAAAAGATGAAGAGGGAATAAAAGTAGGAATTAAATAGTGGGGTTCTAAACCCTCCATACATACATACATGTGTGTGTATCTGTGTTTTTAAGAGAGAGAGAATGTGCATGCATGCATGCATGCATTTGTCGATAATGGATAAAGGTCCCCTATATTATAATTCCGTTGAAATTCACTCTTAGCTATTTCCTTTTGTTTTTTAAATTTGATATCTATGTTATGTTGATCAACATCACAATATTTTTTAACTTAAAAAATTACAACCTTTTAAAACTACATTTTAAACAAATGGACGAAACAAATACTTTCATCAACTCACATTAACATATGATTCTGAAAGAGTTAGACGTTTTGGAATAACCCAAATATTTTTTAAGTCAATCCACATATAGTGAAACCATATCTACAAAAACTAAATGGCATTCGAGAAAATAAAAACTCAAACAAATTAATGTGGGATTCTAAGAATTATAGGCTTAAAAATGAAGTTGGGATTTTAGAGGAATCAAAGAATAATGAACTTTCTTTATAAATATAAAAATATATGCATACATAAATTTGTATAGAGAAGTCAAAGGAGAGACCTTGATACTCTATATTATGAATCCCTTTCAAACCCCCTTCCATTTTTTCATAATAAAGCTAGAACACAATTTATTTTTGTAGACATATTATATCTACTGGTAAGAGAATATACTAGAAATTTGTTAAAGTTTGAATTTTTTAACTCTTTCATAGCAACAAGCTAATATGTGCTATCAAAAATATTTTTTTACTCGTTAGTTTGAAATGTAATTCAAACGGGTTAAAAGTTTGAAATTATTCGAAATTTTAAATAGATAATTTTTCTAATAAACAAAATGTAATTTCAACGATTCACTTTATTTCGAATGTTTTTTCCCAAAAAAGAAAAGGTGGGAATATAATGAATTTATAAGGAAGCTACAGAAAAGGGTCAAAATTTTCAAAATAATAAAAATCAAGGATGGATGATCTCGTTAACGAACACAGAATATCAACAAAATTTACCTCATTTAAGACTTATCTAATTTTTTATGGATGGCCTCATTAATGAATTTAAAATTTCTACAGAAGTTTACAATGTCAAAATTTTCATGCATTATATGCAGGAGGGATCGAAAGGAGCTTAAAAGAAAGTTAATCTTGAAATATCATTCTCTCACACACACGCATATACTTATATGGATATGAGTTTGTGTTATGCATGTATTTTTGTATACAAAACATAATTTAAAGGATATAATGTTAAGTTGTGGACTTTATTAATCCAAAATGTCCAACTAAAACATCATAAAGATATCAAATAATACACTTTATATGTCAAAGTGAAAGGAATGATATAATAAAATAGTCCCAATAGTTCCTTATCTTTCTCAAAGTTCATCCTTTACAAAAGGAGTTTAAACCATCCATAGAAAATTTAATTCTACTATAAACAACTTTACTATTATATTGATTATTTGATTAATAGTTTGTGCTCTAGTTTTGTAAATCCTAAAATCATCTTTTGCGAATACAATAGTTGATAATGATGAGATTCGGACTTTGGTTTCATAGAGGTGAATTATTGTGAGGTGGTTGTTGGAGAAGTGAAGCTAGGTTTGGAGAGGGTTTTGAAGGAGGAACATGAACCTATAGTGGTTTTTGTTTCGTCAATGAGGTGTTAACTCGATGGGGTAGGGATTTAACTTAAGTTGGATGATCACACGTTATGTAGATTGCAATTGTGGTTTAAGAAAAGTGGATCAATCCTTTGATGATTATTGGTGGGTTGGAGAAGCCAATGTGGAAAGGGGTGAGTTGTTTTCAAGGAAGGAAGAAAATTAAATTCATGAAAAAGATCGAGCAACGTAGTTTCATAGTAAATTTAGTCCATTTATTTTGCGTATAACTCCCAAAAAACATCATTTATTAGCAATGGAGGTAAGAATGTAAATTATGTCTCTTTTTTGTTAAGTACTGTTTTTTTTTTTGACATTTGTGACACAATCCTAGCATACAATTAATAAAGACCGATTCTTCTTTTGGAAAAAGGAAAGTAAATTGTCTGGCACGGCTTATAGAAATACCTCACATGTATTTGAACATAAATTATATTTAAAGAGTTGTGATTGTTGAAAACTTGCATTCGAGATATTACAACCCACATAAAATATTACTTTTATAATAATGTAATGACAACAAACTAAAATAAGATAAATAAAACATCATTTTTAAGTAAAATTCATTACAACATGCTTCCATGTGCTTAGTTAAATCATAATAACTATAGTTTACAATTGTGTACAGTTACTGTTAATTATAAAAATTAGGAACATCATTATAACATCTTATCCTTTAACATACTAAAAAGAACATAATTTTGTAAATTTCATATATCTTTACAACTAAAGAAACAGACCGATTTAGTGTTAATTTATAAAAGTTTTCTAACACTCTTGTGCATTTCTATATTCTATCGCCTTTCTAGCATACATACATATATAATATACACAACTTACTAGTTAATATAAATGATCTTCTATATCTACTTATTCTTTTTGAGAAATGTTAATTGATATGCAAGGTATTGAGCAATACCTTTAGATCAACACACAAAAGCTTTACTATTAGACAAAACTTTTACCATTAGACTATTGCTTATGGAACATAAATACACCAATCGATATAATAAAGAAAATCACAAAGAATGACTAGTTTAAATGCGTAGTTAAGCTTTAAGAAATTACAAGTCCAAGCCTCACTAATGGCAGTGGACATGATACAATTTTTGATTTACCCATAATATTTGTTGTATGTTTGATTTTATTTTTTATTTTTTGAAAAAATTGATTAGTCTAATAATCATCAAATCAACATTACCTTCATACTTGAAGGTAAAGATGACATCTACTAAGTGTTAAAAAGTAAAGCAACAACATTGTTTATAAACAACGTCTAACTTAGCCAAGGGAACAACATCCAATATAATTGATGAAATTTGACAGTCATCTTTAATCATACTTATGTCATAGAAAACCCAAAACCAACGTACTGAATAATTTTATGGTAGAAACTAATATCATTGTGAGTGGCCTACACCAGTGGTCTGATTGGTAAACTATTTTATATGATGATTAATAAAAAGAACGTTGAACATTGAATTCCCCTCCTACATTAAAATCGACAATAAACACGTATCCTTCTGAGAAACTAGTAAGCCTCTAATTTTATTTTTAATTATAAACATGGGGAAACCTGACTTTCACAATATTGTCCTTCCTTTTGTATTTTTTATACATTTAATTTAGTTTTTCCTAGAAATTTTAAGCATTATCAATACCAATTTAATAACTGATTCCTCAAAGTATATGATTTGGTAGATAAATTTAATCAAACTCTGTCAGTGACTGTGAAACGTATAATTACTCAGAGTGAAGACGCAAAAACAGTATTCCTCATTAACTGAATAGAAAAGATGATTAACTTGATTAGATCTATATAAAAGTCTATGAAATTGCTGAATTAGGCTCATATTTCAATCATGATTATTATTTTTTCAATATTTTGAAAATATCTCATATTTATCTATTTCATTATCATTGTTTTTTTTTTTGAAACGATATTTTATATACAACAAATCACTGTGACAACATATCACATGTCAATATACGTTCGAATTACACTATGTAAATTTCGAACTTGTGACTCTTGCACCAAAACCAAAATCACTTGACCACTGTGACAACGGTGCTTAGCATTTAAGTTCGTACATGCCTAACAATGTTACAAAAGAGATTAATATGAAGTAATATTTAATATTTCTAGTTACATTTTACATAATTTGTGTACTATTATTGACTTACAATATCTAATTTATAATAAGTAATCTTCCATTTGTGTCTATATGGTCCAAATCACCTAATCCAAATGTTTGATGTTTCTGTATGCTCAATCGATGAGAACTTGCAAAATTTAGCAAAAGTATTATCGCATTACAGGATAATGGACTTTTCCACCAGATTTCGCAAACACTTTTCAATTTATAATAAGCAACCTGCAAATACGCAATTGACTAAACCATTTATTGTTTACTTTAGCAATCAACAGCAACCTAATATAACCAACGGAAAATTCCCAATCCAACAATGTTCTATTGGTTATTTCCAACCAATTAAAATTTTAACATACTTTAATGAATTTTCTTAGAAAGAGATTTTAATTTCTTGCATGTCACAAGGACCCTTTAAAAAAATGGAAGAACACGAAAAGAACAGTTGTGTGTCAAAACCTTCTCCGTTCAATTTGTGAGGTAGAACAAGAAACCTTCTCTGTTCAGTTTGTGCTTCGCTTAGTAGTTTCACATAAATTGTATAATAAGCGAATAGTATAAAGGTTTAGAAGGCCAAATTAGACATACTTCTTTCAAAAAGACTTACAAGTTATTTCTTATAAAAGATACTAATAAGTCATGAGTAACTTTTTGTTGCTTATGAAATACATTAACTGAAGTTCTTTTTGGCTGCCTACACTTACAGTCTGATCGCATCAACAACAAACACCCGAACACCACGTTGTTGCCCTTTATCAACATTTTTGAGAACAGACACCATCTCATCAAATGCTTTGATCAAGACATCATCTTTTTTCATAAAATAGGGATTTACTTTGCTCTTCTTCTTCTTCTTCTTCTTCTCCTCCATAAGTCGAATATTCTCTTCAAATGCATCAAGAATCATATGAATAACATGTTTGTTAGGAGATTTATCCCAGTGATCGTAATATCTTTTGTAACAACCAAAACAGTAACAATTTGGTTGTGGGTTATGGATTTTTTGCCTCTTTTTTCGTTTTGTTGACATTGATATTTTGAAGTTTAGAAGATAAGCTAAAACTTCTTGCTCTTGAGGGCAGAGAGTAAGAGCTAAAGCAAAGAGAATAGTTAAAAGACAAGGAAAGTTTACAGAAGACGATGAAGTGAGAGAAGGTTGAATTCGTTCTGGATCTTTGACATTACATGGTTTCCTCGTGAATTTTGCTTTTATCCCTTTTTTCAAAGGATGTGCGCATCTAAGCAAAGAGGATGTTGTCATCCTTGAAGTAACAGAAAATTTATTTTGGGACGGTTCGCGCTTAGAATTTATGTGTTTGGACCTTGAATGCGTTACCAGAAAAATAAATTTTATTCAAGCAGCTTGTTACAAATTTAATTGCGAAGTGACTTTCAACATTCTTAAATGAATTTTAACTACCTAAGTAAGACATTTAAAGTTTGACTACACATAGGAAGAATAGATAACGTATTATTAACTACAAATTCTTGAATTTTAAGAGTGAATTACTTCAACAAAGGTTATAAAAATGTATTCTTAATGGATATTCCAAGGGTGCATGTTAAGCATAATAGTTATATACTAAAGAAAATAAAATAAAATACTAATTTTATCCTTAGAAGATTAAAAAATTGTGAAATTTGGAGAGTTATCTGAGCAATTTAACAACTATAACATGTGTCCTTAAATCACATGTTAACATTTCAATTATAAAGTTTCAATCAAATTCAAGTAAGGCAAAAACTGTAACAGTAAATTCATTACCTTTTAACTTCAACTTGCCTTAAATGAACTTTTCGATAATACATCTAATTTGAAAATTTTACTCAGTAAAACTAATAGTTATCTTTTATGATGATATGTAACATTTTAGAATCATGTTTCAACTGTTATATGTGTTTCAAATGATATTGGATGAATTTTATTTATTGCATGTTTAGCCATTGTGACGACCTGTATTTTTCATCGTTTAATTTTGAATATTTAAATGGTTTTAAATATTAAAGTGGGAATATAAATTGATTTTTGAATATGAAGATTTCGGTTGGAAACGTTAAATGAATTTAAAATTCAAATACGGCGATTATCTGATGCAGCTCAGACCAGGGTCGAAGAATTGCAAGCTATCATTTTCCAAGGCTTAAGTCGCCCACGACCTAAGCAAGGTGAAGACTTAGGTCGCCCACGGCCTAAGGAGGAAAATTTAAGTCGTTTCCGACCTAACTGGAACCCAGAAGGTGAAGGCCTAGGTCGTCCACGACCAAAAGAGGAAAGTTTATGTCGTCCACGACCGAAGGAGGAAAGTTTAGGTCGTTCCCGACCTAACTGGAGACCAGAGGGGGAAGTTGCACCGAGTTCACGACCTAACTCAAACGGGTTACGACCTAAGGATGTTAAAGTCGTTCGAACGACCTAATGGGCTACGTTCTAACGAGCTACGATCTAATAGTCTACGACCTAAAGAGTTGAGTCGCTGTTGGGTTATGCCGCACTGGAAGTAAAGCCGCTTTGGAAGTTAACTCATTACCGACCTAAGAGCTAAAGTCGTTGGGAGTTTAAGTCGTAAGTCGGGATGTTTGTATTTTCTTAAGTCGTAAGTCGTTAGGTCGTATACGACCTAGGTGTTGTAAATATATGTATGTGTTGTAACTTGAATCTTGTACCGTTGAGTCGTAAGTCGTCACTTTTGTGCGTTTTTAGATCGTGTACGACCTAAGTTGAGTCGGCATTGTATTGTAACGGATAAGCCGTGTACGTTGAGTCGCTGCCGACATATGATGAGTCGTAAGTCGTGAACGACTTAAGGCACCAGTTGTGAAATGCTATAAATAGGGAGTGTGTTGTACATTTTGGGTTGTTGATTGTTGAATAAAAACTTTGTTTGATTGCTGTGTGCTTTCATCTAAATTGGTAGTTGAGTGCGATCTCCTATCTCCACTTTCGATTATTCGAGTGCGCTCGAATCAACAATCGTTGAAGCCAATTCACGGCATCAAGTGCGCTTGATCAACGTTTGAAGAATTATAGATCTTCTTTCATGGTATCATGCGCGATCAACGTGTCGAAGATAGCTAGAATTCGGTATCTTTGTGATCAACGAATTTGGGCATTTCAGTATCTTCAATCCACCGTTTGCTACTTTCATCGATCTATATCGCTTTGTTATTATCCGCTGCGTCAGTTTTTGGTATCGGAGCCAGACTTAGCCAATCATAGCTAAGCCGAGTCTTGGAGCCAAGGAGTTTGAAGTTGGTGTTCATCGTGTTCATAGTTTGTTGCAACAAGAGAAGAACTTTCGATCCATTCCACTTTGGATCAAAGTGTGGAAGTTGTTTGAATTTGGCCGTGAGAGTTTGCGCGCCAAAGTTTGATATTGAAATTGTGCTTTGTTGAAGCCGAGCCGACCTAAGCCTTAGGTCGTTGCCTATTGCCGAGTTGAGTTGAACCGAGCTAAGGAGTTTGTGCGAGCTAGAAGTATCTGATTCAATCATGCCACCGAGAAGAGCTAATCGTCATCAAAATGTTGAATCGTTGTATAGAAGAGAAGAAGCCGAGCAAATGGAACAACGTATCAATGAAAAATTTGATGAAGGCGTTGGAAAGTTAGTGAAACTGATGATTGACATGAATGAAGGACAAAGAAGAAGGTCGCCAATCTCGAACCATGGAGGAAACAGAGTTTCGCCATCGGTTACGGAAGCGAGGAGGGTGTCGCCACAATCTTTTAGAGAAAGAAGAGAAGCGTCAATTTCATCGAGAAGAGATCACCATGAACATAGACAGGAAGAGAGAAGAACTCCATATGAGTTTGAAGATGAGCCATATCGTGATGAAGAGAGAGATAGTAGAAGAGACATGCGTGATCGAAGGGATGTTGATGGTCGAGATCGATATAGACGTACATTTGATTTCGATGAAGAGGGTGATAGAGGTAGCATTCATTATCGAGATCGAGACCAAGTTCGAAATCCATATCGGGATGTAGAAGAGGATCGATGTTGGGAGTCGGGTATGAAGATGGAAATTCTAGAATTCAAGGGTGGAATGGTAGCAGTAAAAATTTTGGATTGGTTGTTTAATGTTGAAGAGATCTTTGATTTCAAAGAAGTTCCGGAGAATCGTCGAGTGAAGTTGGTTGCTACTAGGTTGAGGGGAAGAGCTATGGCATGGTGGCAGCAAACCAAACTTACACGAGAACGGATGGGGAAGTCGAAGATTGAGTCATGGGAGAAGATGAAGAAGTTAATGAAGGCTACATTCTTGCCTTACAATTATCAATCACTTATGTACCAGAGGTTGCAGAATCTGAGGCAAGAGACGAAGACTGTTAATGATTATGCCGATGAATTTTATCAACTGATTGCTCGAAACGACATTATGGAGACGGAAGAACAATTGACTGCTAGATTTGTTGGAGGGTTGCAGATGCAGATCCAGGATATGGTGAATATGTTTGATCCGAGATCTGTAGCAGAAGCACATCAGAAAGCGTTGGCTTGGGAGAAGTGGGGAAGACGAGGAGGTGGTGTGTTTACAAGTTCCAATATTCTGAACAAAAGTGCTAGTAGGAGTTCCAATGTTTCTAAATCTGTCAGTAAACCAGTTGTGAATGAAGTTGCGAAGGCGAAGGTCAACAACAGTTTCAAATGTTATAATTGCCAGGAAGTGGTCACAAGAGTAATGAATGTCCGAAGCCGAAGAAACGAACTATGATTGTTGAAGTTGAAGATGAGGATGTTGGGGAAGGTTATTCTAGTCCAGTTGAGGAGAATGAACAGGATATCGCGTCAGGAGATGAAGGCTGTAATCTAATGATGAGAAGGTCTTGTTTAACACCCAAACAAGAAGAAGAAGCTAGTTGGTTGAGGAGTAACATCTTTCAGTCAACATGCACTATTCTGGGGAAGGTTTGTAAATTTGTGATTGACGCGGCAAGTGTGACAATATTATTTCTACCGAAGCAGTGAGAAAGTTGAAGCTGAAAACAGAGAAGCATCCAAATCCTTACAAGTTAGCGTGGCTAAGAAAAGGAGGAGAGGTGAAGGTGGATAGGCAAGTTCGAGTTCCATTTTCTATTGGGAAGAAATATAGAGACGAGATTTGGTGTGATGTGGTTGAGATGGATGTTTGTCACTTACTTTTGGAAAGACCATGGCAGTATGATCGAGCAGTACAGCATGACGGTCGGACCAATAGCTACAGTTTTATGTTTGAAGGCGTTAAGATTATTTTAGTTCCAAAGAAGAGACAGCAGGAAGAGAGCAAGTCAGAAGAGATTGAGGAGCTTAAAACTTTGCTGATTTTGAAGGAATTTATTGAAGAAGTATAGAAGAGTCCAGAGGTGTTTTTGTTGATTGGACATGAGGCTACTAAATCTGTTGAAGTTCCTGAAGAAGTAAAGCCAGTATTGGTAGAATTCAGTGATGTGTTTCCTGAAGAGTTACCAACGGAGTTGCCACCGTTGAGGGATATTCAACATCAGATAGATCTTGTGCTAGGGGCAGTATTACCACACAGGCCACATTACAGAATGAGTCCTAAGGAGCATGAGGAACTGAGGAGGCAGGTGGAGGAGTTGTTAGAACAGGGGCATGTTCAGAAGAGCTTGAGTCCTTGTGCAGTGCCTGCTTTATTGGTGCCCAAGAAGGATGGTTCGTGGAGGATGTGTATGGATAGTCGGGCTCTAAGCAAGATCACTGTGAGATACAGATTTCCTATGTCGAGGTTTGATGACTTGATTGACCAGTTGAATGGAGCTGTTGTGTTCTCGAAGATTGACTTGAAGAGTAGATATCATCAGATTCGTATTAGACCGGGTGATGAGTGGAAAACTGCTTTTAAAACGAGGGAAGGTTTATACGAATGGCTGGTTATGCCGTTTGGTTTATCGAATGCACCAAGTACTTTTATGGGAGCGATGAACCAGATTTTCAGACCATACATTGGGAAGTTTGTGGTAGTTTACTTTGATGATATTTTGATCTACAGTGGAAGTATGGAAAAGCATGTCCAGCATTTGCATGAAGTACTGTTGATTCTACTACAGGAGAAATTTTATGCTGCAACAAAGAAGTGTGTGTTCATGACGCATAGTGTTTTGTTTCTGGGATACGTTCTATCGAAAGAAGGAATTCAAGTGGATGAAAGTAAAGTAGAAGCTGTCAGGAGTTGGCCACAACCCAAGACAATTACTGAAGTGAGAAGTTTTCATGGGTTGGTATCTTTCTATCGAAGGTTCATTCCACATTTTAGCAGTGTAATGACACTAGTAACCGATTGCATGAAAGGAAAGAATTTTGAGTGGTCAGAGAAAGCTGGGGTTGCTTTTGAGAAGATCAAAACACTATTGACGACAACACCAATTCTAGTTTTACCGGATTTTCAGTTGTTGTTTGAATTACATGCCGATGCATCGAAGGTTGGGGTTGGTGGTGTTTTGAGTCAGAAAGGAAGACCGGTTGCTTATTTCAGTGAGAAGTTGTCTGGAGCTAAGTTGAGATATAGCACTTATGATGTTGAGTTTTACGCAATTGTTCAAGCAGTAAAGCACTGGAGACATTATCTATTTCAGAAGGAGTTTGTTCTCTATACGGATCATGAAGCTTTGAAGCATTTGCAAGGGCAGGTAAAATTTCAGCTAGGCACGCTTCATGGGTCGCGTATTTACAACAGTTTACTTTTGTTGTTAAGCACAAATCAGGGGTGACGAATCGTGTAGCTGATGCATTGAGCAGGAGGAACCATTTGTTGACAACGATGAAGGTTGAAGTGATAGGATTTGAGATATTGCCAGAGTTGATTAAAGAAGATCCTTACTTTACGAAGTTTGTTGAGAAAGTCAAGGATGGGAGTACTGATGAATTTGTGTTGATAAATGGATTCTTATTCAGAGGGAATCAATTATGCGTACCAGATTGCAGCTTGAGAATGAAAATTGTGAAAGAGTTGCATGAAGAAGGGCATGTAGGTATAGATCGAACATTGCAGTTGATTTCTCAGCCTTATTATTGGCCGTCAATGAGAAGGGAAGTTGAAAGGTTTGTGCGTAGATGTCATGTTTGTCAGGTTTTGAAAGGGACAGCTACAAATGCGGGATTGTATACGCCATTACCTGTTTCTACAAAACCATGGGTAGACATTAGCATGGATTTCGTGCTGGGTTTGCTGAGAACTCAAAGGGGGAATGACTCTATATATGTTGTGGTGGATCGTTTCTCGAAGATGGTACATTTTATTGCTTGTAAGAAGACGGCGGATGCTGTTCATGTTGCTCAGTTATATTTCAAAGAGATCTATAGACTTCATGTGTTACCAGAATCTATCGTTTCGGACAGGGATACCAGATTTTTAAGTCATTTTTGGCTAAGTTTATGGAAGATGATGGGAACGAAGTTAAACTTTAGCAGTGCATATCATCCGCAGACAGATGGACAGACCGAAGTTGTTAACAGATCCTTGGAAAATTTGTTGCGATGTCTTGTGAAGGACAATCTGAAGAGTTGGGACATGAAGTTATGCCAGGCAGAGTTTGCACATAATCATGCAGTGAATCGTAGTACGGGTTTCAGTCCATTTCAGATTGTATATTCAAATCTACCCAGGGGACCGTTGGATTTAACGGTAGTGCCACAACCAAAGGGAACAGTTAAACGAGCTGTAGACTTTGTTGATGGGTTGACTGAATGTCATAAAATCGTTCAGGAGCGATTGGAGAAGGCAAATGAGAAGTATAAAAGATCCGCAGATCTTAAGCGAATAAATGTTGAGTTTAATGAAGGGGATATGGTGTATGCTGTGTTAACAAAGGACCGTTTTCCAGTGGGCGTTTATAACAAGTTGAAAGCCAGAAAAATTGGTCCTGTAGAAATTGTGAAACGGATTAATGAAAATGCTTATAAATTGAAGCTGCCGGAGGATGTGTACACTTCTGACGTGTTTAATGTTAAGCATTCGTACCATATTATGGAGATGAACGAGGCGATGTGGAAGAATTTACAAATTCGAGGACGAATTTTTCTCAACCTGGAGGGGATGATGCAGCTCAGACCAGGGTCGAAGAATTGCAAGCTATCATTTTCCAAGGCTTAAGTCGCCCACGACCTAAGCAAGGTGAAGACTTAGGTCGCCTACGACCTAAGGAGGAAAATTTAAGTCGTTTCCGACCTAACTGGAACCGACCTAACTGGAGACCAGTAGGGGAAGTTGCACCGAGTTCAGGACCTAACTCAAATGGGTTACGACCTAAGGATGTTAAAGTCGTTCGAACAACCTAACGGGCTACATTCTAACGAGCTACGATCTAATACTCTACGACTTAAAGAGTTGAGTCGCTGCTGGGTTATGCCGCACTGGAAGTAAAGCCGCTTTGGAAGTTAACTCGTTACCGACCTAAGAGCTTAAGTCGCTGGGAGTTTAAGTCGTAAGTCGGGATGTTTGTATTTTCTTAAGTCGTAAGTCGTTAGGTCGTATACGACCTAGGTGTTGTAAATATATGTGTGTGTTGTAACTTGAATCTTGTACTGTTGAGTCGTAAGTCGTCACTTTTGTGCGTTTTTAGATCGTGTACGACCTAAGTTGAGTCGGCATTGTATTGTAACGGATAAGCCGTGTACGTTGAGTCGCTGCCGACATATGATGAGTCGTAAGTCGTGAACGACTTAAGGCACCAGTTGTGAAATGCTATAAATAGGGAGTGTGTTGTACATTTTGGGTTGTTGATTGTAGAATAAAAACTTTGTTTGATTGCTGTGTGCTTTCATCTAAATTGGTAGTTGAGTGTGATCTCCTATCTCCACTTTCGGTTATTCGAGTGCGCTCGAATCAACGATCGTTGAAGCCAATTCACGGCATCAAGTGCGCTTGAACAATGTTTGAAGAATTGTAGATATTCTTTCACGGTATCGTGCGCGATCAACATGTCGAAGATAGCTAGAATTCGGTATCTTTGTGATCAACGAATTTGGGCATTTCAGTATCTTCAATCCACCGTTTGCTACTTTCATCGATCTATATCGCTTTGTTATTATCCGCTGCGTCATTATCGTAATACGAAATATAAGGAAGATAATTGAAATTTGAGTGAATATAAATCAAAAGGATTTTTAAAGTGAATACAAATTCTACTTGAATTAGAATTTAGTTGATAAGATTTTAAAAATGGAAATTTTGAGTGATTTCGCCAATTTTTGAAATCATCGATTTAATCGACGCATTAAAATAAGCGATCCGGGGCACTGTATCGAAATTTGACAAAATCAGTTTCATTGAATCCGTAATAATGTATTATTATCATATTTCAAATTTTTTTGCGTTTGGAGTTACCATTCAGTCATGCGATCTGAAAACGCCTAGAAATAATTTAATTGAATTTAAATAGTCGATTTAAAAAACTATTTTCCACATATGATCGATTTGGGCCACGAAACTTGTTCCATTATGTTCGGAAGAGCTAAAAAAATTATGAAGCCAGGCGGCACGCCTCAATAGGGGTTCCAAATTCGAGATATGCTAAGCGTGATATTTTGAATATAAAAATATAATAAAATCAAATCGACTTGCCATCAGTCGTTTAAAACGTTTCCATCAACCACCCAAGTAACTAATTCGAGCTCACCTACTTCCCTTCTCATTTAAAATCGCGTCTTTCCCTCAACGCAAATGAAATCGAGAAAAAAAATATCATCGAACTAAGTTTGAATAAAAAAAGAAGAAGAGAGCTCGCGTGGTCGCCCTGGAATGCTGATTAATGTCGCACTTAGGGCGGGGACTTAAAGGGAGATGCTGGAGGCACCACCATGGAGGAATTCTGGGTTTCGCGAATTCGAATTGATGGCAGAAGGGCTCGAATGCGATTGAAGCAAGTCGCGTTTTAGGGATTGGGCTTGGGGTTATGTTAGTTTGTTTGTTTTTGTGGCTACTTGATTTCTGGGTCATCGTGGTGATAGAAGCAGAGAGGCGCTGGCGTATATTGAATGCCGACAACGTTTGCTTGCGCGCATCGGGTGGAGGACGATGCAATGACAGGAAGTGGTGGGCGTTCTTACAACATGGGACTGCTAGGGGATTTTCGATGATAGTATAGGTGGTTGAGAACATGAAAATTAAATTCATGGGTAAAGAAAAAATTGTGAACTGCAGTCGAAGAGTGTGGACTTGGGAGGAGCAGCTGGGAGTGAGAGAGGGAGGTTAGCAAAGGCGTCTGAGCCTAATGAAGGTAATTAGCATTTTATAAGTTTGTTAACCAAATTAATTTATTGTCCAAAAGTTTATAAATCCATGATTTGTCTGTATGAGGGCCAAAAATCAAGAAATCGGTCACGTTGTATTCATAGCTGCGAAATACAATCTGGAAATAAGTTTGGGATTTTTCGGAGTCGGTTGGGATTTCAGAAAATTTAGAATCTAGGTGTTTGGCAAATTAAAAATCAAGGTGAGTAAGTCACACTCTTTTTGGATTGCTGAATTAAATTGATAATAATTAAATTTAATTATTGGATGCTTGATTGAAATTTATAAATTGTTATTAGTTTGGATTATATATATATATATATATATATATATATATATATATATATATATTTTCCATCGTTGGAGCAGATGAGACCCTATGCTCCCTACGTAATAGCGTATGACCCTATATTACCGCGATATCCCCCTAAAAGTGGGATTGGTATTTTATGTTATCTAACATCTGCAGATGCAGGGGAACAGGTTGAGGGATCCAACTGGATTCTTCGAAATGTTGATTTTTAATTTCATATATAGTGATATATGATTTGTTTGTATAATCTGTTATAGATTATTGTTGTGATTTAAATTATTGGATGTTGTAGTAGCGCTGCCCTTAATTTTGGTATTTAAAATACCATAAATATTATTTTTGAATTGAAGAAATTAAAAGAAGATTCTGAATATAAAAATATTTATATCGGAATTTGAATTATTTTAAAGGAAAAAGATTTAGATAAAACAGCACTTGATTTTTGGTTGTATTTAGCTATTCATAAATTGTTTAAATAAAGATTTTTAAAATAATTTATATGAGGTATTTCTAGATGATACCTTGGAAAATATAAAAAGGTGTTGAAATCAATATTTAAAATAGATCTATAAAATAAATGAAATTTATAAAGAAACGGATTTATAAAAATGGAATTTTATAAATGAGATTATTTTTATAAATGAGTAAAATCCAAATGAGTATAAAAATTTATAATGATGTTTATAAATAAGGGAAATTATATGAGATGATAAATTGGGAATTGTAACATCCCGCCTTTTCGCACGATTTAAACAGACACACATGTCGATTCAATCCATATGGAAGGGTGGATTGTTATGGGGTAAATAAGAAAAATAAGAAAGAAATGAAAGAAAACAGAATCTCGCAGCGGAAGGATAAAATATACAGTTTATAAATCTGTTTACAAAACATTCATATAATACGTATCAGAGTTACACATACCAACAACAATGCAGCGGAACAGTGTGTAGTGCACTAGTATAAATAATAATAATATACATCTTCGTCTTCGTCCTCTAGAGCTAAATCTTCAAATCCTGAAACGCTCGGACTGACCCGAGCGAATTGAAAAGACAAAACACTCGAGTCAGAACTAAAAGATCTTATGTAAGTTAAATTAACAGAAATAAATATGAGTGCAGTAACTCAAGAGATGCTCGGGATTTACATCTCCTAAGGATCCGTTAAACTATTTACTATATAGTATATTGCGCTATTATAATAGTGTCTATTTGTAAAATAAACTTACTTTTTAATAGCGTTAAGGGGTTACCCATATAGCCCTTAACACAAATAATGCCAATAGTCTATACAGTACCGTAATACCTCCTGATCGGGAGGCTAACAGAGGATACTCCATAGGTACGACACAAATAGAAACTCGTAGTAAAGGCGCGGTAGGGTAGGTGACACGGCACAACTAGGCAATGCCAGGGTAGACATACCAATTACGCTTTCGGGCCGATGGAAACGCGCAGCGCGCAGCTGCCGCCCACCTCGAACAAACTCCCCACGTCAAAGAAATCAAAAATGAAGGTGGCCACCGAATCAATCCAAAATCAGAGTATAGTATCGAAGGGAAGTGTCCGATCAGAGGTGCTACCTCATTAACCCGTCAATCGCTCCTGTTTTAGCCATCTTATGCCAACTCACGGGAGTTGGGTCCACGTATTTACCTTACAGAAAAACGTCACCACCAACCTACTTCATTCTAGAATCTCCACCGCGTACACGGTTAGTCAAAGTGGTTTTCGGTATCGACGGAGAGTATGTCCATATCCGATCCCGGTCTCTTTGCCAACCAATCGTTATTATAACACCGTGGTTATTTAAAAAAAAGATTTATACTTTTAAAACCATAATAAAATATCCATTTAAAACCCATATAAACCCGATATCATTTATTCTTAAAACCCCAAATCAATACGATATCATTTATTTTCCAATATATATTCTTTCAAAATCATAGGGTTTCCAAAGTAAAATATTTAGAAATCAAAACTCTTGAATACAATATTTCCAAATTATACTACCTTGAAAACATAGCTTTGAAACAAAATTTCCATCTCTTAAATGGTTAAATATTAAATTACTTTTATAAACAAAATAGCTTCTTTAGATTTCACAGATCAATTTCAAATATCGATTTAAACTTCCAAATACCATTTCAATTCTTATGTTTCAAGGCTTTAAATAATTCACCATTTCAAACAGACTCATTTGACAATTCCATATATATATCAAATTCAGTTACTTATTATTTAGACTTGAAATGTTTGCTTAATGAATTCAATATAATTTAAGAAAACCTTTAACTTCATATAACAGGATCATCTTTCAATTTATTATATATTCATTTAATCAACCTGATATTCATTAAAATCACTTTACACAAAAATCAAGTTATAAAAATCATATCCTTTAAAAATTCTAATTTTTATTAAATTTCAATTTAACATAATATTCATCTTCCAAATCTATTCTCATTTAAGTCATAAAACTCCAAAAATTAAATTATAAATAAATGTTTAATCTTATTTGATCTTAAAATCAAACTTTATTTAAACTTCAAATCAAATTTATACAAAGCTTAAAAACCGGAAATTACTATATATATAATAGCCTTTATCAATAACCAAATCAATATCTCATAAACCATATATATATAACTTTACAAAACCATAGAAAAACATTTCAAAAATAATTTTATATATTTACCGTGGTGCCTGTACAAAATTTTCTATCCTATGGTCAAGTGATACGGATGTTTATCATTTCAATCCGTAATTTAAAATGGAAAAAAATGCGGTTATATATCATTTCAAACCGCAATCCCGAATGAATGAAATGCATAGCAACTTGCAATTAATAAAATTAATCATCCATTCATCCATCAAATCATACATCCATTTATCACAGTCATCATCCAATTTCAAACAATCATCCATACATAACATGTGATAAATAATAGTATCAATTATCAGTTTATACTCAAAATAAATTTAATAACTGTTAATTGGCAGTTTATATGCAAAAATAAACGTAAATTTAACTGGCAGTTAATATGAAATAAAAATTTAACATAACTATGACTGGCAGTTAATATGCAATTAAATAAATTCTAACTGTCAAATTTATATGCAATAAATAAATAAATTTACAGTTATATTAAATAAATGCGTTTAAACAGAAATAGTGAATAAAACATGCCAAACAGTCATAAAAAAATTTCTACCCATATCTAAAATTAATTTAACAAACACAAGAAATTTTAGAAATTGTAAGTGGGTTAAAACACTCACCTTTTGAATTTAAATCGAATTAAAAATCCGATTTAAATCCAAAAATTCGACGATCTTCAAATCTGTCCATACCAGTGTCAAAAGACCTGGAATTTTATTACGATCCTAACAAAAAAATCTTGCGTGAAACGGAGTTCGTAGGAGAAAGTTATACGCATTAACGGTGATTGAAATTTCAAAAAAAAAAAAAATAGAAATAAAAGAACACCTTCAAGCGCCACGTCATCCCCCTTTCTTTTCCTCTCTCCCTCATGCGTTTTGCTTCCATATTTTTCTGAGAAGTTTGAATTTTAGCTTTTGATTTGGTTTGGAATTTTTATTTGTATCTAAGCTTTGTTTGTCTACCGTTAAGGAGGAGAAGGAGCTGATGAAATTTTACGCGCAGACAAATGAGAATAGACGGAGGCTGGGTTTTAGCGGGGTATTTATAGATGAAGTTGGAATAGACAGATGGATCCGAATTTAAATGAATTCACAATTTGTCAAATTTAAATTCCAATAATCCATTTATTTGATTTTTAGATATTATTATGAATAAATGGTCAACTTACCATTCCTATCATTTCTGATTGCAATTAGCTTCAAATTTATTAACCAAACCTCCATATCAAATAAAGATTTATTGCAAAAATTTTAGTGTTTACCTTTAATTAAAGTAAATTCAATAAATTATAAAATCTTATTTCAAATGAAATTTTATACCATTCGTACTCAATTCTCTTTATTAAATCAATCATCATCTTATGTATATAATTAACATTAGTATATATCAATTTACCCCAATTAAATAAAATTTTATTCCCAAATTGATTTACAGCCTAATATAACATTTGAATTTTATTCCCAATTCATAAATTACTACCTTAACTAAATTTTACGTTTCCCTTTTAATTTACATTTTCACCTTACGTTACTACATTAATTATCCTTAAAGTAACGTCTATTATTAATAACAATATTATAATTACTTGCCATTTTATTTCATAAATCAATCCATTTCATCTAAATTCTTATCTATGTAATATTTCAACATTTAATTTCATCAAATGTAATTGTTTTCCAATACGTTAATAACTTTATTTCCAAGTCTTATATTACAACAAACTATCCAATACGAAAGTCTTAACATTGTTACAAATACTACTTTAATTAACATTAACGCAATACTCAATTAAAAATTATTGTAACTGATTTCAAAATTGTAAATTAACAAGCTACCAAAATAGGAAACATACAATAATCGTACTCTAACCTTTAGTCATATTAATACGCTTTTATTTCTCAAAATCGAAGTTCCCATTTAACTAAATCTCCATAAATGAATTTGACGTTATCTTCAAAAAGTACTTTATATTAACATTAACGTAAAAATTTATTTATATCTATTGCAATTGATTTAGTACTATTTTCTCAATATTTAAAATGATTTAACAAATTTTAAATGTCAATTTATTCAAGATTAAATCAATATAAATATTCAATTCCATAAAATCCAAAACTGTTGATAAATTTCCAAAACTTCCCTTTTTTATTGAAAAACCTATATTTATTCCTTTCATTAATCTCAAATATAAGGGTTCACCCTTTGGATTAAAATTTATCACATAAATATCCTATTTCAACGTAATTCTTAATTCAACATAATAAATAAAATTTGATTTCGTTTATCTCAATAAGTCCTACTATTATAAATTTACCCATTGACTCACTATTCAAATTCACCTTCTATAATTCAAAATTTTTCTATCACCTTGATTTACTTAACTTTATAATTCCTTAGACAAATCTCTATCTCAAATCTTAAATGTAAGTCATTCTACTAATTATAGTACTTAATATTTTCTTAAAATAATCTTTCTATAATCCAATTTATTAAATAAGTTTCCGATTAGATCCAATTTCAACCTTACACCTAAGTTTAGGCTATAATTAACTTATAACGTATACTTCCCTAGTTATTTCTTTATATACTCCCCATATTAATTCCACAATTAACCATTATTATTAGAATAACGTTTATAATAAATACAATCCTATAATTTACTCAACACTTAATTATTTCCTTTTCCATTAGGGTAACATTCCTTTATCTGATTATTACTTATTACACATTCTAATTCCATTAACAAGGAAGCAGGTAAATTATGATATATGCTACAAATTTTCAATCTATTACTATTCATTATTATTAACCTAATTTCAGCATTACTTACCTCGCATTAACCTTATTACTTAAAATCCTTATCCAATTGAAATTAATACTCTAAATAAATACATTTACTTCTTTCGTTATTTTATTAGTTACAATTAAGGCACACCTAATTATCTTTATAGGTAAATGAGTAAATTTACTAGTATCCTACTATTACAACCTTTAATATACTTGTATATGGTTATTTTACCCTTTTATAATCCCTTTATAAATATATGCACATCTACAAATTAAGATTCTAAATCCAATTTTTTATTCCATCTAGGTTCCATTTCTTCACTTTATGAATAACTAGCATTTCCTATTCATTTGTTACATCTACTTATATTCACTTTATGAATAGTTTTGATATTCCATTTATTACTAACTTTAATTATTCCAATTTATTATCTACATACAATTTGAATCTATTTTCAAATTTTCACCTTTTTAATAATTAACACCTTCCACTAATAAATAAAAAGGATTGTACTAAATAAAATTTTATTTTCATTAATGAATTCAATCCTTGCCTTTATTTACTTATTTCTAACCTTATATCCAATTGCAACAATTTTCACTATTATACTTAATTGCAATAAACATTCAATTTGTAAATTTCAATTAACCTAGATACATCTAATTTCAACATTCTCTTTCATATAAATAAATAAGATTTTCGTTTCTTTCTAATAAAAAAAATTAAAAATTCTATTAATATAATTCATTTTAAGCATCGAATTTACACGGGTCATTACACTGTCCCCCACTCAAAACTTTTCATCCCCGAAAAGGAAAGGAAGAGAAAAGAAGAATTAAATAACAATACATCTTATTAAAAATATTAACTCATAAACAATAACTTACTAAATTTATTTCCTTAAATAAAATATACCCATTTTATAATCATAATATCTTTTTATACTTAAATTACTAAAGTTTGGAAAACACTTTTAAAATATTCTAAGTCTAAAATTTTACGGAGAATTTTGGCAGAGTCTCCTTTGTACGGAGAGGCTCGGGAGAAAATATAATATCAAAGTATAACAATATACACAAATATTTTTCAAAAATAATATGTATCCCTACACGGGAAAATGTATAAAATAGCGCTATAAACCGTAATTCTAAACGTACCTATTTGTCGTGCAATTTACGCTTAATTTATGGAACCAAAAGCAGTAACAATTGCTTCCATAACCTGTATTTCACTTATAAAATCCAAAGAGGTAACAATTTATATAAAGTGAAATATTTAAGTGGTTTCAATCACTATCAACAAATGAATACAACAACCAACAATTTCAACAAACATCATATACAACAAATACAAACAACCATTCAATCAAACAAACAAATAGTTGTTCGGGTTCAAAACTTTTAAGTTATACGGAATGAAGAATAAACCATCAAGTGCATCATTTACTCAACAGTCTTAGATTAAACCCAATGGATTATTCATCCATCCCAACAAGATTAAAGTTCCCTTACCCAACAACTCCAAACCACGACAAACAACAATTTAAATCAACAAATCAAATTAACTTATTATAAATTTTATTTCATACATTAGTTGTTTGATTCTTTTCATTCATATAACAGTTTATCTTTTATTTTCATTTATTTCATTCAATTTTATTTCCATTTTATTTCTTTCAATTATATTCAGATATAACTCTACCCTATTTCTTAAATTTACAATTTCTCTTTATTATATTACATTCATTTATTTTCACTTTAATTACTTAAGTTTATAATCGTTTATTTACCATACTTACCTTTAATTATATTTACTTGGTAAAATTTCAATTATAACTTAAGTTTATAACATTAAATTCTCATTTAACACGATTTCATTGAATACTTCATTACCTACCTTTCCTTGTACAATTTTCATTACATTTCCTATTAAACATTTCAACTTTTAATATTTGGTAAGTTATATATGTTATTTAAGAGTATGATTGAAAGTTATACAAGTTTGTTCTATTTCCTTAAATTAAATTAAAGTTCAATGATAGTAATCTTTATTTCATAAGTTACAAATTTCCAATTTCATTTAATACCATTTTTACTTTACTTAAAGGTTCAAATTTGCTACACTTAATTGTCCTACTAATTAACTGGAACCTAAGAACCAAATATCGGGTTTAATTTTAAATCATTTAAAATAATAGATAGATATCTACGCTTAACATATATATCCAATTATAATTAAAACGATAAAATTTCTTAACGATTCTGCAGTTAATTACTACAGTGGTCTTCCCACTTCGAAACTCGAAAATGAATGTCGATGATGCGTGCATTCATCACCGAAACTATTTTCCAACGACAGAGAGGAAAGTACAAAACTTATTTTCTCCAAAAAAAATCTTCTTTAAAACAATTTCTTTTAAATTATATTAAATATTTATATCAGAAAATACTTATAACAATATTATTATATTCCAAATCATTTGAAAGATGTTTTCAAAAACCCCGGAACTTAAGTTCTAAATTCCCAAATTACATTTATTTATTTTTAATCTTATTTACCTATTATTTATAAATTTTATTCCTAACAACCAATATATTGCAATCACATATAGATATCATTTGAAAATTTTATTTTATATATAGAAAATATAATAGGCAAAATTATTTCATTCACCTATATTAAAACAAATATTATGTCGGTCTGTCCTATTAAGTGTTTAGAAATTCCTATTGATGTCACAGCGTCCCATGCACCAACCAGAATTTATAAATACAAAACGAAACAGATCAACACAATATTAAAACCTTTTTATAACACTAACAAATACGCTCTCTCATATATAAACACTCAGCGACTCCCATAGGGTATTACTACCCTGTTAGTAAAGAGTCAAACCCCCATAAAGCTAAGGTTTATCGCTAAACCAAAGCTCTGATACCAGCTGTAACATCCCGCCTTTTCGCACGATTTAAAAAGACACACATGCCGATTCAATCCATACGGAAGGGTGGATTGTTATGGGGTAAATAAGAAAAATAAGAAAGAAATGAAAGAAAACAGAATCTCGCAGCGGAAGGATAAAATATAATAATAAAATATACAGTTTATAAATCTGTTTACAAAACATTCATATAGTACATATCAGAGTTACACATACCAACAACAATGCAGCGGAACAGTGTGTAGTGCACTAGTATAAATAATAATAATATACATCTTTGTCTTCGTCCTCTAGAGCTAAATCTTCAAATCCTGAAACGCTCGGACTGACCCGAGCGAATTGAAAAGACAAAACACTCGAGTCAGAACTAAAAGATCTTATGTAAGTTAAATTAACAGAAATAAATATGAGTGCAGTAACTCAAGAGATGCTCGGGATTTACATCTCCTAAGGATCCGTTAAACTATTTACTATATAGTATATTGCGCTATTATAATAGTGTCTATTTGTAAAATAAACTTACTTTTTAATAGCGTTAAGGGATTACCCATATAGCCCTTAACACAAATAATGCCAATAGTCTATACAGTACCGTAATACCTCCTGATCGGGAGGCTACCAGAGGATACTCCATAGGTACGACACAAATAGAAACTCGTAGTAAAGGCGCGGTAGGGTAGGTGACACGACACAACTAGGCAATGCCAGGGTAGATATACCAATTACGCTTCCGGGCCGATGGAAACGCGCAGCGCGCAGCTGCCGCCCACCTCGAACAAACTCCCCACGTCAAAGAAATCAAAAATGAAGGTGGCCACCGAATCAATCCAAAATCAGAGTATAGTATCGAAGGGAAGTGTCCGATCAGAGGTGCTACCTCATTAACCCGTCAATCGCTCCTGTTTTAGCCACCTTATGCCAACTCACGGGATTTGGGTCCACGTATTTACCTTACAGGAAACGTCGCCACCAACCTACTTCATTCTGGAATCTCCACCGCGTACACGGTTAGTCAAAGTGGTTTTCGGTATCGACAGAGAGTATGTCCATATCCGATCCCGGTCTCTTTGCCAACCAATCGTTATTATAACACCGCGGTTATTTAAAAAAAAGATTTATACTTTTAAAACCATAATAAAATATCCATTTAAAACCCATATAAACCCCATATCATTTATTCTTAAAACCCCAAATCAATACGATATCATTTATTTTCCAATATATATTCTTCCAAAATCATAGGGTTTCCAAAGTAAAATATTTAGAAATCAAAACTCTTGAATATAATATTTCCAAATTATACTACCTTGAAAACATAGCTTTGAAACAAAATTTCCATCTCTTAAATGGTTAAATATTAAATTACTTTTATAAACAAAATAGCTTCTTTAGATTTCACAAATCAATTTCAAATATCGATTTAAACTTCCAAATACCATTTCAATTCTTATGTTTCAAGGCTTTAAATATTTCACCATTTCAAACAGACTCATTTGACAATTCCATATATATATCAAATTCAGTTACTTATTATTTAGACTTGAAATGTTTGCTTAATGAATTCAATATAATTTAAGAAAACCTTTAACTTCATATAACTGGATCATCTTTCAATTTATTATATATTCATTTAATCAACCTGATATTCATTAAAATCACTTTACACAAAAATCAAGTTATAAAAATCATATCCTTTAAAAATTCTAATTTTTATTAAATTTCAATTTGACTTAATATTCATCTTCCAAATCTATTCTCATTTAAGTCATAAAACTCCAGAAATTAAATTTTAAATAAATGTTTAATCTTATTTGATCTTAAAATCAAACTTTATTTAAACTTCAAATCAAATTTATACAAATCTTAAAAACCGGAAATTACTATATATATATATATATATATATATATAATAGCCTTTATCAATAACCAAATCAATATATCATAAACCATATATATATAACTTTACAAAACCATAGAAAAACATTTCAAAAATAATTTTATATATTTACCACGGTGCCTGTATAAAATTTTCTATCCTATGGTCAAGTGATACGGATGTTTATCATTTCAATCCGCAATTTAAAATGAAAAAAAAATGCGGTTATATATCATTTCAAACCGCAATCCCGAATGAATGAAATGCATAGCAACTTGCAATTAATAAAATTAATCATCCATTCATCCATCAAATCATACATCCATTTATCACAGTCATCATCCAATTTCAAACAATCATCCATACATAACAGGTGATAAATAATGGTATCAATTATCAGTTTATACTCAAAATAAATTTAATAACTGTTAATTGGCAGTTTATATGCAAAAATAAACGTAAATTTAACTGGCAGTTAATATGAAATAAAAATTTAACATAACTATGACTGGCAGTTAATATGCAATTAAATAAATTCTAACTGTCAAATTTATATGCAATAAATAAATAAATTTACAGTTATATTAAATAAATGCATTTAAACAGAAATAGTGAATAAAAAAGCCAAACAGTCATAAAAAAATTTCTACCCATATCTAAAATTAATTTAACAAACACAAGAAATTTTAGAAATTGTGAGTGGGTTAAAACACTCACCTTTTGAATTTAAATCGAATTAAAAATCCGATTTAAATCCAAAAATTCGACGATCTCAAAATCTGTCCAAACCAGTGTCAAAAGATCTGGAATTTTATTACGATCCTAACAAAAAATCTTGCGTGAAACGGAGTTCGTAGGAGAAAGTTATACGCATTAATGTTGATTGAAATTTCAAAAAAAAAAAAGAATAGAAATAAAAGAACACCTTCAAGCGCCACGTCATCCCCCTTTCTTTCCCTCTCTCCCTCATGCGTTTTACTTCCGATTTTTCTGAGAAGTTTGAATTTTAGCTTTTGATTTGGTTTGGAATTTTTATTTGGATCTAAGCTTTGTTTGTCTACCATTGAGGAGGAGAAGGAGCTGATGAAATTTTACGCGCAGACAAATTAGAATAGGCGGAGGCTAGGGTTTAGCGGGGTATTTATAGATGAAGTTGGAATAGATAGATGGATCTGAATTTAAATGAATTCATAATTTGTCAAATTTAAATTCCAATAATCCATTTATATGATTTTTAGATCTTATTATGAATAAATGGTCAACTTACCATTCCTATCATTTCTGATTGCAATTAGCTTCAAATTTATTAACCAAACCTCCATATCAAATAAAGATTTATTGCAAAAAATTTAGTGTTTACCTTTAATTAAAGTAAATTAAATAAATTATAAAATCTTATTTCAAATGAAATTTTATACCATTCGTATTCAATTCTCTTTATTAAATCAGTCATCATCTTATGTATATAATTAACATTTGTATATATCAATTTACCCCAATTAAATAAAATTTTATTCCCAAATTGATTTAAAGCCTAATATAACATTTGAATTTTATTCCCAATTCATAAATTACTACCTTAATTAAATTTTACGTTTCCCTTTTAATTTACATTTTCACCTTACGTTACTACATTAATTATCCTTAAAGTAACGTCTATTATTAATAACAATATTATAATTACTTACCATTTTATTTCATAAATCAATCCATTTCATCTAAATTCTTATCTATGTAATATTTCAACATTTAATTTCATCAAATGTAATTGTTTTCCAATACGTTAATAACTTTATTTCCAAGTCTTATATTACAACAAACTATCCAATACGAAAGTCTTAACATTGTTACAAATACTACTTTAATTAACATTAACGCAATACTCAATTAAAAATTATTGTAACTGATTTCAAAATTGTAAATTAACAAGCTACCAAAATAGGAAACATACAATAATCGTACTCTAACCTTTAGTCACCTTAATACGCTTTTATTTCTCAAAATCAAAGTTCCCATTTAACTAAATCTCCATAAATGACTTTGACGTTATCTTCAAAAAGTACTTTATATTAACATTAACGTAAAAATTTATTTATATCTATTGCAATTGATTTAGTACTATTTTCTCAATATTTAAAATGATTTAACAAATTTTAAAAGTCAATTTATTCAAGATTAAATCAATATAAATATTCAATTCCATAAAATCCAAAACTGTTGATAAATTTCCAAAACTACCCTTTTTTATTGAATCAACCTATATTTATTCCTTTCATTAATCTCAAATATAAGGGTTTACCCTTTGGATTAAAATTTATCACATAAATATCCTATTTCAACGTAATTCTTAATTTAACATAATAAATAAAATTTGATTTCATTCATCTCAATAAGTCCTACTATTATAAATTTACCAATTGACTCACTATTCAAATTCACCTTCTATAATTCAAAATTTTTCTATCACCTTGATTTACTTAACTTTATAATTCCTTAGACAAATCTCTATCTCAAATCTTAAATGTAAGTCATTCTACTAATTATAGTACTTAATATTTTCTTAAAATAATCTTTCTATAATCCAATTTATTAAATAAGTTTCCAATTAGATCCAATTTCAACCTTACACCTAAGTTTAGGCTATAATTAACTTATAACGTATACTTCCCTAGTTATTTCTTTATATACTCCCCATATTAATTCCACAATTAACCATTATTATTAGAATAACGTTTATAATAAATACAATCCTATAATTTACTCAACACTTAATTATTTCATTTTCCATTAGGGTAACATTCCTTTATCTGATTATTACTTATTACACATTCTAATTCCATTAGCAAGGAAGCAGGTAAATTATGATATATGCTACAAATTTTCAATCTATTACTATTCATTATTATTAACCTAAATTCAGCATTACTTACCTTGCATTAACCTTATTACTTAAAATCCTTATCCAATTGAAATTAATACTCTAAATAAATACATTTACTTCTTTCGTTATTTTATTAGTTACAATTAAGGCACACCTAATTATCTTTATAGGTAAATGAGTGAATTTACTAGTATCCTACTATTACAACCTTTAATATACTTGTATATGGTTATTTTACCCTTTTATAATCCCTTTATAAATATATGCACATCTACAAATTAAGATTCTAAATCCAATTTCTTATTCCATCTAGGTTCCATTTCTTCACTTTATGAATAACTAGCATTTCCTATTCATTTGTTACATCTACTTATATTCACTTTATGAATAGTTTTGATATTCCATTTATTACTAACTTTAATTATTCCAATTTATTATCTACATACAATTTGAATCTATTTTTAAATTTTCACCTTTTTAATAATTAACACCTTCCACTAATAAATAAAAAGGATTGTACTAAATAAAATTTTATTTTCATTAATGAATTCAATCCTTGCCTTTATTTACTTATTTCTAACCTTATATCCAATTGCAACAATTTTCACTATTACACTTAATTGCAATAAACATTCAATTTGTAAATTTCAATTAACCTAGATACATCTAATTTCAACATTCTCTTTCATATAAATAAATAAGATTTCCGTTTCTTTCTAAAAAAAAAAATTAAAAATCCTATTAATATAATTCATTTTAAGCATCGAATTTACACGGGTCGTTACAGGAATATAAATTCACAATGCGAATTCATATCGAGATATGGAAATTGGGTTTTGGAAAAATAGTGGATTCTATTTTTGAAATGTTAGACTGGTTAGGAAATCGAAAAGATATCAGTTTGTTGTGAATCGTGAGGGATTTATACAAAGAAATTGGGATATTAGATTTTAAAAAATAAATTTTATCGAGAATTTTTTTTTAAGATGGTATTTCTGTTTAATAAACTATATAGTTAAAGCTGTTAGCATTAAAATATTTCGAAAAATGGATTATTCAAATACTTAGTATTTATTGAAATGAATTCAAATTTTTGTAATAGTTTTGTAAATCGATTAGTTATTCCAAAAAGATTTGGAAATGGGTTATCGATGTTTATTTAAATGTTTTTAACATTTTTAACTAATTACTTAAACATATTATTAAAATAAATCATTATTCTTTGTAAATACTTATTATATATATATAGAGTTGGAAACGATTTTTAATTTATTTATAAATTCTCTTGAGATATGTAAATGGGGCTATGTAGCGGATGTGAGTTTTATAAGTAAACTTGAAGGGGATTTTGGAAACTTAAGGAATTTCCGAGTCATTGTGTAACAACCCGCATATTTTACGATTGTATATTTAAATGTTTTATTTAAATATAGCATCGTTAGTCGAATTGAAGTCCGAAATGATACCTTATGCAAACAGTCGAATTAGGACTCGAGATTACTTCCATTGAATCCAAAACGGCATTTGCGACCTTTTTGAGTATAAATATCGATAAGTTTGGAGTTGAGTAGAATTTTGCTATTTTTCTATTGGGCTTTGGGTTTGGGTTTCAGCCCATTAACCCAACATTATACCCTAAGTCCACCCACTCTCCTCTTCATTCATTCTCATTTCCAAATACACTCACGCTAAAAGAAAAATAGGAGAAAGAAAGGAGACTCAAAATTCCTAAGCCCTAGTTTTGCTAGGAAATTCAAATTCAAGTTTCTAGAAATCAAGGAGAAGCTTAGGTGAGCATCCTCTTCACGTTCTCCATCTCAATCCCTATTCCATTTTCAGAAATTCTTAAATCCTAACTTAGGAAATATTTTTCTTATGAGCTAGACTAAAGCTTCTTGAGTTGAAATTAAAGAGTGGTTGATCTTGCCTTGTTTTATAGCTTCTCACTTGTGTTTTTGGGTTTACAGGTGAGTTTTTTTAACTCACATCTATGTCTATAACTTTCTTTGTTGTTAGCTATGAATTCCTAACATCTATTCATGTTCATTTGCTTTTGATTTGAATTAATTTGGTGAATTTTCCAATTTTTGATTTTGAAGTCCAATTTTATGAAAATCCTACTATGGACGCTTGTACATGATATTTGGGATGTGTCGAAGAGCCTATAAGGCTGGGTTGTCGCTTGGTGTAAATCCCTAGTCGTCGTTGCTCGCTCGATCGCTCCAAAATCGTTTTGGCCATCATGGCCTAGGCGAATTGTTGCCTAGCCCAGGCATCCAGACGTCTAAAATTAAGGTTCAGACGTCTAGTTATGTAATTTGGAGAAAAAGAAGAAACGGTAGAAAATAAAAATGGCAGTGACTAATTTCAGACGTCTGAATTATAGGTTCAGACGTCTGAAAGGGGTTTCAGACGTCTGCTCTGAAATTTCAAACATCAGGGTGGTTTTCTGAATATTTTCAAAGATCAAATCTAGATGTCTGGAACTGTACATTTTTGCCTATTTGCCTAATTTTTGAGCAAATTTCCAATGTTTATCAATTTATGTCAATCCAATTAGTTGTTATCACTTTTATTGACTTTGATGACTTCTTTTTCTAGATTTTTGGGACTTTCCATTTTGATGGATTTGGTATCGATTTCTTTGGCTTTAATTTACGTATTCGTATGTGATTTTTGGTGATTGATTATTTCTACAATCATTTCTATGGTTTGTCATTTTAAAATGCAAAGGTTTCTATACTAGTAGTAAATATTCAAACTCTTTTATCAAAATGATTTCAACATTTACTTTCAATACAAAATCACTTTTAAAACCGCTTTCCAATCTATTAGTATATACAAACCTTTACCTCATTCGTTCAAGAAATCTAACTAAACGAATTAGCAAAACAAGTGGTATGAAATGCTTGCGTTTACTTTGTCAGTTAATTCTTAGACTTGTTCGATTGAATTCTTGTGACAACTTTCGAGTGGAAATCTACAATCTGTTCGTAAATATTTAAGTTAAACCAGTGGTTATATGACATGAAGCTAAACTCATATATTTACTAGCTTAGTGTAATTTACACTTATCGATCAATGATGATCATTTTGTGATTTAGACTAGCGATGTGTGATGTCTCTTTGTCCGCGTGGGGGACTGTACCCCGTTCTGTGGAGCTTCGGCTCATTTGGAGGAGCTTCGGCTCATTTGAAGGAGTTTCGGCTCATAGTCCGCAATGGGGGACTATACCCTGTTTGGAGGAGCTTCGGCTCATTTGGAGGAGCTTCGGCTCATAGTCTGCAAATGGGGGACTATACCCTGTTTGGAGGAGCTTCGGCTCATTTGGATAAGCTTCGGCTCATAGTCCACAATGGGGGACTATACCCTGTTTGGAGGAGCTCTGGCTCAATTTTATGGGATAGCGACCCATTTGTGATACACATGTTGGTGAGTTTTCATGCTCCCGTTTTTCACTACAACAAAATAGCCCTTTTACAGCGGGCAATGCCCGTTGTAATATGGATTTAACAATGGGCATGTGCCCGTTGTATTAGGCCTTGTTGTAATAAGTTGACCGTATTTTACAACAGGCAATGAACGTTGTAAATACCCATTGTAATACACCTTTTTACAACGGTCATCGGCTCTTGCAATAGACTATATGACAATAAGTAATGCTCGTTGTAAAAACATTGAAACTTGCAACAGGTTCTGACCGTTGTAATAGCCTATAATTCAAGTGGCATAGCCTGTTGTAATAGACTATAATACAACAGACATAGCCCGTTGTAATGGATGATATTGCAATGGTTTGTGACCGTTGCAATATATACCATTACAACATGCTCATTTAGTTCAATAAATAATATATGAGATTCATTAAAGAGTCTTAACTATATTTGTTATGTTAACAGCTGAAAAAGAAATGGAAATGTATAATTATCAGAACAAAAGGCTTGGAAATAAAATGTTATATCGATGTATTCTCATTAATTTATATATAATTATAATGTGAATAAGAGACTCGAAGTCCCCAGCTATGTTTAATTACTATCATGAAGCTAGGAATATGAAATGACATGACTGGCAAGATCTGAACTAGATATACGAAATGAAATAGAGTTGGAGCATGTAACTATGTAAGTATGGCATATAGCATAAGAACAACAAATGAATAATAAGAAAATTACAAGTTTGAGTTCAGCTTAGAGCACAAGAATAGAAAACGAATAATTAGAATTCTTTGACATTGCAGGTTACAGAACAATAGCAAGCATGAGGAATGAGGAACCTTCTTCTTCATCCTCGTATTGTTTGACATTTTCTAAAACTAAAATAATAAGAATTTGTCAGTTTGTAGATAACACTGAAACAGACCGAGTATGAACAAGTTAAGCCATGCTATGTACAATGTAATGGTGTACACTATCATATCTAATTTAGTTGTCTAAACTGCATCGTCCATATTTGTTTTCAAATATTTAATCGTATCAGCTCCCTGTTCTACGTATAGTTATGAAATATAAACAACATTACTTAAGAGCTAGCTTTTGATATCTAATTGCCACCCTTTGATGCTCAAAATAACAGGAAAAAATAACAATGTGTTTACAAATAACAGGAATACAACATTTATTTCATAGGAAGGATTGTAGGGAAAAATAACAGGAAGCTAAATGGGTATGTAGCTTTATTGTTTACAAATAATATATTTTCAAACCCAAAAGGAGGAGAGGTTTTACAAAATGCTTAGTTCTATGTTTTCCCATCATGCATTAAGTGAAATTTGTGTTCCAAATCAACTTCTAGTTGCTTTTTTGATTTTCACCAAGTTAACTTAGTTTTCCCAAAAAATGTTCAAGTATAAATTAAATGAAAGTGTTTAAATCATTTTTAAAGATTTGTTTATTCACATAACTCAGTTTTTCCAAAAAATGTTCAAGTACAATTAATATATTCAATCTGTGTTCATTATGCAAGCAAGCTTCTTTTCAAGTTTATCCATTGTTTGCTAATAAATACTAGGTTCATTGTGCACCGATCTTTCTCAATGTCAAAGTGGATAACATGGCCAAAGATATAACACCTCAACATAAGTTAAAAAATTTCTACATGGAAGATACTAACCATGGTGAAAACAACGATGATGGAGATGGACTCATCGTCCCTGGTTTCCTCATCATCCACTTCTTCCACATACTCATCATTATCCGTTGTTTCTCTAGAAGATCCAACTATTTCCACCCGTTTTACAATTGATAAAGACATTAAATTAGTGGGAACTAAAGATTCAAAAAAATTAGAAGGAAGATAGTGAAAAAGCAAGTATCACAAAAATAAAAGTGGTGAACAATAAATAGTAAATATATATTTTAGAAATAACTAGATAATTTACTATATTCAAATAATATATTCTATATAGTAAATAACTAATTTCTCAATATTTTATACATAATAACTTAGTATCTGTAAATAACATTTGAAAACTTATTTCTTTCTTTTAAAACCCAATATTAAAACTAAAATTTTCACATATTCAAATATTCAAGCTTTTCTATGATTTGATACTTACTTGATGTGTATAGATTTTAAAATATCATAAAACAAAATTTGATAATCATCGAATATCAAATAAATATTCACTTTATTTAAATGTGTGTGTGTGTGTGTGTGTGTGTGTGTGTGTGTGTGTGTGTATATATATATATATATATATATATGCACAAACAAACACTTACTTTTACAAAACTCATGCTCACATTAATTTCCATATTGTAAATACATCAATTACCTGTACTTACTTGAAGTTGTATACTTAAAGGTTCTTAACTAGATAGAAACGTATAAAATACCAAAACAGCAAAGCGATTAACAAAGCAGTAATAAAACATATATATAAATAGATCTTAAAAAAGTACAAAGGCCCAGCCGAACCAAAAAACTAGAACACACAGAACTAGAACTTCCATTGGCAATTAAAAAGAAAAATAGCAACCCGGAATAACATACACCTCAACAAATCAAACTCCACCATTTCAATTAACTCACACAAAGCTTCAACTTTACTAAAATTTCAACCAAAAGTAATAATTACACTAGTTTTAATATTATATCTGGTAAGAGTAAAGAAATATTTGGCTTAATTATTTAAGCATGAAATACAATTTAATTAGAAAATATATATATGTAAGTTTATGCATATGTAAAGTTACATCACCCATAAAAGAATTGTAAACAACATGAATCTCAGTAATGCCACAACAGTTTTATATACTCTAAATCTCATGCGCACGTGATCCTTCATTGAAACACAGTCCTCTATAGACACGCAATGCCCCATAAATGTACACGGTCGTTAAACCATGTACACGCGTATTTGGTTGCACCCACATATCACTCACACGCATACTGTATACACTCAGACAACCCAATATGCAAACCAATGAATTTCCAATAACAGAAAATATTTATATGTTTGTCTTCTTCTTTACTGTAGGTAAGCAACATTAACATGAGCATACGTTACTTGTACATTTTAAATACAACATGATTCAATACTTTTGTTTTTTTTAATTTAAATATTCCATATTACCCAGCATTCATCCGAATGCAACATTATCTGTTACATTTAATAAAAAGATTGTACAAGCAAATGAATTTATAGGTTTGACAAAACCATTATTAATTAAGGCTAAAATAGATAGAATGCAAAGCAGGTTAACAAAAAGAGTAATATATATTTGGATAAAAAGTAGAACGACATCATTCTATATATTGCACTAGACATAAAAAATGTAAGGAATTAACGAAACTGTAGGTTTAGTCCCACATAACATGAAATTATATCATGCTTTTGTTTTGAGCAAGATGTGAGTAGGAGATAGCAGGAATACATGACAGCTTCATTGAGATGGTTGTGCATCATAAGATCTTTAGGTTGTGGTCTGCATTTTAATCGATATGAAAATAAAGCTGAACAATGATATATGGTACCACCATTGGCACCAAATGCATGAAAAATATACATGTACGTGTGCTTTCCTTTCCCAGTACTACTTGTGGTCAACAGCTTTAACGCTAATGTACCTAGAAAAATATTTGACATTATATTAGAGAATTATACGTATTACATCAATGTTTTTCATTTTATTTTATCTTTGTAAAAGAAAAGGCCTCGTTGCCAGTAAAAAGAATCAACTTTTGATTTAGTAAAACAAATCTGCCTAAATGCATCAGTTTTTTAAGACACGTTACAATTTGATTTGATTACTGTTAGTTTAATATTTGATTTGGTTAGCAAACAGAGTAGGTGTTAATTATGAATTTGAATATCATTCACCAGTTAAAATTCAATCAAAGAAAGTACTCTTGTATTTAACTGATTCAAGATTAATACCAAACATTAATCATCAATGTTGGACTATAAACACAACAATACGAGCTTCAGCAATGTGATTAGTTTTCACCTTTGCTTCTTATTTAAGGTCACAACATAGTTTACTGCTTTCATTAATTTGAAAATTGCGGGCATGGATCTAAAAGCGCCCATCTTTGTTTTGGGCTTGATTTGCATGTGCAAATTTAACGTAGAAAAAAATCATTGTGTAGCTAATTGTTTTCCACAACACATTCAACTGTGTTGTTTGATTTTCTCCTCAAATCCATATATAGTCAGCTTAAAGTCACTATGATTAAGTATGCTCAGTGATAAAGATAATTGTTTTAAGCCTCTGAAGTTTTTACTGCATTGCAAAGAAGCATAAGCTAAAGAATTTTTTACCTAGTTATGAAAATCTTAACCATTGTTGATGAAAGATAGTGCCTTTGTATTTTAATAGATTAAAAGTTAACTCAAGAATCTACAAATAAGATACTAAAGAAAATCGTCAAAAAATTTAAACAACTTTTTTATTTGCACCATCTATATTTTGAGCTCAATAAATTTCATTAAGAGAACGTTGTTGGAAAAATCTATATCCAAGACAAGTTATACAAACATATTTCATGAAATTAGTTGAATAAAACAATGGTCTAACCTTGTACGTACCATTGAAGAACGAACTGATCAAATTACTTACATCGGACTTTTTTTCTTGGGGACATTCCCAAAGGAATGAGTGCAACGTTCCTTCAGTTACCGTGCATGGAATTCTTTCTTCACCTGATGTTTACAGAATATCAGATAAGCAAATACGAAAGTCTCCTTTGTAAATTGCAAGAAATCTATAATTATTTCGCAAAATTCACTGAAATGAATATGTGATATTGCTCTTGTATCTCTAGGCTTTGTGATCATACTACTATCTTTAATTATCTTGCAACCAATAGATTCACATGCTGAGTAGCCGACACAATCAAACTACTAGAAGTAGTTCCATTACATTCATGTTTGAACTAGATACATGGTACATGCATCTCCATAAGCACCAACAATATAATCAGCTTTGTAAGAACGAAAAAAAACATACATTTTAACCTGCACAATTTGGATCACAAGTCTTACTAAACATATGTATATTTCAATCAATAAACAATTTGACATAAAATCCCTTCTTTGATATCCAACCTACATAATTGCATGAAAAATTATAATAATTTGGATTGCAACCATCATCCAAGTAGATAAACATACATTTTAAAACCATAAACATTAACTATAAACTCCTATGAAAAAAACATGGTTATTTATCTTTAAGTTTTTCTTTACTAACTATAAAAAAATCTCATTAACTATTACCAAATACATTACTATTTACAAACTTCAATACAATTAGAACTAACTAAAAATTACAATATACAGACATCCAAAATTAACTACCTGGTCCTTTTCAAGTTTCTATTCAACGACCAAAAATTTCCAATTGCCAACACCTAAATGTCGATCAAAACTGAAATTCATTGCCAACAAAAAAGTTTCAATTCAATAACCAAAATTAATTACCTGACAAGGCAATCCCAATTGCCAACAACCAAAAATTTCGAATGTATGTGAATTGTGATGTGCATGCGTCACTGCGTACCTTAGATCAAATGTGCCAACTGCAAAGCTTGGAAGCTGTAGTTTCGAGTTCCCCATCGTAGTCCCTGGAGTACGCCGCTGCCCATAGTCACGATCAGATGCCCAGAGCGAGATGAAATCACTGCCCGCTAGTCGATGTCAATCTGAGTTCTGATTCGATTTTTTTTTGGAAGCATGTTGCGTATGAGTACGGTGCCCTAGATTTTATGCGGCTTTGAGCGGCTGCTTTTCATGCTTTGGGTAATGGGCAGCCCTAGTAGTGGAGCTTGTAGCGGAGGAGCTTATAAAAGCGGACTTGGTTGTGTCGATTTAGGAATTAGTGTTTTTGGAATGAGGGTCTAGGAACATGGGAGGCAGAGATAGGAACGTCAGAGGTAGGTTTGGCAAAGAGTTTCACAGAAGTGATTATTGTGTTTTAGTGGGAAGAAGTAATGTTTGGGCACAAAAGGCGGGTTGCCAAATTTTCGTAGGGAAAAAAGGGGCCAGGAGTAATTTGATATTTTAATTATTACCATTATTATTATTATAATAATAATTATTATTTAGACATTATTAACTATATTTCACTAATTATTGATAATTTAATATAATAAAATTATATATAAAATAATTATTAATAATTAGTAAATTATTAATATTTAGTAAATTATAGTTAATATTTATTACTTACATTTAATAATTAATATTAATATTAAATAGTTACTACCAAGTAACTAATAATTAATAGTTAAATTTCAGTAATTAGTATAGAATGTTACATATAACCTATCATTCATAATTAATACTATAAATTACCATTTATTTATGAATTATTAAGTACTAATCATTTGTCATTAATTACAAATAACTAGTTATTAACTATAAATTACTAGTTAGTAATTACTAAATATTTTTAAGTAATAATTATTAATTTGTAGGATTACTATTAATTATTAACATTAACATTAAATATTAATACGATTAATCTGCAAGATTATTACTAATTATAAATAATTAATATTATAAATTATTGAATATTAATTAATATTAAATATTAATATCTTTAATAAATAATTTTTAAATATTAATATTATTAATTATTAATCATTCAATATAATTAATATTTAACTATTATTAAATGTTGAAATTATTAATTATAAATTATCATATTATTAATTAATAATTATAAAATATTAATTACTAATATTAATTATTACTTATTATTATTAATATTAACTATTAATCATTAAATTTTAATGCTAATTACTAATTAAACATTAGTACTTGTTTATTAATTATTAACTACTTAATAATTAAAATTAATTATTATTTATTAATTATTATGTTAATTATTGATTATCAAATAGTAAATATTAATATTAATTATTAATGGTAATTGTTTTATATTTCAAATTAATCATTATTATTTAAACATTAATAATAATAAATATTAAACATTAATCGAAGGCGACGACGATCAGCGGTTAAGAGTTGTTGAAAATTGGCATCGGTTAAAAGGAAGATTCTATACCGTTGTAAAATTGCCACCTATTACAATGGAAATTTTAAGCCGTTGTAAAATTGGCACCTATTACAACAGGCGCTATGAGCGTTGTAAAATTAGCACCTCTTACAACGGGCATTTTGTGACCGTTGTAAAATTGGTATCTATTACAACGGGCATTTTTTGAACGTTGTAAAATTGGCGTATATTACAACTGTCATGTAACGACCCGTTAAAATTATGATGTTTAATAGAATAGATTTATATAAGTTCTTATTTGTTTAAGAATAAAATGCAGAGATTTGGTATAGTTGTAGTAATTGCAATTTAGTGTAACTACAATATTTTATAATAATAGAGGTGGACAATGTAAATTGTCACAACTTGATTTGAAGTAATTTTAAGAAACAAATTTAAGTTGAATCTGTAAAAGTTAATATGAATATTTACTTTAATGGTATTCATTAATATAAAGATGTAATTAGTGTAGATAGTAATAATTTATGTCTGTAGTAAAGAAAAAAGAAAACTAATAGTAACATAGAATTTATTTTATGTAAACAAAAGTATAGTGGAACAAATTTATGAAAATTTATAGAAACAGTGTTTGTAATCAGTTTGGGTTATTAATATTTGAAAGATAGAAATGTGTAAATACGTTAATAAATTTATAATGGTAAGAATGAAATATATATAATAATAAGCATTGATTCAATTAAAGGAATTTAACTTTAATAAATGGTCATTTAATAAATTCAACGTTGTAAGAAATCATGATAGTTGTGAAAATGTGTACAAACTTCGATTTTTGGGAATTTATTGGATTTATAACGGTTTTGTTATTAAGGGATGAGTTTAAAGGGTTATTCCATTTTGTAAAGTAAAAGAGAAGAATGCATAAAAATATAACAGGACTAAATAGGATTGATACTTAATAAAATAGAATAAATTGCCCATTTATGTAGATATGTATAGTGGACTATAAATGGCCTAAGCAAATTTAAATGGAATAATTATTGAGATTTGTACTATGAAAATAAATAGTAACATTTATTTGCATGTAGTAAAAGCCTATTTAGGTGACTAGAATTTGGAGTAAACGACTATTATATGTTACCTATTCTTGTTTCTTGTAAATTGAGTTGGGAAATTTAGAATGATTTCAAGGTATATAACCTTTATGTTACTTAAACTAGAAAATGCAGTAGCTAAATTTGTGAAATCTAATTTTACGGAACATAGTGTGTAAGATCTTTGCTGAGAAAAATTTACTTTACAGGTAGTGTATATTCCTAATAAAATGAGACTATGGGTTATAGTAAAGTTTTAAAACCAGATTTTATCCATGTGAATAAAAGAATGGAGGTAATTGGATTTCTGCCATTAAGAAAATTTAAACGTTTATGATTACGTTAAATGAATTTAAGTTGAGATTGAAAATATTTATGTATGTTAAATTCATACATTTGGCTATAGTGGATTTAATAAATAAAAGATGAAATGGTGAAATCAAGTGGATATAAAAGTGTCAATTATACATTGAAATCATGTGGATATAAAGTTAATTGAAAACAAGAAGTTAATATAGGAATCAAGCCTTATTGTTTATTTGGATTTGTTGCAATAGTTGAGTCCATAAATTTAAGTTAAGGCTAATTCAAGTTAGTTGGACCATAGTTGATACAACTTTAGAAAGCAAGACTTTATTTATAATCTGAATATTAAATCCAACAAATGGTACTTACTACATATATAAATGGAATTAAACGTAAATTATTACGTTATTAAAGTAAAATGAAAATTTCAAACATTGGAGTGAAATCCTAAACTAATGTTAGTTGACATCAATAACTTTGGATAATAGAAAGGAAGTGAATTTAATAAAATCAATCAACAATTTTAAGGTTGAACTCATTAAGGTTGGAATTGATAATAGTTAAGAAAATAAAGGAAATGGGGATAAAGTTATTAATAATTTGGAATTTTATTTATGGTAAAAAGTTTATTTGAAATCAAATGAATTGGAATGGAAATCAAATCTATTTATCTAATTGGATTTTGATTGAGAGTATAAGATATAAGCTTTAATAAGTGAGTTTAGAATATAATTTATAATTCCCAAATAATAATAAAAAAATGCAGAAATTAACACTTCAAATTGAGACATTTATAGGTTTTAATTCACATCCAAGCTTGGTAAATAATTTGGAATTGATTGAACTATAGAAATAATGAAATTTGGCCAATATTGGGAGTTGAATAATAAAATTTGATTTTTGTGATTTAGTAAATTGATTTAATAAATATTAAAAATAGCCATTTTTGTCACGGACTCGGATTTCGACGAAACCAGTTTCATCGGATCCGTATCGGTGAATTATTATAAGGTTTCAATTTTCGTATCGATCGGACTTGTCGTTTGATCGTACGGACGCGAAACGCCTTGAAATCAATTTTATTAAAATCAATTTGAAATCAATTTGAAAATCTTGTTTTCAGCATAACTTCTTCATACGATCAAATTTGGTCACGAAACTTTTTCCATCGCGTTCAGAATATTTTAAAATACCTATCTCGATATATGGGTTTGACGAATTTCGTTCCGGGGTCAGAACGAGCTTTTTGGGCCTTTGTTTGTTCCGTACGTTCATCTATCTAGCCCATCCATTCTAACCCAGCCCAACCTATATATATGCTATCATAAACCCTAGCCTCCTCCTTATTGTCTTTGTCTGTACGTTCATTGCCTTCAGCCCTCTTTCTTCCTCAATGTATACATCTCAGATCAAATTTCAAATTGCAAAACAAAGTGAAAATTCAAAGTCCTCCTAAAAATCCAAAAAAAATATATGTCAATGTTTTCGATATGCGTAATATTCTGGTGCAATTCGTTTCTGATTTCGAGGCGTCGTTTGTCCAGAATCTGCAGTTCTTTCTCGGCCGTTCGTTTGGAATCTTGGTCGATCCAACGGTGGATCTTTGCCCAATCGTCGATCGGGAGGCATCGTTGCGGAGCTGGTGACGTGCAGGTCTTGGATCTGGTACCAATTCACCTAGATGCTAAGCGAGTTCGCCAGGAATTGGCTCAAGAGGCGCGGCGGTCGCGTAACAGGAGGGGCGACCGGAGGCTTCGCGACTGCTCGAGGTGGGGGCGGCCTGACCTAGGGTTTCGATTGCCGTGCTCTGATCAGCCTGAAGATGGCCGTGGGAGGTGAGCAAATTCGATGATGGTGGCGGCTCAGTCAACTTAGGGTTTGCGTTCGAACAGCCTGAGTCTCACGAGAAGGAGAAACGTGATTGGATCTCAGTGCTGACGTGTTTTGTTTGTTGAGGTGATTATGTTCCTTTTTATTAATTTATATTTGAATTTCAACTCGATAAAACCAAATAACTTTTTCATACGATACCCGTTTTACGAACGGTTTTTTTTGTTAGGTTCGTAATTTAATTCCGGACTTGATGACGCTGGTTTGGACAAATTCTGAGACGGGCGAATTTTTGGGTTTAAATCGAATTTAAATTCGATTTAAATTCAAAAGGTGAGTGTTTTAACCCACTCACAATTACTAGAAGCTTTTATGTTTGTTAAATAAATTTTAGAAATGAATAGAAATTTATTTATGAGCTTTTGGCATGTTATTTCATTCATATCTGTTGAATTGCATTTTATTAAATTTGACTGTAAATTTAATTGATTTATTGCGTATTAATTGGCTGTTAGAAATTATTGTTTGCATATGAACTGCTAGTTAACAGTTATACAAATTATCACTGAATATAAACTGTTAGATTAATAGTTGATAAATATAATTTGAGATAAAACTGCAAATTATTACCTGTTGTATATTACCAAACATATATGGTTATTGACTGATATTGATTGATGTTTGTGATTGGATGATGGACGTGTTGTTGAATGGATGTTTTATTTGGATATTATTAAACTGCAAGTTAGTATGCATTTTTCATTTTTCGGGATTGTGGTTTGAAATGATAAAACCGCAAAGTTTATTTTTAAATTGCGGATTGAAATGATAAATATCCGTATCACTTGACCATAGGATAGAAAATTTTATACAGGCACCGCGGTCTATATATAACTATTTTAATGTGATTTCTATGGTTTGGATGGAATACGGTTTATAATAATCTTAAATTTTATACTGTATAAATATTTTTCTTCCGTATTTATGTACATGAAAAGTTGGAAATTTTGAAATAAAAAGGTGTATAAATTCCCTTAGTAAAATGGAAGAAAATTTAGAAAATGGAGTTGGATAAATTTATATCATATGTTTAAATGTTAAGTTTGGAAATTTAAGATATGATATTTATAATTGGATTTTTCCCAAGATAAATTGAAATGAATATTCTAATAAGAATTTGAATTGGAAAAATATTCTAATATAATTGGAATCGAAAAATACATATGTTTTATTACTAGAAATTGGAGTTGTTTAAGGATTTATGTGAATATTCAAACTAAACAATAAAACATTTAATTTGTGGAAAGAATATATTTCAATTTTAGTTTTTGAATATTAATACTCCAATGGATTTATATATATGGAAATTGAAATGGTTTTGGAACTTAAGGGTGATATCTAAATTATGGTTTTAACTTTAGATAAAGAAATATTTCCATAAAGCCATATAACTTATTTCTTTACAAAGTGACAGTAAAGTTAAGCCTTTGAAATTCATATACCGTTGAATATCCAAACCATTTGAGTTTTAAAAGTTATGGTTTGAAATTATGGATTTCCAAAAATATTATGCTTTGAAAATATTCGATTTTCAGATATTATGAAGTTAAAGCCTTTTTATTATTGGAAAGGAATTATATTTGGGATAAGTGGTAAAATATGGTCTTGGGTTTTGGAATGATATCGTGATATTATGGTTTTGAAATGGATTATATTCTGGTTTTAAAAGTATAAACTGTTTTAAATAACCGCGGTGTTATAATAACGATGGGTTGGCAAAGAGACCGGGATCGGATATGGACATACTCTCTGTCGATACCGAAAACCACTTTGACTAACCGTGTACGCGGTGGAGTTCCAGAATGAAGTAGGTGGTGGCGACGTTTCCTGTAAGGTAAATACGTGGACCCAACTCCCGTGAGTTGGCATAAGGTGGCTAAAACAGGAGCGATTCTCAGGCCAATGAGGTCATTCCTCTGATCGGACGCTCCTCTTCGATATTATACTTTGACTTGGATTTGATTCAGTGGCCACTTCTATATTTTGATTTTGGGGAGTTAGTCCGAGGTGGGCGGTAACTGCGGCTACGCGTTTCCACCAGCCTGGATAGCAATTGGTATATCTACCCTGGCATTGCCTCGTTGTGCCGTGTCACCTACCATATCGAGCCTTGTACGAGTTTGGTTTTCTCCCGTAGCCCGTGTGGTATCCTCTAGTTGCTTCCCGAGTAGGAGGAGCTATGATATTGGATGGACTACTGGGACTATTACGTGTTAAGGTGGAAAATGTAAAGCCTTAACGCTATTTAAAAGTAAGTTTATTTTATAAATAGACACTATTATAATAGCGCAATATACTACATAGTAAATAGTTTAACGGATCCTTAGGAGATGTAAATCCCGAACATCTCTTGAGTTACTGTACTCATATTTATTTCTGTTTATTTAACTCACATAAGATATTCTAGTCTGACTCGGGTGTTTTTGTCTATTCAAATTCGCTCGGGTCAGTCCGAGCATTTCAGGATAGCAGGTTTAGCTTTGGAGGACGAAGACGAAGATTCAGCATTATTTTATATATATAGTATTGCACCACACACTCTCTATATTCCGCTGCATTGTTGTATTGGTATGTGTAACTCTGATGTTCATTGTATAAGTGAAATAACTGTTTTGTAAACTGTTTTGAACTGTATATTTATTATTATATTTTATCCTTCCGCTGTGAGATTCTATTTGTTTTATTCCTTCTCTGTTTTTCTTATTTACCCCATAACAATCCGCCCTTGCGTATGCTTTGAATTGGCACGTGTGTCGGTTTAAAGTGTGCAAAAAGGCGGGATGTTACAGTTGGTATCAGAGCTTTGGTTTAGCGATAAACCTTGGCTTTGTGGGGTTTGACTCTTTGTTAATAGGGTAGAAATATCCTATGGGAGTCGCTGAGTGTATATATATGAGAGAGCGTACTTGTTAGTATTTATAAAAGATTTTTATATTGTGTTAATCTGTTCCGCTTTGTATTTATAAATTCTGGTTGATGCATGGGACGCTATGTCATCAATAGGGATTTCTAAACACTTAATAGGACAGACCGACATAATATTTGTTTTTAATATAGGTGAATGAAATAATTTTTCCTATTATATTTTCTATATATAAAAATAGTTTTATAAAGATATATATATATTTGGTTGCTATAGATTGGGTGTTAGAAAATAAAAATATCTATAATAACTGAAGCTAAGTTGAAATTATGATAAATCAAATTGGAGATTTTAGAACTTAAGTCCGGGATTTTTCCAAATCTGCTTTCAAAGAATTTGTGAAATTTATTGATTTGGTTTATAAGTATTTTCTTATATAAATATTTCGTATAAATTGGAAGAATTGTTTTTAAAGGAGATTTTGGAAAAATTTAAATTCTGTACTTTCCTCTCTGTCGCTGGAAAATAAATTCGGTGATGACGGCCGCATCATCGACTTTCATTTTCGAGTTTCGAAGGGGAAAGGCCACTGTAGAAAATTCTACTGCAGATTTATTTTGAAATTTCTAAAATTTTCTTTTATTGTTCTAACTATAATTAGAGATATTGAGTTGTAAGAACTTATTTATCTATTATTTTGAAATAAATTTAAATTTAACCCGGTATTTAATTCTAAATTTTTCCGTTAATTAATTGTTTAAAATTTGTTAGTGAAATAAAAGTTAAGTAATAAATGAATTGAGACCTCTAATTGAAATAAGAGAATAACTGCAAAGCTATAAAGAGGAATTTGCATACATATGAGACAAAGGGTAATATGGATAAACATTAAATTTAATTAAAGGAATGGAGATTTAACTTGTATAAGGTTCAATTGCATTTTCTTTAACATAAATAACTTACCCAAAAATTAAAAGTTGAAATGTTAAATAAGAAACAAGAATTGAATATTTTACAAGTAGGAATTTAGAAAACGAAGTATTCAATAAACTACTGTTATAATAAGAATTAAATGCTATAAACTAAGGTTATAATTGAAATTTTACTGAAAATAAAGTTAAGAATTATTAATAGATGATATGAACCTTAGTATATAACATGAAATTCAAAATAAGAATTTATTATATGAGTATTCACTTAAGTATGTTTTATCTCCCCTACTCTAATATAATGGAAAGTAGGAAAATTTTAATGACTGCAATTCATAATTAATGAATGTTATTAATGAGAATTCAAGGGAAATCTTACAAGTGAAGATATTCAAAATATTTGTTGTTATTAATGAGAATTTATTTTATAGACTTAAGTAATAAAAGGAAACTTAAGTAATAAAAAGGAAATACAAATATAATGAATTTGGTGATAATTGGAAAATAAACTTGCAAGAAACAAAGAAATCCCTCATAAATGAAGGAAAGAAAAATCAAAACACTGAATTATGAAATAAATGTATAATGAGATATTTTGGTGTTGATTTGAATTGTTGGTTGATGTATGTTGCTGGGTAAGGAATTATGGAGTTGTTAGATTTACAAATAATCTATCTTTGTTCCATCCAAGGCTGTTGAGCAATGGATGTACTTGATAGTTATTCTTCATTTGTACAACTTCAAAATTTGAACCCGAACAACTAATTGTTGTTTGATTTAATGATTGTTTGTTGTTTGTGATGTGTGCTGTTTGTTAAAAAGATTATGGTTGTTGCATTAATAGGATATGAATGATTGAATCCAACTAAACATGTCACTGTAAATTAAATATTTAATTTTTCAGACTATATAAGTGAATACAGGTAATGGAAGCAACTGCTACGGCTTTTGGTTCCAAAATAATAAAAGCGTATTGCCCGACAAATAGGTACGTTTCCGGATTACGTTTAAAGCGCTATTTTATATATTTTCCCGTGTGGGATATTTTATTTTGGGATATATATGTAATGTATTTGTATATTTGGATATTATATTTTCTCTAAGAGTCCCTCCGTACAAAGGAGACTCTGCCAAAATTTTCCGTGAATTTTGGACTTAGAATTTTGCTAAACATATTTTCCCAACTTTAATAATACAAGTATTAAAGGATATGATTGATTATAAATCAAGTATATTTCATTAAAGGAAATTAATCCAGTAAAATATAAGTTAATATTTGAAGTAAAATGCACTGTTATTCTTCCTCCTCCCTTCTTTTCCTTTTCGGGGACGAAAAGTTTTGAGTGGGGGAGATTGTAACGACCCGTTAAAATTATGATGTTTAATAGAATAGATTTATATAAGTTCTTATTTGTTTAAGAATAAAATGCAGAGATTTGGTATAGTTGTAGTAATTGCAATTTAGTGTAACTACAATATTTTATAATAATAGAGGTGGACAATGTAAATTGTCACAACTTGATTTGAAGTAATTTTAAGAAACAAATTTAAGTTGAATCTGTAAAAGTTAATATGAATATTTACTTTAATGGTATTCATTAATATAAAGATGTAATTAGTGTAGATAGTAATAATTTATGTCTGTAGTAAAGAAAAAAGAAAACTAATAGTAACATAGAATTTATTTTATGTAAACAAAAGTATAGTGGAACAAATTTATGAAAATTTATAGAAACAGTGTTTGTAATCAGTTTGGGTTATTAATATTTGAAAGATAGAAATGTGTAAATACGTTAATAAATTTATAATGGTAAGAATGAAATATATATAATAATAAGCATTGATTCAATTAAAGGAATTTAACTTTAATAAATGGTCATTTAATAAATTCAACGTTGTAAGAAATCATGATAGTTGTGAAAATGTGTACAAACTTCGATTTTTGGGAATTTATTGGATTTATAACGGTTTTGTTATTAAGGGATGAGTTTAAAGGGTTATTCCATTTTGTAAAGTAAAAGAGAAGAATGCATAAAAATATAACAGGACTAAATAGGATTGATACTTAATAAAATAGAATAAATTGCCCATTTATGTAGATATGTATAGTGGACTATAAATGGCCTAAGCAAATTTAAATGGAATAATTATTGAGATTTGTACTATGAAAATAAATAGTAACATTTATTTGCATGTAGTAAAAGCCTATTTAGGTGACTAGAATTTGGAGTAAACGACTATTATATGTTACCTATTCTTGTTTCTTGTAAATTGAGTTGGGAAATTTAGAATGATTTCAAGGTATATAACCTTTATGTTACTTAAACTAGAAAATGCAGTAGCTAAATTTGTGAAATCTAATTTTACGGAACATAGTGTGTAAGATCTTTGCTGAGAAAAATTTACTTTACAGGTAGTGTATATTCCTAATAAAATGAGACTATGGGTTATAGTAAAGTTTTAAAACCAGATTTTATCCATGTGAATAAAAGAATGGAGGTAATTGGATTTCTGCCATTAAGAAAATTTAAACGTTTATGATTACGTTAAATGAATTTAAGTTGAGATTGAAAATATTTATGTATGTTAAATTCATACATTTGGCTATAGTGGATTTAATAAATAAAAGATGAAATGGTGAAATCAAGTGGATATAAAAGTGTCAATTATACATTGAAATCATGTGGATATAAAGTTAATTGAAAACAAGAAGTTAATATAGGAATCAAGCCTTATTGTTTATTTGGATTTGTTGCAATAGTTGAGTCCATAAATTTAAGTTAAGGCTAATTCAAGTTAGTTGGACCATAGTTGATACAACTTTAGAAAGCAAGACTTTATTTATAATCTGAATATTAAATCCAACAAATGGTACTTACTACATATATAAATGGAATTAAACGTAAATTATTACGTTATTAAAGTAAAATGAAAATTTCAAACATTGGAGTGAAATCCTAAACTAATGTTAGTTGACATCAATAACTTTGGATAATAGAAAGGAAGTGAATTTAATAAAATCAATCAACAATTTTAAGGTTGAACTCATTAAGGTTGGAATTGATAATAGTTAAGAAAATAAAGGAAATGGGGATAAAGTTATTAATAATTTGGAATTTTATTTATGGTAAAAAGTTTATTTGAAATCAAATGAATTGGAATGGAAATCAAATCTATTTATCTAATTGGATTTTGATTGAGAGTATAAGATATAAGCTTTAATAAGTGAGTTTAGAATATAATTTATAATTCCCAAATAATAATAAAAAAATGCAGAAATTAACACTTCAAATTGAGACATTTATAGGTTTTAATTCACATCCAAGCTTGGTAAATAATTTGGAATTGATTGAACTATAGAAATAATGAAATTTGGCCAATATTGGGAGTTGAATAATAAAATTTGATTTTTGTGATTTAGTAAATTGATTTAATAAATATTAAAAATAGCCATTTTTGTCACGGACTCGGATTTCGACGAAACCAGTTTCATCGGATCCGTATCGGTGAATTATTATAAGGTTTCAATTTTCGTATCGATCGGACTTGTCGTTTGATCGTACGGACGCGAAACGCCTTGAAATCAATTTTATTAAAATCAATTTGAAATCAATTTGAAAATCTTGTTTTCAGCATAACTTCTTCATACGATCAAATTTGGTCACGAAACTTTTTCCATCGCGTTCAGAATATTTTAAAATACCTATCTCGATATATGGGTTTGACGAATTTCGTTCCGGGGTCAGAACGAGCTTTTTGGGCCTTTGTTTGTTCCGTACGTTCATCTATCTAGCCCATCCATTCTAACCCAGCCCAACCTATATATATGCTATCATAAACCCTAGCCTCCTCCTTATTGTCTTTGTCTGTACGTTCATTGCCTTCAGCCCTCTTTCTTCCTCAATGTATACATCTCAGATCAAATTTCAAATTGCAAAACAAAGTGAAAATTCAAAGTCCTCCTAAAAATCCAAAAAAAATATATGTCAATGTTTTCGATATGCGTAATATTCTGGTGCAATTCGTTTCTGATTTCGAGGCGTCGTTTGTCCAGAATCTGCAGTTCTTTCTCGGCCGTTCGTTTGGAATCTTGGTCGATCCAACGGTGGATCTTTGCCCAATCGTCGATCGGGAGGCATCGTTGCGGAGCTGGTGACGTGCAGGTCTTGGATCTGGTACCAATTCACCTAGATGCTAAGCGAGTTCGCCAGGAATTGGCTCAAGAGGCGCGGCGGTCGCGTAACAGGAGGGGCGACCGGAGGCTTCGCGACTGCTCGAGGTGGGGGCGGCCTGACCTAGGGTTTCGATTGCCGTGCTCTGATCAGCCTGAAGATGGCCGTGGGAGGTGAGCAAATTCGATGATGGTGGCGGCTCAGTCAACTTAGGGTTTGCGTTCGAACAGCCTGAGTCTCACGAGAAGGAGAAACGTGATTGGATCTCAGTGCTGACGTGTTTTGTTTGTTGAGGTGATTATGTTCCTTTTTATTAATTTATATTTGAATTTCAACTCGATAAAACCAAATAACTTTTTCATACGATACCCGTTTTACGAACGGTTTTTTTTGTTAGGTTCGTAATTTAATTCCGGACTTGATGACGCTGGTTTGGACAAATTCTGAGACGGGCGAATTTTTGGGTTTAAATCGAATTTAAATTCGATTTAAATTCAAAAGGTGAGTGTTTTAACCCACTCACAATTACTAGAAGCTTTTATGTTTGTTAAATAAATTTTAGAAATGAATAGAAATTTATTTATGAGCTTTTGGCATGTTATTTCATTCATATCTGTTGAATTGCATTTTATTAAATTTGACTGTAAATTTAATTGATTTATTGCGTATTAATTGGCTGTTAGAAATTATTGTTTGCATATGAACTGCTAGTTAACAGTTATACAAATTATCACTGAATATAAACTGTTAGATTAATAGTTGATAAATATAATTTGAGATAAAACTGCAAATTATTACCTGTTGTATATTACCAAACATATATGGTTATTGACTGATATTGATTGATGTTTGTGATTGGATGATGGACGTGTTGTTGAATGGATGTTTTATTTGGATATTATTAAACTGCAAGTTAGTATGCATTTTTCATTTTTCGGGATTGTGGTTTGAAATGATAAAACCGCAAAGTTTATTTTTAAATTGCGGATTGAAATGATAAATATCCGTATCACTTGACCATAGGATAGAAAATTTTATACAGGCACCGCGGTCTATATATAACTATTTTAATGTGATTTCTATGGTTTGGATGGAATACGGTTTATAATAATCTTAAATTTTATACTGTATAAATATTTTTCTTCCGTATTTATGTACATGAAAAGTTGGAAATTTTGAAATAAAAAGGTGTATAAATTCCCTTAGTAAAATGGAAGAAAATTTAGAAAATGGAGTTGGATAAATTTATATCATATGTTTAAATGTTAAGTTTGGAAATTTAAGATATGATATTTATAATTGGATTTTTCCCAAGATAAATTGAAATGAATATTCTAATAAGAATTTGAATTGGAAAAATATTCTAATATAATTGGAATCGAAAAATACATATGTTTTATTACTAGAAATTGGAGTTGTTTAAGGATTTATGTGAATATTCAAACTAAACAATAAAACATTTAATTTGTGGAAAGAATATATTTCAATTTTAGTTTTTGAATATTAATACTCCAATGGATTTATATATATGGAAATTGAAATGGTTTTGGAACTTAAGGGTGATATCTAAATTATGGTTTTAACTTTAGATAAAGAAATATTTCCATAAAGCCATATAACTTATTTCTTTACAAAGTGACAGTAAAGTTAAGCCTTTGAAATTCATATACCGTTGAATATCCAAACCATTTGAGTTTTAAAAGTTATGGTTTGAAATTATGGATTTCCAAAAATATTATGCTTTGAAAATATTCGATTTTCAGATATTATGAAGTTAAAGCCTTTTTATTATTGGAAAGGAATTATATTTGGGATAAGTGGTAAAATATGGTCTTGGGTTTTGGAATGATATCGTGATATTATGGTTTTGAAATGGATTATATTCTGGTTTTAAAAGTATAAACTGTTTTAAATAACCGCGGTGTTATAATAACGATGGGTTGGCAAAGAGACCGGGATCGGATATGGACATACTCTCTGTCGATACCGAAAACCACTTTGACTAACCGTGTACGCGGTGGAGTTCCAGAATGAAGTAGGTGGTGGCGACGTTTCCTGTAAGGTAAATACGTGGACCCAACTCCCGTGAGTTGGCATAAGGTGGCTAAAACAGGAGCGATTCTCAGGCCAATGAGGTCATTCCTCTGATCGGACGCTCCTCTTCGATATTATACTTTGACTTGGATTTGATTCAGTGGCCACTTCTATATTTTGATTTTGGGGAGTTAGTCCGAGGTGGGCGGTAACTGCGGCTACGCGTTTCCACCAGCCTGGATAGCAATTGGTATATCTACCCTGGCATTGCCTCGTTGTGCCGTGTCACCTACCATATCGAGCCTTGTACGAGTTTGGTTTTCTCCCGTAGCCCGTGTGGTATCCTCTAGTTGCTTCCCGAGTAGGAGGAGCTATGATATTGGATGGACTACTGGGACTATTACGTGTTAAGGTGGAAAATGTAAAGCCTTAACGCTATTTAAAAGTAAGTTTATTTTATAAATAGACACTATTATAATAGCGCAATATACTACATAGTAAATAGTTTAACGGATCCTTAGGAGATGTAAATCCCGAACATCTCTTGAGTTACTGTACTCATATTTATTTCTGTTTATTTAACTCACATAAGATATTCTAGTCTGACTCGGGTGTTTTTGTCTATTCAAATTCGCTCGGGTCAGTCCGAGCATTTCAGGATAGCAGGTTTAGCTTTGGAGGACGAAGACGAAGATTCAGCATTATTTTATATATATAGTATTGCACCACACACTCTCTATATTCCGCTGCATTGTTGTATTGGTATGTGTAACTCTGATGTTCATTGTATAAGTGAAATAACTGTTTTGTAAACTGTTTTGAACTGTATATTTATTATTATATTTTATCCTTCCGCTGTGAGATTCTATTTGTTTTATTCCTTCTCTGTTTTTCTTATTTACCCCATAACAATCCGCCCTTGCGTATGCTTTGAATTGGCACGTGTGTCGGTTTAAAGTGTGCAAAAAGGCGGGATGTTACATGTCATGAAAAGACTATTGTAATAGTTGTGACGACCCTCCTTTCTCAATCCCAGAAAGACGTTTCATCATTAAGAAAGAAAGGGATAGAAATAGAAAAGAATAGAAGAAAGAACAACAACATCAGAATCTCACAGCGGAATGGAACAAAATATAATACATCACATATCTATTACATAGTTATACATATATCAGAGTCATACAATATCATATAACAGGACTGACATATACATACATGACCATACATACATCCAAAATACAGCATCACTAACTACACATCGGAAGTACATATATAGATACATACGTCTGGTCTTCTTCCCAAAATAGCTCCTCCAGAAAAGCAACACTTCCAATACCTATCACTTGGCTACTCGTAAAAATTTGAGTACCCAAGAGTTTATGAAAACACAAAATATATACTCCGGGTCAGACATGGGTCTGGTATGAGTAAACAGGTTAAAGTTGCTTAACTTTGAAAATCATTTGAAAATAAAGGTATTACGTAAGACTCCCCACAAATAAATACGGGTAAGTTTTTACCTTACACTAACCAAAACATTTTATAGGAAATTCTGTGATATTATAATAGTGTCTAGGGTTTTCAAGTAAATAGAAAATAGCCGAAATTGTTACATCTATTAAATTCCAGCTACTAGCCACGAAAGTGGGTAATACAAATCAAAACCGTAGGGTCTCGTAGGGTAAATGGATTCCCAACAATGGCAGGGCTACTGGGGTACCGCCCGTCACAGTACGGGGCCTAGATCACCGTACCGAGGATTACTCCCTTCATCCCCTGCAACACAAGGCCGGAACCATTCCTTACTGAACAGTCCCGAACAAGATAACCCCGCAGTTGTGGCCAACAACTGCCCACTAAGCCGAAATAAAAAGGGACATCTAGACAGGGGAAAATCTTGTCCTGCTTGGGCATGACCACCTAACATTGCTGCATCTCCCCTGTTTTAGCCATTCCCGGTTGATGAGGCTTGTGGCTACGATTACCTTTATTGAACTTATCACTTAGAATGCTCATCGTCCGCCTGACGATGTGTTGTAAGCATTCAATCCATACAAGTTCATTTCGGGTTCGAACGAAACGGAAGGTATTATCTCGTTACACTCATTTCGGAATCACCCTCAGAGTTAACGACGATAACCCTTGCATTCTGAAACACCATCTTGATCTCCATTTGATAAGTTACGACCTATCGTTTAATTTGGATCGATGTGGTTTTCGGAGAATCAAAATTGATTCTTTCGATCCCGGTCTCATCGGATCCAAACGCCATATTAAGGGCCAAGTTGTCTATTTAACTTAACAGTTTAATTAAATATCAGAAATTAACATAACAGATATATCAGATAAATCATATACAGTTAACACAGATATCCATAATATATCACAACATGTCACAGAAGTATCATTAACAGATATCACAGTCAATCAACATAATTATCAATGCATATCAAACAGTTTCGGTTTTACTTAACTAATTTAATTGCTTAAGAATAGACTATTTTATTCTGTTTAATTAATTACTGATTTATTAACTTATTGATGATCGATTTATTAATTAGCTAATCATTAATAATTAATTTATTAATCATCTATTCATTAACTATTACTCAATTACTCAAATAATTAGTTGATTCTTAATTATTAATTAATAATTTACTTATTAAAAATGAATTAATTATTTAATTATGACAAATTACTTTACTTATCAATTTAATAGCATAAGTACTGATTAAACACTTAAGTTAATTTTCATTAATTAACTTCCAGTAATAAGTTAACGTTATTAAGCTATAAAAGTTCTTTAACATATAATTTATTTTACTTAACAAATTTACAGTTATCAATTTAAATCTTCAAGTAAAAACTGATTAATATCAATCTAACTAATTAATCACTAACTATAAAAATGCTAAACCAAAATTGTTTTTACTGTATGATCATATTGTAACGAACCCGGACAGCTCCCTTTTTCCTCGTGACTGTCTCGTGTTATTCCCTTACCTTCCCCGTGTTTCTCTCCCTCCCCCTTTCTTCTTCTCTCCAGTTCTTTTTTTTTTTTCATGTTAAGTTAAGTTGTAAATGCTTATCTGAAACCACTCTCGCACGCGACTCGGAAAAAACACGTGAATTACTCGAAGCATCCTCACAAATGTCTCGAGCACGCCCCACTCACTGATCCTCGAACCCCACTTCGCCACCGTGCACGTGCACGGTGGCTCACCTTGCCTGCGGCGACTCCCTACAGTCCCCACACACCACAACTGATCTACTTAAGCGAATTCGAGGCCCAAAATTCAATTACAAGTCGAAATGAAGAATTCGACCTGTAGCTCTAGCAAACGAAAACACATCACTGATGAACAAATCACGCGTGCAGCCACCACACATCACCAGAGGTGATGAAAATTCGCCTGAACGTCACTCTCACCTCCCCTAGCTCCACCTACAGTCGCGCTTCACTCGGTTCCATATTGGGGCCGAAATCAATTCTTTACAGAGCTTTGAAAACATATGGGCTTAAACCCTATTTATGATTCAAACTCAAAACATATGCATTCGAAAAATAAATTACTATTTTTCTAGGGTTGATATCTCTTTAATCTTGGTTCATACCAAATTCCAGGAATTAAAATTTCATTAATCTTCCAAATTTGACAAATATGCAGTAAAATTTCAATGCAAAACTGCTCAACAAATCTTTGATTACAAATTACAATTTTTATGTGTAAAATCATAATTTTGTTTATGAAAACTAATTATACAATTGGATTTACAAATTTCGACATTTGAATTTTAAAGCTTAATTTTCTTTTTAAACCTGTAGTTTGGTATACAGGGTTAATATCCTACTGTGAAACATCAAACATGCTTACAGGCTTTGTTTTCATATAAACAACTTGAACTTTCACAATACAAAATTTTAAATAGTCATATGAATAAGACTTGTAAATTTATTTGCTTTACTTTGTAACAACTTGAAGTATTGATCAAGAACAGCTATAAGAGTTTCCAGATCAAACAAACATACACAGAGCAGTAAGTTAAACTATATAAAGCACATATCATAAACAAATATACAAACTAAAGTTGAAATTAGTTTGTTTACTCACCAATCAAAAACGGTTAAACAGAAAGTGTTGAAGAAGATACTTGCAAATGAAACTTTCCTGAAGATCCCCTCTACTCTTCTTTTCTGTTTCTATTTCTTTGCTTGTTTACAGTTTTTTTTCTTTTAGTTTAAGTCTGTTTGCAAAGCCAATAGAGGTTTCTCAGGGTTACTTTATAATTTTAGGTTCGTATATATAAACTGATGATATATAAGTAGATTTATATAGAAGCTTAATACAGGTTGTAGCTGGCCAGTTATTATTTGCAAGTCACTCTTTCTTTTTATTGGTTAAGATAGTATATACTGTAGTTAAATGATATAGGATTTCAGCTACATGTACTTGATTAAACAAGAAATTATGCTATTTAATGTTCATGCTCTTAATTATGATGGCAAGTAATAAATGTTTACAGATAATTGCTATATGTACAAAGATATTTATGACATCAAGTTATTAATGGTTACTGACAGTTTCTATTAGTACAAAGATATTTGTGTTATTTACTTTGTGTTGTACAAGACATTTATCATTATTCTCGGCCAAACCTGTTTAGTAAGCTACAGGTTTTTTTTCTTTTTCTTTTTTTCTGTTTTATCTATGAAGTGATAACTTGTTTTATGTTGAAATGAACTTTGTTTCTAATGCCTGAATGTTTTCATTTGTTAAATATAACCTGTCTTGTTTCCTTGCATCATTCACTTGCATATACAGGTTATATGTTGTTCAAACTTCCTGATATGATTTATTGTTAACATTTTTATTTATTTATTTTGTTAGTTATATTTTATATGAAGTTTTATACTTGTTCAAATAATGTTTTTAACATTTGATTTAAGGATGTTGTGTTGTACAAATGTGGATGTTGAAGATTGTTGTTTGTCTAAAAATACTTATGTTTATATATGTCAAATTATAATTTATATTTTGTATTTTTATGTTACTTTGATTACATTTATATTATATGATTGTGTTTTATACTAGTTTTGTACTTCCATATTTATGTTAAATAATTTCATGTTTGTTTATTTTAAAACTTATCATTTTAAAAAAATAAAATTGTATTCATATGTATTTTATCAAATATCAAATAATGAATCTTTGATTTGATTCTATTGAATACGACAAATTTTGTTTTAATGGTTTTGAAGTATTTAAATTTTAAATTACAAATCAAAATTTCCTTTTACAAACATATATAACCGTTAAACATTTAATAACTCATAAATTTAAATATTGACAAGCTTATATTTGATTTAAATTAGTTTAAATATTTATTAAAATATATCGTCAAAATTCCGGGTCGTTACATTCCACCCCCCTTAAAAGAATTTCGTCCTCGAAATTTAAACAACAGTAAATTCAAAAGCTTTTATATTAACAATCCAAACATACATATCATTCATACAATAGCAAACAAACAAACAGTCTATACTCAACAAACAACACTAGTTATCCGAACATAAATCCGGATAAGCACTCCTAAAACTATCGAGAGTTTCCCAGGTACAATCTCTGGGATCCTCACTCCATTGCACCTTAACGAGTTTCACCACTTTGTTCCTGAGTTGCTTCTCGTCTCTGTCGACAATCTGAACTGGATTTCTGACCACAGTTAAATTGGGTTCCACTTCCAAATCTTCTTGAATTACCGGTTCCACAACCAGTGAGGGATCATGAACAAATTTCCTCAAATGTGATACATGAAACACATTGTGAATCCCAGACATCCGCTCTGGTAATTCAATCCTGTAGGCCACAGTTCCAATTCTCTCCAACACTCGGAATGGTCCAATGTATCTCGGAGGAAGTTTTCCCATCTTTCCGAATCTTATAGCACCTTTAATTGGGGAAACTTTAACAAAAACCAAGTCCCCGATCTCAAATTCCAATGGTCTTCGTCTTCTATCCACATACTTCTTCTGACGATCTTGAGCAGCTTTCATCCTTTTCTTGATAAGCTCAATCTTCGCAGAAGCTTCACGAATAAGATCGGGTGCTAACACAAGACGATCCTTTGATTCAATCCAACAAGATGGAGATCTACACGGTCTTCTGTATAAAGCTTCATAAGGAGCCATCTTAATTCTTGCTTGATAACTGTTATTATAAGAAAATTACACTAAATGAAGATCCTTCAAAATCTATACCCGGAGTTTATATTTCCCCCCAAGATCCTCCAAAATCTAAAACACAAGCCCGTAGCATATCCTCAAGAATACGATTCAGCCTCTCTGTCTGTCCGTCCGTTTGAGGATGATAGGCTGTACTTAATCTCAAATCTGTACCCATCGCTGATTGCAGAGCTTCCCAAAATTTGCTAGTGAAAATAGGATCACGATCACTTACTATGCTGACTGGGACACCATGCAATCGAACTATCTCTTTCAAGAATATTTCTGCCAAAGAAACTGCAGTACGGGTTGCCTTTACTGGTATAAAATGGGCACTCTTAGTTAAACGATCTACAATAACCCATATACCGTCATTTCCTTTCCTGGCTCTAGGCAAACCATCAATAAAATCCATTAAGATCATTTCCCATTTCCAATTCGGAATTTCCAGAGGTTGCAATAACCCGGCAGATTTCTGTTGATCACCTTTAACTTGCTGACAAATGGCACAACTGTTCACAAATCTAGCAACATCCTTTTTTCATATTCGGCCACCAGAAAGCTCTCCTCATGTCTTTATACATCTTCGAGATTCCAGGATGAATATTCAATTTGGAACAATGACTTTCTGATAAAACTTCCTGCCTCAACTCCTTGTCATTCGAAACACAGATTCTCCCATTGATCCTTAGTGTTCCTTGGTCATCAATGTCAAAACTGGGACATTGACCCTTCCTGACTCTTTTGATGACCCTCCTTAACATCTTATCAGATTCTTGCTTGCTTGATATCCTTTCAATAAGAGATGGAACCACCTCCAAAAGAGATAAAAACTGCATTCCTACTGAGAGCATCAGCTACGACATTCGCTTTCCCCGGAGTGTACAGAATATCCAGATCATAGGATGCAAGAAATTCAACCCACCGCTGCTGTCTCAGATTAAGGTCTTTTTGAGAGAATAAATATTTCAACGGTTTGTGATCCGTGAACAATTCAAATTTCTCTCCTAAAAGATAATGTCTCCAAATCTTCAGAGCAAAAACAATGGCAAGCAATTCAAGAGCATGCGTAGCATAGTTTTTCTCATGAGGTTTCAACTGTCGACTAGCATACGCAATAACCCTTCCGTTCTGCATTAGAACTGCTCCCAAACCAACAATACAAGCATCAGTGTAAACCTCTAATTTGCTCTTCCCATCCGGAACAGCAAGTACTGGTGCACTAGTGAGCCTTATCTTCAATTCCTGAAAAGCTTCTTCACATTGAGGCGTCCATTTGAATTTCGCTCCTTTTTTGGGCAGCTTAGTCAAATGCGAAGAAATCTTGGAATAATCTCTAATAAATCTCCTGTAGTAACCAGCCAATCCTAGAAAACTGCGAACTTCCGTCGGTGTCTCTGGCTGTTTCCATTCCAAAATAGTTTCAACTTTTGCTAGGTCTACAGAAATGCCTTCACCCGAAACAATGTGCCCTAAAAATTTAACTTCTGATTTCCAGAAGTGACACTTCGAAAACTTCGCCTTCAGCACATTCTTTCTCAGAGTCTCCAATACAATCCTCAAATGTTCCTTGTGCTCTTCTTCGGATTTGGAATAGACTAAGATATCATCAATGAATACCAGCACAAACTTATTCAATACATCCCTAAAGACTCGGTTCATGAGGTCAACGAAATAAGCAGGAGCGTTGGTTAATCCGAACGGCATAACCAACCACTCATAGAAACAATTCGGTCCCCTAAATGCAGTCAAGGGAATACTGTCTTCAGCTACCCTCAACTGGTGGAAACCTGAAGCTAGATCCAATTGAGAAAAGATAGAAGCACCATGCAACTGGTCAAAAAGATCATCGATGCGAGGAAGAGGATATTTATTACGCATAGTCACTTTGTTCAATTCTCTATAATCCACACAGAACCTCAGTGATCCATCCGATTTGGTCACAAACACTGCCGCTGAACCCCAACAAGAAAAACTAGGTCTAATCAATCCCTTCTCTAAAAGATCCTGCGTCTTCTTAATCAACTCTTCTCTTTCCCTGGGAGCCATTCTCCTACTGGGTTGAATTACTGGTACAACTCCTGGAATCAAATCAATACGGAATTCGATTTCTCGATGTGGTGGCAAACACTTAACTTCTTCAAAAACATCAGCAAAATCTTGAACCACATCGATGTCTTCAACACTCTCTTCAGATGTCTCCATTCCATGCAGAAGACTGCTCAAGTGAATTCCAGAATTATCACACGACACTCTGGCAATTCTACCCAGATCAGTTTCCAATGAAACTGTTCTCTCATCACAATCCAAGACGGCTTTATACTTATCCAGCCAATCCATACCCAAAATAAGATCAAATCCCTTAAAATTCAACACATACGGGTCACAAGAGAAACTGTGGGATAGATAAGAGATCTTCAAGTCCTTACAAATAGAGTCTAATTTGGTCACCCCTCCTATAGGATTAGACACCAAGATAGAACTATCTACTGAACTAGGGGTAAGGGAAAACTTTTCAACAGAGTCCAAAGAAATAAAACTCAAGGAAGCACCTGAACAAGTAACTCAACCAATTTAGATAGGTATATATATATATAATATTGAAAATACAAATACGCACTCTCAAGATAAATATACACAAGAGCCTAAGTACTCGCTTTACCTAGCGCTCTGATACCAACTGTGACGACCCGCCTTTCTCAATCCCAGAAAGACGTTTCATCATTAAGAAAGAAAGGGATAGAAATAGAAAAGAATAGAAGAAAGAACAACAACATCAGAATCTCATAGCGGAATGGAACAAAATATAATACATCACATATCTATTACATAGTTATACATATATCAGAGTCATACAATATCATATAACAGGACTGTCATATACATACATGACCATACATACATCCAAAATACAGCATCACTAACTACACAGCGGAACTACATATATAGATACATACGTCTGGTCTTCTTCCCAAAATAGCTCCTCCAGAAAAGCAACACTTCCAATACCTATCACTTGGCTACTCGTAAAAATTTGAGTACCCGAGAGTTTATGAAAACACAAAATATAAACTCCGGGTCAGACATGGGTCTGGTATGAGTAAACAGGTTAAAGTTGCTTAACTTTGAAAATCATTTGAAAATAAAGGTATCCCGTAAGACTCCCCACAAATAAATACGGGTAAGTTTTTACCTTACGCTAACCAAAACATTTTATAGGAAATTCTGTGATATTATAATAGTGTCTAGGGTTTTCAAGTAAATAGAAAATAGCCAAAATTGTTACATCTATTAAATTCCAGCTACTAGCCACAAAAGTGGGTAATACAAATCAAAACCGTAGGGTCTCGTAGGGTAAATGGATTCCCAACAATGGCAGGGCTACTGGGGTACCGCTCGTCACAGTACGGGGCCTAGATCACCGTACCGAGGATTACTCCCTTCATCCCCTGCAACACAAGGCCGGAACCATTCCTTACTGAACAGTCCCGAACAAGATAACCCCGCAGTTGTGGCCAACAACTGCCCACTAAGCCAAAATAAAAAGGCACATCTAGACAGGGGAAAATCTTGTCCTGCTTGGGCATGACCCACCTAACCTTGCTGCATCTCCCCTGTTTTAGCCATTCCCGATTGATGAGGCTTGAGGCTACGATTACCTTTATTGAACATATCACTTAGAATGCTCATCGTCCGCCTGACGATGTGTTGTAAGCATTCAATCCATACAAGTTCGTTCCGGGTTCGAACGAAACCGAAGGCATTATCTCGTTACACTCATTTTGGAATCACCCTCAGAGTTAATGACGATAACCCTTGCATTCTGAAACACCATCTTGATCTCCATTTGATAAATTACGACCTATCGTTTAATTTGGATCGATGTGGTTTTCGAAGAATCAAAATTAATTCTTCCGATCCCGGTCTCATCGGATTCAAACGCCATTTTAAGGGCCAAGTTGTCTATTTAACTTAACAGTTTAATTAAATATCAGAAATTAACATAACAGATATATCAGATAAATCATATACAGTTAACACAGATATCCATAATATATCACAACATGTCACAGAAGTATCATCAACAGATATCACAGTCAATCAACATAATTATCAATGCATATCAAACAGTTTTGGTTTTACTTAACTAATTTAATTGCTTAAGAATAAACTATTTTATTCTGTTTAATTAATTACTGATTTATTAACTTATTGATGATCAATTTATTAATTAGTTGATCATTAATAATTAATTTGTTAATCATCTATTCATTAACTATTACTCAATTACTCAAATAATTAGTTGATTCTTAATTATTAATTAATAATTTACTTATTAAAAATGAATTAATTATTTAATTATCACAAATTACTTTACTTATCAATTTAATAGCATAAGTACTGATTAAACACTTAAGTTAATTTTCATTAATTAACTTCCAGTAATAAGTTAACGTTATTAAGCTATAAAAGTTCTTTAACATATAATTTATTTTACTTAACAAATTTACAGTTATCAATTTAAATCTTCAAGTAAAAACTGATTAATATCAATCTAACTAATTAATCACTAACTATAAAAATGCTAAACCAAAATTGTTTTTACTGTATGATCATATTGTAACGAACCTGGGTCAGCTCCCTTTTTCCTCGTGACTGTCTCGTGTTATTCCCTTACCTTCCCCGTGTTTCTCTCCCTTCCCCTTTCTTCTTCTCTCCAGTTCTTCTTTTTTTTTCTTTTTTTCATGTTAAGTTAAGTTGTAAACGCTTATCTGAAACCACTCTCGCACGCGACTCGGAGAAAACACGTGAATTACTCGAAGCATCCTCACAAATGTCTCGAGCACGCCCCACTCATTGATCCTCGAACCCCACTTCGCCACCGTGCACGTGCACGGTGGCTCACCTTGCCTGCGGCGACTCCCTATAGTCCCCACACACCACAACTGATCTACTTAAGCGAATTCGAGGCCCAAAATTCAATTACAAGTCGAAATGAAGAGTTCGACCTGTAGCTCTAACAAACGAAAACACATCACTGATGAACAAATCACGCGTGCAGCCACCACACATCACCAGAGGTGATGAAAATTCGCCAGAACGTCACTCTCACCTCCACCTAGCTCCACCTACAGTCGCGCTTCACTCGGTTCCATATTGGGGCCGAAATGAATTCTTTATAGAGCTTTGAAAACATATGGGCTTAAACCCTATTTATGATTCAAACTCAAAACATATGCATTCGAAAAATAAATTACTATTTTTCTAGGGTTGATATCTCTTTAATCTTGCTTCATACCAAATTCCAGGAATTAAAATTTCATTAATCTTCCAAATTTGACAAATATGCAGTAAAATTTCAATGCAAAACTGCTCAACAAATCTTTGATTACAAATTACAATTTTTATGTGTAAAATCATAATTTTGTTTATGAAAACTAATTATACAATTGGATTTACAAATTTCGACATTTGAATTTTAAAGCTTAATTTTCTTTTTAAACCTGTAGTTTGGTATACAGGGTTAATATCCTACTGTGAAACATCAAACATGCTTACAGGCTTTGTTTTCATATAAACAACTTGAACTTTCACAATACAAAATTTTAAATAGTCATATGAATAAGACTTGTAAATTTATTTGCTTTACTTTGTAACAACTTGAAGTATTGATCAAGAACAGCTATAAGAGTTTCCAGATCAAACAAACATACACAGAGCAGTAAGTTAAACTATATAAAGCACATATCATAAACAAATATACAAACTAAAGTTGAAATTAGTTTGTTTACTCACCAATCAAAAACGGTTGAACAGAAAGTGTTGAAGAAGATACTTGCAAATGAAACTTTCCTGAAGCTCCCCTCTACTCTTCTTTTCTGTTTCTATTTCTTTGCTTGTTTAAAGTTTTTTTTCTTTTAGTTTAAGTTTGTTTGCAAAGCCAATAGAGGTTTCTCAGGGTTACTTTATAATTTTAGGTTCGTATATATAAACTGATGATATATAAGTAGATTTATATAGAAGCTTAATACAGGTTGTAGCTGGCCAGTTATTATTTGCAAGTCACTCTTTCTTTTTATTGGTTAAGATAGTATATACTGCAGTGAAATGATATAGGATTTCGGCTACATGTACTTGATTAAACAAGAAATTATGCTATTTAATGTTCATGCTCTTAATTATGATGGCAAGTAATAAATGTTTACAGATAATTGCTATATGTACAAAGATATTTATGACAGCAAGTTATTAATGGTTACTGACAGTTTCTATTAGTACAAAGATATTTGTGTTATTTGCTTTGTGTTGTACAAGACATTTATCATTATTCTCGGCCAAACCTGTTTGTAAGCTACAGGTTTTTTTTTTCTTTCTGTTTTATCTATGAAGTGATAACTTGTTTTATGTTGAAATGAACTTTGTTTCTAATGCCTGAATGTTTTCATTTGTTAAATATAACCTGTCTTGTTTCCTTGCATCATTCACTTGCATATACATGTTATATGTTGTTCAAACTTCCTGATATGATTTATTGTTAACATTTTTGTTTATTTATTTTGTTAGTTATATTTTATATGAAGTTTTATACTTGTTCAAATGATGTTTTTAACATTTGATTTAAGGATGTTGTGTTGTACAAATGTGGATGTTGAAGATTGTTGTTTGTCTAAAAATACTTATGTTTATATATGTCAAATTATAATTTATATTTTGTATTTTTATGTTACTTTGATTACATTTATATTATATGATTGTGTTTTATACTAGTTTTGTACTTCCATATTTATGTTAAATAATTTCATGTTTGTTTATTTTAAAACTTATCATTTTTAAAAACTAAAATTGTATTCATATGTATTTTATCAAATATCAAATAATGAATCTTTGATTTGATTCTATTGAATAAGACAAATTTTGTTTTAATGGTTTTGAAGTATTTAAATTTTAAATTACAAATCAAAATTTCCTTTTACAAACATATATAACTGTTAAACATTTAATAACTCATAAATTTAAATATTGACAAGCTTATATTTGATTTAAATTAGTTTAAATATTTATTAAAATATATCGTCAAAATTCCGGGTCGTTACATTCCTCCCCCCTTAAAAGAATTTCGTCCTCGAAATTTAAACAACAGTAAATTCAAAAGCTTCTATATTAACAATCCAAACATACATATCATTCATACAATAGCAAACAAACAAACAGTCTATACTCAACAAACAACACTAGTTATCCGAACATAAATCCGGATAAGCACTCCTAAAACTATCGAGAGTTTCCCAGGTACAATCTCTGGGATCCTCACTCCATTGCACCTTAATGAGTTTCACCACTTTGTTCCTGAGTTGCTTCTCGTCTCTGTCGACAATCTGAACTGGATTTCTGACCACAGTTAAATTGGGTTCCACTTCCAAATCTTCTTGAATTACCGGTTCCACAACCAGTGAGGGATCATGAACAAATTTCCTCAAATGTGATACATGAAACACATTGTGAATCCCAGACATCCGCTCTGGTAATTCAACCCTGTAGGCCACAGTTCCAATTCTCTCCAACACTCGGAATGGTCCAATGTATCTCGGAGAAAGTTTTCCCGTCTTTCCGAATCTTATAGCACCTTTAATTGGGGAAACTTTAACAAAAACCAAGTCTCCGATCTCAAATTCCAATGGCCTTCGTCTTCTATCCGCATACTTCTTCTGACGATCTTGAGCAGCTTTCATCCTTTTCTTGATAAGCTTAATCTTCGCAGAAGCTTCACGAATAAGATCGGGTCCTAACACAAGACGATCCTTCGATTCAATCCAACAAGATGGAGATCTACACGTTCTTCCGTATAAAGCTTCATAAGGAGCCATCTTAATACTTTCTTGATAACTGTTATTATAAGATAATTCCACTAAATGAAGATCCTCCAAAATCTGTACCCGGTGTTTATATTTCCTCCCAAGATCCTCCAAAATCTAAAACACAAGCCCGTAGCATATCCTCAAGAATACGATTCAGCCTCTCTGTCTGTCCGTCCGTTTGAGGATGATAGGCTGTACTTAATCTCAAATCTGTACCCATCGCTGATTGCAGAGCTTCCTAAAATTTGCTAGTGAAAATAGGATCACGATCACTTACTATGCTGACTGGGACACCATGCAATCGAACTATCTCTTTCAAGAATATTTCTGCCAAAGAAACTGCAGTACGGGTTGCCATTATTGGTATAAAATGGGCACTCTTAGTTAAACGATCTACAATAACCCATATACTGTCATTTCCTTTGCTGGTTCTAGGCAAACCATCAATAAAATCCATTGAGATCATTTCCCATTTCCAATTCGGAATTTCCAGAGGTTGCAATAACCCGGCAGATTTCTGTTGATCACCTTTAACTTGCTGACAAATGGCACAACTGTTCACAAATCTAGCAACATCCTTTTTTCATATTCGGCCACCAGAAAGCTCTCCTCATGTCTTTATACATCTTCGAGATTCCAGGATGAATATTCAATTTGGAACAATGACTTTCTGATAAAACTTCCTGCCTCAACTCCTTGTCATTCGGAACACAGATTCTCCCATTGATCCTTAGTGTTCCTTGGTCATCAATGTCAAAACTGGGACTCTGACCCTTCCTGACTCTTTTGATGACCCTCCTCAACATCTTATCAGATTCTTGCTTGCTTGATATCCTTTCAATAAGAGATGGAACCACCTCCAAAAGAGATAAAACTGCATTCCTACTGAGAGCATCAGCTACGACATTCGCTTTCCCCGGAGTGTACAGAATATCCAGATCATTGTAATAAAGTATTCATTGATGTGTTTGATAGGTCTTCCCCTTTTTGTGTTTTTTGGATTTCTAATTGATGATTTCTAGAATTTGTGTTTCACCTATTTTTGTGATTTATTTTGATAAGCTTTGTCAATATTTGTGGTTTGGTGAATAAAATAAAGAATATGACATTCTTTTTGGTGTTTGGGGATTCTTGAGATATTGTATGATTTTTGTTGTTATTTATTGTATACTTGTCACAGTATGACATTATTGTTATCGTACATTTTTGTTGTGTCTCTTATCCTATCTCATTTTATATGATATTTATAGCTATACTGATCCGTTTATTATTTTCTTCTTAAATAATACTCGGGTCAGACCGAGGTATTTCAGGTGCTTCTGCTTGACTTCTTATCGGGGTACGTCATTTGACTTTTGGCTAACTATTTATCTCAGTAGTTTTTGTTGTATTCATTCGAGATAGAGACTACTTGATGTATACATATTCTTTTGTCTAGCACTTGTACCTATTCTTTTGTGATGTTGTGGATCTTTTATGACCACTACTTTGATGTATACTTCTATGTGTTATATTCATATCTACTTTTGCCTTAGTGTTATGAATATCTGTGACTGATTTATGTTATGCTTATTTTATATTTGTTTCTGAAGATCACTTAGCCTCTGTGTAGTAGCCTTGTGTTCATATTTGATGTGTCTCTTGAAATGAAATGCATGTTGTACTATCTAGCATATCAGTACTCGCACAAAGCAATTACATAGATGGTCGCTCCTCAACAGCCTTATTCTTCATGCTAGTGGACGGCATTACCTCGTAGTGTCCTTGGCTAGTGTGAGTATAGAGGTGGGGCCTCACAGCATGGTATCAAAGCCAAACTTCGAAACAATATACAATATTGTAGCAAGGATCATTGTCCTAAGTCTTTTTAGGAATCGTGCCTTAGGATTTATCCGAGTCTTAGGACCCGTTCTATCCTAATTTCTTTTATGATCCCTTGTTTTATCAATCATGACTGTTTGATATTCATTTTGAGAATAACTTTTTTCTCTTCTTTCTTTCTTTCTTAAAGAAGAGAAATGGTTAGATCTTGTCGTCCCAGCGCCGATCAATCCAGTGCTACTCCTCAGAAGGGAGTATTCATGTCTGCCCAGCAATTTTAGATCTTGTAAAGAATGTTCAAGCTGTCGGACCCATTCCAAAGCCTACTCATCCTAAATTAGGGTTTGCACGCTTGCACCTAGATTATAACGATTTGAGCGGAAGTCCATTCAAAGGTTTCGAAAGCGTTATAGAAATCCAAGCTTGGCTCAAATCATGCGATCGCATCTTTTCTCGCATGAATCTTGTTGATATACGTCGAGTCCAAGTGGCTTCTGGCATGCTCCAAGAAAGAGCATTAGATTGGTATGAGCTTTTGATTTCTGAGATTGTCGAAGTAGATCTTACTTAGGAGCACTCCGAGAAAGATTCGAATTGTTGTACCAAAGGCGAAAAGGTAACTTTGGCCCGGCGTTTTATTGGCTTTGTTCAGGGTGAATCTTCTGTAATGGATTACATCGCATCTTTCGAATCTCTCTCTAAATATGGGGTCGAGTATATTTATACCCCATTGAAGAAAAATCAGAGATTTGTCTATGTGTTGAATAAGAATCTAAAAAAGTCTTTACTTTTGAAACTAGAAGTTTCTTTTGATCAGCTTGTTAATATCGCTCTTCGACTTGAAGAGGCCGATAAAGAAAGTGATGTTGAAGTTATGGGTGCCAAAAAAAACTTCAAAAACAATAAGAAGAGGCCTATTAAGTTCGAAAGTCCTAATCCCAACAAGAGATTGAAGCAAGTAACTTCGGTAGCAAAGTCACCGATCCCCAATCGTGGAGAATGCTACAATTGTGGCTCTAAGGACCACTATATAAATAGGTGTCCAAGGCCTATTTTTTGCCGTTATTGCAAAAGTTCAGATAATTATATATCTTCATGTCCCAAACTTCAAAGCAAGAGAGAGGGAGAGCTGAATGTTGTGCAAGCTCCTAGTGACACTTCTCTTGGTCAAGGTATTTTTCATTCACTCCTTGATGACAATTGTTTTGTGATTATCCCATTCGAGTTCTTGTTGATATGGGTTCACCTCTTTATTTTATATCAAAAGAACTTGTTGATTCTTTTATTTAAACATTTTCGGCTTGATGACTTCGATGAGAATTGCGAATTCGATTGGTGGATCCACAACACTCAGTTTGCTGTGTAAAGATGTCGAGATTATTTTATGTGATTCTTCTTTTCGAGCCAATTTGCATGTTATGCGTTACTTAGGCTTCGGAATTGATTTTTGAAGAAGGATTGGCTTAATCATTATGAAGCCCATATCCTATGCCCCGTGGGGACAATCTCTCGTCGACGTCCTCAATCTTTTATGCAGATTTCTATTTTTCATAGTGATTTCGATTCCAATTTGGTGGTATCATTTTATTCTCTAGACCCACTTATCGAGGAAGATGTTATTTCCCTCAATGAAGTAGTTCGAGAATTTCTCGATATCTTTGAGCTTGTCTTAGAATTACAACCTAAGCGATCTATTGAGTGATGCTAAGGTCTTTTGCTCGACCTTGCCACAGGGTTTCATCAGCTACGAGTTGCGGAGGATAGCGTTCCCCTTACCGCTTTCCGCGCTCGTTATGATTCTTATGAATGACTCATGATGTCACTCGGTTTGTCCAGCTTATTTCATCCATCTTATGAATTGAGTATTCTATGAATATTTCGATGTGATCATCCTTGTATTTATTGATTATGGATGAAAAGAACAATTTAAGATTTGCAAATCTTTTTAATGAGATATTTATAAGTATAATTGGATTTTGTTCTTAAAACACGCAAAGAATATACGTAAAATTTTTAAGAGGCATGTTTATCATATAGAAAATGATTTTGTGTTGTTTTGCTCATTGAGTGCTTTAAGAATTCTGGTCGATGCGATTGATCAATGTTATCGATAGGAATCTCCTAAACGCTATGATGAGACAGTCAGACACAATAAATTGACTTGAAAGAAGTAAATATTTCTTAAAAGATGATTACATAAAGTTCATTGTAATTTTAAATGTATTAGATTTTCGAGAAAGAAGATCTTTTAAAAGAACTCCTTTCCGATGCTCCTATTCTTGTGATTCCCGAAGGGAACCAAGACTTCACTGTTTATACCAATGCTAGTCATGTTTGTTTGGGTGTCGTTCTCTTGCAAAAGGGAACGTGCTATCACTTATGCTTCTATACAATTAAAGCCTATCGAGACTAGGTATGCCACACATGATCCAATGCTTGCGGCCATTGTTTTCTCTTTTAGAATTTGGCAACATTATTTTTTTGGGAGAGAAATTCGTTCTCTACACCGATCTTAAATCTTTGAAGTATTTATTTTCTCAAAAGGAACTTATGTTGCGTCAAGAATGTTGGCTCGAGTTCCTTGCATCTTATGATCTTGATATTCTTTATACTCCCGGAAAGGGGAAATCGTGAAGCGGATACCCTTAGTCGTAAGCAACAAGCGATTGTTTCTATGATGATGTCCGAATGGAATGATCTTTCTAACGGGTTCATCTTCCGTACCGTTATTGTATTACGTCGTTGCACCGGCTCAATTTTCTGCTATTCATAACGTTTTCCACGTCTCTCAACTACGGAAATGCCTTATGGATTCTAATTCTATTCTTGAGTCCGGTGTTATTGAAGAAATTGAAGTTTAACCTAATTTGACTTATGAGCGAACACATCCAGGCTTACTTTCTCGTGCTCCTTAAGGTGAACTTCTCATTTCAAAATTTCTACTTTTTTGTTGATATGCTTTTATGGTTGTTACTCTTTATTTTCTTATTAAGCATTGCGAGGAAGCAATTTCTTTAAGGAGGGGAGTCTGTAACATCCCGTATATTTTACGATTGTATATTTAAATGTTTTATTTAAATATAGCATCGTTAGTCGGATTGAAGTCCGAAATGCTACCTTTTGCAAATAGTCAAATTAGGACTCGAGACCACTTCCATTGAGTCCAAAACGGCATTTGCGACCTTTGTGAGTATAAACATCGATATGTTTGGAGTTGAGTAGAATTTTTCTATTTTTCTATTGGGCTTTGGGTTTGGGTTTCAGCCTATTAACCCAACATAATACCCTAACTCCACCCTTCCTCTTCATTCATTCTCATTTCCTAATACACTCAAGCTAAAGAAAAATAGAGGGAAGAAAGGAGACTCAAAATTCCTAAGCCCTAGTTTTGCTACGAAATTCAAATTAAAGTTTATAGAAATCAAGGAGAAACTTTAGGTAAGCATCCTCTTCATCTTCTCCATCTTAATCCCTCTTCCATTTTCAGAAATTCCTAAACCTTAACTTAGGAAATAATTTTCTTATGAGTTTAGATTGAAGCTTCTTGAGTTGAAATTGAAGAGTGGTTGATCTTGCCTTGTCTTATAGCTTCTCACTTATGTTTTTGGGTTTAAAGGTGAGTTTTTTAACTCACATCTATGTCTATACCTTTCTTTGTTGTAAGGTATGAATTCCTAACATCTATTCATGTTTAGTTTCTTTTGATTTGAATTGATTTGGTGAATTTTCCAATTTTTGGTTTTGAAGTCCAAATTTATGAAAATCATATTATGGACGCTTGGCATGCTATTTGGGATGTGTCGAAGAACCTATACGGCTGGGTTGTCGCTTGGCGTAAATCCCTAGTCGTCGTTCTCGCTCAATCGCTCCCAAATCGTTTTGGCCATCATGGCCTAGGAAAATTGTTGCCCAGCCTAGGCATCCAGACGTCTGAAATTAAGGTTCAGACGTCTGGTTATGCAATATGGAGAAAATGAAGAAACGGTAGAAAATAAAAATGGCAGTGACTAATTTCAGATGTCTAAATTATAGGTTCAGACGTCTGAAAAGGGTCTAAGACGTCTGCTCTGAAATTTTAGACGTCTGGATGGTTCTTTGGAATATTTTCAGATCAAATCCAGACGTCTGGAATTAACTCCTCAGACGTCTGGAACTGTACATTTTTGCCTATTTGCCTAATTTTTGAGTAAATTTCCAATGTTTATCGATTTATCACTACAACAAAACCGTCTTCTTACAACGGGCAATGTCCGTTGTAATATGGTTTCGCAATGGGCATGTGTCCGTTGTAATAGGCCTCGTTGTAATAGATCCACCATATTTTACAACGGGCATAGCACGTTGTAAAAATCGTTGCAGTATACCTTTTTACAACAGGTTATGACCGTTGTAATAGACTATATAACAACGTGCAATGACCGTTGTAAAAAGCTCATATAACAACGCACATTGCCTGTTGCAAAATAAATGCAAATTTTAAAAAAATACAACAGCATCAAAATCTGATGGAGCTATTATCACAAAATGCCCAGTTGGTCTGAAAACTAGAGGTGTAACTATAGTATCAGTCAAAATCTGATATACATTTTTAGACAACTGACATTTCTACGTTCATGATCAAGTAGATCAGCATTACACTCAGTGTCTTCCTACAGAAATCTTTACATTCGCTCATTTTCCCTTGCCCTCATCTTCTGCCATTATTCTATTACCATACGAAACAGGAAATCGGCCTAACAGGTGATATTCTATTACGAACATTGATGTAGAGAATGTCATTGCGAAGGTGGCTGTAGCACTTGATGCCTGCACCAGAGTAAAACACTAAAAATAATACATACGAGTATATAAAAAGGCCACTAATAACTCAAATTGTTAATTGAGCAATTAAAAGATCAGTAATCATGTGTGTAGATAAGACATATAAAACCATATAGTAATTTACAAAAATACATGATGGGATAATATTGTTGAAGAGAATAGTGACATCGAATAAAGTAGTAACAGTATATTTTCATTTTCGTTTTGGTATTGGTCCCTCCCAACAACAGCGATGAGTTTAAGATTTATCTCTATTTGCATCATTTGTTAGAAATGGTCAATGTAATGAATGATAACTGACGAGTTTGCTAAAAAGTTCAAAACAGATTTGCTTCCTGGTTCCAAAGCGACTTATTAGTTTATATATTGTAATCTGTTGAACCTTCATAGTTTGAGTAAGCAGAACTGAAAAGAATCTGACTCACAAACTTTAAAATCAATTTAAGTAGTTTGTGTAAGCATATTATATAGCACTAATTAGTCAAGTTACAAAAATTGTTTCCACAAAGCATATCGAACATTATTTATGAAATAATAACTGTTTTTTAGTATTAATTGAAAAACAAGCATAGGTTTGTTTCAATATGAATATTATGGATATTCATTATACAATATTGTAGAGAACAACACGACCTAGTTAATTCTCAAATGGAGATGGATCGTTCAAATGTTATGAACAACAATGCATCTCCAAACAGTACCCCTAACGACGGATATGACAATCAAGAAAATGTAACAATGCAGCAGTCTTATGTTATTCATCTAAATAGTTCACAGTGTAATTCTGAAGAAGTAGATATTTATAACGATAATGTATCAAATAATATTCAAAATCCTAGTAGTTTTAGCTCAAGGACTAGTCCAGTGTTATACAAAATGAAATTCATCATGATACTCCACTCAATACATACAATATTCGTTCGGAACATATTCTGCAAAACTCGGATTGCAACACAAATGAAACTACTCAAATGGAATTGATCATGCCTTAGAAAATATCAAAAATTGATCATGCCATCTAAGAATTTCCAATTTAAATTCAACTTTGTCCAATATGAATATGGATTAACCACAAAATTCAAACCAAGTTTGTTGCTAATTAATTGATGAAACCAAGATTTTTTGCAACTGCAGTTTTCAACTTTGCAAACTACAGTTTTGCAAAATGGTTGTTTTAAGTGCACTTTGCAAGTACAGTTGCAACTGTAGATTTACAGCCGCAGCTGCACATTCCTAAGCCCAACCACATTGTCGATTTTGCATCCTATCTACTAATGAATTCGTTATCTCTTTAATCATCACATGGACCGCCATATGTAATTCAAAGCCCGGGATACTGCTTTTCCATCGTGCGGCCCAAGTACGTAGTTCATGAAATGTGAAATGCATGTAGGAATAAGTAAGAAAATGGTATTAAGTGATAATCTGCATTTGTTACCATACATATCCATGTTGCATCATTGATATTAAAACTTGTTTTCATGCACTTTTTACCTTGCAGATAGAAATTAAAGGCATTGGTTACAGTTTTTCACTTGTGGAATTTTATTTTATTAATTTAAATTGTTGTTGTGAAGTCCATTTTTCTTAATTAAACTCAAATAGATGATCTGCAATATACATTTTTGCCTAGTGTCATATGTAGGGTTATGTGAATCTCTCACTGTCTTGTATATAGCTATGCATATGAAGCTAAATATCAGACGGTTATGGCTATCATTATTGCTTGCATGTTACATTTATATCACAACATTCTCTTACTGTACTGGTGTGTAATGCGAGTACTATTGTAAGTTGTGTAGATGTATTACTGTGGTGTGGTGTGGCATGCCATTATCTACATGCTCAACCACTTCAAAGTGTGAATCCCCAACAGCTGCTACCACCATGCCATCATCCAAACCCACAACTTGAACACACGCAACCGGAATTCACCACAATTCAACCTCTGACAACACGATTTCACCAATCACCTCACTGCACCCAGGAATTCACCGCCCTTCAACCAAATTGATTCGACAATCGCCTCGAACTCGCCTCGACTTGAAATCGCCAACCACCAAGCATCTCTGTTCGAACCCGAAACCGCGACAAATTCATCAGTTTTGGCTGTGGAATTATAAAATTTCGAATTGGATTGATTGACAATCAGTTGATTTACGTTGGTATTAAAATCTCGAGTGTTCAGAGATATTTGCAACTGAATTAGTGAAGTTTTAGGATAATAGCGATTTGGGAATTAGGAGGGAGGGACGAGGGAGAGAGTAGGAGGACGGCGTAGGAGTTTTAGGGATTTGGGAATTAGGGTTTGGGAGGAGGAAAGGATTGGTAATAAATAAAAAAACAAACGAGCCAAAATTTCATAGGTGGAACCAAGAAATTTGCCCGTTGTAAATTTGTTATATATTACAACGGGCAATAGTGAACGTTGTAAAATTAACATTTATTACAACGGGCTAGAAAGGATCGTTGTAATAGCATTCTATTACAATGGGCTATCATCGCCCGTTGTAAAGAGGGCGTTGTATAGGGCATCTATTACAACGGGCCTGAGTGGACCGTTGTAATAGCCTTCTATTACAACGGGCAGCCAATGCCCATTGTAAAAAGGACGTTGTAATAAGGTATTTTTGTTGTAGTGTATATCGATCCAATTAGTTGTTATCACTTTTATTGACTTTGATGACTTCTTTTTCTGGATTTTTGGGAATATCCATTTTGGTGGGTTTGGTATCGATTTCTTTGGATTTAATTCACGTCTTCGTATGTGAATTTTTGGTGATTGATTGTTTCTACAATCATTTCTATGGGTTGTCACTTTAAAATGCAAAGGTTTCTACACTAGTAGTAAATATTCAAACTCTTTCATCAAAACGATTGCAACATTTACTTTCAATACCAACTCGCTTTTAAAACCATTTTCCAGTCTATTAGTATACACAAACCTTTACCTCATTCGTTCGAGAAATATAATTAAACGACTTAGAAAAACAAGTGGTGTGAAACGCTTGCGTTTGCTTTGTCGGTTAATTCTTGGACTTGTTCGATTGAATTCTTGTGACAACTTTCGAGTGGAAATCTACAATCTGTTCGTAAATATCTAAGTTATGCCAGTGGTTATGGGACATGAAGCGAAACTCTCTAGTTTAGTGTAATTTACACTTATCGATCAATGATGATCATTTTGTGATATAGACTAGCGATGTGTGATGTCTCTTTGTCCGTGTGGGGGACTGTACCCGTTCTGTGGAGCTTCGGCTTATTTGGAGGAGCTTCGGCTCATTTGGAGGAGTTTTGGATCATAGTCCGCAATGGGGGGCTATACCTTGTTTGGAGGAGCTTCGGCTCATTTGGATGAGTTTCGGCTCATTTGGAAGAGCTTCGGCTCATTTGGAGGAGCTTCGCTCATAGTCCGCAATGGGGGACTATACCTTGTTTGGAGGAGCTTTGGCTCGTTTGGAGGAGCTTCGGCTTTTTGTAGGAGCTTCGGCTCATAGTCCGCAATAGGGGACTATACCCTGTTTAGAGGAGCTTCGGCTCAATTTTATGGGATAGCAACCCATTTGTGATACACGTGTTGGTGAGTTTTCATGCTCCCATTATTGATAGGTCTTCCCTTTTTTGTGTTTTTTGGGTTTTTAATTGATGATTTCTAGAATTTGTGTTTCACCTATTTTTATGATTTATTTTGATATGCTTTATCAATATTTGTGGTTTGGTGAATAAAATGAAGAATATGACATTCTTTTTGGTGTTTTGAGATTCTTGAGATATTGTATGATTTTTGTTGTTATTTAACGTATACTTGTCACAGTATGGCATTATTGTTATCATACGTTTTTGTCGTATCTCATATCCTATCTCATTTTATATGATATTTATAGCTAGATTGATCCGTTTATTATTTTCTTCTTAAATAGTACTCGGGTCTGACTGAGGTATTTCAGGTGCTTCTACTTGACTTCTTATCAGGGTCCGTCATCTGACTTTTGGCTAACTACTTATCTTAGTAGTTTTTGTTGTATACTTCCGAGATAGAGACTTATTGATGTATACATATTCTTTTGTCTAACACTTGTACCTATTATTTTGTGATGTAGTGGATCTTTTATGACCATTACTTTGATGTACACTTCTATGTGTGACATTCATATCTGTTTCTGCCTTAGTGATATGAATATCTGTGACTGATTTATGTTATATTTGTTTCCGAAGATCACATAGCCACTATGTAGTAGCCTTGTGTTCGTATTTGTTGTGTCGGATTTCCTCTTGAAATGAAATGCATGTTATACTATCTGGCATATCGATACTTGCACAAAGCAATTACATATATGGTTGCTCCTCAACAGCCTTATTCTTCGTGCTAGTCAACGGCATTACCTCGTAGTGTCCTTTGCTAGTGTGATTGTAAAAGTAGGGCGTCACACATTGAAGTAAGAGAACTTCGTCGTAAAATAAGTTTGAAATGGTAATTGGAATTATAGACAAGCGAAATCGAGTTGGGAAATTTAAAAGGAAACAAATTATTGAATTCCGAAAACTTACAAAATTCGTTAGGAATGAGTTAAGGAATTTACTAATGAAATTTGTAAAGGATTTTGAGAAATATGAAATAAATAGAATATTCTCGAAGTATTGGTAATAAAAATGATTTTAGTGAAAAATACTTATAAATATTCCTAAGTATTGGACAGGAAAGATTTGAAAGTATTTAATTTTAGGATTATTATTATAAAATATTTTCAAAGTTTTGAATTATAAATGGAGTTGAGAGAAATATTCTATGTACTGACATGATTCGAGAATATCCTATTATGGATATAAGTATTTGGATCTGTTTTTCAAATATTGAAAATTGGAAGAAATTTGATTATATATCTTTGTAAAAATATTTTGAAATAAATTTTTGAAAATTTATAAAAAGGGGACTAATGACTGCTTATGGATGTTATTTGAACCGACTATCAAATTTGACCAAATTCATTAATTGTTTCGACGAGACCGAGATTGGATTTAATTATCCAAAAACCACTTCGATCTGGTTTGTGTATTATGGACTGTGATATCTCGAAGAAAATGGAGATGGTGATTTTGGAGATTCGGTTTGTTCAGACCCAGAATAACTTGTATGGATGAATGATATCATTGCATCGTTACTGGGAAGGACGTGTTAGCATTCCATGTATCAACGCTATTAAAAAAGTAAACGTAGCCTCAAGCCTCATCAACGGGGAATGACTAAAACATGGGAGATGTAGCAGGGCTAAGTGGGTTGCACCCAATTAGGGCATGTTATCACCTTTCTAGATACCCTTGGAAATATTATATCATAATTATGGATATGGGTGTGCATAAAAAAGAGAGCGCTCGATAAGGGTGGGAACACCCGGGGTGATAACATATTCGACACTATCCAGGTCACGGGTAGGCCGGTCCTATGTTGGCAGGGGATCCAGGCGAGGTCCTTGGTACATTTTTCTAGAGGTGTACTATGATAGGTGGTAACCCAATAGCCAATTCACTGTATGGAATCCATACGAGCCTGTACGGTTTTGATTGTTTACCAAATATTGCTGAAACGTGAGTGCAAGCATTTCAGCTATTTTCTAGTTTACTTTCTATAGACACCAATATAATATTAGATGATTTTGATATAAAATGTTTTGGTTATCGTAAGGTAAAAGCCCATCGTGTTTATGTGTGACGTGGTCTCACTGGATATATTTGTTTCTCCAATGGACTTTTGAAAATAGTAATAATTCAAATTGAGTGTGTTTTCTCACACTGTTTTCCACATTGACTTGGGTATTATTTTATTATAATGCACAGGTAAAACAGGGTATTACAGATTTAGGTTAGCCATGGGGCTCAGGAGATGAGCTGGAGGATTTTATGTGTATATTATGTAATTGATTATATTACGCTTTGTGCGTAGACTGTATAGTCAGCATTGGCGAGGACAAGTTATAATAACTGTGCAGAATTGTTTTGTTGATTGTTGTACTCTGATGTTGATATGTACAAAAAAGTTATAGTTCTTTATATAAATATCTGTATTTATATATTATATATTGTTCTACTACGATTATGAGATTCTGTGTTATTGTTTCTATTTCCTTCTATCTCTTCGTTTTCTTTTCCTCTAACAATCAGGTTTTTCAGCGTTCGATTTCTTAGCATGTAATACCGTAGACCTATTAGTGTCGATTTTCGAGGGTCGAAAATCCTAGTTCATTACAATTTGCATCAGAGCTGAAGGTTAACTGAGAACCTTGGCTTTGGTGGGGATTACTCATTAGAGATAGGGTCAGCAGTACCCTGGAATGATTTTGAGTATATTAATAGATATGAGCATGTACTTGTTAGTGAATATAAATTGTTTTATATTGTGTTGGTTGATTTATTGAGTGGCTTATGAACTTTGGTTGGCACAGTCCGTACAGCTGTATCGATAGGAGTTTCTGAACACCTAAATAAAGTAATTCGACACAGTATTGTTTGAAAAGAGGGTAAATGAAATAACTTTACCCAAAGATATATTTTGGATATAAAACGAATAATTTTCATAAATTATTATAGGATATTGATGTGTTTGGATGTTATTAATATAATCAAAACAAGATGATATAAATTTTTTAAATGGTTATAAATATAACCAAATTTGAAATTATATAAATATGATTTATAAAAACGAGTTAAGCTAAAAGCAGATTCAAAGCAGAATTTGGAATTCAAAATCCTGGAAGCTTTGAGGAATATGTTAAATGGGTTTGAACTAAGTATTTGGGAATTTTGAAATCTCGGAAATTTGAAAAATATTTTTCGAAGTGTTGTGAAAATAAAATAGCATTATTTTCAAAAAATTATTTTAAATTGGATTTAAAGAATGGATTTGAAGGTGATAAAGCGCTGAACTCACTATAGTCGCTGGAATATAATTCTGGTGATGACGACAGCATCATTAGTGTTCATTTTCGAGTTTCTAAGTGATCGATTGCTATCAGAATAATTTGATATGGATACTTTTGGGTTTGGAAAACAAGTGTTGTTTTAGAAATCCCGGAAGGAATTGTTGGGATAAAAACCAGGTTTGGTTTAAATTTAAAGGGTATGATTTTGGGTATACAAATATATATATATATATAAATATATATATATATGTATGTATGTATGTATGCATGTATTTATGGTTTGAAAATAATTTTAGATGAAACTGGGTGTTTGGATTCTGGGATTGTTATTCAAGTATTAAGGGCAAGTTATAAGTAGAATAAGTTTTCGAACTTATAATTTGAAAAAATGGCATAGATAAGAAAGGAAAATCTAAAAGTTGAGATATAAAATATAATGGAATTCAGCTTAAGTCAATTAAAATAATTTTTAAAATAAAATTGTTCTGGATTTGAATTGAATTAGTGAAATGAATTAATGAAGTAGGAATTAACTTAAGCAAAGTAAATGAAAGGAGTAAATGAAGTGATGGTGATAATGGAAAGAATTAACGGATTAAGTGAATGGATTGAAAGTTAATTAGTCAAATACAACTACTTGAATATGGAGAATGATATCAATAGGGAAAGAAGAGTGAAAATTTAATTCTGGAATTAAAAATTTAACTTGAGAAAGTTTAAATAGATTGTACAAATTGAAATTTAACTTAAGATAAGTTAAATAAAAATTTTAGTTGGAATTGAAACCATATTGAATTGACTTAAAAATAAAATGTGAATATACTCGAGTATAGAAATTTTGAAAATGTGAGAAGTAAGTATATAATTTACAAAATGGAAAATAATGGAATGGCAAAACCAAAATAAAAATAGTTTGGTATTTCGGTAAAGAAATAAAAATCCAAGCTTGAATTATAAAATGAATTTTAACTCAAGTAGATTAAATGAAGTGATTTTTGATATAAAAATCTAATTGTGGATTATAAAAAGAAATTGACTAATTAGATGAATTAATTAGTTAATTAAATATGGGAATGTGACTTAACTTGGACGGTGGAAAAAAAAAATTGGAAACTGAAAATGGAACTTGAGTTGTAAATAAAAATTCGACTTAAATATAAGAGAATTAAATATATTTGGAAATGCAGTCAAATAAAATGGAATTGGATTGAAATTGTGATGTCTTGAGTTATAAAATAATTTGATTTAAGTGTAAATAAATTGAATATGGCCTTGGATATCATTTAAATAAATTCGAGAGCGAAGTTGAATATGGAATTAAAATTTGAAGTGTATTAAGTGAATGAATTAATTAAATTAATTAGTAAATGGAATGGAATTTGGTTAAATAAGAATCAATCTAAAATTAAAACGGGGTTTAATTGCAATGGACTGAAGTTACGTAGTTGAATTAATTGGTAATAAACGGATTTACTTAAGTCAATATTTTTGGATGGAAGCTTGGCTCAAATAAATTTGTGAAATGGTTATTTAATAAAATGGCATGGAATGATTCCGGGCTTAATTAAATGCATTTGAATTTAAGGAATGTGGATATGAATAGAATGCAACTAAATTGATTAAGAATAATTTTGAAATGGAATGGAATTGAATATAAATTGATTTGAATTCAATTTAAGATAGCTAAAAACTGGAATGGTTATTCATTTTAAAAGTATATCACCGAATTTGCTAGGAAATATTGTCATTCGGCACAAAATGGAAGTAAATAAAATTATACAATATATGCGGAAAGTGAATAAATTGATTTAGAATTGATCTAGAATGGATATAAATGTAATGTGTGTAATGATGAAGTTAGTGCAAGTAAATTTGGCTGTAAATCATTCGAATTGAATGAAAGGATATATGAATAGGTTGAAATTAATTAAATTGGTTTTGGAACCTTATAATTGCTTATAAATATATGTTTAGCCTGCAGTGCTTATTAAATTCATGTGTTAACTAGTTAAATAAAGGAAATTTTACTAAATTTCATGTTTCGGTACTTATGTATTTAAATTGAGTAAGTATAGGTACAAGAAGACCATTTGGCTAGATTTTTGTGGCGCAAATTGCATATAAAATAAGTTGCTCGCTTAAAAAGCTAAATAAAGGTACATTTTTGGATTAAATACTGCAATAATATAGATACCGTTATGTATTGTGTTTTTCGACCGTGTGGGCCAATGTATATATTTTTATCTCTCTTGTCATATTGCAAAAGGCTCTCCATACAATAGAGACTCCACCAATTTTTTTTCGAAATTTAGGTGTTAGAAAATTTTTAAAAAATTTTTGTTGACTAAAAAGCCGATTTTAGAATTGTAATGAAAATAAAGGGTTTAAACTATAGATGAAAGAAATTTTTTTTTTGGTGGTTCGAACTATTGGATTAGAAAGGTGAAATGTTGAGTTTTAACTAAGAGGGATTCTGAGAAGTAATGGGTTTGAAGCATTTTTCCGGCCTTAGCAATTTCGGGAATGAAATTCTTTTAATGGGGAGGAGTGTAAAGACCCAAATTTTTTGTCGTTTAATTTTTAATATTTAAATGATTTTAAATATTGAAGTGGGAATATAAATTGATTTTTGAATATGAGGATTTCGGTTGGAAACGTTAAATGAATTTAAAATCCAAATATAATGATCGTCGTAAAACGAAATATAGGATAAATAATTAAAATTGAGCTGAATATAAATTCTATTTGAATTAGAGTTTTGTTGATAATTTTTTGAAAATAGAAATTAAATTTTAAGTGATTTCGCCAATTTTTGAAATCGACGATTTAATCACACATTAAAATAAGCGATAAGGGGCACAGTCTCGGAATTCAATCAAACTAGTTCCATTGAATCCATAATAATGTATTATAATCAAATTTCAAATTTCGTAGCATTTGGAGTTACCATTTGGTCGTGCGATCTGAAAATGCCCAGAAATAATTTAATTGAATTGAATTTAAATAGTCGATTTAAAAAGTTATTTTCCACATAGGACCGAGTTAGGCCTCGAAACTAGTTCCAGTTCATTCAGAATAGTGGCATAACATTATGAACACTTCGGTAGGGGTTCAAAGTTTCGAGATATGCTAAGCGTGATATTTTGAATGTAGAAATATAATAAAAACAAATCGACTTGCCATCGGCCATTTCAAACGTTTCCATCAGCCACACTAGTATCTAATTCGAGCCGATCTACATCCCTTCTTGTTTAAAATCGCGTCTTCCCTCAGCACAAACAAACAAAATCGAGAACAAAAACATATAATCAAACTCAGTTCGAATAAAAAGAAAGAAGACTACCGACATGGTCACTCGGGAATAGAGATTAATGCCACATATGGGTGGGGGTTAAGGTGTGATGCCGGAGGCAGGACCGCGGAGGAAGTTCTGTGTTTCGTGAATTCGAATTGATGGCAGAAGGGCTCAAATGTGATTGAAGCAAGTTGCGAATTAGGGACTGGGTTTGGGGCTATGTCGCGTTCATTTGTTTTGGTGGCTGCTTGATTTTTCGGTCGTCGTGGTGATACAAGCAGAGATGCGCTGGCATATATTGGATGCCGACAACGTTTGCTTGTGTGCATCAGGTGGAGGACAATGCAACGACAGGAAGTGGTGGGCGTTCTTGCAACAGAGGGGCTGCTAGCGGGTTTCTCGATGATAGTAGAGGTGGTTGAGAACATGAAATTCAAATTCCGAGGTGAAGGAATAATTATGAACTACAGTCGCGATTGAAGAGCATGGACTTGGAAGGAGTAGTTGCGAGTGAGAGAAGGAGGGTTAGCAAAGGTGATTAAGCCTACTGAAGGTAATTGAAGTTCTAAAAATTTGTTGACTAAAGTAATTTATTGTCCAAATGTTTATAAATCCATGATTCGTCTGTACGAGGTCAAAAACTCACGAAATCAGTCATGTTGTATTCATAGCCGTGAAATATCAATTTGAAAATTAGTTTGAGATTTTTCGTAGTCGGGTGGGACTTTAGCAAATTTAAAATCGAGGTGTACGGAAAATAAAAAATCAAGGTGAGTAAATCTCACTCGTTTTGGATTGCTGAAATTATTATCAGTTTGGATGTTATATATATATATATAGGTATATATATTAGTAGTTGGATATATTTCCCACCGTTGGAGCCGATGAGACACTATGCTTCCCGAATAATAGCGGATGACCCTATATTACTGTGATATCCCAATCGAAGTGGGATTGATATTTTATGTTATCTATCATTTGTAGATGCAGGGAAACAGGTTAGAGGGATCGAACTGGATTCCTGAAAATGTTAATTTCTAATTTCATATATAGTGATATATGATTTGTGTGTATAATCTGTTATAGCTAATTGTTATGATTTGAATTATTGGATGCAATAGTAGCACTAGCCTTAATTTTGGTATTTAAAATAACTTTAAATATTATTTTTGAATTCGAAGAAATTAAAGAAGATTTTGAATATGAAAATATTTATATTGGAATTTGAATTATTTTAAAGGAAAACGATTTTGATAAAACAATATTTGATTTTTGGTTGTACTTAGCTATTCATAAATTATTTATATAGAGATTTTTAAAATAATTTATGTAAGGGATTTTTAAATGATACCTTGAAAAATATAAAAAGTTGTTGAAATCAATATTTAAAATAGTTCTGTAAAATAAATGAAATTTATAAAGAAATGGATTTATAAAAATGGAATTTTATAAATGAGATTATTTTTATAAATAATTAAAACCCAAATGAGTATAAAAATTTATAAATGATATTTATACATAAAGGAAATGATATTAGATGATAAATTGGGATAATAAATACATAATGCGAATTTATATCAAGATATGGAAATCGAGTTTTGGAAAAATAGTGGATTCTAGTTTGGAAATGTTAGAATGGTTAGGAAATCGAACATAAATCGGTTTTTTTTGAATCGAGAGGGATTTATAAATTGAAATTGGGATATTGGATTTTTAAAAATTAAAACTTATCGAGAAATAAAAATTTGTTTTAAGATGGAAGTTATGTTTAAAAAACTATATAGTTAAAGCTGTTAGCATTGAAATATTTCGAAAAATGGATTATTCAAATATTTAAATTTATTGAAATGAATTCAAATTTTATAATAGTTTTGTAAATCGATTAGTTGTTTAAAAAGATTTGGAAATGAGTTATCGATGTTTATTTAAATGTTTTTAATATTTTTCGCTAATTACTTAAACATATTATTAAAATAAATCATTATTCTTTAAAAATACTTATTATATATATACAGAGTTTTGAAAGGATTTTTAATTTATTTATACATTCTCTCGAGATTTTTGAACGGGGCTATGTAGCGGATTTGAGTTTTATAAGTAAACTTGAAGGGGATTCTAGAAACTTAAGGAATTTCCGAGTCATTGAAGTAAGAGCACTTTGGAAAAAGGATTAGGGTTCGTAAAAGAAGTTAGCAATGGTAATTGGAATATAGACAAGTGAAATTGAGTTTGGAAATTTAAAAGGAAATAAATTAATGAATTCTGAAAACTTATAGAATTCTTTAGAAGTGAGTTAAGGAATTAACTAATAAAATATGTAAAGGATTTTGAGAAATATGAAATAAACAGAATATTTCCGAAGTATTGGTAATATAAATGATTTTAGGGAAAAATTCTTATAAATATTACTATGTATTGGATGGGAAAGATTTGAAAGTATTTAACTTGGGAATTATTATTATAAAATATTTTCAAATTGTTTAATTATAAACGGAATTGAGAGAAATATTCAAAGTATTGATATGTTTCGAAAATATCCTGTTATGGATATAAGTATTTGGATTTTTTTTGAATATTGAAAATTGGGAGAGATTTGAATATATATCTTTGTAAAGATATTTTGAAATAATGTTTTGAAAATTTATAAAAAGGGGACTAGTGACAGCTTATTGATGTTATTTGATAGTTAAATAACTTTCTATCAAATTTGGCCAAATTCATTAATTGTTTTGAAGAGTCTGGGATTCAATTTAATTATTTGAAAACCAATTCAATCCGGTTTGTGCGTTATGGATTGTGATATCTCGAAGAAAATGGAGATGGTGATGTTGGAGAGTCGATTTGTTCAGACCCAGAACAACTTGTATGGATGAATGTTATCATCGCATCGTCGCCAGGAAGGCAGTGTGCATTCCAAGTATGAATGCTATTAAAAAGGTTAACGTAGCCTCAAGCCTCATCAATCGGGAATGACTAAAACAGGGAAGATGCAGCAGGGCTAAGTGCATTGCACCCAAGTAGGGTATGTTATCACCTTTCTAGATACCCTCGAAAATATTATGTTATAATTATTGATATGGGTGTGCATGAAAAAGTGAGCGCTCGATATGCGTGGGAACATCTAAGGTGATAACATATTATGTACTATCCAGGTCAGGGGTAGGTTGGTCCTGGGTATATTTTTTCTAGGGGTGTACTGTGATGGATGGTACCATAGTAGCCCAGTCTTTGTATATAATCCAATATCCACTACGAGCCTGTACGGTTTTGATTGTTTACCAAATATTGTTGAAACGTGAGATGCAAACATTTCAGCTATTTTCTAGTTTACTTTCCATAGACACTATAAAGAACCAAAAGTTTGGTAATTTGAAATCGGAATATTAAATTGGTAATTTTTAACTTGAATTTCAAATACAATGATATATTGGATAAATTAATTATTGAATTTAATAATTGGAAATTGGCTAAATTATTGAATCTTGAGTTTTAAAAATATATTGTTTGAATTAACGTATATAAATAGCCTTCCGGGGCACAATCTCGAAATTTAAATAAACCTATTCCACTGGATCCATAATTGTGTATCATTATCGAATTTCAAATTTCGTAGCATTTCGAGTTAGCGTTTGGTCTTATAGAATCTAAATGCGTTGAAATTAAAATCGAAAATTCAATATAAAAATTGGGTTCAAAAAGCTATATTTTCCATATGATCGAATTAAGACTCAAAACCTTTTCCATTGCGTTCGAAATAGGGTATAACACTATAAATGCCTAGCGGCATGCCTTGATAGGAGTTCAAAATTTCAAGTTGCTTAAATCGAGATATTTGAAAATTAAATTAATACACTGTCAAATTCAACATTTCCTTTCAGCCGAAAGTTCTTTCCAATCAGCTTGGTGATGTGATCTTACCTTTTTCTTCTTCAAAATGTTTCCTCCTTCTCTTTTTACAAGCCGAACACAGAGGAAAAAAAAGAAAAAAAAGCTCGCCTTCCGTTTTAAAACGCATTTCATCCTGCGGCCATAGTCGACGTGGACCACCAGAGGCCGTATTAAGCCTCGTGTTCAACTATAAAAGGGTGCACGACGTTGTGACATAGACAATCAATAGTGGAGATCTGGTGGATTGAAGGAGGCGGTGGCAGGAGGGTGATGAACGGTGAACGACTCTTCGATAGATTGCTGCATTTCAGAGAGTTTTGGGGCGGAGCTTCCAATTGAAGAAATCTAGGGGATTGACATCCCTAGCTTCGGCCAAAATTTAGCAAGTAGCCTGTGGCGGCGAAAAATGGATGTTGAACGGAAAACGTTTTTGTGGGTTTTCGAGGTGGTGGTGTCGTCGTTCAAGTCAAAGGTGGTGGCGCAAGGAAGCTTGGGAGTGAGGCTTCTCGGGGTCGATGGGTGGTGTGGCCAAGATGTGCTAGGCAGCGATGGGAGGTTTTTGAATAGGGCGACAACGTTAAACCGCGTTCATCATTTTTGGGGTAAAAGGCATGTTTTGGCAGGCCGGGTTTGAATGGGTAATGATTTTTTTTTGAAAAAAGAAAGGGAACTATAAATTTTGTATATAAATTTCTTATAAACTTATAAAAAGTATCTCTCTCATACAAGGTCCTTTTGGACGAGACTTTTTGCGTCGCAATCGTGATTGCGAGTGCTTCGCAATGAAACTGGATTGGATGAAATTGGAGCTTCTGAAATTTTTGGATAATTTCAAACTCGCTCGGATTAAATCGAAACCAAAACGCGGCAATAAAAAATCAATGTGTGTTGACCTCACTCAATTTTGGAAAATTAGTTAATTTTAAATAGTTAAAATTAATTACTGGATGTCTGGTTGAATTTGATAATTATTTTCAGTTTTGATGTTGTTATATATATATATATTAGTAATTGGAGTGATTATTCCAGCATTTTTATATTGCGAATGAGACCTTATGCGCCTCGATAATTGCGGATTATCCTATATACCGCGATATCCCCCTTTAAGTGGGATTGGAATTTTTATATTGTGCTATCTCTGTGGATGCAGGAAAAACAGGTTGGAAGGATCTAACTGGATTCCTCAAAAATGTTGAAATTATTTTCATATTCAGTGATATGATATGTTGAATAATCTGTGATAGGTTATGGCAAGATTTGAATTTATTTGGTGCTATGGTATTACGGGTTTAGATTTTGGTATTTTTAAAAATAGCAAAAATATGTGTTTTTAGTTTGAAAAGAAAATAAAAAGGGAAAATGGAAGTAAAAATGTTTATAGTGAAATTTGGAATAATTAAAAAGAAATGAATTTGGGAAAAATAATTTTAAAATTGTACTTGATAATTTCGGAATATTGAAAATAGAGATTTTGGAATAATGTAAATAAAAGGATTTTAAATAATAAAACTTAAGAGATTTTTGTTTAAGTGTAAAAAGATTTTAAAATCGACATTTAATTTTGTTTGGGAAAATAAAAAGGAAATTTGAAAATAAAATATAAAATTGTTGTACTAGATCTTAAATAAGATTTTAAATTATGAAATGGAAGTGGAATTAGAATATAGTTGGGTTATTGAAGAAACTGATTTAATTAAATTTACAAATCGATTAAGTATCGTGAAACCGTTATAAACGGGAAATGAAACTATGGGGTTTATAAACAAGGTTTATAGATAAAGTAAAATGATTATCAGTGGATAAATGGAAATCATAATTTACCGTGAGGTTTATAAGGAGATGGGTAAATCGGCTTAAAAATAAATGGTGGATTTATTTTTAGAAATGTGCAGGAGATTTACGGAATTGGGGCGTAAATCAAATTGGGAATAAATCGAGAAAGATTTATAAATGTTAGACTGGTTATATTGGAACTAAATTTTTTTTATTAAGAAATTGAGTTTGTTTTGAAAAGAAGGATTTTTAATTATTAACTAGGTAATTTAAAAGGTGTTTAAGAATATTTTAGAAAATTAATTATTTAGTGGTTTTAAAGTGTTTAAAGTATATTTAAATATTAATTAAGTAGTTTATAATGGGTTGATATTAAGTTAATTTTTATTTAAGAATTAATTAGTATTACTATTTTAAAAGATAAATTATTCAATATTAATATTTTATGTAATAACTTTTGTCTTAAAGAGTAATTGCCTAAAATTAACTTCGAAATTTATATAGAAATTTTATAAGTATTATTTTTGAGAAAATTATAAAATAATGTTTTCGGAAAGTAATAGTATACTTTCATGACATAATCGGAGGCAGCGAGTACGTGCAGTTATGTTTTGGATTTCTCTAAGATAGAGACCTAAACATTAAGCTTTGAATCCATGGTTGATACCATAGTGGTACTTTCCATATTATTTTAAAAAAAAGGTTTCAATATTTTTAGGAAGGATAGTTTGTGAATATACTAAATTCGATACGATAAGTACTTATCTTTGGATAAAGAGATTTAATTTATCAAAATTAAATTAAAAAAAGATTTAGTGTATTTCAGTGGAAAAGCAAATATTTGGCTGAATGATTGTTTACATGATAGTTACATAACCGACTATCAAATCTGGATCTAAATTATAACTTTGGGAATATCTAGGAGAAATACGGGAATTATATGGTATGGTTGCCTTTCGAGGTGCTATACTGTACATATAAACTCGTTTCGTTCTTGTAGGACGTTTATAAGGAAATCACTCCACAAACGGTTTAGAGGCGATCTCAGATCTTATTTTCGTCTGCTTATTTCCTAAAGAACCGGGGCTGAGTTTACCGAAATGTCGAATGTTTTCTCGAAGAGACCAGGATCAGATAACTTATCCGAAAACCACTTCGATCCAACGAATACATTATCGAATGGAAAACAAAAGAATGGAGTCAAAGATGGAGCAGTGGTGTGCAAGGGCTAATCGCTACTAACCCTGAGGATGATTCCAAAATAGATGTAGTAGGAATAGTGCCTTCGGTTCCGTTCGGACCTAGAACGGACTTATATGGATTAATGCTATCAGTACATTGTCATTGGAGGACAACGATCATTCTAAGTGAAAATTCCTTTAAAAGGTAACCGTAGCCTCTAGCCTCATCAACCGGGAATGATTGAAAAGTCGGGGAGATGCAGCAAGGCTAAAGTGGGTCGCACCCAATTAGGGTATGTTTATCACCTTTCTAGATACCCTCGGATATTATTACTACAATACATGGAAGGAGCTCAGAAAAGGGTGGGAACACCAGGCGTGATAGCATATTCAGTCTATCCAGGTTAGGGATAGTCCGGTCTAGTGTTGCAGGGGATTCCGGCGTGGTCCTCTGTATATTCTTGTAGACATGTACCGTGACAGGTGGTACCCCAGTGCCTAGTCATTCATATGGAATCCATTCTCTAATACGTGCCTTTACGGCTTTGGATGTAAACCCTAGTATGCTGGAATTTAATTAATGTTAAATTTCAGCTATTTGAATAAGTATTTGTACTTAGTCACTATTACAATATCAAAGGATTTGATATGAAATGCTTTGGTTATCGTAAGGTAAAAACCCATCGTGTTTATGCGTGATGTGGTTTTACGAGATATCATTATTTTTCAAAGGATTTTGACAACTTTAATAATTCAAATTGAGTGTATTTTCTCACGCTGTTTTCCAAACCGACTCTGGTGTTATTTTATTATAATGCTCGGGTCAAACCGAGTATTACAGATACAAGATAGGATGCTATGGAACTTAGGAGACGAGATGGATGGTGAAGACGTATTATACGTATCTGATTTATATTCTGATGTGCATTGTAGGCTGTATATTCAGCACTTGTGAGGACAAGTTATTATAATTGTCCAGTATTGAGTTATTGATGTAATGTATAAATAACAGTTATAGTTCTTTTTGTATAAAGACCAGTTGTTATCTATTGTATATTGTTCCACTGCGTTTGTGAGATTCTATGTTGTTACTTTTCTATTTCCTTTTATACCTCTTTCTCCCTTCTCTTATGATCTGGTATTTTCGGCATTTGATTGCTCGACATGTAATATAGTGAACATATTGATGTCGATTTTTGAGAGTCGAAATCCGGGCCGTCACACTTGGTATTAGAGCTGAAGGTTAAGCGAGAACCATGGCTCTAGTGGGGATTACTCATTAGAGATAGAGTCGGAAGCACCCTAGAATGAGTTTGAGTGTATTAATAGATATGAGCACGTATTTGTTAGTGAATATAAAATTGTTTTATATTGTGCTGATTGGTTTGCTGAGTAGCTTATGGATTCTGGCCAATACGAGTAATTAACGTTATTGATAGGGATCTCTAAACACTTGAAAAAAGCAATTCGACACCATATTGTTTAAAATGAGGTAAATGAAAATAATTTTACCCCAATTATTTTTATATATAAAAGGAATGATTTTTTAGAAATTATTATAGTATATATATGGTGTGCTTTGTTGTTCGAAAACGATAATATTAAACTATTATCATTATTGTTGTGGAAATTTAATAAAGGTTGGTATTATAATCAAAAGTTAAGAAATAATTTTATAATCAAATGGGGTTATATAACTAGATGATTATAAACGTGATTTATGATTTGGAATGAAATGAAATTCCGAAGTATATTTAAATATGATTTGTATAAAGGATTGAAGAGTTGGAAATTTGGGAATTTAAATTCCGTTGGTTTTGAAAATGTTTTTCATAGTTGTGGAAATAACAATGGTATTTGTTAACGCTAAAATTGAACGCTAACACCGCGGTGTAAGTAGAGATTAAGTAAAGCACCACCCGTCAATACGGGAATTAGAGGTAAGTAAAAAAGTCACGGAAAAAACAGTAAAGAGACAACAGTTTTATAGTGGTTCGGCTTCAAGTTAAGCCTATGTCCACTTTAATCTTCTTTGTTGCTGAATCGATTACAAATTTACAACAATCTTCGGTTACAACACTACTAGGACAAATAGCTAGAACTCCGATGTAGAAGAACTCTTTGAATCCATGTCGAATGTGTTAGAATTCTTCTTGAAGTTCGTTGAAGTGTCTTTCGTGTTTGAAGTGTCGGGTGAGTCGAGAAATCAGCAGAGTATAGGCGTTCCAGAAATGAGCCAAAGGATCCTCTTTTCGGTGGTGTGGGCATAGTATTTATAGGAGTTTTCTGGAGTTAGGTCATAGGTCGTGGGCGACCTAGGGTTTAGGTCGTAGGTCGTGAGCGACCTAGGGGTCAGGTTGGCCATGTTCTAGATCGTAGGCGACCTAAGGAGTACCAGGAGAGGGAATGGCGACCTAAGGTATTACGGCATAAGGAGTTGTCTTGGTTTTACGCTAGGTCGCTAGGTCGCTAGGTCGCTAGGTCGCACCTCTCATGGAATCACGAGGGTCTTTAGCCGTTAAGTTGTAGGTCGTTGAGTCCTTTAATAGGTTAGGTCGTTAGGTTGCTGTCTTCGGTAAGTCGTTAAGTCGCGGTACTTTTTAGGTCGTTACTCCGCTTTAGTAGTTAGGTCGCTGGCCCGCTTCATCGGTTAGGTCGCTAACCCGCTTCAGCTCTAGGTCGCTTACTTCCTTAGGTCGTTCAGTCATGAAATTGAGGAGTTAACGTTTTCCCCTCGAAGTACACGCCTATGCCGTAGGTCGTGTGCTTCAACCTAATTTCTCTAGGTCGTGAGTGACTGAACTGGCTCGCTAGCTTGCGTGCCGATACGTCTTCCTCTCTCTCCCCTATATAAGCCGTTAGGTCGTTTCTTCTCCCTTTATCTTATTGCTTGCATTCTGTCGCCGCCATTGCTATCTTTGAGCTCGAGAATCATCACAGCAAAACTCCTCACTGCTCCAATCACCACTCCTAACAAAAATTTTAGGTAAATTGATCACCTCTCCGTTGTATTTGCCATTGATTTCCGTGTAATCACTTCCATACGGTTTCTGTCACCCCGCCGTAATACTTCCTCTTGATTCGTCCTCCGATCACCATTAAATTGTTTGCAATTGCTCTTAGAAATGATTCGGCCTATCATTTCTCATAGTTTTCTGGCGAATGCTTTGAATCTAAGGAGTTTACAGATTTTCCTGGAAACTTGGAGGAGATAATGGAGTTTCAGGCGTTCGAGTAGGTGTTAGGTTAACGGGTTAGTGGATAGCGAGTTACGTCGTGGTGCCTATGGATGATGCAATGGTGATGGACACATGGCATCACTTGAGTGGAGGACATATCTTGGAGCTTCTGATGGGAGATAGCTCAATGTTGCCGAGTTACTTCGGAAGCGACCTAGTAGATCTTGAGTGACATACACCCTTTACGACTTAACAGATTTGACCGTCCTAACAAATCGACCGACTTAAGAATCCTTACGACCTAAAAGGAACTGAGTGACTTAACTCATAGCGACTTATCCTTTAGATCGTGTGAGCGACTTAGTCTTTAGGTCGTGTGAGTGACTTAATCTTTAGGTCGTGTGAGCGACCTAGTCTTTAGGTCATGTGAACGATTTAGTACTTAAACAACTTTTCACTGCCGAATTGCTTCTTGCGACCTAGACCAATTTCGACCCAACTTGTTAGGTCGCGAGCGACCTAGGACTTTGCCAGATTCACACTGCTTTGCCTTGAAGCATTACTTTAACTTGTAGGAGCATGAATAATGGACTTTTGACTTGAACAACATGACTTGATGGAACTCTGACCCATGCTAAGTCGCTTGAGCTTGAAAACTTGCAAAAATTTGACATCACTTAACTTGAATACCAACTTGAACTGTGGAAATAACTTGCCTGAACTTGTTGTACTCCTTTACAGATTATATTAACTTTAATGCTAATAACCTGTTAAGCACAACATTTGCAAAAAAATGGGACGAATATACTGCCACTGATCGCCCACATCAAATGACAGATTAGTCGATAAAGGATAATCAACTTAAAGAAATTATATAAAATGTTGTGAATCAACAAATTCAAGTGAAGTATTGAAGCAAAGTAATCTTAATTAATTAAAGCTGATTTGTTTGCATCAACGCTGCACTTGTATTCGGACTTAAAGCAACAAGCCCTGAAACTTTATAATTGACAAATGCCTATTAGTTTAATTTCAGTTATATTTGCTTGTCGTTTTATTAGTTTTGCACAACACTTCACATATTTAGGAAACGTACACCTTCATATTTGAATATCCAGTTCCTTGTGTAGAATGTCTTCTCAAGAAGAGATAATAGAGCAAGCTGAAGAGGTCTTTCCGATAGCCAATACACTGGATACCCCCCGAAAAGTACTCCAACTACCCTGAGTCAGCGGGCATTTAAACAACTACGTATTACGTTTGGTATTGCTGAAGCAGATGCTTTACTTCCTGGGCCAAACGATTCTGCTGACAGGCCACCCCTCGGTTTTATTGCTGTCAATCGTCAGATGTGCCTGTGTGGTGTTATTCCTCCTTTTAATGACTTTCTTCAACGACTCCTTCTCCGATTAACTATCTCTCCCTTCCAGTTGCATCCCAATGGCCACGCCATCCTAATGGGACTTTATGTGCTGTTCAGGAGGACACTTGATTGTCTTCCGAGCTTTGAAGAAATCTGTTACTTGTGCACATTCGGAAAGAACAAAGATCATCCCTCTGTCACACTCGTGAGAAGCGCCAGGAACCGTGGATTGATCGTCGATCTTCCGAAAAGCGCCCATGGGTTCTTAAATCAATTCTTCTTCGTTCGTCGCCCTCAAGGATTTTACGCCATCTAGAGAGTAGGAAGTAAGATTGCTTATCCCTGCTCTTTCCATTTGAGCTTTTCAAAGTCCGAGTTGCTAGGTGCTAACTTCATCTTTTACTTTTACAGCACTTCCTCCTCCCTCTAAAGATCCCAGCCACAAACCGACTTTTGAAAGACAAAGTGCCGTGGCGGTTGAGGAAAGAAGTATTAAATTTTTGCTGAAAGACGAATTTCTCCACGAATTTGGACTTCTGCACTCTTCCCGTTCTACTCAGCCTCATGAAGTCCCTGATTCTCCAGTAGAGACATCGGATGCCCCAGTTTCCGTCGTAGAACTTACACCGAAAGAACCTACTATTGAGGCTTCACTGGTGAAGTGTTCTGCTTCTATTGACATTGCGGGGTCATCCGGCAAACTTGCACTTGCCCCGGTCATTGAGGAAGAGGAACCTTCTCACCAATCTGGGAAGACTGCTGATGAAGGAGCTGAGGGGAAGGGTCCCGCTGGGCACGATGGTGACGACATTTTTGAGGGATTGAGCGACTTGATGATCACTTCACAGGAGCACTTTAAAGACGATACCACTACTACTAAAGTTATTTCCCCAGTAGTTGAAGCGACATCTGTCTTGCAGCAAACTTCGTCGGCCCAAGAGTTGGCACTTGCTGTAAAATCCGTCATCACCCCCAACCGAGGAGTGGTTCGTAGTTTGATGCGCGTAGTTTGCACGTTACACACACTTAGGATTTTTTGGCACTTATATGCATTCAACTTCCTTGCTTTGAAGATTTCTGAACTTCTCTTTTCTTCATTTTTAGGTTCTCCAATGGGACGAAGTGGCTCTTACCATGATGATTTCCAGCGTTATTTGAGACGCTGTTCTTATGACCCCAAGAGGTATCTTCCTGCTTCCTGGGAAACCGACGAAGAAAGAGCTGCGAGGAAAGCTCGTGAGAGGCGTGCTTATGAAGAACGCTACGGGAGAAGGGACGAACGACATGATTCTTCCCAGAGAGAGGATGATTCTTACAAACGAAAATCCCGTGATGACAAAGGGAAAAGTCGTGTCGTTGAAGATCCGAGCAAACGGGCCAAACTTGGCGAAAAGCCAGCATCTGAAATTTCTGAAAAGCCCACTGCTGCCATCTCTTTGGAAATCCCTTCCAGCTCTCCTGCCCTTCAAGGAGCTGATATTCAAATAATCGTCAGTAGGCCCCCATATCAAGTTGGACAGGGTCCGGCTACTCTTCAAAGCCGGTTTCCGCACTGGTGTTTAAAGGGAGTGCATTTTGATCTTGACTTGGTCCCAATCAATAAGCAAGCCATGTTGCGAAATCTTGATGCCGTCAAACTCGATATCGAGAGAATGTCTAGTTGGCAGAAACTTGTTGACGAACTTCAAAGAGTAAACCGTGCAAATCTTGAAGCCATGCTGACTATGGAAAATGATAAATCCAAGTGGCAGAAAGCACTCGATCAGCATGATGCAGAGATGAAGAGCATTGCCGCTTACAATGAGAAGCTTGAAGCGGAAGTTGAAAAACTTAAAGAAGAGCTTGCCACTTCTTCCACTTCTTATTCTCAAAAAGAAGAAGTGCTTCAACAACAGGTGAGAGATGCTCATGCTGGGCAAAGAGATGCTGAAGCTAAATTTGAAGCATAGCAGCAAGTTGTAGAAAGCTACCGAACTGACGTTGCTCATTTGCAAGAAAAAACCAGCTCCTAGAACATGGAAATTGAAATGCGAAAAGCTCGACTTTCTGAAGCTGAAAAAGAGCGTGGTGAAGCTATTGCCGGCAAAACAGCAGCCGAAGAATCCCATATGGCAACTAAAGCCGAAATCAGCTTTACTTTATTCGAGTTTTACATACATAGTGTTCTAGGGCGCGGTAGCCTTAGATTTTTGGGACTGACGTACGAAATCACTTTAGCCGAAGTGTGGGTAGCACCACTTGATATGTTGAGAGGTGCTGGATATGCTGAAGTAGATTTTGAGGTGCACTATCTAGAAGACGATGCACTTGCTGCTCTTGCCCGGGGAAAGGAGCAACTCGCTAAACAGCGAGCCAGAATAGCGGAAGGTGAACATTTAGGGAAAGCAACCTTAATCGACCCAGTTCAACCTTCGATTTCGGCCGACACGGATATTGTTGGCTCCAGTTCCCATTCTCCACCTCTTGCTAAAGCTGTCATTGAAAGTGCAACTGCTCGCACTGGAGATGAGACTCAAGAGAGCACTGAAGCACAGGACTTTGAAGTTGACATAGTAAAGCCTACTTCTCCAGGTAACCTCAATGTTGATCATGCTCAAGTGGACTGCTTGTTTACTTCACATGAGCTTGATGAACTTTTTGATTATTACTTAAATCTTGACGCGCCACTTTCTCCTTTCTTTATGAGAGATACTGACTTTATCTTCTCTTCTCCTGTAGTGAAAGCGCCAAGTGTTGTTCAGCCTTCCCCTCTTCCAGCTGTTCCCTCTCCGCCTCTTCAGATTACTCCTTCCGTTTCTCAACCGGGGTCACAAGAGGAGCAGATAGAAGCTCTTCAAGGCTTGGATGACCCGATTGCTTCACAAGAACAGAAGGCTGAAGAACTTGAAGAAGGCGAAAGAAACCCGGAGCAAACTATTTTTGATGACATAAAGTTGTCTGCACTTTTCACTCCGGGCAGTGAGTCTTCTTCAAGGAAGAAGGGGAAGCGTGGAGTCTCAAAGAAAAAGAGGGAAGCTTCTGCCAGCAAAGAAAAAGAAGAAGAAAATCCAATTGCACCCCTTCCTCTTTCTTCCCCTACTCTCACAAGCCGACCCAAAAAGTTAATCATCCGGCCGGGCGAGGGCTCGAAAGGTGGCAGAAGGAAGAAGTAATGGGTTTGGTCCTATGCTTTTCGTCTCGCTTTTTGCTTTTTTGCTTGTATATATAAAGACTTGTGTTGACCGGAGATTGTGCGGGTACCGGTCCCCGCCTTCTTTTATTTTGAAACATGCATATGTATAAAAGTTTCATAGTATGGAATAAAATGATACTTTTACTTGTACAAACTTCTGTCTCTATTTGAGAATGCATTTATTCTTCTTTTTCATACAAGTTTCTTTATTTTCTTTGTGTGATGTTGCAGTAAACCCATGGTATGTTGCTTGAGCATTGTTTTTATTTTTGTAACTATATTATATTGCCCCCATACCATGGTTTAGTGCAATCTCATTCACATTGGCAAGATTTTGGAGGACAACTCTTCTGTTTCGAGAAGACTTGTACTTTTTCTTTAGAGAACAACTTTTCCATTTTAAGGAGACTTGCATCCATACTTTAGAGAATAATTTTTTCCATTTTAAGGGAATATTTCTCTAATTTAGTAGAACGCGCCTTGTATTGGAGAAGTCTTCTCTTTCCCTTTTTTTTACACTTCAACTTTTGGAGATGATCACTACTATCTTTCTTCTTTTTTTTATTTGAAAGAAAAGTAGTGAATTCTCCTATACAGTGAAGTGGGCTTCGAAAGAAGGCTTTGATTTGGTACTTCAATCTTCGGAGAAAAATATTTTCATTATGGAGAAATTGATCTTTTCTTGAAAGTACAAGTACGCTTCCAAAGAGAGCTTTTCACATTCCAACTCTTGTGAAGTGTGTCTCCGAAGAGAGCTGTTTGCACTTCAACTCTGGTGAAATGGGCCTCCAAAGAGGGCTTTGCACATTTCAACTCTTGTGAAGTTTTATTTCAGATCTCGGTGAAATGTGTGCTTCCGAAGAGGTCTTTTAGCATTTCAACTCTTGTGAAGTGTGTCTCCGAAAAGAGCTTTTTGCACTTCAACTCTGGTGAAATTGGACTCCGAAGAGGACTTTGCACATTTCAACTTTTGTGAAGTTCTATTTCAGATCTCGGTGAAATATGTGCCTCCGAAGAGGTCTTTTAGCATTTCAACTCTTGTGAAGTGTGTCTCCGAAGAGAGCTGTTTGCACTTCAACTCTAGTGAAATGGGCCTCCGAAGAGGACTTTGCACATTTCAACTCTTGTGAAGTTCTATTTCAGATCTCGGTGAAATGTGTGCCTCCGAAGAGGTCTTTTAGCATTTCAACTCTTGTGAAGTGTGTCTCCGAAGAGAGCTGTTTGCACTTCAACTCTAGTGAAATGGGCCTCCGAAGAGGGCTTTGCACATTTCAACTCTTATGAAGTTTTATTTCAGATCTCGGTGAAATGTGTGCCTCCGAATAGGGCATTTGCCTAGAAGTTTCTTTCTCATGGTTGGATGGATTCACGGGGCGGACACATGTTACTTGGACGTTTGTTTGCACAAACGATCTCAACTAGTTAACAAGGGCCCTTGCCTTCCACTTGGAAGGTACCTCCGGCCATTCCACCATTCTTTTTTGGTTGAGAAAGAGAACTTTCTATTTCTGTCATGCCCCGTTAGAGGTCTTTATCCTCCGAAGAGTTGTGCCTCCGAAGAGGGCTTATGCCTCCGAAGAGGTCTTTGGTTGTTTCCTGCCTGCTTGCCCATGTCTTTTCGCCATTTGCTCATATCAGCGACTCCTTGTTATCATTTTCAAGCACACATTCCTTTCTTTTGCAAGTAGTTTGTTTTATCCAAAGAAGTGTACTTCATTGTTAAGTGAGTTTGCAGGGGCAGACACAGGCTATTTAATTGGATGTTCGTTTGCACAAACGATCACAATTAGTAAGCAAGGTCCCACCTCCGGTGGAATCATTAACTGTTTTCTTGAAGCACTTCTTATATAGGATTTGAACCTGGAATTTTTGTGGCTTAACATTTGTTTGTTGAGTGATGTCAAGGATCGCTTGGTCTTGTGATGGGTAAGTTTTGTTTTGATGGCCTGCAATATTAAATCGACATTTTAGCAATACAATTAAAATACTTTACATATATCGAAATAAAACAGGCATTTTGTAATAGTAGAGAACACAAGATTTATAGTGGTTCGGCCAAGAAAGGGGCCTACATCCACTTTATAGTTCTTATTATTCACTTGCACTGGCTTTACAATGGCTTTCAATACAAGAATCATACATCTATAATTCTTTTACAGTATTTCAGTAAAGCTTTTAAGTAAAATATGGGCGCAAGTGATTGTTGTTCCAAGCCCTTGGAATTGGATCTCCTTCGACAGTTGTCAATTTGAAAGTGCCATCAAGAAGTTTTTTGCCTATGACATACGGCCCTTCCCAGTTTGGCGCAAACACTCATGTTGCTGTCATGATCCTTTTCAAGACTAGATCCCCAATCTCAAAGCTGCGTTGGCGAACTTTGGAATTGAAGTGCCTGGCAATTCTTTGCTGATTGGCTGTAATTCTGAGCTTAGCATCTTCTCTTCTTTCATCGAGGAAGTCTAATGCTTCAAGTTGCAGCTTTTCATTTTCAGCTTGATCGAAATGGATTCTTCTGTGTGAAGGGACCTCTGTCTCCACCGGAATCATTGCTTCTGATCAAATGCCAATGAAAATGGAGTGTGCCCAGTCGTAGTTTTATGGGTAGTTCTGTATGCCCATAGTGCTAGTGGTAGCTTATCGACCCAACCACCTTTCGCTTTTTCTTGCTGTTTCTTGATGGTTGATTTGATAATTTTGTTTACTTCTTCCACTTGTCCGTTTGCCTGCGGATGAGCCACTGCTGAGCAGCTTTTTTTGATCTTGAATCGCTTGCAAAAATCTTGGAACTCTTCACTTTCGAATTGGGTGCCATTGTCTTTGATTATCTTTTAAGGCACACCATACCTGCAAACGATATTCTTAGTCACAAATTTTATCATCTTTCTAGAGGTAATAGTAGCTAATGGTTTAGATTCAGCCCATTTAGTAAAATAATCAACAGCAACAATGGCATATCTGATTCCGAACTTGGCGGTTGGCAAAGGCCCGATGAGATCTATTCCCCAAATAGCAAATGGCCATGGACTGAACATCCGTGTTATCTCGGTGGAAGGTGCTCTTGGGATTTTTGCAAATCTCCGACATCGGTCACATTTTCGGCGGTAGCTTGCAGCATCACGATTAATGTCTGGCCAAAATACCCATAATAGAAAATTTTCTTTGCTAGAGTTTGACCACCTAAATGATCTCCACACTCTCCTCCGTGTACTTCAGCTAGAATTGTCTTAGCCTTTTCCTTGGTCACACACCGGAGTAATGGCATTGAGAATCCCCATTTGTACAATCGGCCATCTTGAATTATATATCTAGAGGCTTTTCTTAGCAGCTTCTTTCGTTCTTTTGAATTTTCTGGTAGAGAACCGTTGAGCAGATATTCCATTATCGGAGTCATCCACGATTCTTGCTCTTGAGATATAGTCATGATCCAGTCAATATCCATCTCATCAGTGCTTGGAGCTGACAGGACTTCCACAGGAACTAATCCCAACAATTGAGCTTCACCAGTGCTCGCATACTTCGCGAGAGAATCTGCCTTCATGTTCTCTTCCCGGGGTATATGACTTATCGTATAATGGTCAAGATCATCGAGAAGTTCCCAGGCTCTTGACAAGTAAGCAGGCAGATTACCTCCTTTAGTTTGAAATTCTTTCTTGACTTGGCATACAATAAGCTGTGAATCACTGAAGATCTGCAACACTTTGACATTCAGTTCTTTAGCAATCTTCAAGCCAGCAATAAGAGCTTCATATTCTGCTTCATTGTTTGTCGAAGGGAATTCCAATCTCAATGCATAGCACAATGACCTCCCTTCAGGGGTTTCAAGCACAACCCCAGCTCCAAAATAGTAATCGTTTCTTGCTCCATCAACATATAATTTCCATCGAATTGGGGTATTATCAGTCACCTCTTCCTCACTATCACCTTTATCTGTACATTCTGCGATGAAATCTGCTAAAGCTTGTCCATTGATTGCCCTCCAGGGATGATAAGTGATGTCGTATTGGCTGAGTTCAATATTCCACTTCAGAAGACGACCCGAAGTCTCAGGGCGAAACATGACTTGCTTCAGAGGTTGATCAGTGAGGACTTTGATAGGATGAGCTTGGAAATATGGCCTCAATTTTCTTGACGCAATCAGTAGACAATAGGCGAGCTTTTCCAACTTTGAATAATTCATCTCTGCCCTAGTGAATCCTTTGCTGATATAATAGACCGGGCGCTGAATTTTTTCATCTTCCCGTACCAACGCTGCACTGAGAGCATGAGATGAGATTGCCAAATATACAAAAAGATCTTCACCATTGTCGGGCATAGAAAGTATTGGAGGCGTTTCTATATGACGAATGAACTCATCGAAAGCTTCCCGGCATTCAGGAGTCCAGTCAAAAATTTTCCTTCCTTTCTTCAGAACATCAAAGAATGGAATGCATTTATCTGTGGCTTTGTAAATGAACCGAATCAAGGCAGGGACTTTTCCATTGAGACTTTGCAATTCCTTCTTCGTTCTAGGAGCTTTGACTTCTCTTAAGGCAGCAATCTGAGCAGGATTAGGTTCAATGCCCCTAGCACTCACAATGAAACCCAAGAACTTTCCGGACTCCACCCCAAATGAACATTTCAAAGGATTAAGTTTCATTCCGTACTTTCGGAGGACTGCAAACATTTCTGCCAAGTGATCCATATGGTCTACTGCCTTCTTTGATTTCACCAGCATATCGTCAACATAAACTTCCATAGTTTTGCCAATCTGCAGTTTGAACATAGCATTAACAAGTCTTTGGTAAGTTGCCCCTGCATTCTTAAGTCTGAAGGGCATGACTCTATAGCAGTAGAGACTAACATCGGTGATGAAGCTCGTGTCCTCCTGATCCGGCTTATGCATCATGATCTGGTTGTATCCGGAGTAAGCATCCATAAAAGATAACAATTCATGCCCTGCTGTTCCATCCACCAACTGATCTATCCTGGGTAACGGGAAACAGTCTTTTGGGCAGGCTTTGTTTAAATCTGAGAAGTCGATGCATACTCTCCACTTTCCATTAGCTTTCTTAACCAGTACTGGATTTGAAACCCAATTCGGATAAGTAGACTCCCTGATTAAACCATTGTCCATGTGGCGATCTACCTCTTCTTTCATTGCTGCTGACCTTTCAGGACCCTGGGTTCTTCTTTTCTTCTTTACCGTTGTAAACTTCGGATAAATATTCAGAGTATGTACTGCAACTTTTGGAGATATTCCACACATATCAGCATTAGTCCAAACGAATACGTCCAGATTTGCTTTCAAGAATGATATCAAGGAATTTTGAACCATCACGCTAATTTGCCAACCCACATTCACCACTTTGTTCGGATCTTTCGGGTCAAAAGGTACTGGCACCGTTACTTCCACTAGCACCACTCTATTCTCCCCTGCACTGGCTTTTCTGGGATCCATTTCTCTTCGTGCCCAGCTATGCTCACCAGTGCAGGGTCCACCCTGTAATTGCTACAAGGTTGGTTCTTTGATGCGAACAGGGGTGCCGCATCTTTTACCATCTCTCTTTTCCTTTCTTCACGCAACTCTATAAGATAACATTCTCGGCCAGCATTCTGATCCCCTTTAATAACACCAACTCCATTATCCATGGGGAATTTCATAGTAAGGCACCATAGGGCGAGAATTGCCTTAAAAGCCGCAAGAGTTGGTCGGCCTAGGAAGGCGTTGTAGGCAGAAAATTCATCAACAACTACAAAAGTCTGCTTTCGAACCACCTTTTTCTGCATCTCTCCAAGCTCCACGAACAAGTCGATAGTTCCAATTGGCTGCTTCGGTTCCTCAGTAAACCCAATAATTTTCTACGATGAAGCTTGAACATCAGCCATCGGAATTTTCGTTTGATCGAATGTCTTTTTGAAGAGAATATTGCAAGAAGCGCCGCAATCAACAAGCACTCTCCTTACAATAGCCGGCCCAATGCCTGTACAGATGACCAAGGAATCCATGGTTGGAGCTTCAATGCCTATAGAGTCCTTGGCTCTGAACACAATGTCATCATTAAAAGTTTTCTACTGCTTCAATGGTGCAGCATCTTCCAACACAAAAACACTCTCTTGTGTTTGTGCATACTTCAAGGCACGGGCATATCTTTCCATCTCACCCCAGCTTCTGCCTGCTGGGTGAGGACCTCCCGTAATCACATTAATAACAGGCCTTTCTGATTCATACGCAGTGCTCCTCTCACTCGAGCTGGATGGATGAGCAGAAAGTTGCTGGCCCTTAGTAGATGAAGTCGGGTCATTCCTATTTCTCTTAACATATTGCTGCAACTTGTTCTCTCTCAGCAGTTCTTCAATCAAACTTTTCAGATGGCGACATTCATTGGTATCATGACCGGGTTGATTATGAAACCGACAAAATCTCCCACTTTGTGCAGCTTTTTTTCCAACTCTCAACTCAGGTGGTTTAGGATATTCCACGACATCTTTAGTAGCGAAAAAGATATTATCCAGAGTATCAATTAAAGGGGTGAAATCTAAAGGTTTTAAGAAGCGAGGTTTCTTCACATCCTTCTGTTTCTTCCCGCCATTATTCTCCCTTTTCTGATTTCCGGACTCTTTTTTGGTAGGCAGCAGTGTTATTCTTGACCTCTGTCAATGCCACTTTAGCCGGTGCATGAAGGCTTTCCAAGCGCATGAACTCATCAGCTTTCTTATGGAATTTCTCAAGCGAGTTTGGTTCCTTCATCTTTAACCATTTCCCAGACTCACTCGATTTGTCAATAGCCCTCATTAAGTAGGTCAAGACCATTCGTGGCTCTGCATTATCCACTTCAGCCTAAGCTATGTTGAAGCGGTTCAAGAAAGATCTAATAGATTCCCCAAGATTCTATTCCAGGCTAGACAGTGACATAATATCTTTTGCCTTCGAAGCATACATCATGAATTGTTCTTTAAACTTCCGAGTCAAATCAGAGAACTGGTCTATGGATCGGGCGGGTAGCTTTGTGAACCAGAGTAGAGCCACTCCTTCCAAGTATACTGAAAAGTACCGGCATTTGATGTCATCAGATGCCTTAGCACCATTCATGTGCCAATCATACTTATACAGGAATTGATTAGGGTCGCTTGCTCCCTTATAAGCCGGGATAGTAGGAGAAACAAACTTCCTTGGAAATTCAGCTTTCAATATCCTTTCAGTGAATGCAGTCTTGCTCGGAGCAAATCTCTATTCTTTTTCATCTTCTTCTCTCTGCATGCTCTCTTTCATGATTTGTCGAACCATTCCAGAGAAGTATTCCTCATCATTTAGAGGCTCTGCAGGACAGACATTGGCCATTTTCTCAGAAGTTTGTCTTGACAAGCATTCGCGAAGGGTTGGCTGTGGCCCTGATCCTCCAGCTTGGGGAGGTGTCTCTTCGACGGGGCCAGCTGCCCTTTGAGGAATATTTCCTCCTTCAACATTATGAACACCATCGGCAAAGTTTTGTTCATTATTCACTGGTTGATGGTTAGCTCCGAGCAGCGTTCAACCTTTCCAACATTAGAGTATTTTGAGCTTCCATTTGCTGATATAGCCTAGAAACTACAGCCTCTAACTCCGCTCGTGTGACTCCAACACTTGGAGCTGTCTTACTTAAGCGGAGGCGAAGTGGCTGTATTCTCATGAACATCACCAGATCTAACAGATCTGCGCTTTCTTCCAGGAGCCATTATATCTGATAGACTTCTGGTTTTAAGAGAGGTTCTTTCAACAAACTTTTGCGAAGAAATGATGAAAGTAGCCTGAGTTGGGTTCTTAGTGAAAGCACCAAAAATGTTAACGCTAAAATTGAACGCTAACACCCCGGTGTAAGTAGAGATTAAGTGAAAGCACCACCCGTCAATACGGGAATTAGAAGTAAGTAGAGAAGTCACAGAAAAAACAATAAAGAGACAACAGTTTTATAGTGGTTCGGCTTCAAGTTAAGCCTACGTCCACATTAATCTTCTTTATTGCTGAATCGATTACAACTTTACAACAGTCTTCGATTACAACACTACTAGGACAAATAGCTAGAACTCCAATGTTGAAGAACTCTTTGAATCAATGTCGAATGTGTTAGATTTCTTCTTGAAGTTCGTTGAAGTGTCTTTCGTGTTTGAAGTGTCGGGTGAGTCGAGAAATCAGCAGAGTATAGGCATTCCAGAAATGAGCTAAAGGATCCTCTCTTCGGTGGTGTAGGCACAGTATTTATAGGAGTTTTCTGGAGTTAGGTCGTAGGTCGTGGGCGACCTAGGGTTTAGGTCGTAGGTCGTGAGCGACCTAGGGGTCAGGTTGGCCATGTTCTAGGTCGTGGGCGACCTAAGGAGTACCAAGAGAGGGAATGGAGACCTAAGGTATTACGGCATAAGGAGTTGTCTTGGTTTTACGCTAGGTCACTAGGTCACTAGGTCGCTAGGTCGCTAGGTCGCTAGGTCGCACCTCTCATGGAATCACCAGGGTCTTTAGCCGTTAAGTTGTAGGTCGTTGAGTCCTTTAACAGGTTAGGTCGTTAAGTTGCTGTCTTCTGTAAGTCGTTAAGTCGTGGTACCTTTTAGGTCCTTACTCCGATTCAGTAGTTAGGTCGCTGGCCCGCTTCATCGGTTAGGTCGCGAACCCACTTCAGCTCTAGGTCGCTTACTTCCTTAGGTCGTTGAGTCATGAAATTGAGGAGTTAGTAGTATTATTTAGAGAATATTTTTGAGTGGAAATATTTAAAAAGGAGTTTTAAAGAAAATAAAAGCACTGAACTCACTTTGTTCGCTGGAAAATAATTCCGATGATGATTGTGACATCATCGGTGTTCAATTTCGAGTTTCCAAGGGAGAAATTGCTACCTCAATGTTATGAATTGGAGTTTGATCGCAAAACTGGTTTTGGTTTTGAAATTCAAAGAAATAATTTGATATACCAAGGATTTTGGGTATATATGATTTGAATAAAATGATTTTTAAATACCTAAGTAATTGTTTAAACTCTGGAGTTTGATCTAAAATGTTTTATGGAATATAAATAAGTTTAAAAACTTATAAAAGTTTGAAATTTGTTTGGAATGAAATTAAGTTAAGAATAGTAAAATGGAAGTAAGTGTGATAATGGAATAAATTAGCAAAGTAAACTAATTAAATGAAGTGAATTGGAAGAAATTGGTGAATGGAATATAAATAAGTTTTGTGACTTATAAAAATGTGAAATTTGATTTTGGAATGGAATTAAACCTAACTTAAGTATAAGAGTGAATTTTGAGAAAATTAAGCCTAAGTATGCTAAATGAAATAATTATTGAAAAAAGAATTTATTATGTTGGAAATAAATTAGTGGATGAACTAATTAATTTAATAAGTAATTAAATGAAATCGAATTTGAAATTGAAAATTTGAATTGGAATAGAAACGGATATAAACCAAAGTGATGAAGTGGAAATAAAAATAAGAGCTTTGTATAAAATGTTTATAATAGACTTAAGAAATTGATGGTGAAATTTTTAAGTAAAATTGGTATTGGCAAATATACCGAGTAAGTATTTGAATGAATATTAATTAAAAGTTGTGTAAAAGGATAATTGTGAATAAGTGAATGGAAATGAAAATAAATGTGAATATAAAGAATTTAATGTAGTAAAGAGTCAATTGGAAATAAAAAGGTAGGTTGTACGTATATTATTTTATTCGCATAACGATTGGATCCAGATTTGAGAACAAAATTTCGAGATAATTTGTATCAATCCGAGTTAGGATATTTCACTCGATTTTCGATGGCGAACCCTGGATATCGATTTTTTATTGATTCTGGAACTCTCTATCATAATAGATGACTGTGCAAGGAGAATGGCAGTTTCTGATCAAGGAGCCAGATCTAAGTCCACAGAAGAGAGTCGTGTGAACGATACTAGTTGGGAAGTGAAATTGTACGATCGAGCGAGCGATCGGATTTGGTATTGCGTACGAATGGTATGCGTACATCGTACAGGTTTGGGGGAAAAAAATATTGGAAATTTAAAATACCGAATAGGATGATTTTGTATTGTATGATTGGATATTATTGGTAAGTAAGGTGCAAGTAATTAAAAGCAAAAGCTAGATTGATGTCTTCGATTTCAGAAGTAAAATTTGATTTTCCGACAAAAAGTTATGTGTTTAAATTGTTGTATGAAATTGATGATTTTATGATTGAGCCACTTGGATTTTGTTTACTTTTGATGATTTCAGCCCATAGAGGCGTTTTGTAGTTTTTCGGATCTAGCAGCGCAAAGGAGGCGCTGGCGAAATTTTTCGAAAATTTAAGGTGAAAGAAAAATTTTGAAGAAAATTCCGATATTTTAAAATTTGGTTTTAAACTATAATTTGAATGATTGAGGGGATAATATTATTGGAATCTATGGATGAAGTTGGAAATTAGCAAAAGTGGTAGTGTGGTTTCAACAAATTGATTTAGGAAAGTTGTTTAAAGTGACTGGGTTTTTGAAAAGTAAATGGGTTTTGGACCATTTTTCTCACCTAGCAATTTCGAGAATGAAATTCTTTCAAGGGGGGAAGAATGTAATGAACCGGAAGTTTGGTTATTTGAAATTGGAATATTAAATTGATTTTTAATTTTTAAAAGTTAATTTTTAACTTGAATTTCAAATATAACGATATATTAGACGAATTAATTATTGAATTTAATAATTGGAAATTGGCTAAATTATTGAATCTTGAGTTTTGGCTTGATAAAAATAATTTAAAGGCCTATAAAATTTATATTAATAATAATGAAGATAATAAAACTTTTTAAAATGAATTTAAAAGTGATTGGTTAGGTTTTAAAAATATATCGCTTGAATTAACGTATATAAATAGCCTTCCGGGGCACAATTTTAGAATTCGATGAAACAGTTCCATTGGATCCGTAATAGTGTATTATTATCGAATTTCAAATTTCGTAGCATTTGGTGTTATCGTTTTAATGTACAGGATATAAACGCGTTGAAATTAATGTCGAGAATTCACTATAATAATTGGGTTCAGAAAGCTATCTTTTCCATACGATCGAATTAGGTCTCGAAATCTTCTCCATTGCGTTCGGAATAGGGGTGTAACATTATAAATTCCTAGAAGAACGGAAAGATATGAGTTCGAAATTTCAAGTTTCTTAAATCGAAATATTTGAAAATTAAATTAATATACTGTCAAATTCAACATTTCCTTTCAACCGAAAGTTCTATCCTATCAGCCTGGTGATGTGATCGTACCACTTTCTTCTTCACTTTCTTCTTCAAAACATTTCCTCCTCTTTTTATATCAAGCCAAACACAGAGGAAAAAAATTCGCTCGTCCTCTTTTTAAAACGCAATTCGTCCTACGACCATAGTCGACGTGGACCACTAGAAGCCATATTAGGCCTCGAGTTCAACTAGAAAAGGGTGTGTGACATCGTGACGTAGACAATCAACGGTTGCGATCTAGTGGATCAAAGTGAGGCGGTGGCAGGTGGGCGATGAACAGTGAATGACTCTTCGATTGATTGTGGAGTTTTGGGGCAGAGCTTCCAACTAAGGAAATGTTAGGGATGGACAGCCCTAGCTTCGGCCAAAATTTGGAGCGGTGAAGTGGCCTGTGGCCGTGGAAAATGGAGGTTGAATGGAAAACGTTTCTTTGGGTGTTCAGGGTGGTGGTGACGTAGTTCAAGTCGAAGGTGGCGGCACAAGGAAGCTTGGGAGTGAGGCTTCTCGGGGTCGATGTGCGGTGGGGACAGTATGTGCTAGGCGGTGGTTGGAGGTTTTTGTAATGGGGCGGCAACGTGAATCTGCGTGTGTCACTTTTGGGGAAGAAGGCATGTTTAAGCGGGCCGGGTTTAAACGGGTAATGGGTTTGTTTTTTTTAAACAAAAGAAAGGGAATTGTAAATTTTTTATTTGAATTTCTTGTAAACTTATAAAAAGTATATCTCTCTCATACGAGGTCCGTTTTAGGCGAAACTTTTTGCGTTACAATCATGATGGCGAGTGCTTTGCAATGAAACTAGATTGGAAGAAATTGGAGCTTCTGAAATTTTTAGATAATTTCAAACGTTCTCGGATTAAATCGGAACCGGAACGCGACAATAAAATATCAATGTGAGTTAACCTTACTCAAATTTTGATTACTTGTTAATTTTAAATGGTTAAAATTAATTACTGGATGTCCGGTTGAATTTGATAATTATTATGAGTTTTGATGTTGTTATATATATGTGTGTATATATATATATGTATATATATATATGTATATATATGTGTATATATATATGTGCTTGTGTCTATATATATATATATATAGGATGAGAACCTATGCGCCCCGCATATTAGTGGATGACCCTATATACCACGATATCCCCCTCGAAGCGGGATTGGTATTTTTATACTGTGCTAACTTCTATGGATGTAGGAAAACAGGTAGGAGGGATCCAACTGTATTTTTCAAAAATGTTGAAATTATTTTCATATTTAGTGATATTATATGTTGAATAATCTTTGATAGGTTATAACGAGATTTGAATTTATTTGGTGCTATGGTATTACGGGTTTAGATTTTGGTATTTTTAAAATACCATGGATATGTGTTTTTAATTTGGAAACAAAATAAAAAGGGAAATTGGAAGTAAAAATGTTTATAGCGAAATATGGATTAACTAAAAAAAAATGAATTTGGGAAAAATAAATACTTTGATTTTTAAAATTGTACTTGATAATTTCAGAATACAAAAAAAAGAGATTTTGGAATAATGTAAATAAATGGATTTTAAATAGTAAAACTTAAGCAATTTTTGTTTAAGTGTAAAAAGATTTTAAATTGAGATTTAGAATAGTTTGGGAAGATAAAAAGGAAATTTGAAAATAAAATATAAAATTGTCATACTAGATCTTAAATAAGATTTTAAATTATGAAATGGAAGTGGAATCAAAATATAGTTGGGTTAAGGAAGAAATTGATTTAAAAATGGAATTTAATTTAGAAATCGATTAAGTATTGTGAAACTGTTATAAACGGGAAATGAGACTATAGGGTTTATAAATAAGGTTTATAAATAAAGTAACGTGATTATCAGTTGATAAACTGAAATTATAAATTTACGGTGAGGATTTACAAGGAGATGGGTAAATCGGTTTAAAAATAAATGGTAAAATTATTTTTATAAATGTGAAAAGGGTATTTACGGAATTGGGACGTAAATCAAATTGGGAATAAATCGAGAAAGACTTATAAATGTTAGATTGGTTATATTGAAATTAAATTTTTTTATTAAGAAATTGTTTTCTTTAAAAAGAAGGATTTTTAATTATTAACTAGGTAATTTAAAAAGTGTTTAAGAATATTTAAGAAATTTAATTATTAAGCTGTTTTAAATTGTTTAAAGATAAATATTAATTAAGTAGTTTTTAATGGGTTGATAATAAGTTAATTTTACTTAAGAATTAATCAGTATTATTATTTTAAAAGATAAATTACTCACTATTAATATTTTATATAATAACTTTTATCTTAAAAAGTAATTGACTAAAATTAACTTGGAAATTTATATAAAAATTTTATAAGTATTTTTGTGAGAAAATTATTAAATAAAGTTTTCAGAAAGTAATGGTATACTTTCATGGCATAATCGGAGGCAATGAGTGCCTGTAGTTAAGTTTTGGATTTCTCTAGGATAGAGATGTAACCAATGAGCTGTGAATCCGTGGTTCATATCGCAGTAGTACTTTCCATATTTTTTTTAAAAGGGTTTCAATATTTTTGGAAAGGACAGTTTGTGAATATACTATATTCGATACGATAAGTACATATCTTTGGATAAAGAGATTCAATTTACTAAACTTAAATTAAAAAGAGATATAGTCCTTTTCAGTGGAAAAGGAAATATTTGGTTGAATGATTGTGACGACCCGCCCTTTCGACACTCGAAAATCAACATAAATACACTTAATGTATAACATGCCGAACGATCGAGTGTCGGAACGACAGATTGTTGTGGGGAAAGAAAAGTAGGTAGAAGAATGAAGGAACTAACAAAAACAGAATCTCACAACGGATTGAATAACATATAATATAAACAATTCTTTACACAAATCAAAACTGTAATATACATATCTCACATCAGAGTACACACATTAGTCATTACCAGCCTGGACAGTTATAACAAACTGCCCTCACAATTGCTGGTAGTTTCAAAAAACACCACGGCGGAATAAACAAGTACAAGAATACATCTCGGTCTCCACCTCCTCTCCTAAGCTCCATAGCATCCAAACCTGAACCGGTAATACTCGATCTGACCGGAATATCTTGATAATATAACACCTAGGTCAGTCTGGAAAACCAGCGTGAGAAAACATACTCAATTTGAATTATTGAAGTTTCAAAATCCTTTGAAAATCAAAGTTATCTCATCAGACCGCGCCACACATAAACACGACGGGATTTTACCTTACGATAACCAAAACATTTCTTATTAAAATCGTCTGATATTATAATAGGTCTAAGTAAAAATACTTATTCAAATAGCTGAAATGCTTGCATCTCACATTTCAGCATAGTTGGGCGCAATCAAAACTGTAAACACTTATTAGAGAATGGATTCCATCCGAATGACTAGGCACTAGGGTATCGCTTATCATAGTACACGTCTAGAACGACATACCGAGGACCATGCCGGGATCCCCTGCTACACAAGACCAGACTATCCCTAACCTGGATAGACCGAATATGTTATCACCCTGGGTGTTCCCACCCATTTTCGAGCTACTTCCGTAAATCATAGTAAACACACGAGGGTATCTAGAAAGGGTATAAACATAACCTACTTGGGTGCTACCCACTTAGCCTTGCTGCATCTCCCCTGCTTTTCAGTCATTCCCGGTTGATGAGGCTAGAGGCTACGATTACCTTTTAAAGGATTTTCACTTAGAATGCTCATTGTCCTCTAATGACAATGTTTTGATAGCATTCATCCATACAGGTCCGTTCCGAGTCCGAATGAAACCGAAGACACTATTCCTACTACATCCACTTTGGAATCAGCCTTAGGGTTAGTAGCGATTAGCCCTTGCACTTCACTGCTCCATCTTCGTGAAACGACCCGCAAATCCGTACCCCTTGAGTCAACACTATTCTACAACAATCAACTCAAGTTGTACAGAAGTACGAACCATTTGGGTTAAAGAAGAAGAGGTAGAAGAAGAAAATAGAAAACAACAACAGAATCTAACCATCGCAGCGGAATAAAATATAATAGATAATAAATAATCTTTAATCAAGAATCAAATATCTCCGTTTATATATTACATCATCAGAGTACATCAATCACAGCTCAACATCAATATCATACCCATGGATACACAACAACTCAACACAGCGGAATATATATACATAAACAAGTACGGAAATACGTATCGTCATCCGAGCATTACAGTTAAATAACACCCGAGTCAGTGTGGAATACCAGCCTGAGAAATTCACACCCAATTGATTATTAAGGTTTCAAAAATCCTTTGAAAACAAAAGCTTCTCGTAAGACCATGCCACAAATAAACATGTCGAGTTTTTACCTTACGATAGCTAAAACATTTTTATTAGAATTCTCTGATATTATATTAGTGTCTATAGAAAGTAAAATAGAATCTAGCTGAAATGCTTGCATCTCACGCTTCAGCAATAGTTGGGCACAATCAAAACCGTACGGGCGCGTAGGGAAAATGGATTCCAACTAATGGCTAGGTACTGGGGTACCACCTGTAGCAGTACCTGGTCTAGATCAACGTACCGAGGAGCCACCCTAACTCCCCTGCAACACAAGATCGGAACCATCCCTTACTGGACAGTCCCGAGCAAGATCACCCCGCAGTTGGGATCAGCAACCGCCCACTAAGCCGAAATAAAAGGGACATCTAGACAGGGATGACCTCACCCTCCAGTAGGGGCAACCCACGAAGCCTTGCTGCATAACCCCTGATTTTCAGCCATTCCCATTTGATGAGGCTTGAGGCTAAGCGTTACCTTTAAGAACATATCCCTTAGAATGCCTATCGTCCACCTGACGATGTTTCGCAAGCATTCATCCATACAAGTCCGTCCCGGGTTCGAACGGAACCGAAGGCACTATTCGTACTACATCCATTTTGGAAACATCCTCAGGATTAGTAGCGACTAGCCCTTGCACTTCACTGCTCCATCTTCGACTCCGAACACGTTTCACAAAACGTACAAATCGGATCGAAGTGGTTTTCGAGAAATAAATCTCGATCCCTGTCTCTTCGAAACGATCAACGTATTTTTCCAATATTGATAGTCGGTGATTTAACTATCAATTAGTATTCACAAACAACCATCAACCAATAAATAATTTTTTCCAAATTATTTATTTATCCAAAATATCTTTACAAGATATATTTCAGATTTTCACCCCTTTTTAAAACAGTTCCAACCCAGTTTCCGCTCACGGAATAAATTACCCAGATATTTATTTCCTTTGGGACACCAAGTTCAAAATACTTTTAGATTTTAAAATAAATTTTAAAAGCACTTTATTATAGAACATACTTTACAACTTTAATCTCAAAACTGCTTTAATACTTTATTAAAATATATATACTTTAAGAATATTTTAAATAAAACCACTTTATAAAATGTAAACTAATTTTTCTTTCAAAACATAATACCAAGTCACCTTTATATAATTACTGCATTAATAGATTTGAAAACACTTGCTTTAAAAGTTAAACATTAGAGATAATAAATTTTCTAAACATGCTTTTTGAAACCACTGTTAAAACTTTTACTTATATTTAAAATTGCTTTGAAAACCATACTTGACTATCTCGAGAAATACTCTTCTCTTTCACATCCTTTAAAAATAAATCTCCATTTATTTTTAAACAAATTTACCATTTCTTTAATAAATTCACACCTTGAATTTATACTTCCAAATCCACTTTAAAATTCAAGATATCACTTTTCTTTAATTTCAATTCCAGACACTTAAATAAAATTTACAATTAACTTCTAATTTACTTCACTTTGAAATAAATTCCTTCACTTACTTTATTTATTTTAAATTCCATTAACTTTAAGATTTTTACTTCTTTATTATGAGTTAAAACCCTTTCAAAAATACCAATTTCAAATTTCCAAAATTCCTTCTTATCCTTTGATTAAATTTAACCCTTAATTTAAAAATGACTTCTTAATCTTTAAACTAACATCACTTTAGTTTAAAATTTATTCCCCTGTTAATTCAAAATTCCCACTTTTTCTATATTTATTAGAATTTTGAAATTGCTTTTACTTTATTTTATTTTTCAATTCATTATTAAATTTATTCAAATTCCCTAGAATTTATTTTACTTAAAATTTTATTCTTTTATTTCTTTTCACAAATCCAATTCTATAGATTTTGATAACTCATTACATTGAGATATTCAATTCAACCATACCATCTAATATTTCAATTACCCATAAAATCATCACACGATATCAAATATTCATAACACAGAATATTAAATGATCTAAATAAATTTGAGGAATTCAGTTGGATCCCTCCAACCTGTTTCCCTGCATCCACAGATGTTAGCACAATATATAATACCAATTTCAAATATATACTATACTATACAACACATCAATCAATTCATCCATTCAAAACATTGATATAAATTTAATCATTTAAATTTAAATTAACTGAGTGAGATTAACTCACCTTTGACTTTTGCTGTTTGCAATCCATTCCAGACTGGCTAATTTCCATGATTTTAAACCTTGTAAAATCATTAGATGTTTTATTAATATTTGATTAATCGAATAAAGTAATTTTCATTTGATAAATTACATTTAATTAATAGTAATCTATTTTGCCTAATGATTTAATTTGAACTAATAATTAAATCTTAACTAATTTTCCCTGCTAAAGAAAACTTTAGCAATTAAAAATAATTACATAAGTTAGTTTAACAATTAATCACCAGATCCATTATTTTATATATATTTCTAATTCGAAACATTTAAAATTTCTACTTACATAAATCTTATATACCTTTTCAGTTTAATATGATAAAACAGTTTAAAATTTCATCTAGAAATTTCTCGCTAAATAAAACTATTTCTGCATATATATATATATCCGGAATTTAATTGAAAACAAAACTATCTCTGTAAATCAATTTATTTACTTTTGAACTAATTATTTTATGATTTTAATTAATTAAAATAAACACAATATACCTTATTTCAAGTATAACAGAGCCCGAAACACGATCTCCCCCAAATTTGGTCGAATCAGAACCCAAACTATCGAGCTCCTCGACCTCGCCGCTATCCTGTTCCTTCACGAACCCTAAAATCCTGACTCGAGCTTCCACCTTGTTCGCGCTCGAGCACCAACGCCGCTCGAACCACCTTACCGCCTGCCTCACGTTCTCACGCTCGACCCACCGAGTCCCCACCGAGCCTCGACGCTGCCACTGAGAAGCGCGTAACCCTAGCCTACAGACGCGCGCGGCGTTCTCGACCTTCAATCGAGCCCTCCCCTAAGCTCGTCGCAACCCCTTCCCTAGCCTGAATACGTCACCGAGCCTCCATCGCGAGTTGACTCACGACATCCAAACCCTCAAATCAACATCACACTGCCTTGCTCTCACTCGGCGTGCTGCCCTACCTCAACATACTCGTAAAGAACTTCCCTCTACCTCAGACCCTAGCCGCGACCACGATGCGACTCTGCTCAGAAACGAGCTCGCGGTTCCAATTCAAAATCGAATCCGATTTCGTTACCCTTTTTTTTAGAAGATGCGAAATTGAATAGAAACTCCCGGCCCTCCCATTTCTTTTAACTGAGTTTTCGATTAGAGAGATCAAGGCTTCGACCATCAATTAAATTTTTCTTTGAAAAGCTTGAACAAGAAGTTATTGAACGAGCCTGCGTTTAAAGAAAGAATAGAGGGAACATGAAAAGATGTCCGCGTGAACAATTATTTCATCATGTCGGCTTCAACAGAGATAGGTTGGCTGCTGACTAAAATTTATGTTTTTATATTCAAAAAATATCTCCTTTAGGTACCTAGTTATTAAATTGAATTCGATATAGATTCCAGCGCGTTAATATAACATACGCTCACACAACAACTCCAAACGCTACGAAATTTGAAATCCCATAATAAAACAATATTTCGGATCCAGTGGAACTGGTTTCATTGAATTCCGAGACTGTGCCTCGGAAGGCTATTTTTTAATTCAATTTAAACGATATAAAATTTCAAAACTTAACAAAACGCTTTCAAATTCAATTTTAAAAGTTTTATCACCTTCAGTATTATTAATATGAATCTTACAAGCCTCCAAATTATTTTTATCCAACTTAAAACTCAAGATTCTACATTTAGCTCAACTTCAAATTATTTAATTCAATAATTAAATTATCAAATAAATAGTGATACTTGAATTCAAGTTAAAATTACTCTATTGAATATTTAAAATCAATTAAATATTCTGATTTTAAATGCTTGAAAATTTCGGGTCATCACATTCCTCCCTCCTTAAAAGAATTTCGTCCCCGAAATTACTAGTTAGGAAGAATGGTCAAGTACCCGTTACTATTTTCCAAAACCAAACTGTTCAACGTCCTATCCATTATCTTTTTATAAAAGACCCACTACCATTTTTACTAATATTTCCCAACTTTCCTATAGTTTCAAACAATGTTACATACTCAATCATTCAAATTCCAATTTAAAACTAAACTTTGAATTATCAAAATTTTCTCAAAATTTTTCTAACTCTCTAAATTTCCGAAAAATTTCGCCATCGTCTCCTTTGCGCGGCTAGCTCGGTACAACTACAAAACGGCTCTACGGCCTCCCAAATCCAAAAAGAAAACAAAAAGCCAAGTGGTTAGATCCAAAAAAAAACCCAATCAAATTCCATACGAAAATTTAAACACATACCTTTTTGTCGAGCAATTCTAATTTATTATCTGAAATCAAAACCAATTTTCCTTTCCCTTTTTCATACCTACATATTCTGTTTAACAAAATTATCCAATCACCACATTCAAAAACATTTTATTGACTTATTTTTTCAAAATTTCAATATTCATTCCCTTTTAAGCCCGTACGATGTACTTATATCTTTCGTACGCAATACCGAATCTGATCGCCTACTCGATAACACAATTTCACTTCCGAACTAGTATCGTCCACCCGACTTCCTAGTGCGGACTCCGATCTGGTTTCTCGATTAGAAACCGTCATTCTCCTAGCATAGCTGTAAACTATGATAGAGAATTTACAAAATCAATCAAAATTCCATATCCAGGGTTCGCCGTCAAAAATCGAGTGAAAAATCCTAACTCGGATCGATAAAATTATCTCGATATTCTGTGCTCGAAACTGGATCAAATAGCTATGCGAATAAAATAATATACGTACATCCTACGTTAAAATTCCAACTGATTATCAAATATATCAATTTCCCTTTTTTATTCACTTTCATTTTGATTGTTATTCACTTATTCACAATTCCCTCAGTCACAAATATCAGTTTCAACCTTAATTCAATTATTCACTTAGCATACTTTCAATACCAAATTTATTTAAGAATTCATTATTCTCTTCTTAAGTTCAATATAAATATTTTACCTACTTCTTACATTTATTTTCACTTTACCATTGACGTTTATATTCATTACCATCACTTTGCCCTTACAATTCCATTTAAATTCAATTTGACTTCCACTTTGAATATCGAATTAGTTTCACTTACTAATTAATTTAAATCTCACACTAAATGTTTATTGTAAACTTTACTTCTTTAGTCCTTTCGATTCCACTTACTTTATATTCACATTCAAAATAGATTTCAATTATTTAGTTCCAATTCCATTTGCTTAGCAAATTCAGATCATTTGCCGTTAATGAAAATTTCAAAAAGTTTCTAACTCCAAAATTTTCGAATTTTTTTGGCAGAGTCTCCTTTGTACGGAGGAGCTTTTGCAATTTTACAAGAGATATAAATATATATACATCGACCCACACGGTCGGAAAATAGAAAAACAGTTCATATTTCCTATTTGTATTTCGTAGGGGTACCTTATTTAGCATTTTAAAGCAAGCAACTATTTATTTAAGCAATTAGCGCAGTCAAAACCAGTCAAACGGCTTCCAAAAACCTGTATTCACTCAATTTAAACATGTAAGTGCTAAATATATGCAACTTATTAGCTTTTCACTTATTTTTAAATAGCTAACACATGAATTTTGTAAGCAATGCATATAAACAAATTTCCACAAGCAACATATAAGGTTCCAATCTAAATTTCAATTGCTTACAACCAATCCTCAAACCATTTTATTCAATCCTAAGTGATTTACACTCTCTTACCTGTACATAATTCTTTTTCAAACTCACTTTATATTAATTCTATTTTATTTTATTCACCATCATACATTCTTATTTCCTTTACATTTTAAATTTACATTTTTTTTCTTTCAATCCAGTCACTTGCATTTCATTTCATTATCCAATCAAGTTTTATTCACAAACCATTTCATAAAGCTTGCCATCAACCATTAAAATTTACCTTCGTTATTTAGTTACTTCAAGCTATTTCCATCTCAAAACTTTAAGTTCATTTTCTTCCTTAAACCAATTCTATTTTAATTTGATTCTAATCCAAATCAAACTCCATTTACTAATTTAATTCAGTTAATATACTCATCCGATTTATTTTTAATCCAAACAAGCTCATTTTCAATTTGACTCTATTCGATTTAAATTCAATTAGTGTAGTCATTCAACCTATTTAAACTTTATTTCTCATTTCAATTTACTTCTAACTTATTATATCAATAATAAAGCCATTTCAATTTTATTTCTATTCACTTGAATTTTATTTACCACTCAAACCATCACTATTTCAACTCTATTTTGTTTAACTTGAGTTCATTGCCAGCTCCCTTCGTTTAAATTAAATTAGTATATTTCATTGAATCAATATAAATCTAATTCACATTCAATAATTTATTTCTGAATTCCTCTCATTTTATAACGAGGCCATTTCCAATTTATCTCTACTTAGATTTTTATTTGCACTATAAATCATTTCTATGTTAATTCAATTCCATTCAACTTCAATTCAAATTTAATTCACTTACAATTTCAAGTTGAATTTCTATTAATAACCCAAGCTTCACTTTCAAATTTATCATTTATTCACAACTCAAATTTTTATTAACTAATTCGAGTTCCATTTCCATTTCCATATTCCATTAACTAATTTATTACCAATTAGTTTATTCAAATTTTATACTCAATATTTGATTTTCATTTCAAAAAAATCACTCTAACCGTTTTACTTGAGTTCAATCTATTTTATATTTTATGTTTTGGATTATATTTATTATCATTACAAACAGTTTTATTTGGCCTGTTCATTTTACTTCCAAGCTTTAGAAGTCACAACTTATTTATATTCATATTTCATCTATTTACAATCAATCTCATTCACATTTTACTTTTTAACTCGGAATTATACCTTTTATTTAGCTAATATATTTTATTATTCCATAAACATTTTAAACAAAATTCTAGAGTTAAACAATTTTCCAAAATTTCAATATCACCTTAGAATTCAACTATATCCAAAATTCTTTGGCAAATTCATTAATTCCTTAATTTCAAAACCAAACCCAGTTCGCACACAATTCCAATTTAAAACAACTTGGTAGCAATTTCTCTTCTCGAAACTCGAAAATGAACTTCGATGATGCTGTAGTCATCACCGAAATTATTTTTCAGCGATCGAAAGAGAATTAAATGCTTTTATCTCTTTAAAATCCCTTTCAAATATTTTTAAATTCCAAATTCCTCCACATTCAATTCCAATTCAAAAATATTCCCGAAATAATACCACTACTATTTCTCCAAAACTTTTGAAAATCATTTTCAAATCCAAATTTGAAATCCTTCCAATTTATATTCCGACATTACTCTGGGACTTTATTTCCAATGTTAAATCACATTCATAGTTTATATTTACAAATTTCTCTAGAGGTTTATTTCAATCTATAAATTACATTTATAATCTATATTTCAAATTCCATTCTGTTACATAAATTTATTTTCTCAATTTTGGTTATAAGTTCCAATTTCTTATTCAATTTCTACACAAGAGTGTTAATAATTTATTATTATCATTCTCTAACAAACAAGCATCCAAATACTATAATAATTTACAAAAATTATTTCTTTTATATACAAAAATAATTTGGGTAAAATTATTTCATTTACCTTACTTCAAAACAATACTGTGTCGAATTGTTCTATTCAAGTGTTTAGAGATCCCTATCAATAACGTTAATTACTCATATTGACCAGAATCCATAAACTACTCAATAAACTAATCAACACAATATAAAAGTCATTTTATATCCACTAACAAATACACGCTCATATCTATTAATACGCTCAAACTCATTCTAGAGTACTATTAACTCTATTTCAATGAGTAATTCCCACCAGAGCCAAGGTTATCGCTAACCTAAGCTTTGATACCAAGTGAAACGACCCGCAAATCCGTACCCCTTGAGTCAACATTATTCTACAACAATCAACTCAAGTTGTACAGAAGTACGAACCATTTGGGTTAAAGAAGAAGAGGTAGAAGAAGAAAATAGAAACAACAACAAAATCTAACCATCGCAGCGGAATAAAAATATAATAGATAATAAATAATCTTTACTCAAGAATCAAATATCTCCGTTTATATATTACATCATCAGAGTACATAAATCACAGGTCAACATCAATATCATACCCATGGATACACAACAACTCAACACAGCGGAATATATATACATAAACAAGTACGGAAATACGTATCGTCATCCAGCTCGTCTCCTGAGCTCCACAACATCATATCCTGTATTCTATAGTACTCGGTCTGACCCGAGCATTACAGTTAAATAACACCCGAGTCAGTCTGGAATACCAGCGTGAGAAAATCACACTCAATTGATTATTAAAGTTTCAAAAATCCTTTGAAAACAAAAGCATCTCGTAAGACCACGCCACAAATAAACATGTCGGGTTTTTACCATATGATAGCTAAAACATTTTTATTAAAATTCTCTGATATTATAATAGTGTCTATAGAAAGTAAAATAGAATCTAACTGAAATGCTTGCATCTCACGTTTCAGCAATAGTTGGGCACAATCAAAACCGTAAGGGCGCGTAGGGAAAATGGATTCCAACCAATGGCTAGGCACTGGGGTACCACCTGTCACAGTACCTGGTCTAGATCAACGTACCGAGGAGCCACCCTAACTCCTCTGCAACACAAGACCGGAACCATCCCTTACTGGACAGTCCCGAGCAAGATCACCCCACGGTTGGGATCAGCAACCGCCCACTAAGCCGAAATAACAGGGACATCTAGACAGGGATGACCTCACCCTCCAGTGGGGGCTACCCACGAAGCCTTGCTGCATAACCCCTGATTTTCAGCCATTCCCATTTGATGAGGCTTGAGGCTAAGCGTTACCTTTAAGAACATATCCCTTAGAATGCCCATCGTCCACCTGACGATGTTTCGCAAGCATTCATCCATACAAGTCCATCCCGGGTTCGAACGGAACCGAAGGCACTATTCCTATTACATCTATTTTGGAAATATCCTCAGGATTAGTAGCGACTAGCCCTTGCACTTCACTGCTCCATCTTCGACTCCGAACACGTTTCACGAAACGTACAAACCAGATCGAAGTGGTTTTTGAGAAATAAATCTCGATCCCGGTCTCTTCGAAACGATCAACGTAATTGTCCAATATTGATAGTTGGTGATTTAACTATCAATTAGTATTCACAAACAACCATCAACCAATAAATAATTTTTTCCAAATTATTTATTTATCCAAAATATCTTTACAAGATATATTTCAGATTTTCACCCCTTTTTAAAACAGTTCCTACCCAGTTTCCGCTCACGGAATACATTACCCAGATATTTATTTCCTTTGGGACACCAAGTTCAAAATACTTTTAGATTTTAAAATAAATTTTAAAAGCACTTTATTACAGAACATACTCTATAACTTTAATCTCAAAACTACTTTAATACTTTATTAAAATATATATACTTTAAGAATATTTTAAATAAAACCGCTTTATAAAATGTAAACTAATTTTTCTTTCAAAACATAATACAAAGTCACCTTTATATAATTACTACATTAATAGATTTGAAAACACTTGCTTTAAAAGTTAAACATTAGAGATAATAAATTTTCTAAACATGCTTTTTAAAACCATTGTTAAAACTTTTACTTATATTTAAAATTACTTTTAAACCATAGTTGACTATCCCGAGAAATACTCTTTTCTTTCACATCCTTTAAAAACAAATCTCCATTTATTTTTAAACAAATTTACCATTTCTTTAATAAATTCGCGTTTTGAATTTATACTTCCAAATCCACTTTACCTTTATAAACCCAGATTATAAAATTCAAGATCTCACTTTTCTTTAATTTCAATTCCAGACACTTAAATAAAATTTACAATTAACTTCTAATTTACTTCACTTTGAAATAAATTCCTTCACTTACTTTATTTATTTTAAATTCCATTAACTTTAAGATTTTTACTTCTTTGTTATGAGTTAAAACCCTTTAAAAAATACCAATTTCAAATTTCCAAAATTCCTTCTTATCCTTTGATTAAATTTAACCCTTAATTTAAAAATGACTTCTTCAATCTTTAAACTAACATCACTTTGGTTTAAAATTTATTCCCCTGTTAATGCAAAATTCTTTCTTTTTCCATATTTATTAGAATTTTGAAATTGCTTTTACTTTATTTTATTTTTTCAATTCATTATTAAATTTACTCAAATTCCCGAGAATTTATTTTACTTAAAATTTTATTCTTTTATTTCTTTTCACAAATCCAATTCTACAGATTTTGATAACTCATTACATTGAGATATTCAATTCAACCATACCATCTAATATTTCAATTACCCATAAAATCATCATAGGATATCAAATATTCATAACACAGAATATTAAATGATCTAATAAATTTGAGGAATCCAGTTGGATCCCTCCAACCTGTTTCCCTGTATCCACAGATGTTTGTACAATATATAATACCAATTTCAAATATATGCTATACTATGCACCACATCAATCAATTCATCCATTCAAAACATTTATATAAATTTAATCATTTAAATTTAAATTTAAATTAACCGAGTGAGATTAACCCACCTTTGATTTTTGCTGTTTGCAATCCATTCCAGACTGGCTAATTTCCATGATTTTAAACCTTGTAAAATCATTAGATGTTTTATTAATATTTGACTAATCGAATAAACTAATTTTCATTTGATAAATTACATTTAATTAATAATAATCTATTTTACCTAATGATTTAATTTGAACTAATAATTAAATCTTAACTAATTTTCCCTGCTAAAGAAAACTTTAGCAATTAAAAATAATTACATAAGTTAGTTTAACAATTAATCACCAGATCCATTATTTTATATATCTTTCTAATTCGAAACATTTAAAATTTCTACTTACATAAATCTTATATACCTTTTCAGTTTAATATGATAAAACAGTATAAAATTTCATCTAGAAATTTCTCACTAAATAAAACTATTTCTGCATATATATATCCGGAATTTAATTGAAAACAAAACTATCTCTGTAAATCAATTTATTTACTTTCGAACTAATTATTTTATGATTTTAATTAATTAAAATAAACACAATATACCTTATTGCAAGTATAATAGAGCCCGAAACACGATCTCCCCCAAATTTGGTCGAATCAGAACCCAAACTATCGAGCTCCTCGACCTCGCCGCTATCATGTTCCTTCACACACCCTAAAATCCTTACTCGAGCTTCCACCCTTTTCGCGCTCGAGCACCATCACCGCTCGAACCACCTTAGCGCCTGCCTCACGTTCTCACGCTCGACCCACCGAGACGCGCGCAACCCTAGCCTACAGACGCGCGCGTCGTTCTCGACCTTCAATCGAGCCCTCCCCTAAGCTCGTCGCAACCCCTTCCCTAGCCTGAATACGTCACCGAGCCTCCATCGCGAGTTGACTCGCGACATCCGAACCCTCAAATCAACATCACGCTGCCTTGCTCTCGCTCGACGTGCTGCCCTACCTCAACATACTCGCGAAGGCCTTCCCGATACCTCAGACCCTAGCCGCGGCCACGATGCGACGCTGCTCAGAAACGAGCTCGCGATTCCAATTCAAAATCGAATCCGATTTCGTTACCTTTTTTTTAGAAGATGCGAAATTAAATTGAAAAGCTCGCCCCCTCCATTTATTTTAACTGAATTTTCGATTAGAGAGATTAAGGCTTCGGCCATCAATTAAATTTTTCTTTGAAAAGCTTGAACAAGAAGTTATTAAACGAGCTTGCGTTTAAAGAAAGAATAGAGGGAACAGGAAAAGATGTTCGCGTGAACAATTGTTTCATCATGTCGGCTTCAACAGAGATAGGTTGGCTGCTAATTAAAATTTATATTTTTTAATTCAAAAAGTACCTCGTTTAGGTACCTAGTTATTAAATTGAATTCGATATAGATTCCAGCATGTTAATATAACGTACGCTCACATAACAACTCCAAACGCTACGAAATTTGAAATCCCATAATAAAAAAATATTACGGATCTAGTGGAACTAGTTTTGTCGAATTCCGAGACTGTGCCTCGGAAGGCTATTTTTAAATTCAATTTAAACGATATAAAATTTCATAACTTAACAAAACGCTTTCAAATTCAATTTGAAAAGTTTTATCACCTTCAGTATTATTAATATGAATTTTACAAGCCTTCAAATTATTTTTATCCGGCTTAAAACTCCAGATTCAACATTTAGCTCAACTTCAAATTATTTAATCCAATAATTAAATTATCAAATAAATAGTGATACTTGAATTCAAGTTAAAATTACTCTATTGAATATTTAAAATCAATTAAATATTCTAATTTTAAATGCTTGAAAATTTCGGGTCGTCACACTTCGACTCCATGATCTTGTCTTCATTTTGAAAACGTACTCATTGGATCGATGTGGTTTTCGAAAAACTTACCGGATCGCAGTCTCTTCAAAATCAATGTTTGCTATTTCAGGTAAACTCAACCCCGGTTCTTTAGGAAATAAACAGACGAAAATAAGTTCGGAGATCACCACCTAACCATTAGTGGATGGATTTCCTTATCAACGTCCTAGAAGAACGAAACGAGTTTACACGTACAGTATAACACCTCGAACGGTAACTGTACCATATATCCCATGCTTCTTCTAGATATTTCAAAAGTTATATTTAGGTCTAGATTTGATAGTCAGTTGTCAAATATCAATAAACAATCAATTCACCCAAAACTTCATTTTCACTGGAAAACACAAAGTCTTATTTAATTTAAATTTAAATAAATTAAATCTCTTTATCAATGGTCATGTACTTATCTTATCGAATTCAGTATATTCACGAAGTATTTTTTTCAAAAATATTTGAAAACCCTTTTAAAATAATGTGAAAAGTACCACAGCGGTATCAAACCATGGATTCACAGCTCAATGGTTACGTCTCTATCCTAGAGAAATCCAAGACTTAACCGTAGGCACTCACTGCCTCCGATTACACCATGCGAGTATACCATTACTTTGCGAAAACTTTATTTAATAAATTATCTCAAAATATACTTATAAATTTCTAAAATAAATTTCCAAGTTTAATCTAGGCAATTATACTTAAATAAAAGTTATTATACAAAGCTATATTAATATTTAACAATTTATCCTTTTGAAAATAACAATGCTGACTAGTTCTTAAATAATATAAATCTTTAACAGTCATTATAAAGTAACTAATTGATAATTTAAATATGTTTTAAACAATTTAAAATAATTAAATAACTAATGTCTAGAATATTTAACAATTTTAAAATTACCTAGTAAAAATTTAAAATCCACTTTTAAAACAAGCCCAATTTCTCAATTCCAATTTCATTGCATAAATTTGTAAATCTTACTTGAGTTCTAGTATAATCAATTTTATACTTATTTCCAAATTCACTTCTATCTTTCCAATCTACTAAAAATCTCGATTTTAAAACCTTCATATTTAGACAAGTGCCACTTAAGAATTTATTATTTTAAATTCTTTTATATACTTTTATCCTAAAAATCTCTATTTACAATGTCTCGAAATGGTTAAGTACAATTTCAAAACCATTTATTCTGTCCAATTAATTTACCCAAAACTCTATATCAATATCTTGCTTCAAAACCCCTATTTACACTTCTTTACTAATTTAAACCATGTTTTTATTGCCATTTAAAAATACCAAAACCCAGGCTAAAACTGTCATAGCATTCAATCATGCTAAATCACACAATAATTCGTCACAGGTTGTCACCATATATGAACTTGTCATATATATGAAACTAAATTCAGCATTTTTGAGGAATCCATTTGGATCCCTCCAACCTGTTTCCCTGCATCCACAGACGTTAGCACAATACAAAAATACCAATTCCGCTTCGAGGTGGAATATCGCGGTATATAGGGTCATCTGTTATTATGCGGGGCGCATAGAGTCTCGTCCGCTTTATATATGCAAGAGTATAAATCAATCCAATATATATACTACTATATATAATATCACATTCACTGAAATTTTTTATCGATTCAACCAATCAATCAATTATTTAATTTTAACTATTTAAAACTAAAGCTAGCAGTCCAAAATTGAGTAAGATTAACTCACCTTGAGTTTAAATTCGCCAATCGTTCAAATTTTAAATTAAATCGAACCCGTTCAATTGAACCCAAAATTTTAGTTAGTTTCGATCTACTCCAAATCTGCTCCAGTGCATAGTATTCATCGCTACAATTCCAGCATCGCATGTTTCGTCCGATTTCGACCTCGTATGACAAAGATACGAATTTTAAAGGTTGGAATATAATTTACATAAATAAATTTACAAATTTTCCTTTTTATTTTCAACACCTTCAGGTCTAGCCGTTGGATTTCTTAAGGAAATCAAGGCCGCACATCTCCATCTTCTTCCCAGTCGTATATATAAAACGTGCGAACCCATCACCCCGTACAACAAGCCAACGCCGTTCCCTCTTCCATTGTCGCTGTGATGATCAGCTAATGCCAATCGGAGCGTCATAACCCCACGCACTAGCAGCCCAAACGACGCTGAGCTCGGCTCCGGCTTCTCTTGAAAATCACGCTCGATTTCCCGGCCTTCATGGTCGAAATTCTGGTGATCCATCACATTACATACGACACAACCGTCAGATATAAAGTACTCGATGAGCTCTACGATATCCTAGTTGGGGTCTCAGCCTGAAAATGCTTGGATAAGGGGGATTTGGTGAGAAAAGGCCATGAGATATCGGCCACTGAAAATAATGAAGGCAACTACGTTTACAAAGGGCTAGGATTTACTGTTGCTAGGGTATATATATACGTATATGCCTATTATTTTAATATTATTTTCACAATTAACGTGCTTTTCCGAACGAACTCCAAACGAAGCGTGCCGCCTAGCATTTATAATGTTTAACCCCTATTTCAGACACAATGGAACATATTTCGGGCCTAATTCGATCGTATGTAGAAGATAGTGTTTTGAATTTGGTTAAAATATTAAATTTTCGATAACTTGTTTCAACGCTTTTCATTCTCGAACGCTCAAACGATAACTCCAAACGCTACAAAATTTGAAATCCAATAATAATAAACGATTACAGATCTAATGGAACTGGTTTCGTCAAATTTTGAGACTGTTCCCCAAAAGGCTATTTTAACACGTCGATTAAATCTAGCGATTTTCAAAATCGACAGAATTACCTGAAATTTAAAATTTAAACACTTACCAGCTCATTTATTATTCTAACAGAATTTATATTCATATTAGAAATCATTTTGATTCATTTTAAATTAGAATTTAATTATTTACACTATTACCATATATTAAATTCCACTACTCAATTAATATATAAAATTCTAACTTTTAACCTATCGACTTTTAATTCCATTTCAAAAGTCCACTATCATCACTCTAATTCAAATTGAGTCTAAAATCAACTTATGAACCATTTCCATTTCATTTGACTCCAGACTACCATATTATCCCAATTTTCAATTATTAAATTACTATTCATCAAACCCAATTAATCACCATATTTGAAGTTTTAAAATATTTCATCGATTCTTCCATATTCAGAATCAATTAATAATTCAAGTTCAACATTCAAAAATAAACTAAATGTTTAGAATTATGGAACTACTTACTGAATGGCTGAATGATTGAATGGAATTACTTGGCTCCAATATAATAATAGTAATAACAATAATAAATCACAAATTCTTAACAACTACATATCTCTTAACAAGAGGCATTTCTTTAAACAATGAGACTTTCTGTTACTATTCGAAAGATTTGTCAATGGTAAAAGCATTCGATATAGCATCCTAGTAGGGCTACAAAATTAGTGTCGGATGAAATTGTGAATCTATTGCTCAAGTTTACTTGAATTACCATTACTAAAGGACTTTTTGATGAGTTTCTGAATTTTTTATTGTCAGATAAAATTCTGACAAGCTTTTGATTGAGTTTCTTGATTAAATTTCTGATTTCTTGATGATTGAATTCTTTGTTTTCTTGGTGGCTTTCTTGATGATTTTGGGATTTCTTATTAATTTTATTGTTTTTTATGGAATTCAAGTTTTCATATTATTATTTGACTAGATTTCTGGCCTTTTATTATTAATAGATGGGGATTTTTGGTTTTGTATTATTAATGCCCGATTTAGATTCCTAATCTTCTCCTATTATTACCAGATTTGGATTTTTGGTCTTCTTTTATTATTGATCGATTCATATTTTTGGTCTTCCTCTATTATTATTACAAGGTTTGGTTTCTGGTCCTCTTCTTTTATTTCCAGCTATGGATTTTTGATTTAATATTATAACCAGACGTGGATTTCTGGTCTCCTATTGTTACTTGGTTTCGGTTTTTAGTCTTCTGTTATTAATAGACATGGATTTCTAATATTCTTTTATTACTTGGTTTAGATTTATGGTCTTCTATTATTGTCTGGTTTAGATTTCTAGTCTTCTATTATCATCAAATGAGGAGTTATGGTCTCTTATTTCTAGGTGGTTTTCTTGCCTACTTATTATAGAGGGATTTTGGATTTTTTATTATCATATGATATACGGGATTTCTAGCTTCCTTGTTTTAAGAAGGTTTTCTAACCTTTTTCTTAATACTCCCAACATCTTTCTTAATTTTCATCAAATGAACTTTTAATCACTAACCTATCCACAAAGCAGAATCCAGGTTTTGAGATAGTATTACCATAAGAAGGCAAGAATCAAAACTTAGACAATAAAGGAGTCTGATCTAAGATTATACAAGCAACTCAATATTGAAAGCCAATCTCCGACAACCAAAGAAGGATTAGCTCTGGAAGAAAAGCTTTGGAGCTCATACTAGTCCACTTGATGAGTTTTCTACTTAGCCCTTCATCTGTTTACCTGGTGATATTATTCCAAATTTGAATACTCACTTTTAAGATATACATGAAATTTTTTTGACGGCTAAATAATAAAAAGTTCAAAGACCAAATTAACCATTACAATAAGTCAATAACCATTGAGCGACTAATATAGAGTTCGTAAGAAAAAAATTAAAATTTCGTGTTGACTAGAAGAACAAAAAGAAATGCTAAATCTATGATAAGGAAATAAGTCCGTGAATATGAACCAAAACTTTAATAATAATTAACATAGGACATTCTAAATGTAATGTTATACTAGTAAAACTATATCGAGTGAATAGATTGATACTAAATGCCATATGAGTTACAATATAAAGAAAAAATATGTTAGTATTAAATTATGTATTAGTACCAACCCGAATGTAAGAAATTTAATGTATTAAATAATCTCGGTAATTTGAAAACTTCCTTTGTTTGAGTTTAAATCGTAGGAGAAAAAAGAATGCCATCAGATTAAATAGATTTGAAAGGCTAAGCAAAGCATGAAAAATTCATAGTTTTACAGTAAAGAATAAAAAGCTTCTTTTATACCGGGGGGGGGGATGTTATCCCTATAATTTTCAAAGGATGTAAACCAAGGAATCAATGTCTAGACTAAGGGCCTAAGTCAAAGTTTAAAGCTCCAGACAATAAGATAGCATTGAGAATGAATGTCGACATCAAAGTCCTCACCAATGTCGAAGACCATAAGATCATGTTTAAGAATCAGTGCCACTCCTTAACTATCGTCAGTTTTCTTCTATGTCACACATCATTTATGATGATGACGTCATCACTTAGGCATCACCACATATGATCAAGGTTAATGTTGATGTACACTTAGCCAATGCCATGTCTTTTGGACTGCAAAGTTAAGGAATAAGAGATATGAACATGACATCGCTTTTCATGTTAAATGAACGCTCTTTGTTCACGGTGACTGCAAATCAACACCCTCGAAGATGTATGATCAATAGTACTCTAAAACATAAAGAAAGATGAGTGTCGAAGACATGTATACAACATCGCCAGTAATCAAAGATGCAATGACGTCGAACCTGATTACTATCCTCTTCATCGCACTAGAAGATATATGACTATTGAGCATGTAAAGATGGATTAACATCGAGGAAATAGGATACTATTCTTCGTAGGATAAGGAATACAACACTATCGAAGCAACCAAGCATCGTAAGCCATCAATGAGTGTCAATATAGCCTATGGCACACTTGTTTGATGTTGAATCTAGTCGACATTGCTATTTTTGAATTGAATCAAGCTCGTCGTCAACAAACATGAAGGTAGTCAATAAAATTTGCAACATGCTTCACAAGCACTTAGAAGACATTGTTGCGCGGTGGCGCGAAGGGTAATCGACACCAAAGGAATATAAAGTAGTGCCATCCTTCATTACACTCAACACTGCACTTCGTCTCTCATTTAGCATGCTTCGTCAACATTGGTTGGATGCCTCTATTCATCTACATCGCCACTTCATAACTATTCTCACTGTAAGTCACCAATATCATTGACTTCAATGCAATACCATACGAAGATGTTCATTCATGAAAACATTCAATAATGATGATGCTTTTCTTCAAAAAATATTTGGTGTCACCTTGCTATTGACGTCGAATTCAACCCAATCGAAGTCATCAAGGGTGGAGTGGAGCTACTTTTCCCTTATAAATATGGACTTAAGAATACCATTTTTGGGGTTGGAATTCTCTTCTCTTATTTCTTACGTTTTCAACTTTGTAAATCCTAAATTGATTTGGGAATTCTTAGAGCCTTTTGTATCATTAGAATCTTATACAGATAAGTATTTGGAAATTAAAAAATTGCATAGCATAGCATATTGAATTGCTTTGAAATCATGAATTGAATAATTTTTTGACTTCGTATATTGACTATTTGGACTTGCACTTGCATAACAAACCTGACATAGACTTTGAATTCGCGTAGCATATTTTGTTCGACTTCAATTTGTATATCGACTTACTTGCACACTGACTTTGATCGTATACTATATTCAACATGACTTCGACTTTGATGATTGAAAAAGAATTGCAATGGACATTGAATCATGCATCCCTTAGCCTATGACTTCAACGACTTCGGCCATCTTCGAACATGCTACTCTCTGATTTTCCCATCCTTTATTCACTTTTGGGTGTTGACGAATTTATTCGATAACAAATGTAATGACGTAATTTATAACCGTCGAATAGTAGACTTAGATCATCGTATGTCACTCTTAGAATATATATTTGTAATTTTTATATTTTCTATGAATGTGTAATCAATGGGATAATGTAATGAATATGAAAATTTACTAATGAAATGTGTTTTGAAATTTTTTGTATTCATGTTCTTTTGATGTTATGTATTTAATTAAAATATCTCAATTTGCCATCGAAAAGAGACAACATGGATGACTATAGCATCGATAGCGCACTTTTTGGGACTCAAATTGAGCGATGTTGCAATCTTGGTATTAGAGCATAGGTTTATGGAAAAAACTTAAAAGATTAAAATATTTTGAAAAAATAATCCAAATATATCAAAGAAATAAGATTGGGGTATGGGATAACGCTCTAGTAATGTACTTGTATTTTGCTGTAGATAAAAGTGTGTGTATACGCACATACGTCCTATCTTCGTTCTTCCCTTTCTCTTAGACCATTCTTCTTTATCTTATGAAGACACATATGTAGAGTACCATAAAGGAGGATGTAGAGTCAGAAAATAAAGGAGTGAATCTAGGTGGAGGAAGCATTACAACTAATGAAAATGTTCGACCGAGTACTACAAGGAATCATGGTCGGCAAGCAAATGCTAATCCAAATGCAAATTCAAATGTGAGTGTTGGATCCCCACCATTAGATATAGGGGCTATGTTGATTATACCACTCTTGGAGGAAAGCCTTTTCATGGAACAGAAAGTGCTATTCAGGTTGAGAACTAGCTTTTGGATTATGAAAGGATCTTTGCTAACTTATGTTTAAATGATGAGCAGAAGAGGAAGTTGGCATCTAAACAGTTGCAAGGAGCTGCATTGTATTAGTAGAATAATGTGACTATAGGAGTACTAAAAGAAGAATTGACTTAGACTTAGTTTAGAAGAAGATTTGAGGAAATGTTTGAGATAGCAAAGTCAACTATACTCGGTAAGTTTTCTGAATTGGAGTAAGGAAAGATGTCTGTATTGGAGTATGCAATTATGTTTGATGAGATAGGCAGATACAAAATTCTACAATTGGTACTATGATAAAAATGATTGAGAGGTTCATTCAAGGATTAAAATCAAGGATTTCCAGGGCAATTATGCCGCATCTCAGAGACTTATGTGATATAGTGGTGGAGATGGTATTAAGGAATGAGGAAATGCATTCGACATTCAGGAAGGAAAGCTTGTAGAGACTTAAGGTTTGCATGGGAAGAATAGGAAGTTCTTTAATACGAAAGGAGCTCATAATGGTGGAGCCACCAAGAAAGGGAAGGCAAATGTCATTTGGTATAAGTGTGATAAGAAAAGGAACTATGCCAGTGAGTGTCGATCCGGTAATGGAATGAAGGTTGTAGGAAAGAAAAATGTGAAGTTTTACAACTACAACAAGATGAGGCATTTCAAGAATGAATGCCCAGAACTAGCCAAAGCTAGTAAAGGGAAGGTTTTTGCTCTAGAACCATCAGCTTTTGGACCGACTGGGGGAGAGAAAGGAAAGCTGGTGATGGGATGTATGCTTTTGATTCATTCCATACCTGTTAAAGTATTTTGTGATTGTGTCGTATCACATTCTTTTATCTCACAGTGTTTGGTATAAGTTAAATTTAAAACCGTTATACCTTATTACTTCCTTAAGAGTTGTGAATCCGATAAGAGGGTATGCCACTCTTGGGATGAGATGTGACAATTTATATATTGAGCTGTTAGGTCATACATTTACTGCCGCTTACATGTATTTGATTTTGTGGGTTTTGGGATTATTTTGTGTATGGATTTGTTATGCAGATATAATGCTAGGATATCTATTAGGATAGAAAGGTATCATTCAGAGAACCTAATAATCATGATCAGAATATTTGAATTCGATATATGTACTTTATTGGGTGTAAAGAACGTAGAAGATGAGGTAAATTGGTTTTTCGCGTAAAAGAGCACACAATTGTTTTTGAGCTTGTCAAGACCTGATTTTTCGATGCCCGAAAATCGACATCAATACGTCCACTGTATTAATTGCCGAACAATCGAATGCCGGAAAACCAGTCCGTAAGGGAAAGAAGAAGGAGGTAGAAGAAGAGAAAACAAAACAACATCAGAGTCTCACAACGCAGCGGAACGATATTTAATAGATAATAACCGAGCTTTGCACAAAAAGAGCTATATTTGTTATATACATTACATCGTCAGAGTACAACAAAATTCATAGCACACAACTGGACAGTTATCATAACATGCCCTCACAAAAGATGACTATGCAGTTAACCATACACAACGGAATAAACATCAAATACGTGTGACACGTCTCGCCATCCAGCTCGTCTCCTGAGCTTCATAGCATCCTTTCTTGTATCTATAATACTCGGTCTAACCCAAGCAATATTAAGAAATAACACCCGAGTCAGTCTGGAAAACCAGCATGAGAAAACACACTCAATTGGATTATTATAGTTTTTAAAATCCTTTGAAAATCAAAGATATCTCGTAAGACCACGCCACAAATAAATATGCCAGGTTTTTTCCTTAAGGTAACCAAAATATTTTTATCAAATCCATCTGTTATTATAATAGTGTCTATAGAATGTCAAATAGAATCTAGCTGAAATGCTTGCATCTCACGTTCCAGCAACAGTTGGGCACAATCAAAACCGTACAGCCGCTTATTGGAAATTTGATTCTATACAATGACGGGGCTACTGGGGTACCACCCATCATAGTACATGGTTTAGATCAGAGTACCGAGTATCCCCCTGATCCCATGCTACACAAGACCGTAGCTACCCTTTACTGGATAGTCCGAATAAAATTACCCTGCGGTTAGGATCAACAACCTCCCTTACAGCCGAATATAAAGGGACATCTAGACAAGGATGACCTTACCCTAATTGGTTGCTAGCCATTAAGCCTTGCTGCACCTCCCCTGTTTTAGCCATTCCCGGTTGATGAGGCTTGAGGCTATGCATTACTGTTTTAGCACACATTCACTTAGAATGCTCATCGTCCCCCTGACGATGTTCTGATAGCATTCATCCATATGCCCGTGGCGACCGGTAGGCTTTTCAACCATCCCAGCCTCACCGTGGCATATAGCGGTACCTCAAATTTTCTTTTACGGCCAGCCTCTCGACTCCTAACCAACCCACTCTGGGACATGTAGGGATAAGAGTCTCTTGCTCGCCACCAAACACGAAGCGAGAACCCCAATCATGCTGTAATGAGGCAAACCCGATCCCCGTCTCTTCGAAACGATCAACGCATTGGCCAATATTGATAGTCGGTTATTTAACTATCATATAACATTCACAAAAAACCATCAGGCCTTAATAATTTCCCAAATTATTTATTTCAAAATATCCTCGAAAGATATTTTCTACACTTCAATCCTTTCAAAATAGTTTTCAAATCACTTTCCTCTTGCGGAATAAATTTCCACCCAATTGTTATATTTCCCCGAAAATTAACAAGTCTTAATATCTTAGATTTTTAAATAATTTAAATCACTTTATCCAAAAATATATACTTTTAAATATTTAAAATAAAAAATACTTAAAAGACTTTATTCAAAATAATAGTTTATGAAATTCCATAATAATTTTCAAGTATAACTTAGCCAAAACTACCTTTAAAAAAATTCATTTATATAAAGTATAAATATTTAGTAACTATCTTCTAAATCATAATGCTAATTTGACCATTAAAATAATTACTACTATAACCAAATTAATCAATATTTATTTTTAAATCTTAAAACAATTTAAATAATAAACTTCCCAAAAGAAAACATTCTTCTTTTAAAACATTTTAAAAAATCCTAACTTATACTTAAAAACTTCCTTTGAAAATACACTTGGCCTTTCAAGAAATCTCGCTTTCCATTCCAATATAACCGTATAATCATTTATAAATCCTTCTTGATTTATTTCTAGTTTAATTTACGTCTCAATTCTGTAAATTTCTTTTCCATAATTTTAAAAATAAAACACCCTTTTATTTTTAAAACAAATTACCATCTCTTTATAAATTCCCAACGTGAATTTATACTTTCAAATTTATCCACTGATAAATATTTCACTTTATTTATAAACCCAGTTTATAATTTCCATTCCCTCGTTCTTTTTTAATTACTGTTTCAATCACTTAATCGAATTAAAATTCGAATTATTTCTCGATTTATTCAAGTTTATTCAAAATTCATTAATTCCAGATTTACTTCTTAATTATGATTTAAAATTTTATATAAAACTGAATATATCAATTTCATACTATATTTCGAAATTCTCCTTTATTTCTACCCAAACCATTTTAATCCTAAATTTAAAATAAATCCTTAAAATTTTAAACAATATAACTTAAGTTTCAAAATTCTTTTATTCCCATATATTCGAAAACTCTTTCCCCATATTCTGAATTTATCTGATAGGATTTTAAATCAAACATTTATCCCTTTCTAAATTCATTCTTTTAATTTATCCAAATTTACTATAATTATTTTGCTTAAAAAAAATCCAATCTTTATATTTTTGATATCTCAATATACCAAAATATATTCAGTTAAACCATAGCATTCAATATCTTCAATTCCCAATATGATCAATATATCCAATCACAGATCATTAAATAAAACATATCACCGAATATGAAAATAAATTCTAACATTTTGAGGAATCCAGTTGGATCCCTCCAACCTATTTCCCTGCATCCACAGATGTTAGCACAATAAAAAAATACCAATCCCGCTTCAAGGCGGGATATCGCGGTATATAGGGTCATCCGCTATTATGCGGAGTGCATAGGATCTCATCCGCTATATAATACGGGAATCAATCACTCCAATATATATATATATATATATATATATAAATATACTATTATATATAATATCATATCCAGTCAATTCAATCATTCAACCAATAATTTAAATTTACTATTTAAATTTAAATGGTAATCCAAATAAGTTGGAAAATCTCACCTTTTGATTTTATTGTTTGCAACCCGATCCATCTTGACTTGATTCTCCATGATTTTAGACCATGTATAAATATTTATATTCGAAATAATCGAACAATCAATTTCCATTTAATAAATTTAATTAATTAATTAATTAATTTAACTAGTGATTTAGTTCTAAACTATTGATTTAATTTTAAACTAATTCCCTTTTAATATTTTTAGCAACAAAAATAATTAAATAAGTTTATTAAATTTTTTTATCAACATACTACGTTATTTAAAATAAACTGGTAAGTTTAAAATGTGTGTGTGTGCATTTTTATTGTTATTTTTATTTTTGTAAACACATATACTTGTAAAAATAATTGCATAAAATCCAGTCTTTATACCAATTCTATATTTTTCCAAAATCAAATATATATATATATATATATATATATATATATCTATTTCACCTATATATTAAAACATGAATGAATATATATTATTATTATTATTATTTTAGAATTACGTATATATATACTTATAAAATATATATAGATAAAAATCTGATTTTATATAAACCAAAAATTTTAAAATTTTCCATTTTCAAAAAGCTTATCTCCGTATATATATGTTTAAAATTAAAATATGTATATATTATTTTCTGTTTTACTATTTATCTATTTAAATACAAAATAGATATGTGAGTGTGTATATATATATATTTATTTATTTTTATCATACTTTCCTTATTGTATATGTATGTATATATATATATATATAAATAAAAAAATATACACCTAACCGCCTAGCCCACGACCACCCGCTGCAACCATCGACGAACCACCCCATCGATCGGCCATCCACATTGCGATCGACCCATTGCCCTCTAACCAACGCGATGCTTCCAGGTCTTCGACTACACCCCTAGATTGCGAACCCCAAGCGTCGCTTTAAATTGCACCCGACACTGATTATCCTGCCACCGTGCCATCTCCACCACCCCTCGAGTCGATCAAAGTCACCGTGCCTTCAATCGATCACCTAATGACGATGCTGTCAACCCCGTGCACGTCTCGACACTGCTTCTCCACTAGCTCGTGTTCGAGCTTCCCGGCTATGCACTCATCTTCGCGCGAACGCGTCTTCCTTGATCGAGAAGGTGAGAATCGATTTAATCGATTTCCCCACTTTTTTTTAGAACGAGGCTGACGATTGAAAAGAGGGTGGCCATTGATTTCAAGAAGTGAAAGGGTTCACGACCTCACTTTTTATTTTTATCTAACTGTTATGGATCGAATTGAGATTGAAGAGGGAAATAGTAAAAGCATCGGCTATTTTTATTTTTGATTTGGGCTTTGAAATGCACGGCTGTTAATATAAAAGAAGAAGGGGATATCTGTACACGATTCGAATAAGGCAGGGGAACACGTGTTCTAAGGGAGGAAACGTGTTTAATTTGTCTATTGTATGTGAATATATATATTTAATTTAAATTTAAATTCAAATCATCTTGCTTTACACAGTCTAAAATTTCGAACACCTATCGAGGCATGCCGCTAAGCGTTCATAAGGTTATGCCCCTATTCTGAATGCAATGGAAAAGGTTACGAGTCCTAATTCGATCGTATGGAGAAGATAGCTTTTTGGACCTTATAATTATATTGAATTTCCGATATAAATTTCAGTGCGTTTATCTACTGCACGATCACATGACAACTCCTAATGCTACGAAAATTGAAATCCGATAATAATACACTAATACGGATCCAACGGAACTAGTTTCGTCGAAATCCTATGCCTCGGAAGGCCATTTTTAAATATTGATTTAAATGATATATTTTCAAAACTAAAGAACACACTTTTAAATTCAATTTTAAAAGTTCTATCATTTTCGGTATCATCAATATAAATTTTATAAGTCTTTAAATTATTTTTACAAGCTCGAAACTCCCGATTTCATATTTACCTAATTTCCAATTATTAAATCCATTAATTAAATTATCCAATAATTGGTTATATTTGAAATTCAAGTTAAAAATTAAATTTCAAATATTTAAAATCAATTAAATATTCCAATTTAAATATCCAAAATTCCGGGTTGTTGTAGAGTCTTTTATGGATAACCACAGAAATGAGCTATTGAGTTTAGTGTATTTAAAGCAGAACTGGTACGTAGACCACCTAACAGAATGACACCTACTGAGATGAAAGAGCTAAAGTTGCAGCTTGTGTATTTAGAAGGAAAGAATTTTATTAGGCCAAGCAGTTTTCCTTGTGGAGCAGGCATGGTGTTCATGAAGAAATCGACGGGTCGTGTAAAGTCCCGAAAATCCGTACTCCTTTGAGCTGGAAACATTCCACAACAGTCCAGCCAAAGAGGAGAAAACTTACGAGTCTTTAGGGTTAAATAAGAAGAAAAGATAGAAGAAGAGAGAAAAAGATAGAACAGAACAGAAAGAAACAACAGAACAATATTAGAATCTCACAATCGCAGCGGAACAACATATAATAGGTAAATGAATAATCTTTAAACAAAGAACTATATCAGTTATTACATTACATCACATCACATTACATTACATCATCAGAGTGTACAACAACAAAAAACAACAAACAGCGGAAAAGAAATACTATATACTAGTAATACGCCATGCCATCCAGCTTGCCTCCAACAACTCCTGAATTCCAGAATATCCTGATAACCTAACTATAGACTGCCCATGTGGAAATTGGTGGGCACCAAGAGTTTAGGAAGGGAAACAATAAACTCCAGGTCAGTCATATGACTGGTGTGAGAACTTAAAACAGTTATTTATCTTTAAAACGAAGAACAGGATAATTTTAAAATAGATTCGCAATGCTTTTTAGAAAATGCGACTACCATAAGGCCTCCCGCGCACACACACAATGCAAACGCAGAATCGGAGGAGATTTCTCCTTATAATAGTCAAAGATGCTTGATACGCATTAAAAAAAAATTGATATTATTACTAGTACATAGTGTAGGAAAAATCATTTCGAAAGTAAAGATATAAATCTTAGCCAGCATAGGCATTTCGCACTTATTCCTATTATAGCTACCATGTTCAATAGCAGGTTACCGCCACATTCCATGTCAGGTTATACAACTAAAACCGTATAGGGTTCGTATTGTTTCTTTGGATTTCCAACAAATGGTCAGGCCAAGGAACTTCCAATTGCCACCTGGGTGCGCCTTTGGAAATACGACTCAAGAACCTAACTGCATCTCTGCCAACACAGGGCCAGGTTACCCCTAACTGGGTAACTACTGACACGAATATGTCATTCCCCGATCGTAACCGATCTATGTCCGAGGATCCTCAATTTCCAACAACCACAAAGCAATAAATTTGCAGCAACAACATAGGTTAAATATCTGGGCTCCATACCATGATACCACCTCTATCCAGAAGGAATGACATACACTAAAGGGGCGCTACCCCCTATTAACCTTGCCGCATCCTTCCTGTTTTGACCATTTCCGGGGAGTGAGGTTCGACGAAGTCTCGTCCACAAAGCTGCGCTTTATGCAAAGTCATGCTTCGATCAACAAATGCTAAACAACACTTCGTATTCCACATTACCAATTTGCGAATGTATCACTAGTAACCATCAACTACATAACCTCTAAGGGTGTTAAGCTAAGAGAATAAATTCTCCGCCACCAACGGAAATATATTTGATAGAAACCAGCTTTACATCTCAAATTGTAACGTCAGACACACATCCATACAAGTCCGCTCCGGGATCGAATGGAACCGAAGGCACTTACAAAGAAGTCCTTGCAATCCGGATATTCACTAATCATGACCGGACTTCCCATCACAAAGGGTAATAAATTTCTATATCGGGGATCAGCCAATGCAGAAACATTCGACGGTAATCCTTCCGTTTTCATAAATATCCGGTCTTCAACACCGGTCATCAATGTTATCCATTACGACGTATCACATATTCGGAATGGGTTATACGACCCCAAGGTCCTTTCCTGGCTAACCCGAATAGTGAGCGCTAATTTTTAAAAATAAGTGTAGCATTCAAATTCAAGCAATCACAACAAATACCTATTTAAAGGTAAATATTGATAGTCGGTTATTTAAATATCAATAGGTATGCACAACATCACCAGATTCCAAATAATTTTCCAAATTATTTATCTTCCAAAAAATATCTTTACAAGATATATATATATATATATATATATATATATATATATATATATATATATATATAATTTCCATACTTCAAAAATAAATCGATATTTATTTTTAAACCCATTTTCCCAATTTCATTTATAAATTCCATATTGAATTTACATTTCCAAAATATCTGTGAATATATGATTTTCAAATCGATTTCAAATATTCACTTTCAATTTATCTTTAAAAAGATAATTCTCAAAACGTTCATTTCATATTGGAAAAACATTTCCCTACTTATTTAATAATAAGTATTTCACAACTCTATTTATTTTCAACATTTGGAAAATATTCGATATACTTAAATTAATATTAAGTATATATTTCATTTCTTAAGGAAAACATTCTCTTTAACACTTTTATTTGAGTCCAAACAAATGTTGCGTAAAACATTGTTACGACGACCCAAAATCTCCAGTATAGGGATTCGAAATTTAGATAGATATATAAATCCCAATGCTATATAAGACATTTCCTTTCGGAAATCATTTACTATAACAACAGTGTTATGGTCCACCATTTCCTTCAATTCCTTGAAAACGCCTATTTCAACAATGAATGTTGAAATCTATGTTTTCAATACTTAATTCATTTAAAACAACTCTAATCGTTTTAATTCTATTTAAAATATCATTTTCCCCAAAATATTTCCTTAATATATCATTCATTATCCAAAATCGTGAATATACTTCGTTAATCCATATTCAACATTTTCTGCACGTTTTATTTAAAAGGTTATCGACTGTCCAAAATCGTGGATACCTCTCCTTTAATAAACTTCTATGTTTAATCTATCGAATTCAATTGATTTTGGATTTATAAAGTAACGTTTATAAATTCACATCTATATATTTTATAAAAACTTCAACTTATAAAATCCCTTAATTAACAAATTTTATTTATATTTATTTAAATGCTAAAACCCAATTTATAAGTAAATTATTTATAGTTCTCTTATTTTAAAAAAATCATTTCCTTTTATAACTTCACAATTTTATAAATTTCATTCACTTATGAATTCATTAATAATTCATTTTAACGCTTATAAAAACTTGTTTAAAATTTTAATTTATAAATATCAATTTTACAAATCTTTTATATAAATCGTTTATAATAATTCAAATATCCCAATTTAAACCATTTTATAAATTTATCTACTACTTATTTTAAAAATCAAATTTTATTTATTTCTGGTATCTAATGATACCAGAATTTTATTCGGCTAAATTTTAGCCTTCAAAGATTTCAATCATAAAGATAATCACACAGGGATTATAATAAAAAGAAATCAACACACAATATTGAAACCAATTCAATTATTTAAGGAATCCAGTTGGATCCCTCCAATCTGTTTTCCTGCATCCATCGCCATTAGCACAATACCAATCCTGTTTCAAGACGGGTTATCGCGGTATATGGGATTTATAAAATATTATCCGCTATTTTGCGGCGCAATAGGGTCTCATTTGCTATATAATGCGGGAAATCAACTCCAAATATATACATAATACCAATTCCACTTCAAGGTGGAATATCGCGGTATATGGGTTTAATAAATAACATCCGCTTAATAGGCGGCGTATAGGGTCTACTTCAAAATAATAGATAACACTAGATTATCCAAACAAACAATCAACACAATCAACAATTTTAAATCTAACTATTTAAAATTTAAACAAAACCCTTTGAGTGAGAAGTTCTCACCTTTGCTTTTATTTTGCAATCCAATTCCATTTCACCTGGTTTCCTTCACAGTTTTGACATTGTATAAATATTATACGGTTGATAAATATTCGAAGTAAATCAAATAATCAATTCTTTGTTTTGATAGTTTTAATTAACAAATTTATCTTTTAATAATTTTATTTAACTATAATTTAAAATTTTAAAACTAAATTTCCTTTAATAAATTATTTTTAATGCCAATAATTAAATGATCCATTTATACAAATTAATTTCCATTTCATAGCAACTATTTAATTTAGAAATAAATTCCCATTTAATAAATTAATTTAACCAATGATAATATTTGATTTTAAACTAATTTTTCTTCTTTTTTAATAGATCATGTTTAGTAACTAAGAATAATTATATAAGTTTACTATATAAATTAATCATCTTCGCAAATTATTTTTTTTTTCCAAAATACCTTATATAATTTCCAAAACCTAACTTTTATATAACATTACAATTCAAAATATTTTAAAGTTGTTTCCTACCTAAATCTTATATATATATATATATATATATATATAATTTAAACATGATGTAACAGTATAAAATTTTCTGCATTTATATTTTATTTTTCTATCTTTCTGTAACTACTTATAAATTTGGGAAAACTGTATTCCCTTTATTGTTAAAATTTATTTTTTTCTGTTTATTTACATATTTTCATCTGCATATATATTTACTTATAATATAATTTATATAGATTTAAAAGTCTATTTTTTATATAAACTTCCAAACATTTTCTACTGTTTAAACTTCCATTATTTTCCATCAATACATATATGCTATAACTTAATAAATAATAAATAAAACTACCTCACAGAAAACTCGAGACTCGCTCGAACAGCACGTGGCCATTTGCCACGACTTCCCTGAACACTTGAAGGTTGTCGTAAACCCGAATATCACAACCTGCTACATATCGCCACCGTGCTCGACGTGACCCTCAAATGCATCGCAACGTCGCACCTTCTGGCCACTGCCATAGATTTCGGAACTACCAACCCTCACGAGAACGACACCGACCCATACTCCAGGCGAGCCACCACTTCACGACATCGCCTCTGTCTGCCACCCCCACAACCCATACGTTCGAATCGCGTGAATGAGATCGCGATGCCACCCAATGCCCTAGCACGAGCCTCCAATCGATTGCACGCCGCGGTCTTCGATCTCGATTCCCCTTCTTTTTTTATTAAACGAAGAAGAGGGCTTCGACCATTTTTATTTGATTTGAATCTGAGAGAGGGAGAGAATAGTTCGGCCATTTTTTTCTTCGATTTAAAACTGAAAAGAGGAGATGCAGTTCTGATTTTAAAAATAGAAGGAAGCATGATTTTAGGCGTGAGTTAAGGATAACAGATCGTGTTTGATTTCGAACGAGAGAAAATTGTACGCGCACGATCTCTTCCCCGTGATTTTTGGGCATGATTTAAGGAAGGAAAGTGGCTGATGTTGACCAATTTTAAAATTAAATTTAAATTGAATTTGATTTGATTTCAATGCGTTTATATGTCGTATGCTCACATAACAACTCCGAACGCTACGAAATTTGAAATCCGATAATAATTCAATATTACGGACTCAATGGAACTAGTTTCATCGAAATTCGAGATTGTGCCTCGGAAGGCTATTTTTAAATTCAATTTAAACGGTATAAATTTTAAAACCGAACAAACTACTTTCAATTTCAATTCTGAAGCTTCTATTATCTTCAGTATTATCAATATGAATTTTACAATCCTTTGAAATATTTTTAATCAGCTTAAAATTGAAGATTCAAATTTTTATTCAACTTTCAATAGATTAAATTTTAAAATTTAATCGCCAAATTCATTCTGATAATTTGAAATTCAAGTCAAACCATCATTCAAATATTTAAAATTAATTAAATATTTTCAATTTAAATTGTTCAAAAATTCTAGGTCGTTACAGGTCGTTAAGGATGCGTATTGATTATCGTATGTTGAATGAGAAGAGGATAAAGAATAGGTATCCTTTGAGGAGAATAAATGATTTTTTTGATAATATTGAGTGGGGCCAAATTATTTTCCCAGTTGGGTTTAGTAACCAGGTTCCGTCAATTGAAAGAGGCATAGGATGGTATGCCATTCATAGCATTTCAAACAGGATATGGTTTTTATTAATGGTTACTCATGCCCTTCAGACTGACTAAGCACCTGCTTTCTTTGTGGACTTGATGAATCGGATCTTCCAAGAGCATTTGGATAGATTCATGTTAGTATTTAAAGATGACATTCTGATATATTCTAAGAACGAGCAATAACATAAGCCTCATTTTCGAATAGTTCTAGAGACGTTGCGGAAGCATCAACTAAAAATGATGTTTTCAAAATGTCATTTTGGAAGAAAGAAGCGAAATTTCTTAATTACGTAGTTTTAGAAAAAGGGCTATCGGTGGATCCAGCTAAGATTGTAGCAGTTAACAACTAAAATTGATCTGCGACTGTTATCATGATAAGGAGTTTTATAGGGATAGCTGGCTATTATTGGAGATTCTTCACTCGTATAGCGACACATATTACTAAACTAACAAGGATGGACGTAAAGTATGTTTAGACAGATAAATGTGAAGAAGAATTCTTAAAGCTAAAAATTTATTGATCAATGCACACGTACTAGTTATTCTGGATGGAAATCAGGATCTGTTGACATATCCGGATGCATGTGAGACAGGTTTAGGAGCTTTGTTAATGCAAAAGGGTAAAGTGATTTCGTACGCTACTTGACAGCTCCGACTACATGAAGTTAGGTATTCGACTCATGACTTATAATTGGTGGCGAAGATATTTGACTTGAAGGTATGGAGACACTATCTTTTGGGAGAACTATTTGAATTGTTTATGGATTATGGAGCTTTGAAGTATTTACTCTTACCAAAAAAGTTGAATATGAGACAATAAAGGTGGCTGGATATTTTAGCAGCTTCTGATTTCGGCATTGAGTATATGCCGGGAAAATAAAATAAAATTGTTGTTGCACTAATTAGAAAACATCAAAATGTGGCATTATATGTTAGCAGAATGGAAAGATTTAGAAGCATTAACTACTCGTGGAGTACGGTTGAATTCAACGTCTAGTTCTAGTTGGAGTACCCTAATGTTGTCATATTTAGAAGTTCGACTAGTAAAGATCGAAAGAATCGCTTCTAAGAAGAAAGATGATCCATTACTAGCTAAACATTAAAAGACTTGAAGAAGGAACTACGAGTGATAATTTAAAAGATTTTAGTCTTGATCAGAACAGATGGTTGGGGAAGAAGGAATGATTGTGTTTTTCAGTTGTTGGTGACCTAAGGAAGGAAGTTCTTAGGGAGTGTCATCGATCGAAGTTTACTATTCAACCTATAGGAACCGAGATGTATCAGGATATGAAGAGAGTGTCTTCTAGAAAGGAATTAGAAGAGATGTAGGCTTATGGGTTAGACAATGTTTAAATTGTTAGCAAATAAAGGCCGAGCATCAAAAACCAAGTGGATTGCTTCAAACTTTAGAAGTGCCACTTTGAAAATGGGATTCTATATCTATGGATTTTATTGATGGGTTACCAAGTTCAAATAGGGAAAATGGAAGTATTTGGGTCGCGATAGATAGACTTACCAAGAGTGCACACTTTGTTCCCGTTAAGTCAACAAGGATGCAAACTACTTTGGCAATGTTTTTTATGAAGAATATTGTAAGACTGCATGGGATTCCCAGTAGTATATTAAATGACGGAGATACTATATTCACTAGTGAATTCTGGAAGGGTCTATAAGAGGTATAAGGTGCATAGCTAAAGATGGATACCGCTTACCATCCACAAAAGGATGGATAAATGGAAAGATTTAACAAGGTGCTCGAATATTTGTTAAGGGCTTGTGTACTAGACTTTGGAGGATCATGGAAAGACCATTCGTACTTAGTCGAGTGTAACGACCTAGAATTTTGGTCATTTGATTTTGAACGTTTAATATATTTTTAAACGTTGAATTTGAAATATTGATTGATTTTGAATATGGAGATTTTGGTTGAATTAGTGAAATAGTTGAAAATTTCAATATATACGATTAAACGGATTTAGTGAATAATAAGTTTAATATTTGAAACTAGGTAAATAGGTGAAGCTGGAGTTAAATGTGAAAGGAAATTTTTAAAGTTGATTTAAACTCTATTGGAGTTGAGAGTTTTGAATGAAATTAAAAGTCGATAAATTAAAATTTGGAACCTTATATATTACACTGACTGCATTAGAAGATTTAGTAACAGGACCAGATATGACTTCTGTTAGAAATACAGTTGTATTGTAGCAAGAGATGAGAATAAATGAAGGAAAAAGACAGACAAGTTAGTGAAAATCCAGCGGAGTGACTGTAATGACCCAGGATTTTTATTAATTAAAATTGAATATTTCATTAATTTTAAATATTAGTAAGTGAATTTATAAGTCGAATAAATTTTATTTCGATTTATTGGATTTAATTGGATATTAAATCGATAATTTAATATGTTAAATTATGGAAATAATTGGAAATTGGGTTAAATATGACTGAAAATGATTTTCAAAATTTTATTTTATCATATTGAAGTTAGAACAATATTTTAGAACTTTTAAAATCGAATTAAAAGTTAATTTGTGAAAATTGAATATTTTAATATTTAAATCGACTAGTGAAAATAGTCAATTTTTGAACAGTCTCAGAATTGAACGAAACCAGTTCCATTGGATCCGTAATAGTTAGTTATTACCGGATTTCAATTTTCGTGTCAATCGGAGTTATCGTTTAATCGTAGCAGCTCGAAACGCATCGAATTGTTTTTAATATTAATTTGGCAAGTGAAAATAGCCATTTTTCAAAAAGTCTCGGATTTCAACGAAACCAGTTTTATCGAATCCATAATGTGATATTATTGTAAGGTTTCAAATTTCGTTTCAATTGGATTTACCGTTTGTCCGGTACAAATTAAAACGCCTAGAAAATCGTTTAAATCGGTTTAATTTAAATTGAACGTTTGTAGCCATAACTCGCACATATGATCGAATTAGCTTCCGAAACCTGTTCCATTGTGTCCGAAACGCGGGATAAACCTTAGGAACGTCAGTTTCGGCGCGTAAATCGGAGTTTGGAAAATCGAAATGAATAGTGTTCGTTTTTTCTCTATAAATAGCCCCATCACAAAATTAAAAAAAATAAAAAAAACCTAAACCCTAATTCTAAATGGCTGGCCGCCAGTATCACAAACCAAAGGCCATAATCTTCCATACTTCCTCCCTCGATTACTCCAAATCCATCAACAATTAGACGAAGACATCAACTACAATATTGTTGAGCACGATGAGAGCTTCGATGTGAACGGTGATGATGAGGTTTGGCGTCACGTGGAGGTGGGAAAGTGGCTGCGTGCGTGCCACGTTCACTTGCGTGCGCGAGTATCAGGGGGTGGCCGAGCTTGCTCTTGTCGAGGCCGAACGTAGAGGAGGCTAGGGGCTACGCGATGGAGTATCTTGATCGAGTTCAAGTCGCTCGAATTGGTTGCAATAATTAACCCTAATATGGATGAATGGGTTTCTTTACACGGCTTTGTTACTGGGAAGAAACGTGAAGAGGAGAGAAGGGGAAACACGGCCGAGATCTAGGGGATGTGAAAACAACGGCTCTGATTGCATAGGTTGAAAATAAGAAAAGAAATATGTAAATTTATTTATATTATAATTGTACAAACTTTAAACTGCGATATCTCTTTCATACGAGGTCCATTTCGGACGAGATTTTTAGCGTTGGAATCATATCGACGAGCACTACGCGATGGAATTGGATTGGAGTCGTTTGAAGTTAGTGAGAATTTTGGGTAAAATTAAACGTCCGTTTAATTTTATTCGAAATAAATCGCTAAAACGAATTGAAATCAAGGTGAGAACTTCTCACTCAATCGAATCGGTTTCGATTTTTAAATAGTTAGATTTAAAATACTTGAATGCATGTTTGAATGATGATTGTTATCTATTGATTGTTAAAATAGACATTATGCGCCGTTAGTAAGCGGATGTTATTTATTAAAAACATATACCGCGAATATTTCATAAACAGTGAAATTGGTATTATATGTAATAGCAATATATATATATATATATATATATATATATATTGGCATATGTATATATTGCAGTTGTTGATTCCCCGCATTTTTTTTAGCGGATGAGACCCTATTACGCCGTCTATTAAGCGGATAATATTTTAAATCCCATATACCGCGATAATTTCGTACTGGAGCGAAATTGGTATTGTGCTAATGTTTGTGGATGCAGGAAAACAGGTTGGAGGGATCCAACTGGATTCCTCAACAGTATTTATTTGATTATGGATATTTTGATATTCATTGATTTTCATATCGATATATGATATCGTTGTAGTCGTGATTGACTATTTGGTGTGTAGCATCATTGGACCAAGTTTTGGAATTTTAAAATGTTTTTAAAGTGATTTTTGAAAATATAAAATATTTTTGGAATTGATTCATTTTAAATAAATAAACGTTATAATTTTTATGTTATAAAAATTATGATATTTTTGAGAAATATAGTTAAAGGTTGATTTTTGAAAATATGATGCTAATGATTTTATAAAATAGTTAAATCGGAATTTTTGAATTTATTATGAAAAGTTGAAATATAGGATTTATAAAATTTAATTATTTTATGAATCAAAATGATGAAGTTTTTAAAGGAGTTTAAAGACGTTTTAAAATAGTAATATAAATTGATTTATATTAAAGGATTTATAAATGGATATTTATAAATTGAAATATTGACATTATAAAACGAGTTTTTACAAGTGTTTGAATGAAGTGAAAATGAATTTTGTAAATGAATGGAATTTATAAAATTAAAAATGGTGAAGTTATAAATGAAATTTATAAATAGTAAGATTTATAAATTTTATAAAATTGTTAAAAGAATAGTTTTGAATAAATCATTGAATCTTATAAGTTATAGGATTTATAATTATGAAGTTCCAAGGAACGGTTTTTGTAAACGAATAAATTATAAGTATTTAACTTATAATATGAACTGTTAGTATATCATTGAGATATGAATTGAGATAGGTTAATAAAGGAATTTATAAAGAAAGATGTTATAAAACAAATAGAAATAGAATTTATAAACGTTGTTTTATAAATTCGTAAATGACTTATTTTAAGAAGTAAAATTGTTGTAACCTATTAATGGAGTTATATTCACATTTTTGACTGTGAATAATCCTTTGAAATAAAATGAATAAAAGGATGAAATTTGTTAACGTAGTATATTCACGTTTTTGAATAGTGAATAATATGTTAAAGAAAATGTTTAGAAGGTGATGTTTTAAATGGAATTAAAACGATCTAACGATGTTTTAAAATGTGTTGAGATTCGAAACCATAGATTTCAACATTTATTGTTGAAATAGACGTTTTCGAGAAATAGAAGGAAATAATGGACTATAACACTGTTGTTATAGTAAATGATTTCCGAAAGGAAATGTTTTGTTTAGTATTGGGATTTATATATATATATCTTAAATTCGAATCCCTATACTAGTGATTTTGGGTTGTCGTAACAATGTTTTACGTAACATTCGTTTTGGCCCAAATAAATATGTTTAAGAAAACGATTTCCTTAAAGAATGAAATATATACTTAATTTCGATTGAAGTATATTGAATATTTTCCAAGTGTTGAAAATAAATGAAATTTGTGAATTACTTATGAATAAGTAAGTATGGAAATGTTTTCCAATATAAAGTGAATATTTTGAGAATTTATCTTTTTGAAGATAAATTGAAATGAATAATTGAAATCCTATATTCATAGATATTTTGAAATATAAATTCACTATGGAATTTATAAAAGAAAGGGGAACTTGTTTAAAAATAAATATTGATTTATTTTTGAAGTATTGAAAATAATATATCTTGTAAAGATATTTTGGAAAAGAAATAATTTGGAAAATTATTTGAAATCTTGTGATGTGTGCATCTCCATTGATAGTTCAATAACCGACTATCAATATTTCCCTTTGAATGGGTATTTGATGTGATTTATTTGAATTTGAATGCCACACTTATTTTTGAATAAGCGCTCACTATTCGGGTTAACCGGGAAAGGACCATGGGGTCGTATAACCCATTTCGAATATGTGATACGTCGTTGTGAATTGCATTTGAAGACCGGTGTTGAAGACCGAGTATTTGCGAAAGCGATAGGATGACCTATCGATTATCTCTGCACTAGGTAGCTCCTGGTATAGAGATTTCCTAAGTGATGGTGAATCCGATCAGGATTGTGAATATCCGGATTGCAAGGGCTTCGTGAGAAGTGCCTTCGGTTTTGTTCGAGCCCGGAACATACTTGTATGGATTGTATGTCTGACATTACAAATTGAGATATAAAGCAGATTTCATTCAAATATATTTCTGTTGGTGGCGGAGAATTTATTCTTTTAGCTTAACACGCTTCTCTGAGACGTATGAGCTCAGAGGTTATGTAGTTGAATGTTATCAGCGATATATTCCCAATTTGGTAATGTGACATGCTGAGTGTTGCTGTAAATGATCATTGTGTTGATTATTTGTGATAGGATCGTTTATTTGATCGTCTATCTTGGTGATCATTTCTATGATCATTTGTTGACCCAAAGCATGACTTTTGTATAAAATATGTTTTTGTGGACGTGACTTCGTCGAGCCTCACACCCCGTGAATGGTCAAAACAGGAAAGATGCAGCAAGGTTATGAGGGGTAGCGCCCTTTAGGATGTGTGCATTTCCTTCTGGAAAAGGGTGGTATCATGGTATGGAGCCCAGATACTTACTCATGTTGAAAACACTTTATGATTGTGTGAATTGATTGCGAGCGCTCGGTTGAAAGGTCCCAAAGGACCGGGGGATGGCATATTCGGTCAGTTGTTACTCAGTTAGGGGTAACCCGGCCTTGTGTTGATAGAGATCCGGTTTGGTTCTCGGGGATGTCCATCCAGAGGCATTCTCATGTGGCAATGGGAAGTTCCTTGGCCTGATCATTCGTTGGAAATCCAAAGAAACAATACGTGACTTGTACGGTTTTAGTTGTAGAACCTTCCATCTAATATGGTAGCTATTAGTAGGCATAATATAATGGTACATATGCTGGCTAAGATTTATATTCTACTTTCGAAATATTTCCTACACTATGCACTAGTAATAATATCAAATGTCTTTTAAATGCGTATCAAGCATCTTTGACTATCATAAGGAGAAATCTCCTCCGATTCTGCGTTTGCATGTGTGTGTGTGCGGGAGGCCTTATGGTAGTCTCATTCTTAAAAGCATTGCGAATTGACTTTAAAAATATTCCTCTATTTTGATTTCAAAGATAAATAAACTGTTTTGAGTTCTCACACCAGTCACATGACTGACTTGGAGTTTATTGTTTTCCTTCCTAAACTCTGGGTGCCCACCAATTTCTACACGGGCAGTCAAGAGTTAGGTTTATCAGGAGTTGCTGGAGGCAAGCTGGATGGCCTGGCGTATTACTAGTTATATAGTTTTTCTTTTTCTGCTGCACTGTTTGATGTTGTATGTTGTTGTATACTCTGATGATATGATGTAATGAAATGTAATGTAATGTAATAACTGATATAGTTCTTTGTTTAAAGATGATTCATTTATTATTATATGTTGTTCCGCTGCGAATTGTGAGATTCTGATGTTGTTCTGTTGTTTTCTATTCCGTTCTATTTTCTATTTTCTTTCCTCTCTATTTTCTATCTTTTCTCTCTTCTTCTGTCTTTTTCTTCTTCTTAAACCCTCAGTGTTCGGTTTTCCGTCGTTCGATTGCTCGGCAGTCGATAAAGTGAGTATCGATGTTGAATTTTCGACAGACGAAGAATCGGGTCCTGACAATGTGATATCAGAGCATATGGTTAAGCGACAACCATGGTTCTGTTGGGTATTACTCATTAGAGATAGAGTCAGTAGTACTCTAGAATGAGTTGGAGTGTAATAATAGCTATGAGAGCGTATTTGTTAGTGAATATATAAAATTGTTTTATATTGTGATGATTGGTTTATTGAGTGGCATATGAACTTTCGTCAGCGTGGTCCACAAGACTATGCCGAAGGGGTTTCTAAACACTTAAATAGAACAATTCGGCACAGTATTGTTTTAAATTGGGTAAATGAAATAAATTTTACCTTGAGTATATTTTATATATAAAAGAATAATTTTTCAGAATTATTAAAGTGGATATAAGTTGATTGTTTAGTTGTTTGAATAATCTAAGTAAAAGAATAATTGTATAAGTGAAAGAATTATAAGAATTGAATTATAATTAAAGTGATTTACAATTGAGAAATAAACTTATATATATAAGAAGTGAAACTATATGAATACATTTATGAATATAAGTTGTAAATAAAAATGAATTTAAAGTTAAATGAAAATTTACTTTAGAATTGGAATCTGAATTTATTTATAAGTGGGAATTTAAGTTATGTAAAACTAAGTGATGTTTAAAATGGAAGTATAACTTAAGAGATGTTAAAGGAAGCTGATATGGGTATCAAAGTAAATTAATAAAGTTAATGATAAATTTGAACTTGAGTTATATGTAATAAAATTCAACTTTTGTAATTGAATTGAATAAATGGATTGAATATAATCAATTGAATGAAAATAATTGATATGGAATAATGAATATAAGTGTTAATTCATTAAAATCTAATGTTATTGAAAGTTGAATAGTTGAATAAAAAATCAATTAATTAAACCAATTGTAAGCAAAGTAATTTGGTTGAGATTAATATACATTGGTTGATATATGATTGTTAGTTGATTGTGTATAATTCATTAAGAATTAATGAAATTGAAAGCTAAAGTAATTGGAATTCAATTGGAAGTTAAGTGAATTTTAAATAGAATTGAATTTGATTTGGAAGTGAACCAACTTGAATATGAATTAGTGAATATAAACTAATTGAAAATGAATGTTAGTAAAAAACATCCACTGTATATGAATCAAATGTGATTAAATTGAAAACCCAATTCATTGAATATTAACGAGAATATAAATGAATATTTATTGGTTACGGATGTTAGTTGGATGATAGTTGGTTGATGTTTGCATTTGTTGTTTTGTTTCATTTGCTAATGTTGACATATATAGTTATTATGTTGCTATATGTTGTATATCGATACTATTGTCTATATACATGTTTCTCATGTTGTTTGTTGAGTGATTAGTAGGTGCGGATCGCGTTTGCTTCGCATTTGGAGCTCGCTTTCGCGCTATATTAGCCGTATATGCTTGCTAATAAAATATAAGGTACATATCTCGGATTACATACCGTACTTTTATACTTTTTCCCTTCGGGATGCCTCATTACTTGATGAGATGTATATTTGTGATATATATATACTGTCATTTTTTTTCGGATCGAGCTGCGCAAAGGAGACTATGGCGATTTTTTCCGTAAATTTAAGGCGTTAGAAAAAATTTGAGAAAATTGGAAATTTTTTGAAAACTTAACTTTGATTTTGGAATTGAAAGTTAAACAATAGTAGTTGTTTTTGAAAAGATAACTAAGTATGATTTGAAAACTTAGTAAGTTATTGTAAGAAGTTGATTATGAATTTTGGAAAGTTAATAGATTCTGTAACTTTTCTTACTTGATAATTTCGAGGACGAAATTCTTTTAAGGGGGGAAGATTGTAACAACCCAGGATTTTTATTAATTAAAATTGAATATTTCATTAATTTTAAATATTAATAAGTGAATTTATAAGTCGAATAAATTTTATTTCGATTTATTGGATTTAATTGGATAATTAAATCGATAATTTAATATGTTAAATTATGGAAATAATTGGAAATTGGGTTAAATATGATTGAAAATGATTTGCAAAATTTTATTTTATCATATTGAAGTTAGAACGATATTTTAGAACTTTTAAAATCGAATTAAAAGTCAATTTGTGAAAATTGAATATTTTAATATTTAAATCGACTAGTGAAAATAGTCAATTTTTGAACAGTCTCAGAATTGAACGAAACCAGTTCCATTGGATCCGTAATAGTTAGTTATTACCGGATTTCAATTTTCGTGTCAACCGGAGTTATCATTTGATCGTAGCAGCTCGAAACGCATCGAATTGTTTTTAATATTAATTTGGCGAGTGAAAATAGCCATTTTTCAAAAAGTCTCGGATTTCGACGAAAACTGTTTCATCGGAACCGTAATGTGATATTATTGTAAGGTTTCAAATTTCGTGTCAATTGGATTTACCGTTTGTCCGGTACAAATTAAAACGCCTAGAAAATCGTTTAAATCGGTTTAATTTAAATTGAACGTTTGTAGCCATAACTCGCACAGATGATCGAATTAGCTTCCGAAACCTGTTCCATTGTGTCCGGAACTCGGGATAAACCTTAGGAACGTCAGTTTCGGCGCGTAAATCGGAGTTTGGAAAATCGAAATGAATAGTGTTCGTTTTTTCTCTATAAATAGCCCCATCACAAAATTAAAAAAAACAAAAAAAACCTAAACCCTAATTCTAAATGGCCGGCCGCCAGTATCACAAACCAAAGGCCAGAATCTTCCATACTTCCTCCCTCGATTACTCCAAATCCATCAACAATTAGACGAAGACATCAACTACAATATTGTTGAGCACGATGAGAGCTTCGATGTGAACGGTGATGATGAGGTTTGGCGCCACGTGGAGGTGGGAAAGTGGCTGCGTGCGTGCCACATTCACTTGCGTGCGCGAGTATCAGGGGGTGGCTGAGGTTGCTCTTGTCGAGGCCGAACGTAGAGGAGGCTAGGGGCTACGCGATGGAGTATCTTGATCGAGTTCAAGTCGCTCGAATTGGTTGCAATAATTAACCCTAATATGGATGAATGGGTTTCTTTACACGGCTTTGTTACTGGGAAGAAACGTGAAGAGGAGAGAAGGGGAAACACGGCCGAGATCTAGGGGATGTGAAAACAACGGCTCTGATTGCATAGGTTGAAAATAAGAAAAGAAATATGTAAATTTATTTATATTATAATTGTACAAACTTTAAACTGCGATATCTCTTTCATACGAGGTCCGTTTCGGACGAGATTTTTAGTGTTGGAATTGTATCGACGAGCACTACGCAATGGAATTGGATTGGAGTCGTTTGGAGTTAGTGAGAATTTTGGGTAAAATTAAACGTCCGTTTAATTTTATTCGAAATAAATCGCTAAAACGAATTGAAATCAAGGTGAGAACTTCTCACTCAATCGAATCGGTTTCGATTTTTATTTTAAATAGTTAGATTTAAAATACTTGAATGCATGTTTGAATGATGATTGTTATCTATTGATTGTTAAAATAGACATTATGCGCCGTTAGTAAGCGGATGTTATTTATTAAAAACATATACCGCGAATATTTCATAAACAGTGAAATTGGTATTATATATAATAGTAATATATATATATTGGCATATGTATATATTGCAGTTGTTGATTCCCCGCATTTTTTTTAGCGGATGAGACCCTATTACGCCGTCTATTAAGCGGATAATATTTTAAATCCCATATACCGCGATAATTTCGTACTGGAGCGAAATTGGTATTGTGCTAATGTTTGTGGATGCAGGAAAACAGGTTGGAGGGATCCAACTGGATTCCTCAACAGTATTTATTTGATTATGGATATTTTGATATTCATTGATTTTCATATCGATATATGATATCGTTGTAGTCTTGATTGACTATTTGGTGTGTAGCATCATTGGACCAAGTTTTGGAATTTTAAAATGTTTTTAAAGTGATTTTTGAAAATATAAAATATTTTTGGAATTGATTCATTTTAAATAAATAAACGTTATAATTTTTATGTTATAAAAATTATGATATTTTTGAGAAATATAGTTAAAGGTTGATTTTTGAAAATATGGTGCTAATGATTTTATAAAATAGTTAAACCGGAATTTTTGAATTTATTATGAAAAGTTGAAATATAGGATTTATAAAATTTAATTATTTTATGAATCAAAATGATGAAGTTTTTAAAGGAGTTTAAATACGTTTTAAAATAGTAATATAAATTGATTTATATTAAAGGATTTATAAATGGATATTTATAAATTGAAATATTGACATTATAAAACGAGTTTTTATAAGTGTTTGAATGAAGTGAAAATGAATTTTGTAAATGAATGGAATTTATAAAATTAAAAATGGTGAAGTTATAAATGAAATTTATAAATAGTAAGATTTATAAATTTTATAAAATTGTTAAAAGAATAGTTTTGAATAAATCATTGAATCTTATAAGTTATAGGATTTATAATTATGAAGTTCCAAGGAACGGTTTTTGTAAACGAATAAATTATAAGTATTTAACTTATAATATGAACTGTTAGTATATCATTGAGATATGAATTGAGATAGGTTAATAAAGGAATTTATAAAGAAAGATGTTATAAAACAAATAGAAATAGAATTTATAAACGTTGTTTTATAAATTCGTAAACGACTTATTTTAAGAAGTAAAATTGTTGTAACCTATTAATGGAGTTATATTCACATTTTTGACTGTGAATAATCCTTTGAAATAAAATGAATAAAAGGATGAAATTTGTTAACGTAGTATATTCACGTTTTTGAATAGTGAATAATATGTTAAAGAAAATGTTTAGAAGGTGATGTTTTAAATGGAATTAAAACGATCTAACGATGTTTTAAAATGTGTTGAGATTCGAAACCATAGATTTCAACATTTATTGTTGAAATAGACGTTTTCGAGAAATAGAAGGAAATAATGGACTATAACACTGTTGTTATAGTAAATGATTTCCGAAAGGAAATGTTTTGTTTAGTATTGGGATTTATATATATATCTTAAATTCGAATCCCTATACTAGTGATTTTGGGTTGTCGTAACAATGTTTTACGTAACATTCGTTTTGGCCCAAATAAATATGTTTAAGAAAACGATTTCCTTAAAGAATGAAATATATACTTAATTTCGATTGAAGTATATTGAATATTTTCCAAGTGTTGAAAATAAATGAAATTTGTGAATTACTTATGAATAAGTAAGTATGGAAATGTTTTCCAATATAAAGTGAATATTTTGAGAATTTATCTTTTTGAAGATAAATTGAAATGAATAATTGAAATCCTATATTCATAGATATTTTGAAATATAAATTCACTATGGAATTTATAAAAGAAAGGGGAACTTGTTTAAAAATAAATATTGATTTATTTTTGAAGTATTGAAAATAATATATCTTGTAAAGATATTTTGGAAAAGAAATAATTTGGGAAATTATTTGGAATCTTGTGATGTGTGCATATCCATTGATAGTTCAATAACCGACTATCAATATTTCCCTTTGAATGGGTATTTGATGTGATTTATTTGAATTTGAATGCCACACTTATTTTTGAATAAGCGCTCACTATTCGGGTTAACCGGGAAAGGACCATGGGGTCGTATAACCCATTCCGAATATGTGATACGTCGTTGTGAATTGCATTTGAAGACCGGTGTTGAAGACCGAGTATTTGCGAAAGCGATAGGATGACCTATCGATTATCTCTGCACTAGGTAGCTCCTGGTATAGAGATTTCGTAAGTGATGGTGAATCCGATCAGGATTGTGAATATCCGGATTGCAAGGGCTTCGTGAGAAGTGCCTTCGGTATTGTTCGAGCCCGGAACAGACTTGTATGGATTGTATGTCTGACATTACAAATTGAGATATAAAGCAGATTTCATTCAAATATATTTCTGTTGGTGGCGGAGAATTTATTCTTTTAGCTTAACACCCTTCTCTGAGACGTACGAGCTCAGAGGTTATGTAGTTGAATGTTATCAGCGATATATTCCCAATTTGGTAATGTGACATGCTGAGTGTTGCTGTAAATGATCATTGTGTTGATTATTTGTGATAGGATCGTTTATTTGATCGTCTATCTTGGTGATCATTTCTATGATCATTTGTTGACCCAAAGCATGGCTTTTGTATAAAGTATGTTTTTGTGGACGTGACTTCGTCGAGCCTCACACCCCGTGAATGGTCAAAACAGGAAAGATGCAGCAAGGTTATGAGGGGTAGCGCCCTTTAGGATGTGTGCATTTCCTTCTGGAAAAGGGTGGTATCATGGTATGGAGCCCAAATACTTACTCATGTTGAAAACACTTTATGATTGTGTGAATTGATTGCGAGCGCTCGGTTGAAAGGTCCCAAAGGACCGGGGGATGGCATATTCGGTCAGTTGTTACTCAGTTAGGGGTAACCCGGCCTTGTGTTGGTAGAGATCCGGTTTGGTTCTCGGGGATGTCCATCCAGAGGCATTCTCATGTGGCAATGGGAAGTTCCTTGGCCTGAGCATTCGTTGGAAATCCAAAGAAACAATACGTGACTTGTACGGTTTTAATTGTAGAACCTGCCATCTAATATGGTAGCTATTAGTAGGCATAATATAGTGGTACCTATGCTGGCTAAGATTTATATTCTACTTTCGAAATATTTCCTACACTATGCACTAGTAATAATATCAAATGTCTTTTAAATGCGTATCAAGCATCTTTGACTATCATAAGGAGAAATCTCCTCCGATTCTGCGTTTGCATGTGTGTGTGTGCGGGAGGCCTTATGGTAGTCTCATTCTTAAAAGCATTGCGAATTGACTTTAAAAATATTCCTCTATTTTGATTTCAAAGATAAATAAACTGTTTTGAGTTCTCACACCAGTCACATGACTGACTTGGAGTTTATTGTTTTCCTTCCTAAACTCTGGGTGCCCACCAATTTCTACACGGGCAGTCAAGAGTTAGGTTTATCAGGAGTTGCTGGAGGCAAGCTGGATGGCCTGGCGTATTACTAGTTATATAGTATTTCTTTTTCCGCTGCACTGTTTGATGTTGTATGTTGTTGTATACTCTGATGATATGATGTAATGAAATGTAATGTAATGTAATAACTGATATAGTTCTTTGTTTAAAGATGATTCATTTATTATTATATGTTGTTCCGCTGCGAATTGTGAGATTCTGATGTTGTTCTGTTGTTTTCTATTCCGTTCTATTTTCTATTTTCTTTCCTCTCTATTTTCTATCTTTTCTCTCTTCTTCTGTCTTTTTCTTCTTCTTAAACCCTCAGTGTTCGGTTTTCCGTCGTTCGATTGCTCGGCAGTCGATAAAGTGAGTATCGGTGTTGACTTTTCGACAGACGAAGAATCGGGTCCTGACAGTGACAATAGGAAAGGCTGTACTTTAGAGACAGAGGACATGATTAGGGATACTTATCCTGAGTTGTTTCGAAGGCATGTGCTATATTAGTCATATGGACTTTTTGTTGGTCAGATAGGCTAGTATTGTTATTATGTGTATGTCACACATGCATGCATGATAGATATGCTTGTTGTTGTCCTTATCGATTTTCTAGGATGAAATTCTTTAAAGGGGAGCCATAACACCCTAAATTTTTATTTAACATTATTAAGAAGATTTAATTAGATCAATAGATAAAATAATATGTGGTGTGATAAGGAGTATGAGATTTTAAAATAATTTGGGCAAGGCCTTATCAATCAACCAATAAGAATATTTTCAACATAGAATTGAATGAAATTAATGAGAGTGGCATAACAGGAATATCTCCTTTATTCATTCCCTAAACCCTTTCTCTCTCATTCATTCTCATTTCATTTTCTAAACTTCAAAACTAAACTTAAAGGAGGCAGGCCATATGAAAAATAAAAAGGAAAACCAAGGGATTTGAGAGGGAAAGCTTGGGAAAACAAAGCTACGTCAAATCTCAATCTCTCTAATCATATCTAAGGTGAATAATGGTTATCCATCTTATTTTATTTGTGCTATTTTTGGATCTATGTGTGATTTTCAAAATTGTTGTGATAATATGTCATGATTTGGTTAGTTATATCATTATTTGGTGGAACGATGGCTGGATGGAATGTTATGAAATTATTCTAGTAGGTTTTAAAGGTAAAATCCTAGTTTATGTTGGCTTGAAATTTGGATATGTTGCACAAAACATTATTTTGGAAATGGATTTTTAATTTCACAATTTTCCAAGTTTATATGAATATTTTATGAATTTCCAAAGATGGAAAAGGTGATAAATTCAGGTTTTCATTAAAAAATAAGTAAATTAATATTTTGGCCAAATTTTTTTTATATATGAAGATAGATGGAAACTCTAATTTTGCGGATTTTTCCTAGGAGGCTATGATTTTTTATGAATTTATTATTCTAGGAAAGTGTTTAATTAATATATGTAAACTATAATAATTATAAGGGTTTGTAAAGATTTTTGAGAAGGTAAAACTAATCTATTAGTAATTTCTAAAAATAATATAAAAAGTATCTTGTTCATCAATCACAATATGACAAGTGGAAAGAGCGGTGAACAGTATTAGCTTAAAAAGAAATAACATAGTTTTTATTTTAATTATGAAACTACCATTGAAGGCATTTGACACTATAACACCCCTCATTTTTAGATAATTAAATAATCAAATAACGATGAACGGTGAAAATAAGAATTTTTGGAATTGTTAGAATATGGCCCCAAAACTTATGCCACTGTGTTTATGGCGATTTTCTGATCAATTTCCATGTATATCAAGATCCAAGTTAATATGAAGAAATTACGAGAAGAATAAGAAATCAGAATTAAATGGAAAAAAAGAGTTTGACCCTATGGATCGACCCATAGGTCGACCCGTAAAGCACAAGGGTCAACTAATAGGCCGACCCGCAAAGCATATAGGTCGACCCACGTGTAGCCCTAGACAAGAAATCGTCCAGGGACATGTCGAAGTCTTATAATCTACTTTTCATGCGATCTGAGGTGTTGTTTTCTGGATCCAACGATTCACAGCGAGCCAGTGACGTGGTAGCACTAGATTCAATCCAAAAATATGATGGTTTAGATTCCCAAACTCCACAATAAATAGAACCCTGGGCCTAGCTATTTTCTTACAATCATATTTTCTCCCAATTGGCTTCATTACTCGAGGCTGAACCCTAAATAGAAAATATTTTTTAGGGAGAATACTTTTTTAATGAAAATATTAGATGCCTTAAAAGGGTATCCAGGAAGGCCATGAAGTAAAGCTAAGGATGACACGTGAGTGGATATAAATTATACAACTTTTATGTTTATGATATACTATATCATTAAGTTCCCGTTAAAAATTTTAATTCGGCATTTGCACTAATTTTAGTAATTAGTTCTACTAGTTTATTATGTTGAGATTGTAAATTTTATAAAAGAAGTGTACTTATATTTGAATGTTATTTATATAAAAAATGGAATCAAATTAAATATAAGTAATATTAGGCTTAACAGTTGTAAGATAGGCATAAGCTTAAAAGTGAGAGATTTGTAGTAACTTATGTTATAATGGGAGAAATGAGTTAAAAAGGGGAAACTTTAATAACTTGATTTGGAAGTTAGTGAAAGATTAGTTGGTTGATTTAGAAAAGGTAATACATCTCCATAGTTTAATATTGTAAGAATAACGATAAACGTAATTGCAAGAATAAAAGAAAGAAAAGTGGAATTAGTGCAAAATAGAGACGTTGCTGTATTTTGCATTACCTAATAATTAAAGAAACAACAAAAGAAATATCTTGCTGTTACGAGTTATTATTTATTGCATTATTCAATATTAAAATATGGAAATGGAGTTAACTAAATAGAATAGAACTACTTCCTAGAATAAAAGAGAATAACACGAAGCGTTAAAGAAATTAAAGAAGAAGAAATACTCAAGTTAATTATTTGACAAGACTTAAAAAATAAACAGAAAATGTGACTAGATCTGCATTTACTACGCAGATAGTAGATTAACAAGTAAAGCATTTATTATGATAATTAATTTGTGACAATTGGACGTAGTCCCAAGTTAAGACTGTCATATAATATAAGAGAATTAAAGAGAATTTAGTATCATAATAAATGAAGACAGACTAGAATAGAAAAGTGACACTTGCAATTATATTTATAACATGTAGGTTATAAAAGAAAGAAAAGAATATAGAAGTGACAATTGCAAGTATAATTGTAACACGTAGGTTATAATTAAAAAGAAGTAAATAAAAGAGACTTATTTTATTAAACTTAGATCTTGGATTAAGTTAATAAGCAAGAACAATATTAGTGGCCCATACCGGCAGCATTCCCTTTCTGGTCTAGGACTAATGGTCTCACACCTGGGAGGGCTAGGCATGTTGATTAGGGCAAATAAGTAGCCAACAAAATAAGAAAAGTAAACTAAGCACATAATAAAAGATTAGATGTAGGGTCTAATAAAATGGTAAGGTGCGTTTGGAGTAGCCTAAGAAAATCTGGATAAAGAGCCTAACAAAGAAATTCATCGTAGATTTTTAGTACAGAAAGAGCATGTCCAACCTAGCTATTTCGGGCTAGAAGGAACTACGAGACTTCAACGGGACATGAGGATACTTTAGGATGGCCCTCTGGGCTAGCCTAACGAAGCTGCACCCACAGAGGCAGGTCTATAGGTGTTCCATAAAGAGAGTATGCCTTGACTGCTTTTACATTCTAGGCCTAACGAAGCGGAACTTTGTAGGCTGTCAAAAGGTTTACGATGGAGTAGGATATTCATATGACACTATACTCTAGTTTGAGAGTAGTTTATAGTAGGCATAACCCGAATGGATAGTTGCATGCGGAGATCAACCTTCATTAGTCAGAGCGAGTTCGGGAAAGACTAGAGTTAAACCAACATTGTAGCGTCACGTCTTTTCGCACGCTTTAAATCGACACACGTGCCAATTCAAAACCGTTCGGAAGGGCGGATTGTTATGGGGTAAATAAGAAAAATGAGAAAGAAATAAAATAAAACAGAATCTCACAGCGGAAGGATAAAATATAATAATCAAATATACAGCTCATAAAGCTATTTTAAAATATTCGATTATACTTATACAACATACATCAGAGTTACACATACCATATAACAATGCAGTGGAACAATATGAGTGTAGTGGAATATAATAAATAATAACAATAGAAATCTCGTCTTCTTCCTCCAGAGCTAAAGTTTTCGATCCTGAAATGCTCATACTGACCCGAGCGAATTGAAAAGACAAAACACTCGAGTCAGAACTAAAAGAACTTATGTAAGTTAAATCAACAGAAATAAACATGAGTGCAGTAACTCAAAAGATGCTCGGGATTCACATCTCTTAAGGATCCGTTAAACTATTTACTATGTAGTATATTCCGCTATTATAATAGTGTCTAATTGTAAAATAAACTAACTTTTTCCTTAGCATTAAGGGGTTACCCATATAGCCCTTAACACGTAATAGTCCCAGTAGTCCATCCAATACCAACGCTTCTCCAGATCGAGAGACTACCCTAAATATTCCACGGGCTACGGGAGAAAACCAAACTCGTACAAGGCGCGATAGGGGTAGGTGACACGTCACAACTAGGCAATGCCAGCGTAGATATACCAATTACGCTTCCGGGCTGGTGGTAACACGTAGCCGCAACTACCGCCCACCTCGGACAAACTCCCCCCTGAAATCAAAAATCAAAAGTGGTCACTGAATCAATCCAAAGTCGGAGTATAGTATCGAAGAGGAGTATCCGATAAAGGGCGCTAACCCCCTTGGCTCGTCAATTGCTCCTGTTTTAGCCACCTTATGCCAACTCACGGGAGTTGGGTCCACGTATTTACCTCAAAGGAAACGCCGCCACCGTCGTACTTCATTCTGGAATCTCCACCGCGTACGCGGTTGTTAAAGTGGTTTTTGGGGTTGGCAGAGAGTATGGCAACTCCCGATCCCGGTCTCCTCAACAACCAAACGTTATTATAACACCACGGTTATTTCAAAATAATTTACAACTTTAAAAACCAGAATAAAATATTCATTTCAAAACTACATAAATACGATATCATTTATATTTAAAGACCCAAATCCATATGATATCAAATATATCTTTTTCAAAAATCATAGCCTTCAAATCCATATACCTTGAAACCATAGCTTTGAAACATAAATTTAATACTTTATGGTTCAAATACTATATTACTTTATAAAGTAAAACAGCTTCTTTAAGTTTCACAATAAATTACTAATATCAATTTGAACCTCCAAATAAACAATTTTAATTCCCGTATATTTCAAAGCTTAAGTATTCTATATTTCAAAACTTTATAGTTCATATATTTCAATATTTAAATATTCTATTTCAAAATGGATTCTTTGATAATTTAATATATATCAAATCCAATTCCTATTATTTAAATTTGAAATATTTACTCACTAAACAAATATTATTCAGGTAAAACCCTTAAACTTCAATAACAGGATATTCTTTTAATTAAATTAACTTGATAATATTCTTTAAATAAATTTGATATTCGTTTAAATCCTCTAATCAAAAATCAAGTTATAAGATCATACCCTTTTTAAATCTTAATTTATTTACACTTTAAAAAAAAATAGTGGAAAATTCTTAAATACTTTAATTTAAATCATATTCACATTTATCTTTAACCTTACTTTTATTTGAGTTATTATAAACTCGATATACAATAGAATTTCAAATATATTCTTAACCATATTATATAAACGAAATCAACTTCATTATTTAGCTTATTTTAAAATTCGAAACAAATTTACACATAGCTAAATTCAAGAAATTTTACTATATATATATCAAAATTTAATATTTATTAAATCATATGCTTTCCAAAACCACAGAAAACTATTTCAAAAATAATTTTATATATATACCGCGGTTCCTGTATATAATTTTCTATCCTATGGTCAAGTGGTACGGATATTTATCATTTCAATCCGCAATTTAAAAATAAAATGTGGTTGTATATCATTTCAAACCGCAATCTCGAATGAAATGAAAATGCATAATAACTTGTAGTTTATGCACATCCATTCATCCATCATATCAATCATCAAACATTTATCAATTTATCATCCAATTCAAACAATCACATCAATAAATAATAGTTAATTACTGACAGTTAATTTTCAATAATGAATTAAATAACTGTTTAACTATAGTTTATATGCAATAATAAATAAATTTAACTAGCAGTTTATATGCAATAATAAATTTAACTAAAATTTTAACTGGTAGTTTATATGCAAAAAAGAATTAAATAACAAGTAAATTATATGAATGCAAATTAACTGAGATAATGATGAAATATATGCCAAACAGCTATAAATAAATTTCTAACACATCATAAATCAATTTAACAAACATAAGAAATTATAGAAATTGTGAGTGGGTTAAAACACTCACCTTTTCGAATTTAAACCCAAAAATTCGAAGGTCTCCAAATCTGTCCAAACCAGCATCAAAGCATCCGGAATTTAATTATGATCCTAACAAAAGAAATCGCGTGTGAAACGGAGTTCTTATGAGAAATTTACTCGTGTTAAATCGTTTGAACAAAATTAAATTTTAAAATAATTAACCTGCCTCACTTTTACTTGCCACGTCACGCAGAAGATTTTCACGCTACAGAACCTCGTACGCAAAACCCTAAATCTACAGGTCGCGAAGCAACCTGAAGCCGCCGCCGTCATCTTGTATGCCGCCGCTACATCGTCCACGTTCGTGATGATCGGAGATCACCCCCGAGTTTGCCACGTCAGGCCGCCCCTCCCCTAAGCCGAGCAACCCCCATCGATGCCCAATTTCTCAGCCGTCGCCGCTCCCCTTTATGGCCTATCACGGCGAAGCGAACGACCATTGACACGACTTGGCCACATGGATATCCTCCCCTCCGCACCCTCTTCGATTTCATGCCTTCCCATCGTTGCAACATCGCGAATCCACCGTTGGATCTAAACCCTAGCCCATGGACGGCTGAGGTTGAACTCGAAATTCTAGGCAAACGATGAATCAGATTGAAAAACGAATTCCACCAGAACATTATGCTCATTGGGAGCTTCAATATATAATTTTTGTGAATTTTTCTAAGGAGTTTGGATTTTCAGCTTTGGATTTGATTGGGGATTGGATCTGAAATTATGTTGTCTTCCATTGAGGAAGAGAGAGCTGAGATATACGTACAGCCAAATGAAAATGAGGAGAATTATGGTTTATAACGATATATTTATAGACAAAGTTGAAATAGGATGGATCAGATAAGATAGATGTACGCGCTAAACGATATATGGCCCGAAAAGCACGTTTCGACTCCGGAATGAAATTGGGTCAACCCATATATCAAAACAGATGTTTAAAATATTCTGAACACGATGGAAAAAGTTTCACGTCCAAATTCCATCGTATGAAGAAGTTATGCTAAAAACAATATTTTCAAATCGATTTCAAATTTATTTCAATTAATTGATTTTAAGGCATTTCGAGTCCGTATGATCAAACGACAAGTCCGATCGATACGAAACTTGAAATTCTACAATAACTCTGTTACGGATCCGATGAAACTTGTTTCGTCGAAATCCAAGTCAGTGGCCAAAATGGCCATTTTTCTATTAATTAAATTAATTGATTAAATCAAATTTTAAATTTCAATTCTAAAATTTTATAATTTTATCACCTTTATATTTCTCAATCCTTTACAATAATTTAAATGTCAATTTAGAGAAGATTAATTCGAAATTTTCAATATAAATCCTAAACTTCCTTAAATTCAAAATTGTAAAATTTCAATAATTCTATTAATTTCCCTTTCATTCTATTGCTTAATTCATTATTATTAAAAGGGTGCAATTTACATTGGTTCTCGATTGTTTACATTTATTTTCTTACATCTCATCTATATTCCTTTTTAGGAAATAATTTAAATATTAAATTTTCATTTAATTGCAATAAATAAATGTTGGTTCCCATTCTTATTATTCACTAAACATCCTATTGTGAAGAATATTTACGTTATTCTCCATTATTACCTTAATTTATACTAATCTAACCTTTAATTAGATCAATTTCCATTGATTACCCATTTTAATTTATTAGACTCGATTATCGTTAAATTATACTTAAGTTGTCACTAACGGACAAGTGTTGAAATTGATTTCACATTAAATGCTATTGATTATAAATTGAAATCCAAATAAATTTGTTTATTGATCCAAAATCTTGCTATTTAATAAATTGACATTGTATGGGTAGAATTAACAATGAATTATGTTACACATCGTTATGTATTAATTAATTTATTTCCCATTTAACGTGCTACTTAATCTCCTTTGACTGCAACTGATTTCCAAATTTTATGTAACATACTAAAGAAATAAATAAGTATCTTAATTGATTCGTTTTTCCCATTCATTATAAATTAATGCACACATACAAATTAAGATCCTAAATCATGTTAATCGTTCCATCTTGGTTCGATTCCTTTTCACATCAACTATCACTTTATGAATAAATTAGTATTTCCTATTCATTTTGTTACATTCACTTATATTCACTTTATAAATAAATTGGTGTTCCATTTAATCCATTAATTATTATCTTTAATTATTACAATTTTTTATCTAATATAAATTTTGAATCTATTTCCTAATTTTCAAATTTCAATAAATTAAAACCTTACAATTGTTTACAAATAAAAATGGGGATGGTACTAATTAAATTATTTATTGTCATGCATTACTTTATTACCTCAATTCACATTCAATTTCCAGTAATCGATATTTTATTTCATTGATAAATTCAATACTTGCCTTTATTTACTTATGTTTTAACTTATTACCCAAATTTAACAATTTAAAACTTTACATTATTTTATAAATATGAATTCCATTCTAGTTAACAATTTTATTTGTGATTCAACATTTCTATTTGTTTTCTTATATTCAAATAAACTGCACATTAATTCATTTGCTAAAGTTTACAATCATTTATTTATTACTTACCTTCTTATTATATTAAATTAGTAGCATTTTAAGGTAGCGGATTAACAAACTTGATGTGCTATTAGTGTTTGATACAAATTGATGAAAATTTCTTCCTCACGAAATGATTCATGTCAAGTAAACAAAAATAAATGCCCAAATCCGTTGATCTCTCGAGATATCGGATCCTAGCTATCTTCAACACGTTGATCGCGCACGATGCCGCGTTAGAAGATCTACGATTCTTCGACGTTGATCTCGCGCATGAGATTCCGTGATATCGGCTTCAAATTCGTTGATTCGAGCGCACTCGAATAACCGAAGATGGAGAAAGGAGCTTACACTAAACTTCCAATTTTAAAAGAGGCACAAAGCTCTCAACAAAATTTTATTCAAAATCAACCAACTTTACAACTGGCAACACACCCGTATTTATAGAGATTTTACAACACATACCTGCGACTTAGCAACAGCACAAACGACCTACGACCTAAAAACACTATGCGACCTAACACCATAACAACATACGACTTAACAATAGCCGACCTAACAACAAACGACATCACGCGACCTAACGTATTACATATCACGCGACTTAACAACACACTACAATACAAACGACTTAAGAAATAAAATACAAGCGACTTATCAAACCATGCAACCTAAGCAAATAATGACCTAAACAAGCATGGCAGCGACCTAGGCAAGCAGCGACATAATGATCCTGGAACGACATAAGAAACAGTGACCTATTGGAAGCTCGCGACCTAATGAAGCTCGCGACTCAGGAAAACGACTTTGGAAATCTAGAGCGACTTAAGAAGGTCGTTCGCGACCTAGGAGATGCTCACAACTTAAACTGGTGGAGCGACCTACTGGAGATGCTCGCGACTTAAGGGATATCGCTGCATAATCTTCGTGGCTTAAGGAAGGTTGTTCGGGACTTAGTGTTTGCTCGCGACATAAGACTTCGTTCGACTTAAGGAGGATGAGCGACCTAAGCTCGCCGCGACTTAGGGAGAAATTCGCAACAAATGATCTGGTATGCGCTGCGTCATCCTCCCCTGGTTGAAAAGAATTTGACCCCGAATTCTCACCTCCTCTTCTTCAACATGTTTATTCCATGATAAGGAATTAGGTGTTTGATGAAAACATCAGCAGTATGGATATGATCCGGCAATCTCAACTGATAAGCATCCTCATTGATGTTCTTCACGATTTCTACTGGACCAATATTTCGAGCTTTCAATTTGTTGTAAGTTCCAACTGGAAAACAATCTTTCGTCAATACTGCATAAACAAAATCACCCTCTTTGAAGTCCACACTCCTTCGCTTCTTATCTGCCAGTTGCTTATACTTCTCATTTGACTTAAGAAAACATTCATGAACAATCCTGTGACACTCCTGCAACTCATTCACGAAATCACAAGCTCTTTTAACAACCCTTTTCTAACGTGGAACTGTCGACAAATCCAACGGTTCCTTCGAAATGGCTGAATATACTACTTGAAATGGACTGAATCTAGTACTTCGATTGACGACATGATTATGTGCGAATTCTTCCTGACACAAGTTCACATCCCAGCTTTTCAAATTATCCTTCACAAGACATCTCGACAAGTTTCCCAAAGATCTGTTCACCACTTCCGTTTGCCCATCCGTTTATGGGTGATAGGCGCTACAAAAATTCAGCTTAGTCCCAACCATCTCCCATAGACTCAACCAAAAATGACTTAGAAATTGAGTATCCCGTCAGAAACAATGGTCTTAGGTAGCCCATGTAGTCGATAAACCTTTTTAGAGAACAATTGAGCGACACAGACTGCATCGGCGGTCTTTTTACAAGCTATGAAATGTTCCATCTTCGGAAATCTATCCACCACAACATATATAGAATCATTCCCTCGTTGAGTTCTTGGCAAACCCAAAACAAAATCCATGCTCACATCCACCCATGGTCTAGTAGGCACGGGCAATGGCATATAAAATCCTGCATTCGTAGCTGTCCCTTTGGAAACTTGACATATGTGACATCTCTGCACAAATCATTCAACTTCTTTCCTCATGGAAGGCCAAAAATATGATTGAGAAATCAACTGAAAGGTACAATCTCTTCCCACATGACCTTCTTCATGCAATTCCTTTATAATCTTCATTCGCAAACTGCACTCTGGTATACACAACCGATTTCCTTTGAATAGAAAACCATCTACCATCACATACTCATCTGTCTTCCCTTTCTCGACTTCATCTGCAATCTTAGCAAAGTAAGGTCCTGAAAAAACAATTCTGGAAATACATCAAACCCCGTCACTTCAACTCTCATCGTAGTCAACAAATGATTTCTTCTGCTCAATGCGTCTGCCACACGATTTGTAACTCCCACTTATGCTTTACAACAAATGTAAACTGTTGCATGTATGCGATCCACGAAGCATGTCTGGCTGTAATCTTATCCTGTCCCTGTAAATGTTTCAATGCTTCATGATCAGTATACAACACAAACTCTTTATAAAAAAGGTAGTGTCTCCAATGCTTTATGGCTTGGACAATAGCATAGAACTCCAAGTCATAGGTACTGTATCTTATCTTGGCTCTAGATAATTTCTCGCTAAAATAAGCAATTGGAGGACCCCTTTGACTTAACACTCCACCATCCAACTTTAGACGCATCAGTATTCAGCTCAAAGAGTAGCTGAAAGTCCGGGTATCTAAGAATCGGTGTTGTAGTCAAAAGTGTCTTGATCTGTTGGAAAGTAGAATCAGCCTCTTCAGTCCACACAAACTGCTTTCCTTTCATACAATCTGTCACTGGTGCCATCACTCTACTGAAATGTGGAATAAACCTTCGGTAGAATGATGCTAAACCATGAAAACTTCTTACTTCAGTTACAGTCCTAGGTTGTGGCCAATCCTTGATTGCTTCAACTTTACCCTGATCCACTTGAATACCTTCCTTGGACAACACATGTCCCAAGAACAAAATACTGTGTCATGAACATGCACTTCTTTGTTGCCGCGTAAAACTGCTCCTGACGAAGTATCATCAAAACTTCCCACAAGTGTTATAGATGTTCTTCTGTGCTTCCACTGTATATCAATATATCAACAAAATATACCACCACGAACTTTCCAATAAACGGTCGAAAGATCTGATTCATCACTCACATAAAAGTACCAGGTGCATTCGAAAGACCAAATGGCATGACCAGCCATTCATACAACCCCTCCCGTGTCTTGAAGGCTGTCTTCCATTCATCCCGTGGTCGAATTCGAATCTAATGACACCCACTCTTCAGATCAATCTTTGAAAAGATAGCAGCTCCATTCAACTAATCTAACAAGTCATCCAATCTTGGCATCGGAAATCTGTACCTCGCTGTAATCTTGTTTAGTACTCGACTATCTGTACATATTCTCCAAATTCCATCCTTCTTTGGCACTAACAAGGCTGGTACTGCACAAGGACTTAAACTTTCTTATATGTGTCCTTGTTCAAGTAACTCCTCCACCTTCCTTCTCAACTCTTCGTGCTCCTTTGGACTCATTCTATAATGTGGTCTATGTGGTAACACATCTTTCGGAACAAGATCAATCTGGTGTTGTATATCTCTCAACGGTGGTAATTCTTTTGGTAATTCTTCATGAAATACATCTTCAAATTCCTTCAACAGTGGCTTAACTTCCTCGGGAATTTCAACCGTTTCACTACCTTCACATCCAATCAACAGAAATACTTCAGGTCCATCCTCTACTTCTTTGACAAATTCCTTCAAAGATAACAGAGTCTTTAATTCCTCGATTTCCGCCAACTTGCTTTTACTTTGTTGTCGCTTTTTAGGAACTAAAGTGATTCTAGTGCCATTGAACATGAAACTATAGTAGTTAGTCCTACCACCGTGTTGTACGGCTATATAAAATTGCTACGATATTCCCAACAACAAATGACATACATCCATGTCTACCACGTCACACCAAATTTCATCCTTATACTTCTTTCCGATGGAAAAATTTAAACAAGCTCTTCGACTAACCTTTACTTCCCCACCTTTCCTCAGCCAAGGCAATTTGTAGGGTTTGGGATGCTTCTCTATCTTTAACACTAACTTCCTTACAGCTTCTGTAGAGATGATGTTATCACAACTTCCTGCATCGATAACAAACTTACAAACCTTTCCCAAAATAGTGCACGTCGACTGAAAAATATTACTCCTCAACCAACTAGTCTCCACTTCCTGCTTTGGTGTCAAGCAAGATCTCCTCATCATTAAAGAATATCCCTCGTCTCCCATCAGTAATTCTTCTTCCTCCTCAACTTGTGGCGAATTGGAACATTCTATTTCTGCATCCTCATCCACAAGCTCAGCAACCATCGCTCGCTTCTTAGGCCTCGGGCATTCATTGCTCTTATGACCAAACTCCTAACAGTTATAGAAATTGAAATTGTTGTTGACCTTGGTCCTAGCAACTTCACTGACAACCGGTTTACTAACTGCCTTGGAAACATTAGTATTGCTACTAGCCCCTTTCACCTTATTGATCGAACTTGTAAGTGCACCACCTCCTCTTCTACCTTGCTTCTTCCAAGCTAGAGCCTTCTGGTGTGCTTCAGCAATGGATCTTGGATCAAACATATTTAACATACCCTGAATTTGCATTCCCAATCCTCCAACAAATCTAGATGTCAACTGTTCCTCTGTTCCAAGATATCGTTTCTAGAAATCAGTTGATAAAACTCATCTGCATGATCATTTACCGATATTGTCCCTTGTCTCAAATTCTGTAAGCGCTGATACATAAGACACTGATAATTATAAGGCAAGCAATTAGCCTCCATTAACTTCTTCATCTTTTCCCATGGAACAACCTTCGAATTTCCCATTCTTTCCCGCGTAAGTTTAGTTTGTTGCCACCATGCCATAGCCCTTCCCCTCAATCGTGTAACAACCAACTTAACTCTACGATGCTCGGGTACTTCCTTGAAGTTAAAAATTTCTTCAACATTTGATAACCAATCCAGAAATCCTTCCGCTATCATTCCCCCTTTGAATTATGGAATCTCGGATTTCATCCCCGACTCCCATCGACGATCATCTTCGAAATCTCTATTTCGACTTCGTCCTTGGCCATGGTTTCGACAAAAGTTACTATCACCATCACTGGATTCCTCCAAATCCGACGTATGTCGATGTCGATTCTGACCATCTGCATTTCTGCTACCACGCACGTCTCTTTCTTCCGAAACTGAAGGTGAAACTCTGTTTCCACTACGGTGCAAAACTGGTGAAGTTCTCCTTTGACTTTAATTCATGTCTTTCATCAACTTCTCTGTTAACGCTCAAATTTAAACGCTAACACCCTGGTGAATAGGATGAGATTGTGAAAGCACCACCCGTTCGTACGGGAATCAGAAATAAGCAGAAAGTATGCAGAAAAACAGTAAGAGACACAGTATTTATAGTGGTTCGGCTTATAATCCAGCCTACGTCCACTTTAATCTTTTTATCACTAGTTTGATTACAATCCTTTACAAGATCTTTCAATTACAACACACTTCAAGTTATAGGATATGTAAAACAAGTGGCTCAAGCTTTGATGTTGACGATCATCTTCAAATCCATGGTGAATGTGGATGATTCCTTCATGGAGTTCCTTTAGAAGTTTGTTGGATCTGAAAAGCTTTGAAGTAGTCTGGAATTCGGCAGAGTAATGGCGCTTGAAGAGAATAAAAAAAAGTCCTTTTAATGTTGAAGGTAGGGTGGTATTTATAGGCAAAGATTATGGACTTAGGCTCGGTCTTAACTCCTCACCGACCCAGTTAAGTCGCAGCCGGCTTATAGGAGCCCTCACATGATCAAGCTGCGTTGGATTTGCACAAGTCCAAAGTCGTTACCGGGTCAAGCTAGGTCGTAGGTCGCCCCCTCTCTCTGATGCATGGCCTCCGACTTAAATGGGAAGTGCATGTTTAAATAGGTCGTTACCGATTTAAAGAATTGACGAGCTAAACGTGAACTAACTCCCCTTCACTTGCCCAGGTCGCGCACGTCCTAGTACAGACCATGGGTCGGTCACGACACAAGTGTAAGTCGCGAACTTGTTCCACTCAGTTAGGTCGGTAAGCATGTTAAGTCCTTAAGTCGGATCGAATTAGGTCGGCAGCTTCATTAGGCAGTTAGGTCGGCGTCATGTTAAGTCGGATCCCTTGTCATTTCTTGAGTCGTTAGGCCAGTTCCTTCTGAAGCACTAGGTCGGCACCTATGTGAGGGCATTGGGTCGGCAAGTCTTGCGAATGGTTAGGTCGGCCTGCTTTTTAAGCCTTAAGCAGTTAGGTCGGTATGTCCTTTAGATCGGCAGACCCTGCACAATTCTTACTCAGTTAGGTCGGCATCTCTTGGGTCGGCGCCATCTCCACACACTAGACCTGCTGAGTCGTAACCGAGATAGGGTTAACATCTGCCCCTCGAAGTATACGCCTTAGACTTAAGTCGTGTGCTTCGAAATATCTTAGCTCGGCTTCTCTTAGGTCGGTAGATCGCGTACGACTTACCAGTTAGTGTTGTTTAACATTCCTTCACCATGAGATATAAATTAGCCCCCTTCCTCCTTTTTCTTTATTCAAACCCTTGCTCAATTCCGCCATTAAAGCACCCTCAGATCTTAAAGGCAACTTTATTCAATCAATCACAAATAATCTCTGCTACGCATCGTGTAAGTGGTTTTCCTGATTGTAATTTATTGCCGATTCACATTTCTTGTTTGTTCGAACTCGAATCGCCTCCTTGCACCGAATCGCCTCCTTGCACGACGCTTCATTATGAACCCCATCGTATTCATAGTTGATGAAACTTAGGTTATGAAGTTTTGGCTTCAGATTGGTCGTTGAGGCGATGAAGATGGTTTATCATCTTAAGCTCGATTCCGAATTGTTCAATTGGGTGATTCGGCAGCATGAGTAGAAGTGGGTGTTGAAGGAATGGCTATAGGGTTATCGGGTTTAATGCTGTGGGATGTTGGCTCGAAGGCGAGTTAGTGGGTTTAGGTGGCTTAGCCTTCGACCGATCTAGCTCTTACACGACCTTAAATCGTGGTTGAGATAATGCTTGAGAGAATTTCGCCGACCTAAACATTAAAGCTTAGATCGTGACCGAGTTAAGACTTGGAGAAATTCCTGCCTTTCGACTTGGAGCTTGCCCTCTTATCTCCCCCATGCGAACTAGAGGAAATGAGTCGCCAAGCTGAACCACCTAGATTCTGACCCGTTACCGACTTAGTCTTATCTCGCATGAGAATTTTTTGAACCGTAGCCGAGCTAACACTTGGGCTCTGGACGTATTGACACTTAGAAACATAGGCCTTCTTCAAGTATTTTGACCCGGACTTCCGACTAAGTTGTTTACATTTTGAACATTTTGAACTGTCCTAGCTTCAAGTTTGCTTGAATTCCATTGTGTTACTTTACAGATCATTCTCATTTTTAAGCTGTAAACCTGTCGAGAATAACAAACAAACAAAGAAAACCAAGGCGCATATACTGCCATTGACTGCCCGTATCGAATGACAGATTAGTCAAGACAAGATGAGAGACATGAATATATTGCATGAAATGCTGTGAATTAATTGATTATAGTAAAATATTAATGCAAAGTATCAACAATTTGAACTGATTTGTTTGCATCAACATTGTATTTGCATATTCAAACTCAAAACAAAGATTCCTGGTTTTTATAACTAACAAATGTTTGCTAGGTTTTATTCCAGTTACCTTTGCTTATTGTTTGATTGATACTTGTACAACACTTCACACACTTTAGGAAACGTGCACCTTCATGTTTGAATATCCAATTGCTTGTGTAGAATGACTTCCCATCAAGGAGAAGAAGCAGCAAGTCAAGAAGAAGAAACTTTCCCGATAGCTGTTCCTATAGAGAATCCTCCGGAAAGAACTTCGACTATTCTATCTTCGAGAACATTTATTCAGTTGCGTACTCAATTCGGCTTTGCTGAAGATGATGTCATATTTCCTGGACCGAATGATACTGCTGACAGACCTCCCTATGGTTTTGTCGCGGTTAATCGTCATATGTGCTTAAGTGGGGCGATCCCACCTTTCAATGACTTTCTTCGAATTCTTCTTCTTCGGATGTCAATTTCTCCGTTCCAACTTCATCCTAATGGTTACGCTATCTTGATGGGGTTGGGTGTTTTGTTCAGAAGAAATCTTGACCGACTGCCGAGCTTCGAAGAAATTCGCTACTTATGCTCGTTTGCAAAGAGCAAAGACCATCCTTCTCTTATCATTGTAAGAAGTGCAAGAAACCGCAAGCTCATTCTTGATCTTACTGAAAGTGTCCATGGATTTTTAAACCAATTTTTCTTTGCCCGCAGTCCCCCAGAGTTTTATGCTTCTTGGAGAGTAGGAAGTAAGATCATTTATTTCCGTCTTTCCACTTTCTTTTTTAACTCTTTTCGGGGTCCAAATTGCTGATCTCATTCTTTGCTTTTTTCAGCACTTCCCCTTCCCTCTAGAGATCCGATACATAGGCAGACTTTTGATAGACTGAGCGCCGTAGCCGCAGAAGAGAGAAGTATCAAGTTTCTACTAAGCGACGAATTTCTACATCAATACGGACTTCTCCACCCTTCTCGCTATACTCAGCTTTGTGAAGCTCCGACTGAAGTTCCCGATTCCCCGACTGAAGCATCGGATGCCCCCGTTACTATCGAACAACCCTCATCAAAAGAGTCTAACATCGAAGCTTCATTGGTGAAATGTTCCACCCCTACCGACATTATGGGGTCATCTAGTAAGGCGGCACTTGCCCCGATTGAGGAAGAAGAAGAACCTTCACAGCCTCTCGGGGGATTAGCTGATGTAGGAACTGAGAAAACAAGTCTCACCGAGCATGATGGTGACGATGTTTATGATGGGTTGAGCGACATAATAGTGACCTCACAGGAGCTTTTTAGAGATGACGTGTCTAAAACTATCTCTCCTATAGTTGAGGCGACGTCCCTTCTTCGACTAACACCAACACAAACACCAACTCCTCATACCCAAGCTATCATCACCTCTACACCAATGAGTGGTTTGTAGCTTAATGCGCGTAGCTTGCACATCACACAACACTTAGGATTTTTTGGCGTTTGTTCACATTTAACTTCTTTTCTCCGGAAGTTTCTAAGACTTGCTATTTTTGCCTTTTCAGATTCCTCTATGGGGCGCAGCGGCAGCGGTTCTTATTACAAAGACTTTCGACGCTATGGAGGGCGTGGCAGCTATGATTACAAGCAATACTATACCGATCCCAGAGAGACCAATGAGCAGAGAGCTGCGCGAAAAGCTGAAGAGAGGAGAAGGTATGAAGAACGTCATGAGGGAGCGGGCACGCGACATGAATCCTTCCCAAGAGATGATGATTCCCATTGCTTCGCAAGAGCAAAAAGATGAGGGACTTGAGGGAGGTGACATATCTCCGGATCACAAATTGTTGTAGTTTATTTTCCCTTAACAATTCTTCAATTAGATTCTTCAATTGACGGCAGTCATCAGTATCATGACCGGGCTGATTATGGAAGCGACAGAACCTCCCACTTTGCACAGCTTTTTTCCCGGTTCTCAAGACTGGGGGTTTAGGATAATTGACAGAATCTTTGGTAGCCAGGTAGATTCGTTCTGGAGTATCTGACAAAGGTGTGTACTCTGAAGGCTTGAAGGATCTATGCTTCTTCTGATTATTCTGTTGTTTTCCATTATTGTTCTCCCTCTTCTGTCCCACAGACTCATTTTTGCGTGGAGCATTGGCGTTAGCTTCAACCTTTTCCAATGCTGCTTTTGTCGATACAGGGCGACTCTCCAGACGCATGAACTCGTCTGCTTTCTTGTAGAATTTTTCGAGAGAGCTTGGTTCCTTCATATTCAACCATCTTCCAAACTCACTAGATTTATCTATGGCCCTCATCAAATAGGTCAAGACCATGCGAGGTTCCGCATTATCAACCTCAGCTAACGCTATATTGAAGCGATTTAAGAAAGACTTGATAGTTTCCCCCGGATTCTGCTCCAAACCGGATAACGACATGATGTCTTTTGCCTTTGAAGCATATAGCCTAAATTGCTCTTTAAATTTCCTGGTTAGGTCTGAAAACTGATCGATGGACCGGACAGGTAGCTTTGTGAACCAAAGCAGAGCTACGCCTTCCAAATATACGGGGAAGTATCTGCATTTTACTTCATCTGAGGCTCGGGCACCCGTCATATGCCAATCATATTTATACAGAAATTCGTTTGGATCACTTGTCCCCCTATAAGCTGGGATAGTTGGAGGAGCAAATTTTCGTGGGAATTCAGCCTTTAGAATTTTTTCAGTAAATGGAGTCTTGCTCGGAGCAAAGCCCCATTCTTTCTCATCTTCGACTCTTTGCATGCTCTCCTTCATAATTTGGCGAACCATTCCAGAGAGATATTCTTCATCATTACGAGCCCTAGATCCGCCTACCTCAGGAAGTATTTGCTCAGCGGGGTTAGTATCCCTTTCGGAAACATTCCTTTCTTCAGTTTCATGAATATTACCAGCGAAATTCCTTTCATTAGCTGTTGATTGACGGTTTGCCCCGAGCAAATCGTTCAACTTATTCAGGATTAAGGCATTTTGGGCATTCTGGGCTTCCATTTGCACATTTTGAGCATGTATCTGTCTGTTCAACCCCAAAATTGCGGCATCCAACTCTGCTTTCGTAACCCCGACAGTTGGAGTGGCTTGATTTGGTGTTGGGGAAGCGGAGGTTCCCTCTTGAATGTTTGCAGATCTCATAGATTTACTTTTCCTTCCAGGAGCCATGATTTCGGATAGACTTCTGGTTCTTAAAGAAACTTTATCTACAAATCTTTCTGAAGCAATGATGATAGATGTCCTGAGTTCAGTTCTCAGTGAAAGCACCAAAATGTTAACGCTCAAATTTAAACGCTAACACCCTGGTGAATAGGATGAGATTGTGAAAGCACCACCCGTTCGTACGGGAATCAGAAATAAGCAGAAAGTATGCAGAAAAACAGTAAGAGACACAGTATTTATAGTGGTTCGGCTTATAATCCAGCCTACGTCCACTTTAATCTTTTTATCACTAGTTTGATTACAATCCTTTACAAGATCTTTCAATTACAACACACTTCAAGTTATAGGATATGTAAAACAAGTGGCTCAAGCTTTGATGTTGACGATCATCTTCAAATCCATGGTGAATGTGGATGATTCCTTCATGGAGTTCCTTTAGAAGTTTGTTGGATCTGAAAAGCTTTGAAGTAGTCTGGAATTCGGCAGAGTAATGGCGCTTGAAGAGAATAAAAAAAAGTCCTTTTAATGTTGAAGGTAGGGTGGTATTTATAGGCAAAGATTATGGACTTAGGCTCGGTCTTAACTCCTCACCGACCCAGTTAAGTCGCAGCCGGCTTATAGGAGCCCTCACATGATCAAGCTGCGTTGGATTTGCACAAGTCCAAAGTCGTTACCCGGGTCAAGCTAGGTCGTAGGTCGCCCCCTCTCTCTGATGCATGGCCTCCGACTTAAATGGGAAGTGCATGTTTAAATAGGTCGTTACCGATTTAAAGAATTGACGAGCTAAACGTGAACTAACTCCCCTTCACTTGCCCAGGTCGCGCACGTCCTAGTACAGACCATGGGTCGGTCACGACACAAGTGTAAGTCGCGAACTTGTTCCACTCAGTTAGGTCGGTAAGCATGTTAAGTCCTTAAGTCGGATCGAATTAGGTCGGCAGCTTCATTAGGCAGTTAGGTCGGCGTCATGTTAAGTCGGATCCCTTGTCATTTCTTGAGTCGTTAGGCCAGTTCCTTCTGAAGCACTAGGTCGGCACCTATGTGAGGGCATTGGGTCGGCAAGTCTTGCGAATGGTTAGGTCGGCCTGCTTTTTAAGCCTTAAGCAGTTAGGTCGGTATGTCCTTTAGATCGGCAGACCCTGCACAATTCTTACTCAGTTAGGTCGGCATCTCTTGGGTCGGCGCCATCTCCACACACTAGACCTGCTGAGTCGTAACCGAGATAGGGTTAACATTCTCTAACTTTCCAATACCTTCATCGAACTTTTCATCGATACATTGCTCCATCTGCTCAGCTTCTTGTCTTCTATACACATCTTCAACATTTTGAAATCGATTAGCACGTCTCGGAGGCATGATCTTCAAACAATCTCTTTTCGATCTAACTTTGATATAGTTCGACTTAACTCGGCTTGCACTAGGACTTAGCTCGGCTCGGCCTAACTTGGTTTCGACCTAACTTAGCTCGGCTCGACCTAACTTGGTTTCGACACATACCTGCAACTTAGCAACAGCACAAACGACTTACGACCTGAAAACACTATGCGACCTAACACCATAACAACATACGACTTAACAATAGCCGATCTAACAACAAATGACATCACGCGACCTAACATATTACATATCACGCGAATTAACAACACACTACAATACAAACGACTTAAGAAATAAAATACAAGCGACTTATCAAACCATGCAACCTAAGCAAACAATGACCGAAACAAGCACTGCAGCGACCTAGGCAAGCAGCGACATAATGATCCTGGAACAACATAAGAAACAGTGACCTATTGGAAGCTCGCGACCAAAGGAAGCTCACGACTCAGGAAAACGACTTTGGAAATCTAGAGAGACTTAAGAAGGTCGTTCGCGACCTAGGAGATGTTCACGACTTAAACTGGTGGAGCGACCTACTGGTGATGCTCGTGACTTAAGGGATATCGCTGCATAATCTTCGTGGCTTAAGGATGGTTGTTCGCGACTTAGTGTTTGCTCGCGACATAAGACTTCGTTCGACTTAAGGAGGAGGAGCGACCTAAGCTCGCCGCGACTTAGGGAGAAATTCGCGACAAATGATCTGGTATGAGCTGCATCACATTTCCATTATACTTTTGATTATAACATTTCATTAGTTAATTTAATATTCCCGTTTGTTTCTTATATTAAACTTATAACCAAGTATGACAAAGATTCACAATTTCAATTGATTGCAATTACATTTTGAATTTGTAAATCTTAATTTCAATTGCTACATTTAAATTTCTAACATCCGCTTCATTATAACTTCTATAATTTTTATTTCTTCCAAAATTTAATTGCAAAATTTAAATTAAACTAACAATTTATTAATCAAAATTTACGGGTCGTTACAAACAGGCCAATGATTCTCTCACTATCGAGACACTAGATGAGGGACAAAACCAATTTCATGTTTAGATTGTTTGCAATAAGGGACAACAACTTAGCTCTTGAAAGGTCATTCGATTAGTTGAGGGGGGCTTTGTGGGGCTAGAGCCACGGTGAGAAAAGAGACAGACCAAGTAGAATATCTGTACTGTAGGCCTCACGAAGTAGACCTTTATAGATATAGGAAATCCCTAAATAAGTTTCGTACAAGGTAGACCTTATTGGCGGAATTCAGGGAGTAGACAGAACGATTAAATGTAGTCCTCATGGCATGCACTGGGTGGTACATTGTAGATGTCCGAGCACCAGTATAAGCTAGTTTGGATGTAGTTTCACATTTTCATAGTAGATGATGGAATATTTGTATTGTAGGCCTCACGAAGCTGTTCCTTATAGATGTAGTTACCATATGCTCTAGTAGCAAGACGATGGAGTCCTTTTCGAGGAGGATACGAAAGGTACTACGGGTAGTGCTCAGGACTGATGCAGTTTTTTGGTATGTAGTTATATATATATATATATTGGTTAATAGGTCTTAATCTACTAGGTAGTAGATGGGTATGATTCACACACAGAGGCGAGAGTATTATAAACCAAATAAACCTAATATAATAGAAGATGGAAGTAGAATGATATATATAGAATTATGCTTAGAAGTGTATAATTTTTACATTCACCAGAACTTTAGTTCTGAACCCCCCTCATATCATTCCATGGGTTAGGTAGATGGCAGAGATTTTCCAGCTTTGTGACACTTGTTTAGAAAGTGTTGTTATCTTGGTGAGTACTTACTTACCATTATATTTTATCAGTTCTGCTGTGAAATATTTATTTGAGCTCTGATATATTTATCGTTGCATATTTGCAGGATACGAGATACCCCAAATCGGGCTTCAGTGGTCTTGGATTTTAGCATTTTTGTGAAAAATCCGGACCCACTGGTTTTCGGGTTGTTACATCTGGATCAGAGCTTTGGTTAGTAGATCCTAAGTAAACTAGGAAATATGAGTGAATGTATTTGTATTTTTGAATGAAATATAAATATATTATGTACCAAAATCCAAATAGCCCCCAGTTATAGATTTTAATATGGAAATTTTTAGAAGTATGTTTGTGCATAGTTTGCTAGTTGGGTTTGGAATGATCCAATGGTGTTGAACTCTATGTTATTGCCAATTTATAGTGTATAATAAGCTATGTTTTGAGAGAAGATTGGTATCCATATGTTATTGAAAGCAGGAAAGTTCGCTAGGTATAGTAGGGAGACTATTTTTATTTTGGAATTAGTAAGGAAATGAGATTTTCAAAATTTAGGAAGGGTAGTACTAGGGAAGTAAGAAAAAAATTCCACGTTATGTCTAGTCCAATAAAATGTAACTTTTGGAATTGAAAAGTTGAAAAATATAATTTTTAATTTGATTGAGGAAGAAAATATTAGGTTTTTGAAAAAAAAGTGGTATGAAATTTAAATTGATTTCTATATGATGTAAACTTTTTAAAAGTAAAATTCCTTATGAAGAATTATAGAGCATGCATAGCTCGCTAGTTTCTTTGTAGAACAAAGATTTTAAATATAAAAACCTAGAGTGTGTTAAGTATCGAAAATTTAGGTTACAACATTTATTGTTGTAATAGATGTTTTTGTGAAAAAAAGGAAGTATAGACTATAACACTATTGTTATAGTAGATGAATTGCAAAGGAAATGTTTTTACATTGCATATGGGATTTATTAATATTTATTTTAATTGAATCCATATACTAGTATTTTTAGGTTGTAGTAACAGTGTTTTACACAACACTTATTTTGACCCAAATAAAAATGTGTTTTGAAGCTAATTTCTAAGTATAGAAATAAAGTGGTTTGTAAGTACACTTATTATTTAAATAAGTATTTGGAAATGTTTTCTAGTTATGAAAATATTAAAAAAGTTTTGAAAATGAGTTCTTTTGGAAAAAATGTAAGTTAAATATTAGGAATTAATAAATTTCGTTGGAAACGTCTATAGTAAGTGAATATAGATTAAACATACTTTAATCAATTGGAATGAAATGAATAATGATATAATTTTCTATGAACCCAAATAACAAATAAAGATGTTTTGTGGAAGTTATAAGGAATACGTGAAAGAGATGTACAAGGTATGGAAAGCAACATATTTTGTATAGTCTATTTCGATAAATTATAAAATAAGTTCCTTGTTATTTCACATAAACATGAAATCCTCTTTTAAAGGATATATAGAAGGTTTTAGCGTTAATGGTTTCTCATAAGAGAAAGTAGTTCCAGTACATTAAGGTATAAAACCATTGGTGTAATAAGAAGCACAATAATTAGAGATAGTGTTAGTTAGGAGGGATATTATAGGGGACCTTAGTAGGAAAGATAAGCAATGGAAATTTCATATTTTTCCATTGATTATGCGCATTGGTTGCTTGTCTTTGTAGAAAGTTTGCATTTGTAGTAAGTTAGAAACTCCTCCAAGGTTAGGTAATTGGAAGAGTAGGAAAGTTAAGGGATTTTTGATAAAATAATTGTTCTTATCTACTCTAGTTTTTCTAAATTTGAAACACTATGAAAAGAAGATGTTTTGAAAACACATGCGAACATTTTTGGAAGTCAAGAAGAAAAAATATTTTAAGGACAAGCAAGGCATGTTTTAAAGAAAAATTGCTTGGTGAAAAAGTAAATAAGTTTTTGGAAGAGAAAAACATAGTCAACAGTTAAATTTAAGAATCCAAAATTTTTTATGCAAAGTTGTAAAGGTCTTTAAAAGGAAAAGTAGAATAAATTTTGACCTTAGAATTTGTAAGTTTTCCCCTCTACGTTTGGAGAATAAATTAAATTCAAAGAGCTGTAAAGATGTAAGTCTAGAAAGATAAAATGTTAAGTAACCAAGTAACTTTCAAAGTAACACCAAGAATTTTGGGATCTGATATTTCAAAAATTTAGAAGCTTTAATTTTTGAAATGAAATGATAAATACCAAACCAAACTTTTAAATATGGAGTAGATAGGAATCATTTCCTAGGTGTGATGGGAAAAGTGTAAGGCTATGTAGGAGATAGTAGTGATTACTTTTAGTGGTAATAATAAAAGTTCCCATAAAGTGTATAGGACACTAGTGAGAACCTAGGGATGTTGCTTCATGTGCGTAGACTGTAGATGAATAGTGAAGTTATATTAGTAAGACAGTAAGACACACATGGTTGGGATAGGTAGACCTTAGTTGGGGGAAAATGAAAGGTAAAGAGAAAATTTCCCCAAGCTTAGTTGCCTTTTTAGATATAAACTGCATAGCTTAAAATCATTATTCATTGCAGCAAATGAGACTTGGTTATTCCATTTTGAGTATGGAATGGAAGAGGTGAATTGATCTTATGCATCATAAGTAATGCTGCATGAGTTAGTAACGAGTAATAGGCGGTAGGAGGAGCATATGAGTTACTTGGATTCCTAGAGTAGGACTTTCTGTGTGAGAAGGGGACATGGTCCTAGTCCTCTTAGTCCTAGATGATAGCTGTGTTTAGCAGCTATATTTATGTATCTTGTATCGCTTTGTAGTAGAACTTGTTTACTCTTTTAGATATAAGATTTTACTCCTATGTAAGCGTTTAGTTCCTTTTGTAGTAAATCAATGATGATTGGTATGATGCTTTTTCTCTGTGATTTTGTGATGTTCACAAGAAAAGAATAAGAACATAGGACGTAAATAATAAAAGAAAAGTAAAAGCAGATAAAATTAACTAAAAGAAAAACAGTAGAATTTAAAGAAAGCGACAGAAACATCAACAGAAAAATTTGAAAAGAAAAATTTTCTTATATGAATCGTGCTTGGGAAAGAAAATAGAGATTTTTATATAATAGTGGCATAAGTTCCAAGTACGGAGAAAGAGGTGCGCAAAAGTCAAACGGTAAATGTAAAGTTTTCCGTTTTCTACCTTCTTTCTGGCATAAGAAATCGAGTTTGGGGAAATTTAGATTTTTCTGAAATTCGAATATTAAAAGTTGTGTGGTAGGATTTGAATGTAAAATTCGTTGAACTACACCCCTATTCATTAGGAGTGTGGGGAAAATTGGATGAAAAACATTTTGAGTTTTCAAAAGATTGCATTTATATAAAAATTGCAACTATATTTAGGATGTGTGCATCATATTTTAAAAAGGAGTTTTTAAAGAAGAAAAGCATTATTATTGGAGGCAGCGCATAGAAATTCATGTACATGCATTATTTTATGTTGAATGACACTTTGCACAAGGATGCGGATGGTCGAAAAATTGTATGTACACAAAATGGATGTGATTGATGCGAGAAATTACGTAGTTTTGCCCTTATCGAATTTCGGGGATGAAATTTCCTAAAGATTGGGAGAATGTAACACCCCACATTTTTAGATAATTAAATAATCAAATAACGATAAACAATGAAAATAATTATCTTTGGAACTGTCAGAATATGAACTCGAAATTTATACCGTTGTGTTTGTGGCACGTTTCTGATCAATTTCCATATATAACTTGTCGAAAACCGAGTTAATATGAAGAAGTTATGAGAGGAATAAGAAATCGGAATTAAACGAAAAAAGAAGAGTAAGACCCTACGGGTCGACCCGCAAAGCACGCAGGTCGACCTGTGTGTAGACCTGGATGAGAAATCATCTAGGGACATATCGAAGTCTTATAATCTGATTATTGTGCGATCTAAGACATTGTTTTCTGGATCTAATGATTCGTAGCGAGTGTGTGACATGGTTGCAACATATTCAGTCCAAAAATCCGACGGTCTGAGATTCCCAAACTCCACTATATATAAAACCTTAGGCCTAGCTATTTTCTCACAATCAGATTTTCCCCCAATTGGATTTATTGCCTAAGGTTGAAACTTAAATAGAAAACATTTCTAGGGAGAATATCCTTTTAATAAAAATGTTAGAGGCCTTAGAAGGGGATCTAGGAAGTCCATGGAGTAAAGCAAAGGAAGACAAATGAATGGATTTAAATTATATATCTATTATGTTTATTGTAACGGCCCAGAATTCCTGTCATTTGAAATTCGTATATTTAATTGATTTTAAATATTAACAAGTAAAATTTGTAAGTCAAATAAATTTTTATTTCGAATATCTAGATTTAATTGGATAATTAAATCGATAATTTAATATTTGAAATTACAGAAATAATTGGAAATTGGGTTTGATGTGATTAAAATTGATTTGTAAATTTGTATTAAATCTTATTTGAATTAGAATGATGTTATAGAACTTTTAAAATCGAATTTAAAGTCAAACTGTAGAAATTGAATATTTTAATATTTAATTGACGAGTAAAAATAGACATTTTTCAAACAGTCTCGGATTTCGACGAAACCAATTTTATCGGATCCGTAATGTTATATTATTGTAATATTTCAAATTTCGTGTCAATCGGATTTACGGTTTGTCCGGGGCAAGCCAAAACGCATAGAAATTAGTTTAACCTATTTAATTTAAATTTGATAGTTTATTTCCGTAACTCCCACATATGATCAAATTAGCTTCCAAATCATGTCCCATTGTGTCCGGACCGCGGGTTAAACCCTAGAAACGTCAGTCAGCGCGCTTCGTTTGGAGTTCGTAAAATCTCGAATGAATAGTGTTTCGATGTTTTCTATAAAATGCCAACTAAATTCACTTTTGCCCTCAGAAACCCTAGCTAGGGTATAGCAGCCGTCATTTACCTTTAATGGCCGAAAATTCACGATCTTCTTCCTCATTTTTCATCAAATCCATCAGTAATTACAAAAGGTTGTCAACTACAATCTTGTTGAGAACGATGAGTAGTTCAATTCGAACGGTCATGATCGAATTTGGAGCAACGAGGAGGCTGCTAGGGCGGTGCATCCATCGTGCGTTTGCGCACGAAAAATCAAGGCCCAGGGGGATCCGAGCGTGACCGGTTTTGGGTCATTGGTGCATGGCGTTCATGGCTTCGAGGTGCCGTAGCTTGATCGGCGTGGAATCGATCGGAGTGGTCACGTTAATTCCTAGAACATCGACGGCAAATGGGTTAGGTTTGAACGTAAATTTCCTAGAGAAGGAAGAGGATGCGTCCGGCCTAGATCTAGGGTATTGGAATGGATGGTCGTGATTGAATCTATGTTTGAGAAAAATAAAAATAATAGAAATTATAAATTATTTAAAATCATATAAATTTGAAAATGCTGTAACTTTTTCATACGAGGTCCATTTCGCACGATACGAGTTGCGTCGGGTTCGTATTGACGAGCACTATGCGATGGACCTGGATTGGGATTTATTTGAGCTAGTGGAATTTTGGGTAAAATTAAACGCGTGTTTAATTTTATTCGAAATAAAACACAACAACTGCTATTGGAAGCAAGGAGTGAACTTCTCACTCAATCGAATTTGTTTCGATTTAAATTTTAAATAGTTAGATTTAAAATTGTTTGATTGTGTTGATTGTATGCTTGGATGATAAATTGCTATCTGTTGTATTGAAAAAGACCCTATACGCCGCATATTAAGAGGAAGTTATTTTATTAAACACATATATTGCGATATTCCACCTTAAAGTGAAATTGGTATTATATATTTCTTGTAGTAGATCTCCCGCATTATACAGCGGATAAGACCATATTGCGCCACATAATAGCGGATGATATTTTATATAAACCCATGTATCGCGATATTCCGTCTTGAAACGGGATTGGTATTGTGCTAACATCTGTGATGCAGGGAAACAGGTTGGAGGGATCCAACTGGATTCCTCAAATAATTGAATTTGTTTCAATGTTGTGTGTTGACTATCTATAATCTCTGCGTGATTATCTTTGTGACTGAAATCGTTGAAGGCTAAAATTTAGCCGAATATAATTTTGGTATCGTTAGATACCGGAAATAATAAAAAATTGATTTTTGAAAATATAGGTTGAAAGTTTGTATTAAAAAATTATTTTTGAGAATTGGATAAATTTAAAAGAAGGAATTCTAAAATAATAAAGTTTTATTTTTAATCTTATTGAATAAATTCCAAAAAATGGTAAAATGTTTTAATAAAGGAATTTCGAGAATATTGTTTAATAGTTGAAGAATTTATTTAAGATAGGGATTTTAAATAATTGAAAGAGATAAAGAAATTAATTTCAAAAGGAAATAAATTTAGAAATTAAATTTGGAGTTTAATTTGGAGTTGAAATTAACTTTAGAAATCGATTCAGGAATAAATTTTGGAGTTAGTATAAATCTTAGGAATCAATTTGGAAATTTGGTTAGGTGTTCTGGAAATAACTTGGAAAATCAAATTGAAATTAATTTGATATTTGAAAAATAAATTTGGGAAATCAAATTGGAATTTGATTTTGTGTTTGAAATAAATTGGAAATAAATTTTGGATTTGATTTGGTTTGAAGGTGATATTTGAAAATCGATTTAAAATTCGTAATCAGTTGATTTTTGGAAATGTAAATTCACAACAGGAATTTATAAAGAATATGGAAATTTGTTTAAAAATAAACATTGATTTATTTTTAAAGAGTGGAAATAAATTTACGGATTTGGAACATGAATTTAAAGTAAGTCGGTAAGGATTTATTTAATTGGTTTAAAGCGAACCATTTTGAAATGAAATTGTATTCTCCCTGGAAAGTCGAATAAAATTTCTGAATAGCTTTGAAATACATACATACATACATACATACATACATACATACATACATACATACATACATACATACATACATACATACATACATATATATATATATATAGAGTTGGTTTTGAAAGGATACTTTGGAGAAATTTACTTCTTAAATTGTTTTAAATCCTTTAAGTAAAGATTTATTAAGTTGATATAGAAATGATTATTTCTAAGATTTAATCAATAATTGTTTTAGAAAATAGTTATTTAAATAGTTATGCTCTATCTACTAATTTTATTAGTTTGGACTTAAGTTATATGTAATATTAGTATAATATTGTTATAACTAATATTTTAAGTAAAATAGTTTTATTTCAAAGTGTTTTCCCGATATATTTCGGACAAGTGTTATAAATTATTTTAAAGTATTTGAACTCGGCAGATTTCCAGTGAAAATGAATAAATATTTGGAAGTGTTTCCGCATAAGGAAAATGATTTGAAATTTGTTTTCAAAAAGTTCTAAAGGTGAAAAGTGATTTGAAATTTGTTTTCAAAAGGTTGAAGTGTGGAAAAATATATCTTGTAAAGATATTTTTGGGAAAATAAAAAATTTGGGAAATTATTTGGAATTGGGCGATGTTGTGCATATCTATTGAAAGTTAAATAACCGACTATCAATATTTACCTTTAAATGGGTATTTGTTGTGATTTGCTTGAATTTAAATGCTACACTTATTTTGAAATAAGCGCTTGTTATTCGGTTTAGACGAGAGAGGACCTTTGGGTAATAAATCCCATTTCGAACAGTGATACGTCGTAATGGATAACATTTGAATATCGGTGTTGAAGACCGGATATTTTCGGAAACGGAAGGATTACCGTCGAATGTCTCTGCATCGGCTGATCTCCGATATAGAAATTTTATCACCCTTTGTGATGGAAGTCCGGACGTGATTATTGAATATCCGGATTGCAAGGGCTTCTTTGGAAGTGCCTTCGGTTCCATTCGATCCCGAAACGGACTTGTATGGATGTGTGTCTGACATTACAATTTGAGATGTAAAGCTGGTTTATGTCAAATACATTTCTGTTGGTGGAGGAGAATTTACTCTCTTAGCTTAACACCCTTCTCTGAGACGTACGAACTCAGAGGTTATGTTGTTGATGGTTACTAGTGATACATTCCCAATTTGGTAATGTGGCATACGAAGTGCTGCTGATCATTTTTTGGTCAAGGCATAGCTTTTGTGAAAAGCGTAGGTTTGTGGACGAGACTTTGTCGGACCTCACAACCCGGTAATAGTCAAAACAGGAAAGATGCAGCAAGGTTATAGGGAGTAGCACCCTTTAGGGTATATTCATTTCCTTCTGCATAGAAGTGGTATCATGGTATGGAGTCCAGATACTTAACTTATGTGGGTATCGCAAATATGTATGACTTTATGATTGTTGTTGGTTGAGGATCCTCGGATAATGGTTGTTTACGACTGGGGGATGACATACTCATATCAGTAGTTACCTACTTTTGTAGAGGTAACCCGGCCTTGTGTTGGCAGAGATACGGATAGGTTCTCGGGGCTTCCTGCATGAGGCATTCCCATGTGGCAATAGGAAGTTCCTTGGCCTGACCATTTATTGGAAATCCAAACTCCAATACGCACCTTGTACGGTTTTAGTTGTAGAACCTGTCATTTACTTATGGTGGCGCTCCACTGTTTAGATGGTAGCTATAGTAGGCATACGATAATGGTCGTATGTTGGCTAAGATTTATATTATACTTTCGAAAGGTTTTCCACTGTGCACTTATAATAATAATATCAATGAAATTTTATTGTATCAAGCATGTTTGACTATCATAAGGAGAAATCTCCTCCGATTCTGCGTTTGAATTGTGTGTGTGTGCGGGAGGCCTTATGGTAGTTACGTTTTCTAAAAGCATTGGGGATCTATTTCAAAATATTTCTTTGTTTGCTTTTTTTTATGATAAAATATTTTAAGTTCTCACACCAGTCCCATGACTGACCTGGAGTTTATTGTTCCCTTCCTAAACTCTGGGTGCCCAAAATTTTCCACACGGGCAGTCTAGCGTCAGGTTATCAGGCCATTTTGGAATTCAGGAGATGCTGTAGAGATCAGAAGCAAGCTGGATGGCGAAGCTTATCACTTTTATATGATATTATCTTTTCCACTATGTATTCTATTGTGAGGAGAGGTTTATATAACTGTCCATTATTGTGTTGCGTTGTATATTGACTCTGATGATGTAATGTATAAAATGTACAGTTCTTTTGATTTAAAGATACTCATTTATTTATTATATGTTGTTCCGCTGCGATTGTGAGATTCTGTTATTATTTCTATGGCTTCTTCTTTCTTTCTTCTTCTATCTTCTACTTCTTCTTTAACCCTAACAATTCGGTTTTTCGGCCTTCTATTGCTCGGCGGTTGATACAGTGGACGTATTAATGTCGACTTTCGTGAGTCGAAAATCCTCAATTTTACAATGTGGTATCAGAGCAATTGGTTAAGCGGAAATCTTGGCTCTATTGGGTGTTACTCATTAGAGATAGAGTCAAGAGTACTCTAGAATGAGTGTGAGTGTAATAATAGATATGAGCGCGTATTTGTTAGTGAAAATAAAAATTGTTTTATATTTTGTTGATTGGTTTGTTGAGTGGTGTATGGATTCCGGTCAATACGAGTAATTAACGTTATTGATAGGAATCTCTAAACACTTGTACAGAACAAATTAGACACGATATCGTTTTAAAATAGGGTAAATGAAATAATTTTACCTAAATTATTTTCGTATATAGAAGTGAAAAAAATTTCTGTGAATTATTATAATATATGATTGCTTGGTTGCTAGAAAGTGATGATATTAAATTATTATCATTAATGTTGAAAAAGAAATTGAAATCGTAACTCCAAAGTTAAGAAATAAATTCACATACAAATAGAATTGGAGAATATAAATTGTAAATGTGATTTGTAATTTGAAGTAAAAATTCTAGAGGAATATTTGGAAATGTTTTGAAAGGGTTTGCAATTTGGAAAAGATTAAATTCCTTTTTGAGTTTGAAAATGGTTTTAAAGGGTTTGGAAAAATGTGTTTGGAGGGATAAAATCTTAAACTCTTTTCGGTTACTGGAAAATAACTTCGGTGATGACTGCAGCATCATCGATGTTCATTTTCGGGTTTCCATAAGATGAATTGCTGCCAAATTATTTAAAATTTGAAGTTGTTTGAAAATTTTTGGTTTGGGTTTCGAAATTCACAGGACAATTTGAATTGGTTTCAAAAATCGTTTTGAAATGTTGGAAAGACTCTGGAATCTAATAAAAATAATTATGGAATAAAATTTATTGAGTTGAAAATAAATTTGGGGTAGAAACAAATGAATTGAAATTGAGTTTGAATTATGGAAATAAATTTATGAATGAATGAATTTACAATTGCGAGTAAATGAAATTGGAAACTAAATGTTGAAATTCATTTTGAAATTGCAAGTAAATTGAAAATTTGTCAAGTCGGATCAAATGAAGCTAAGTATTAAAATAAAATTAGTAAGTAAAACTATTTGAAGAAATATATGGGTTGAAATGAATTGAATTCAACATTTATAAATAAAGGGTAAATTAAATTCATACGGAATTTGGAATCCAGTTTAAACATAAGTGGTTATAAACCAAAATAGTGAATTGAATTGTGTTTGGGAACGAACAAAAGAATAAAAACTGAAATTGAAAACTGAATATCGAAAACCAATTTGAATTGTGCGAGATGAAATGAGTTAGAACTAGTAATGAATTAGTAAAAGAAACTAATTTAAAATAGCAAGATGAATCAGTTGTGAATGAAAAATAATTGATAAAATTCAATATTTAGAAGGTAAACTAAATCCAAATAGAATTGAAATTGTAAATTGAATTCAAATGAAATTGATAATGTGAGATTGAATGAAAATATATATTATGGTTAGTAGGATATACAGGTGGATCAAAGGAAATTGGGATTTTGATTTCGAAGATAAAAAAAATTGAATTGCTCGACAAAAGGTATGTGTTTGAATTTCTCGACAAAAGCATGGTGGATCTATTTTAAAATATTTCTTTTTTTGTTTTTTTAAGATATACTATTTTAAGTTCTCACACCAGTCCCATGACTGACCTAGAGTTTATTATTCCCTTCCTAAACTGTGGATGCCCACCAATTTCCACACGGGCAGTCTAGAGTCAGGTTATCAGGTCATTCTGGAATTCAGGAGATGCTGTAGAGATCAGGAGCAAGCTGGATGGCGAAGCGTATCATTTGTATATGATATTATCTTTTCCGCGTGTATTCAGTTGTGAGGACAGGTTATATAACTGTCCAATATTGTGTTGTGTTGTATATTAATTCTGATGATGTAATGTATAAAATGTACAGTTCTTTTGATTTAAAGATACTCATTTATCTATTATATGTTGTTCCGCTGCGACTGTGGGATTCTGTTATTGTTTCTGTTGCTTCTTCTTTCTTTCTTCTTCTGTCTTCTACTTCATCTTTAACCCTAACAATTCGGTTTTCCGGCCTTCGATTGGTCGGCAATTTATACAGTGGACGTATTAATGTCGACTTTCATGAGTCGAAAATCACGAATTTTACATTTATGATATATGTTATCGTTAGATTCTCATTGAATATTTTAGCTCCACATTTGAACTAATTTCATTAGTTAGTTCTACTAGATAGTTATGCTGAGACTATAAATTTTATAAGAGAAGTGTACTTATATTTAAATGTTATTTATATAGAAAAAAGAAAGGAATCTAATTAAATATAAGTAATATTAGGCTTAAAAGTTATGAAGAAAGGCATAAGCCTAAAAGTGAGAAATTTACGGTAAATTTTGTTATAACGGGAGAAATGAATTAAAAGGGGGAAAATTTAGTAACTTGATTTCGAAGTTAGTGATAGATTAATTTGTTGGTTTAGAAAAGGGAATACATCTTCATAGTTTAATAATGTAAGAATAACAACAAACGTAATTACAAAAATAAAAGCACTAAAAGTGGAATTAGTGCAAAATAGAGACATTACTATATTTTGCACTACCCAACAATCAAAGAAACAACAAAAGAAATATCTTGTAGTTATGAGTTATTGTTTTACCATTTTTTAATATTAAAACATGAAAAAAATGGATTTTTAGCATAGTTTCTGTAACCAGCCAAACAGAATAGAACTACTTCCCAGAATAAAAGAGAATAACGCGAAGCATTAAATAAAATAAAGAAGATGAAATAATCAAGTTAATTATATGACAAGACTTGAAACAATAAATAGAAAATGTGACTAGATCTGCATTTATAGCGCAGATTGTAGTGTAACAAGTAAAGAAGTTATTATGATAAGTAATTTGTGATATTTGGACGTAGTCCCAAGCTAAGACTACCATATAATATAAGAGAACCAACGAGAATTTAGTATCATAATAATAGAAGACAAAATAGAATAGAAAAGAGACACTTGCAATTACATTTCTACCATGTAGGTTATAAAAGATAGAAAAGAATATAGAAGTGACGATTGCAAGTATACTTGTAACACATAGGTTATAATTAAAAAGAAGGAAATATAAGAGGCTTATTTTATCAACTTAGATCATGGATTAAGTTATTAAGCAAGAATAATAGTAGTGGCTTGTACCAGCAGCATTCCCTTTCAGGTATTGGACTAATGTTCTCACATGTGGGTGGGGTGGGCATGTTGATTACGATAAATAATGTAACAGCCCTAGTTTTTAGATATTTATTTTATTATTAATTATTTAATTTTAAAAATGTATTTATATAAATTGTGTTTAACAAGATAGTTAATTATTTAATTTGAAGATATATTTTATAAAATTGTATATGTCAATAAAATTTAATATTAACTGTAAAAAATTTAAGCTATGTTTAAACTGTAAAATTTCGCGTTTAAAAGACGCGTCAAATTTTAGGGTATAAAGCAACGTAATAAAACGTGTGTTTTTAAAATGTTATTTTACAGAAATTTTTGATATTTTTGACTGCGTCTGTTTAACGTAGTGTAAAAATCGTGTTTCCAAATATTTTTGGAGAGAAACATCAGTCAGTGATTTTATACCAAACATTATTTTATTATTCGTTAACTGACGGATTGATAAAATAAATTGTATTACATACGTTCATCCCTACATCAGTGCAAAATCAACCCCTGTGTACAAATCTTTTTGTTACCGTTCACATCTAAGAAAATCAACTCTCCCTCTTTTAAATTTCCGTTTCAGTTTTTGTTTTTAAGTAACGTTCAAATCCCTCTCTGATATTTTTCCTTTGCACTTATATCAGCCATCAAACTTAAATCACGCATACATTAAATCCAGTTGTGTAACTGCCTAAATCTTATATCACACTGTTTAGTTTGCAACAAATGGGATATTAAAAGTTTGCATGTCTAAAGATAAATCAACGTATGCCTTAAACCAAGCTTTTGCGTTACAGCCAAGACATATTATTGGAAGCAAATTCCAACCTTTCCCATTTTCTGCTTGCAAATGGCTCTACCTTAAATCACGCATATAACACATTTACCTTCCTATAAACTGATAGCTCTCTCTCCCTTTGACCGTGCAACAGTTTAAAACATTCAAGTGCAAGGTTAGAAATTGTTAATTATTTGAAACGGTTAACATTTACCATTCTTATGTGACATGCTAAATCAGGGGTTTCCTTAATCACGTAATATACTCATTTACACTTGCCTCCGCATGTCAGTTTTCTTTCATAAATTAATTCTTAAGTCTGGCCATTTCATTTATTTTAATCAAACTAAATAAGGGATTTAAAGCATGCTGAAATCACGCATTCATATTTACATATTTTCAAACTTTATATGTGGTGTAACTCTCGGTCCCTCCCTTTATTTCATTCCTTTTGTAACTGATGTCATAAACCACTGATTGCTCTTCCTCTGATCTTGCCACAGATCATATTTTTCCAATTTTGCAACGTCCAAATACATTTTTAAACATATTTAATACAAATCAAAATTTATTTAAAAATAAATGAATCATCACACACGTATTCATATTTACACAGTTAAAAATAAAACTGATACTTAAGAAAACAAATAAAACTGAGACGAATCAAATGCATGGTCCAAATATCAGTCAGTAGTTTTTATAGCAAACGTTATTCTAAACCGACAGTTCGTTTTTTTTTTATTTAATCTGTATACGTTCTTTTCCAAAAGCTTACACAAAAATCTACCGTTTCATTTATTGTTTTCAAAAAAAAAAAAAAAAAAAAAAAAATCAACATATAAAATGAAATGGAAATCTACATGAAGCATTGAACAAACTTTATACCCTGACCATTTTCACGCATTTATACTTACAAAAATTTTGTTGAAACTGACATTCTAAACTAGGCAGCTGTTTTCTTCCTTGGATCACGCAAGCTTTAAATTTTTTTTGGTAACGTGCGTATTACACTCTTCCCTTACCCTCTGTTTCAACAGCTATACAAGAATTTAAATATACAAATCAGAGTGCACAGATCACGCAACTAAAATCTATGATTTAAAGGGTTGTAATCAAGTTTTACTTTGTGAAACTCTCGGCCTTTTCGAAAGCTTATATATTTTGCAAACTGAACTAAAATGAGTTTTGTTTTTCCAGTACTCTATGATATAAACATATATCATATCACACAAGAACTTAATCTGGCATTAAAATTTTCAGCAAAGCTTTATACACTGCACATTAATCTCTCGGCCTCCCCTTGAAAACTCATACGAAAATTTATCTAAGAAACTGAACATTCATTTAAAGCACGCATTGATTCTTGGTTCAAACCAAATCGGGAAGGAGAAATCAGTGCACGTGTAACTACCATCTTCGTGTAAACATTCAACATGAAGAGATTTGGAATGTTCATAGCCGGGCCTTTTGTCATTCCATTTTAGTTTCTTTTGGCTAAAAGCTTACCTGCCTATTTATTTATAATCAGACTATAATTTAAATTTTCGTAACCGTTCAAAGCAATATTATCTGGAAAGAGAAATCAACGCATGCATTTATCACAATTTTCGTGTAGCGTTCAAACAAGAAGAACTGGAAATAAATCTCTTGCCTAAACGCATGCACTCAAAAAATCAACGCTTGCATTTATTTCTTACGTTTTCAAACCTGCCTATTTATCTCCCCTTTTTATTTCGCAAGTTTATCTATAAATACTTTGCCTCATTCACATAAGTTTTCATATCTCCTTGTTTGTCCCTCTCTGGTACAAGCTTCTATCAGGTAAATAATTTGCATTGTTTATTTCTTTGCTTCTTCCAATTTTCCTTCCTCCTTCTTGTGTTCTCTGATTTCCTTGCTCGGCTACTTCCCCATCATGCCGTGCCATTTATAAATACATATAGAACTTTGTTAGTAGTAGGCTGGAAGAAATGATATAAATTGATTGTAGGAAGCTAGACTATGGAATTAGTGTAGTTATGATGTAGTTAGTGGTATTGTGGATTTGGATAAGTGCAGTTTGAAGAGGAAGGCATAGAAAGAAAAAAAAAAGAATTACAATTTAATAATGGAGAAGATCAATTGATAAGGAGAAAATGATATGAAATGTTGTTTAATTCAAATAAACAATATTGTATGAATAAATCTTGGGTGAATATAATAAAATGACATTTATTTCAATTTCTAATGGTTGAAATAAATTTAAGATGGTTAAAAATAAATTTAACTACTTATTTGAGAATTTGGGTGGATAAATATCAATGGATTGTATTTATTATGGTTAATAAAAGGATATTGGTGATGTATACCAATAATCACCTTTTAATGTTTAATAATAAAAGTAAAAGAAGAAATAATTTGCCTAAACATGATGAACATGTATGTGAACTAAAGTATTATTTAATGAATTCGAATGTAGTTAGTGGCTACATTTGATTAAATCGAATAATTTGAACAGTATTGTGTTTGTTGCCAATATTGTCATTTTATTTAAATAAATATATATGAGAATGAAAATAATTGATCATGATAAATATGATTAAAAATGTGAGAAATAATTTAATAATGTCTAAACATGTATTTGTTTTGTTTGGGTGCATAACATCTTTTTATTCAATCAATTGTATTAAATTTGCAATTTATTTTGCAATTTATTCAATTTATTTTATGCATGCGTACGGTTGAAGTATGGGCCTAGGATATGTTGAGACGGTTAGCGGGTTGTAGTAGTCGAGCAAGTTGAACTAAATTTCTTTTATTCTATTCGTTCCAGTTGTTCTGGAATTTTGCTTTGACCGTAATTTTTAAATTCGCATACTTGGTATTTGGATCTTATAGATTTAAGTCAAGGCTTTGCATCCGCCGAAGTTTGATCGTGCTTTCCGTTTTTTTTTTCCGAAGTAGATACCGTGTTTGATTTAGATCCACTGCAGCGTTTAAGGTGAGTATTCCTCACCAGACATATGTACATATATTTTGTGAATTATCGCAAGTGTATGTGTAAAAAAATTTTATTTAAATATTATCTGTCTGTAGTATAACGTAGAATGATGAATCCCATTTAAATTGACACCTCATCAGTTATTATCTGTTGTATTATTTCTGCAGTTATATTATATTATTGTTTATTTACTGCTTAAATCACCACTGCAAGTTCCCTGTTAAATTTAGATTGTTGTGGGCTGAAATGATAGGCCTAAATGATGATTACTGTGCTATTATTATGTTAACTGTTTAACTGTTAACTTGGGATTGCGGGTTTGAAATGATAGAACCCGGGGTTTGTAAATTACGGATTGAAATGATATAAATCCGTATCACTTGACCTAGGCTAGAAAACTATATACAGGCCCGTGGTCCTTATAATATTTTCTGAAATATTTAAAATTATTTTGGAAGTTAAATATTTGATTTAATATCTTTAAAGGATTTTATATTGATTTTGAATGAGTTATAAATGTTAATAAATAAATAAATAAATATTTGAATAAAATTTTGGAATATAACTTATTTTGGAAATTCTGGATTTTTGAAAGGATAAGATTTCAGTTAAGAAATATATATATAAGTTATATTTGGAAATATTTATTAAGTTAAACAATCTACTAAAGCATTTAAATGCTGTCTTTTGAAATTGGACTAGTTTTACCCGTAACTTTAGGTAGCATTTCCTAAGTGCTATAGAATCTGGAATTTGATTGTTTTGAAATTTAAGGAATTTGATAAATTATATTTATGTTTAAGTTTTGGAGACCTTTAAGATATGAGATTTATAACTGGATTTTTCTTAATAAATTTAAGATGAACATTCTAGTGTTAAGTAAATTTTGAAATTATTTAATGGCATAATTTTGGAGTTTTATCTATGGAATTTATGGGAATATTCAAGACAAAATAATAAACACTAATTGGTTGAAAGAAAAAAATATCCAACCTTAGTTTTGAATATTAATACTCCAATTTGATATATATATAGGAATTGAAATGGTCTTGGGAACATGAAGTGATATTTAAATTATGGTTTAAAATAAAGAAATATATTTGTAAAGCTATGTAAATTATCTTCTTTACAAAGTAACCATAAAGTTAAACCATTTATATCCAAACCATTTGTGTTTTGGGAGTTATGTTTTTGAAAAATTTCCAATATATTATGGTTTAAAGGTATAATTCAAATATTTGATTTCCAGATATTATAAATTTTAAGCAGTATGGTTTTGGAAAAGAATTATATTTGAATATAACGATATCATGTTGTTTTGGGTTTTAAATGATATCGTATTTATATTTTTGAAATGGAAATGTTTATACTGGTTTTAAAGTATAAATTGTTTTTAAATGACCACGGGTTATAATAACGATGGGTTGGCAAAGAGACCGGGATCGGATATGGACATACTCTCTGTCGATACCGAAAACCACTTTGACCAACCGTGTACGCGGTGGAGATTCCAGAATGAAGTAGGTTGGTGGCGACGATTCCTGTAAGGTAAATACGTGGACCCGACTCCCGTGAGTTGGCATAAGGTGGCTAAAACAGGAGCAATTCCAGGCCAATGAGGTCATTCCTCTGATCGGACGCTCCTCTTCGATATTATACTATGATTTTGGATTGATTCGGTGGCCACCTCTATATTTTGATTTTTGGGGAGTTAGTCCGAGGTGGGCGGTAACTGCGGCTACGCGTTTCCACCAGCCTGGATAGCAATTGGTATATCTACCCTGGCATTGCCTAGTTGTGCCGTGTCATCTACCATACCGAGCCTTGTACGAGTTTAGATTTCTCCCGTAGCCCGTGTGGTATCCTCTAGTTGCTTCCCGATCAGGAGGAGCTATGATATTGGATGGACTACTGGGACTATTACGTGTTAAGGTGGAAAATGTAAAGCCTTAATGCTATTTAAAAGTATGTTTATTTTATAAATAGACACTATTATAATAGCGCAATATACTACATAGTAAATAGTTTGACGGATCCTTAGAGGATGGGCGGTCCCAAGCATCCTTTAAGTTACTTGCTCTATATTACAGTACACTTGAATTAGCTTACATTATATAAGTATGTATGTCCTGACTCGAGTGTTATGTTTTATTTTTCGCTCGGGTCAGCCTGAGTTGCAGCTTCAATTTCTTCTCCGTAGCTAGGACACTCAGTAGATCATTCGCGCTGCTGGAAGTTGTTTCAGCCTTTATCTTTTCTGGAATTCAAGACTTTGAAGACTCTATCTCTATTTATGTCTTAAAATTTGTATTGAGGATTATAGACAATGTAAGTTCTGTTTTGTTGAAGTTATATCAGTGGCTTCATGAACCACTAAATTTTTAATTTCCGCTGCGAGATTCTGATATCTGTGTCTGCCACTGCACTCGGTGCAACATGATAGGGGGTTCTCGCTTCCTGGTTTGGGTAGCGAACGGTTGACTCTTACTCCTACATGTCCTCGTGGAGGTTGGTGGTGTAGTCGAGAGGCTAGCCGTAAAGGCAGAACAGAGGTACCGTTGTATGCTACGGTGGGTGTTACCCCACTGGCGCTATGATCTATTTATTGTATATTCTGAGTTTTGCCAAATTTATTCTACAACGCAGTATTTTGAACAATTCAAGTCCGACAATGTGCGGATGCGAATGGTTGAAAATATTGGGTTGTTACATTTGGTATCAGAGCTTTGGTTCTAGGCAAAACTTAGAATATATGGTAAATTTAATTTACAGAATCACTTTCATTCGATCTTGAACCACTTTCTTTTCGAATTTTGGAACATTCCCTATGGTTCCAAAAGTTCATCCGTGTCCCTCACTTTTCATCTTCTTTAGATTTTGGAGTATCCCATAACTCCACTTTGGATGATCTTTATAGTGAATTGGCGGTCTCGCCATTATTCTAATAAAGGGGTGAAACTCCTTTACAATCAGCATTGATTCACCGGAGATTTATATTTATCCTCGGTTTATATGCTAGTATCTTTGGTTATTCCGAACTCTATCTCTGCAGATCAAATGTAGATTTACCCCAACCACATCGATATGGCTCTTTAAGTCACGGATGACTAAGTCAAGGTTGCCCGCGATTTATATAGACTTACCCAGTTTCCTTATTCTGATCTTCTGATTTCAATTTATCTTGAATTCTATTTGATTTGAGTTCATCAAATTTGAGTCTCTATCCTGGTTTGAGAAGTTTATTCCTATATTTGAAATTAAAATCTAATATTATATATATGAGTATAATTTTCAAAATTTTATAATTAATTTAACTAGTTGTCAAGAGATAATAGTTTTGATTTTATTTATGGTGTTGTAAGCCATGTGTTTGTCTAATAAATAAGTGAATATAAAACAATGGTTATAAATTAATTTGGAAACAGAAATGAAGTTAAAACTAGAACTTGAGAATTAAACTTCCGATGATTTCAAACCTTGTATTTAAAGTTTAAAAGGATATAATAAGTATTTTCGAATAGAAATTTGTTTCCGAAAATTTTTAAATCTAGTGCTTTTCTCTTTGTCGCTGGAAAATAATTTCGGTGATGACTGCAGCATCATCGACTTTCATTTTCGAGTTTCGAAGTGAAGGGACCACCCTGTAGTCTGGCTACAGTGTACCTTGAGATTTTTGATTTGAATTTCTAAAGTATGACTTAATATATATAATTTATATTTGATTTGACATATTATGTATATATATTTATTTATCTCTAAATGGTTTGAAGAAGAATCAGAAATTTAATTCTTAAGTTTTATCTTGAGGAATAATTTAATAAAAATAAATTTGAATAAGAAATTCCAACAGGAAATAATTGAATTTGAAAGTTTAGTTGTATAATACTCAATTCCATTCAATATAACTTACCTTGAGTTTCAAAAGTTAACAATGTAATTGGATAATATACATTATAAAAAGGGGATTTTATAATTAAAATTTAGGTGGTTATAATAAATGTTATACACTAAAATTTTAGTTGTAAAAGATAAATAGAGGTAGATATAGAAAAAGGAATTTAAGAAATTTATTCAAAGGAACCTAATAATCAAAGTTGATTTAACATGGAACCTTAAATCTAACTAAGAAATTCTAATTAAAGTTATTCCCTAAGTGAATAATTATGATTTAAATAGTTAGGACATATTCTAATATTGCTAAATTTGATAATTGAGATTTTGGGTTTCGGATAAAAATTTTTATTGAAGGAATATCTTATTTTTTTAAATAGGTATTTCAAATAAAGTGGTTAGGATATTTGTTAAGAATTTAGAGTTAAGAAAATAATAAACTGATTAGGAATACTATCATATCTACTATAGCATATTTTCAGTGCTGCTATTCTAAAAATATAATGTTTGAAAATTTATAATTGAATAAATGAAGATTATTTTAAAAGGGTTATGATTTTAGTAGCATGATTTCCAAATGATAATATCTATAAATCGTAATGATTTTCAAAATATTATGATCTCAAATTTATTATCTTATTTTGTTTTGAACTATCTTTAAATGTCCTTGGTTTCCTTATCTGCTACGGATTGGGATGCTATCGCTTATACCAGTCTATTTAGAAATCTTTCTATAATCTTTGAGATTTTTGTTACTCATCGGGACCTGAGCACCGCTGAGCACCCATAGACTGACAGTCAAACTGAAGGGGTAAAACCAATTCTAGAGAACCTTCTTCGTGCTTCAAATCCGGAACTATCTGTTTAAGATTCTTGTCTATCTAGCTTATCTTCTTTGTTTCTCTTCTTTCGTTCCTTTTCGAGGACGAAAAGTTCTTAAGTGGGGGAGAGTGTAACAGCCCTAGTTTTTAGATATTTATTTTATTATTAATTATTTAATTTTAAAAATGTATTTATATAAATTGTGTTTAACAAGATAGTTAATTATTTAATTTGAAGATATATTTTATAAAATTGTATATGTCAATAAAATTTAATATTAACTGTAAAAAATTTAAGCTATGTTTAAACTGTAAAATTTCGCGTTTAAAAGACGCGTCAAATTTTAGGGTATAAAGCAACGTAATAAAACGTGTGTTTTTAAAATGTTATTTTACAGAAATTTTTGATATTTTTGACTGCGTCTGTTTAACGTAGTGTAAAAATCGTGTTTCCAAATATTTTTGGAGAGAAACATCAGTCAGTGATTTTATACCAAACATTATTTTATTATTCGTTAACTGACGGATTGATAAAATAAATTGTATTACATACGTTCATCCCTACATCAGTGCAAAATCAACCCCTGTGTACAAATCTTTTTGTTACCGTTCACATCTAAGAAAATCAACTCTCCCTCTTTTAAATTTCCGTTTCAGTTTTTGTTTTTAAGTAACGTTCAAATCCCTCTCTGATATTTTTCCTTTGCACTTATATCAGCCATCAAACTTAAATCACGCATACATTAAATCCAGTTGTGTAACTGCCTAAATCTTATATCACACTGTTTAGTTTGCAACAAATGGGATATTAAAAGTTTGCATGTCTAAAGATAAATCAACGTATGCCTTAAACCAAGCTTTTGCGTTACAGCCAAGACATATTATTGGAAGCAAATTCCAACCTTTCCCATTTTCTGCTTGCAAATGGCTCTACCTTAAATCACGCATATAACACATTTACCTTCCTATAAACTGATAGCTCTCTCTCCCTTTGACCGTGCAACAGTTTAAAACATTCAAGTGCAAGGTTAGAAATTGTTAATTATTTGAAACGGTTAACATTTACCATTCTTATGTGACATGCTAAATCAGGGGTTTCCTTAATCACGTAATATACTCATTTACACTTGCCTCCGCATGTCAGTTTTCTTTCATAAATTAATTCTTAAGTCTGGCCATTTCATTTATTTTAATCAAACTAAATAAGGGATTTAAAGCATGCTGAAATCACGCATTCATATTTACATATTTTCAAACTTTATATGTGGTGTAACTCTCGGTCCCTCCCTTTATTTCATTCCTTTTGTAACTGATGTCATAAACCACTGATTGCTCTTCCTCTGATCTTGCCACAGATCATATTTTTCCAATTTTGCAACGTCCAAATACATTTTTAAACATATTTAATACAAATCAAAATTTATTTAAAAATAAATGAATCATCACACACGTATTCATATTTACACAGTTAAAAATAAAACTGATACTTAAGAAAACAAATAAAACTGAGACGAATCAAATGCATGGTCCAAATATCAGTCAGTAGTTTTTATAGCAAACGTTATTCTAAACCGACAGTTCGTTTTTTTTTTATTTAATCTGTATACGTTCTTTTCCAAAAGCTTACACAAAAATCTACCGTTTCATTTATTGTTTTCAAAAAAAAAAAAAAAAAAAAAAAAAATCAACATATAAAATGAAATGGAAATCTACATGAAGCATTGAACAAACTTTATACCCTGACCATTTTCACGCATTTATACTTACAAAAATTTTGTTGAAACTGACATTCTAAACTAGGCAGCTGTTTTCTTCCTTGGATCACGCAAGCTTTAAATTTTTTTTGGTAACGTGCGTATTACACTCTTCCCTTACCCTCTGTTTCAACAGCTATACAAGAATTTAAATATACAAATCAGAGTGCACAGATCACGCAACTAAAATCTATGATTTAAAGGGTTGTAATCAAGTTTTACTTTGTGAAACTCTCGGCCTTTTCGAAAGCTTATATATTTTGCAAACTGAACTAAAATGAGTTTTGTTTTTCCAGTACTCTATGATATAAACATATATCATATCACACAAGAACTTAATCTGGCATTAAAATTTTCAGCAAAGCTTTATACACTGCACATTAATCTCTCGGCCTCCCCTTGAAAACTCATACGAAAATTTATCTAAGAAACTGAACATTCATTTAAAGCACGCATTGATTCTTGGTTCAAACCAAATCGGGAAGGAGAAATCAGTGCACGTGTAACTACCATCTTCGTGTAAACATTCAACATGAAGAGATTTGGAATGTTCATAGCCGGGCCTTTTGTCATTCCATTTTAGTTTCTTTTGGCTAAAAGCTTACCTGCCTATTTATTTATAATCAGACTATAATTTAAATTTTCGTAACCGTTCAAAGCAATATTATCTGGAAAGAGAAATCAACGCATGCATTTATCACAATTTTCGTGTAGCGTTCAAACAAGAAGAACTGGAAATAAATCTCTTGCCTAAACGCATGCACTCAAAAAATCAACGCTTGCATTTATTTCTTACGTTTTCAAACCTGCCTATTTATCTCCCCTTTTTATTTCGCAAGTTTATCTATAAATACTTTGCCTCATTCACATAAGTTTTCATATCTCCTTGTTTGTCCCTCTCTGGTACAAGCTTCTATCAGGTAAATAATTTGCATTGTTTATTTCTTTGCTTCTTCCAATTTTCCTTCCTCCTTCTTGTGTTCTCTGATTTCCTTGCTCGGCTACTTCCCCATCATGCCGTGCCATTTATAAATACATATAGAACTTTGTTAGTAGTAGGCTGGAAGAAATGATATAAATTGATTGTAGGAAGCTAGACTATGGAATTAGTGTAGTTATGATGTAGTTAGTGGTATTGTGGATTTGGATAAGTGCAGTTTGAAGAGGAAGGCATAGAAAGAAAAAAAAAAGAATTACAATTTAATAATGGAGAAGATCAATTGATAAGGAGAAAATGATATGAAATGTTGTTTAATTCAAATAAACAATATTGTATGAATAAATCTTGGGTGAATATAATAAAATGACATTTATTTCAATTTCTAATGGTTGAAATAAATTTAAGATGGTTAAAAATAAATTTAACTACTTATTTGAGAATTTGGGTGGATAAATATCAATGGATTGTATTTATTATGGTTAATAAAAGGATATTGGTGATGTATACCAATAATCACCTTTTAATGTTTAATAATAAAAGTAAAAGAAGAAATAATTTGCCTAAACATGATGAACATGTATGTGAACTAAAGTATTATTTAATGAATTCGAATGTAGTTAGTGGCTACATTTGATTAAATCGAATAATTTGAACAGTATTGTGTTTGTTGCCAATATTGTCATTTTATTTAAATAAATATATATGAGAATGAAAATAATTGATCATGATAAATATGATTAAAAATGTGAGAAATAATTTAATAATGTCTAAACATGTATTTGTTTTGTTTGGGTGCATAACATCTTTTTATTCAATCAATTGTATTAAATTTGCAATTTATTTTGCAATTTATTCAATTTATTTTATGCATGCGTACGGTTGAAGTATGGGCCTAGGATATGTTGAGACGGTTAGCGGGTTGTAGTAGTCGAGCAAGTTGAACTAAATTTCTTTTATTCTATTCGTTCCAGTTGTTCTGGAATTTTGCTTTGACCGTAATTTTTAAATTCGCATACTTGGTATTTGGATCTTATAGATTTAAGTCAAGGCTTTGCATCCGCCGAAGTTTGATCGTGCTTTCCGTTTTTTTTTTCCGAAGTAGATACCGTGTTTGATTTAGATCCACTGCAGCGTTTAAGGTGAGTATTCCTCACCAGACATATGTACATATATTTTGTGAATTATCGCAAGTGTATGTGTAAAAAAATTTTATTTAAATATTATCTGTCTGTAGTATAACGTAGAATGATGAATCCCATTTAAATTGACACCTCATCAGTTATTATCTGTTGTATTATTTCTGCAGTTATATTATATTATTGTTTATTTACTGCTTAAATCACCACTGCAAGTTCCCTGTTAAATTTAGATTGTTGTGGGCTGAAATGATAGGCCTAAATGATGATTACTGTGCTATTATTATGTTAACTGTTTAACTGTTAACTTGGGATTGCGGGTTTGAAATGATAGAACCCGGGGTTTGTAAATTACGGATTGAAATGATATAAATCCGTATCACTTGACCTAGGCTAGAAAACTATATACAGGCCCGTGGTCCTTATAATATTTTCTGAAATATTTAAAATTATTTTGGAAGTTAAATATTTGATTTAATATCTTTAAAGGATTTTATATTGATTTTGAATGAGTTATAAATGTTAATAAATAAATAAATAAATATTTGAATAAAATTTTGGAATATAACTTATTTTGGAAATTCTGGATTTTTGAAAGGATAAGATTTCAGTTAAGAAATATATATATAAGTTATATTTGGAAATATTTATTAAGTTAAACAATCTACTAAAGCATTTAAATGCTGTCTTTTGAAATTGGACTAGTTTTACCCGTAACTTTAGGTAGCATTTCCTAAGTGCTATAGAATCTGGAATTTGATTGTTTTGAAATTTAAGGAATTTGATAAATTATATTTATGTTTAAGTTTTGGAGACCTTTAAGATATGAGATTTATAACTGGATTTTTCTTAATAAATTTAAGATGAACATTCTAGTGTTAAGTAAATTTTGAAATTATTTAATGGCATAATTTTGGAGTTTTATCTATGGAATTTATGGGAATATTCAAGACAAAATAATAAACACTAATTGGTTGAAAGAAAAAAATATCCAACCTTAGTTTTGAATATTAATACTCCAATTTGATATATATATAGGAATTGAAATGGTCTTGGGAACATGAAGTGATATTTAAATTATGGTTTAAAATAAAGAAATATATTTGTAAAGCTATGTAAATTATCTTCTTTACAAAGTAACCATAAAGTTAAACCATTTATATCCAAACCATTTGTGTTTTGGGAGTTATGTTTTTGAAAAATTTCCAATATATTATGGTTTAAAGGTATAATTCAAATATTTGATTTCCAGATATTATAAATTTTAAGCAGTATGGTTTTGGAAAAGAATTATATTTGAATATAACGATATCATGTTGTTTTGGGTTTTAAATGATATCGTATTTATATTTTTGAAATGGAAATGTTTATACTGGTTTTAAAGTATAAATTGTTTTTAAATGACCACGGGTTATAATAACGATGGGTTGGCAAAGAGACCGGGATCGGATATGGACATACTCTCTGTCGATACCGAAAACCACTTTGACCAACCGTGTACGCGGTGGAGATTCCAGAATGAAGTAGGTTGGTGGCGACGATTCCTGTAAGGTAAATACGTGGACCCGACTCCCGTGAGTTGGCATAAGGTGGCTAAAACAGGAGCAATTCCAGGCCAATGAGGTCATTCCTCTGATCGGACGCTCCTCTTCGATATTATACTATGATTTTGGATTGATTCGGTGGCCACCTCTATATTTTGATTTTTGGGGAGTTAGTCCGAGGTGGGCGGTAACTGCGGCTACGCGTTTCCACCAGCCTGGATAGCAATTGGTATATCTACCCTGGCATTGCCTAGTTGTGCCGTGTCATCTACCATACCGAGCCTTGTACGAGTTTAGATTTCTCCCGTAGCCCGTGTGGTATCCTCTAGTTGCTTCCCGATCAGGAGGAGCTATGATATTGGATGGACTACTGGGACTATTACGTGTTAAGGTGGAAAATGTAAAGCCTTAATGCTATTTAAAAGTATGTTTATTTTATAAATAGACACTATTATAATAGCGCAATATACTACATAGTAAATAGTTTGACGGATCCTTAGAGGATGGGCGGTCCCAAGCATCCTTTAAGTTACTTGCTCTATATTACAGTACACTTGAATTAGCTTACATTATATAAGTATGTATGTCCTGACTCGAGTGTTATGTTTTATTTTTCGCTCGGGTCAGCCTGAGTTGCAGCTTCAATTTCTTCTCCGTAGCTAGGACACTCAGTAGATCATTCGCGCTGCTGGAAGTTGTTTCAGCCTTTATCTTTTCTGGAATTCAAGACTTTGAAGACTCTATCTCTATTTATGTCTTAAAATTTGTATTGAGGATTATAGACAATGTAAGTTCTGTTTTGTTGAAGTTATATCAGTGGCTTCATGAACCACTAAATTTTTAATTTCCGCTGCGAGATTCTGATATCTGTGTCTGCCACTGCACTCGGTGCAACATGATAGGGGGTTCTCGCTTCCTGGTTTGGGTAGCGAACGGTTGACTCTTACTCCTACATGTCCTCGTGGAGGTTGGTGGTGTAGTCGAGAGGCTAGCCGTAAAGGCAGAACAGAGGTACCGTTGTATGCTACGGTGGGTGTTACCCCACTGGCGCTATGATCTATTTATTGTATATTCTGAGTTTTGCCAAATTTATTCTACAACGCAGTATTTTGAACAATTCAAGTCCGACAATGTGCGGATGCGAATGGTTGAAAATATTGGGTTGTTACAAATAAGTAGCCAACAAAATAAGAAAAGTAAACTAAACATATAATAAAAGATTAGACGTAGGGTCTATAAAATGGTAAGGTGAGTTTGGAGTAGCCTAAGAGAATCTTGATAAAGAGCTTAACAAAGCAGTTCATCATAGATTTTTAGTATTGAAAGAGCACGTCCAATTTAGTCATTTTGGGCTAGAATGAAGTATGAAAATTCAACGGGTAGTGAGGATACTCTAGGATAGCCCTCTGTGGTAGGCCTAACAAAGCCGCACCCCCGGAGGTAGGTCTATAGGTGTTCCATCAAGAGAGTATGCCTTGACTGCTTTTGCATTGCATGCCTAACGAAGCGGACCATTGTAGGCAGTTAAAAGGTTGATGATGGAGTAGTATATTCGTATGACACCGTACTCTAGTTTGTAAGTAGGTTATAGTGGTCCGAACCTAAAAGGATAGTCGCATGTGGAGATCGACCATCATCAGTTAGAGCAAGTTCGGGAAAGATTAGAGTTAAACCAACAGGCCAACGATTCTTTCACTATCGAGACATTAGATGAGGGGCACAACGAAGTGGATGTTTAGATTATTTGTATTAGGGCACAACCACATAGCTCTTCAAAGGTCTTTCTATTAGTTGAGGGGGGCTGTGTGGGGCCATAGCCATGATGAGAAAAGAGACCAACCAAGTAGAATATCTGTATTGTAGGCTAAACGAAGTGGACCTTTATTGATATAGAAAATCCCTGACCGAGTTCCATACAAGGTAGACCTTGTTGGTGGAATTCAGGGAGTAGATGAAATTCAGGGAGTATTGTAACGACTCGTAATTTTTGACAGTTAAAATTTGTTAATTTAATAGGATTTGTGATTTAATAATCGGAAAGAATAAAAATTTGGGATTTATTAATAAAATAATAACTAAAAACGAAAGGTATCAATGTTAATTAAGGTTAGTTATTAACAATTGAAATGAAATTCCAGTATTGGAATAATGTAAACATTATACTTGGTTTTAAATTGAATATGAGAAATCAAATGTAAATATTTAATTAACTAATATATTGTTAATGGTAATTGAATAAAATTAATGTTATGTAAGAAATTGTAACATTTGGTTGTAAATAATGAATTTATAAATGTGATGAAAGATTATTGGTAACAATTATTATATGTTACCTATTTATTTGGTCTATTAAATTTAATTAGAAATCAATTGCAATTTATTCCCTAAATTAGTGTAGTTAATGTAGATAAGTCGATAATTCGAATGTTGATTAATTAGTGGAATAAGGTATAATTAATTGGCATTAATAATGGTAGTGGGGTGGTAGTAGTTATATCAATTAATTGTAAATAATAACGTACAAATGTTATAAAGTGTAATAATGGTGACGACTGTTGTTTGTTACCAATATATTTAATCAATTGAAATTAAATGTTGCATTAATGTAAGTTAAGACAATAACTGAAATTTGTGAATGTAATAAAAGGAGTAGAAATGTAACTATAATTGCCTAGGCAATAAATTGATTTAATAAAAGAGTGAAACCAGGATAAATAATTAATTCGGATTTTTATTTAATTAATGTGTAAAGTTGACAAGATTCAATATAATTGGAATATGGTAGTTAATACAAATAAAATATAAAATTGCAGAATAAGAGTGTAATAAGATATAAACCATGATAATTAATCCATAAGGTAATAATTAATTGTATAGTAAGATGGAAAGTCAAATAACAGATTTACTAGAAATTTAAATTATAATTACTGAATTTTTTGAAATGGAAATTAAACACTGTAAATTGTGAAATATTCAATAATAAATTGATATAGAATTTTTTTTTAAAAGGATTATAAATTACTAAGTAATCCAAAATGATAAATTGTAAATTATTAAATTTGAATTGATAAATTAATTTAATATTAACTTACCTAATTAACGTGAAAATAACCATTTTGGCAACTGTCTCGGATTTCGACGGAACCAGTTTCATCGGATCCATAATGGTGAATAATTGTAAGGTTTCAAGTTTCGTATCGATCGAACATGTCGTTTGAACGTACGGACTCGAAACGCGTAGAAATCAATTTAATTGAAATCAATTTGAAATAAGCTAATTTTTTTAAGCTAACTATCGTATACAATGGATTAGGATTTGAAACTAGTTCCATTAAGTTTAAAAATATTGAAAACCTTTATATCGATATATTGGATGAACCATTTCCGTTTCGGGAATAAAACGGGCTTTTCGGGTTGTTGTTATCGTTTCGATCCTACCCTGCCTATTTATAGGCTGTTATAAACCCTAACTGTTTCTCACTTCGTTATTTTTGTATGTACTTCTATTTCATCCTTCTAAAATAAAAGAACGTCAAACCAAATTCCTAAATTCCAAAAACTAATTTCAATTTTAGAAAGAAAGAAAAAATGGATCTGCAGCGACTTTGGGTCGCGCTTCGGGTTTCAGAGGAAAAAACCCTTTAACAACTTCGGATCAGGAAGAAAATGACTTGGTTCTCTGATCGTTTTGGCAAAAACAAAGAGCAAGCATCGGGGATTTGAGGTGGTGGACCGAAGTTGAACCCGAAGTCGACCCATGGCCAGAATTTTTCAATATTCCAATTATCATAACTTTTCATACGAGCTCGGATTCATGCACAGTTTATTTCATTGGGATTGTATCGAAATTTCGGAAATTTTGACGCTGGTTTGGACAGATTTCAAGACTATTGAAATTTGGACATTTATTTGAATTTCAAATCGATTTGAAATTCTAAGGTGAGTGTTTTGACCCACTCAAAACTTCTAAAATTTCTTATGTTAGTTAAATTCAATTTCTGATGTGATTAGGAATTTATTTATGGCTGTTTGATATATTAAATTGTTATTTCTGTTAATTTGAATTAGTTTGAAATAAATTATCACTTAAATTATTATTGAAATTATAATTACCACTAATTACCTGTACATAATAATCTGTTGTGAAAATTCATTATTTGAATTGGATGATAAATATGATGGATGTTTGATTTTTTTTTTTAGATTGGATGATTGGATGATGTGTTTGATTTATATACTGTGATCACTCTACAAGTTTCCTTAATTATTATTATTTGAAAATTATTATGGGTTGAAATGATAAACTCGAACGATTTTAATTAACTTGAAATATTGATTTTTGGTACTGGTTGAAATGACATATACCCATATAATTTCTTGGATTTGAATTTTATTTGGAACTGGATTATTTGAAGGGTTTAAGTTATTCAAACTTTGGATTTGTTTTAATTAGATGATTAAGATTGATATTTCGAATTATTTGAAATCTTTCAATAATTATATTCACATTTTTCACTTGATAGGAGATGGAAAATCACGTAACATCTTTGAAGCCATTGTACTCGCATTTTACTTTTGAAACTTGACTTACATAAGATCTTTTAGTTCCGACTCTAGTGTTTTGTTTTCATTACGCTCGCGTCACTTTGAGCTTTTTCAGTGTATTGAAGACCATTTTATTAGCTAGAGGAAGAAGACGAAGAATCGGTATATTATTATTATTTATCATAATTATTCCGTTACATCATGTATTCCGCTGCATTAATTGTTTATTTCTACTGTATGTATCACTCTGATTTGAATTTTAAAAGTGTAATCATGTGTTATTTGTAAAACAGCTTCATGAACTATTTATTTGATTATTATATTTTGTCATTCCGTTGTGAGATTTTATGTTTTATTTTTCCTTCTTTTCTTTTATTTCTTATTTACCCCATTAACAATCCTCCTTTTTGAATGGCTTGAATTAGACATGTGCGGTTTATTGTCAATTCAAACCGTCCAAATGGGTGGGTCGTTACAGTTGGTATCAGAGATTTGGTTTTGACATACCTTAGCCTTTTGGGGTTAACTCATTAAAGATAGGTAGTAATACCCTAGAATGAGTTATTTGATTGTATTTACGAGAGCACGTATTTGCTAATGTTATATAAAAAACTACTTTATTTATGTTATGAAATCAAATTATAATTTTCCTAATATTATATGATATATATATATATATAAAGAAATGAACTTTTATAACTAATATAGTTATTTGTAATGTGTTTGATTTATGAAATGGTAATATTTAGTTATTATCATTTATTGTGGATTAGTTGAGTTTTTGTCGGTTGATAAACATTGGATAATTATTGTTGATTGAATTAATATGCTAAACACTTGTTTAATAATGGTGTATTAAAGAGACTAAAATGAATAATTTGGATACTTGTTTATGGAATTGAAATGTTTTGTTGTGAAACTTATTTTTTGTTGATTGGTAGTTTCAACTATTGAAATAAAATGGAATATTTGGATATCTTAGATAATCAAACCTTCTGAATTAATATATGAGTTGAAACTTAGAAATTGTGTTGAATTATGAAGTTGAATTTGATAACCTTAGTTTGAAAGCAAGTGAAATAAGGTTTAATTTGTTATATCTATGTGTATTTAACGAATAGAATTATGGTATACATTCTTGGCATGGAATGTAATAATGTACAAATGTGAACTTTAAGCCTTGGGATGTTTAAATTGAAATTGTGATTAAGGAAATGTTGTAAATGAGATTAAATTGGGAAAAATATGTTTATAAACTAAATTAACATATGTGAAATGTGTCATAAGTAAATTGAAAGGTAAAGATGAAACTAATTGGGATAAGAAAATATGAATTAAAAATGAAATGATTATAAATAAAGCCATGACTTGTAAATTGTTATGAAATAAATGGATGTTGCAATAAATGGTTATAAATAAAGTTGTGATAACTTTAAACACGAACAATGTCTTTTAAAAAGGAATTAAGATTTTATAAATTGTTTATGAACTTAATAAAATTCCTTATGAAATGATTTGCAAATAAATATTGTATTAAATGAGAAATATTACATGTGAAATGAATGTAATTTAAATTAAAGAGAAATATAAGCAATATTATGAGAATGGATATACTAATGTTTTATTTTAAATGGAGAAATTCTGTGAAACAAATATAAAAGTATGAAGTGATATTTGCGTTAATCAATGAGATTAACAATGAATTTAAATGAAATGCAACGGTGATGAAACAAATTGGAATAATTACATAAGTTGACTGTATATTATTTTATTCGCAAATTTAATTTGATCCGGATTTGAGTACACAAGTTCTTGTGAATTTCACCACTTTGTGTTAGGATTTTTCATTCGATTTTTGATGGAGAATATTTGATATGGATTTTTGGTTTGGTTCTAAAATTTTCTATCATAGTATATGGCTATGCGAAGAGAATGATGGTTTCTAGTCAAGAAACCATATCGAAGTCCGCATTAGGGATGTTGAACGAACAATACTAGTTCGAAAGCGAACTTGTGTGATCCAGCGAGCGATCGAATGTGATTTTGCGAAATGATGACATATGTACATCTTATGTTCTAATATTATTGATATGCTTTGATGCTGAAATTGAAAGTTGTTGGGTTGGATATCTTTGTAATTTAAATTGGAATTTTCCTTTATGCAAAACTACTATTAATTTAAATCCATTTCTCAAAACTATTTTATTTTATTTTTCTTATACAAACTATTTTCTTTTATTTTTCTTATACAAACTATTTTCTTTTATTTTTCTTATACAAACTATTTTCTTTTATTTTTTTGTACAAACCATCTTATTCAATTTGATTTACAAACTATTTTATAAACTATTTTATTCACAAAACTGTTTTACAAACTATTTTATTTACAAAACTATTTTATTTACAATCTATTTTACACAACCATTTTATATACAAAACTATTTCCCAAAACGATTTTATATCCAAAACCGTTCTAAAGTCAAAACCATTTATAAAGAAAATATGTTCAATCCCATATGGGTTTTCGTACATCGAAATTGATTTTGTAAATTTTGGATTCTTGTATAAGATGGACTTTATATAAGTACAAGTGATTTTGAAATTATTGATTTTGGAAAATATTCGATCTGAAGAGATAAATCTTATATATAACGGAATTTATATAAGAATTATTTGACATATTCGAGATTATTGATTTTGGAAAGCACTTTATTTGAAAATGAAATCTTATATATAATGGAATTTATATTAGTGCGATATTTGAAGCTATGATTTTGAAAGGGTACTATATATGGTATGTTATGTATTGAAGTAAGAGGTATGGGAAGTACCCTCCGTGAAGAAGTATAGTATGATATGCTTCGACCCAGATGGACTTGAGGAATCTAGGAATGAATTCGACCGATAAACCTAATGAACTTGGGTGAATTCAGAAATGGATTCAAACTGATATGGTTGTCCGGACTCAAACTCATGAGTTTCTCGATTTTTTTCCAGGGTAGATGGTTCTTTAGTTTACTCAATGGAGGCGCTTTTGATTCTGGGATCTATTGTTTATGGATCTTCCGAGAAGGAAGTGCATGCATTGAGTAAATCATTGAATCAGCAGCGTACCACTACAGCAGGGGTCGATGGTGCTTTGTTTACAAATTGGCTACGATATTTTTCTAGAAACCGGATAGTAGAAGGATCCTCTAGAAAGTTTTGTGTCTATTGTGTAAATACCATATCAGCAGCGGGCCACTGCTATCGTATTATCATCATTTGACATTGGATTTTGAGTGGTACTTCTCATACTTATTTTTAAGTATATTTTCATTGGGTGTTGAAACAGGTCTACTAAGTACTTGGAGAATTCTATCCTTGCGCCTGATCAACGCATGGTCAGAGCCTTCAAGAATGAGGATAAACTTGTTAAGATATCGAGTTATAAAAGTATTTTGATAAAGTATTATATAAAAGATATTTTGGTCATTTTCATCATTTATAAATACGTTAAAATGTTTAAAATATTGTTTATTTATATACAACATGGTTTAATAGTAAATTATTAGTGTTGTAATATTTTAGAAGTTATTAATTAAATAAAACATATTTGAAGTAAATGATTATTGATTTATTAATAATATGTGAAAAGTATCTTGAGATAAAACTAATAAATTTATAAATAATGGATTTAATGTTTTCAATAGCTTCTTTGTAAATATAAGTAATTATGTCAATAATTATTTTCAAATAGTTTACATATATTTATAAAGATGTTATTTAAATATTTAAAAGGTATTTATAAATGAAGCATGGAATTTTATAAATAAATTTTTGAAAAGTATTAAAGTATTAAAGATGATTGATTTGCAAATGAAGCTTAATATTTCAAGTAAAATTTATATAAGTTTCTTTGGATGTATAATTTAAAGATATTATAAAATGGAAAAAAAATTGATTTGCGAAGTTTGTTTATTGTAATATACTTGACAAATAAAATTGAATCTCTATTTTGGAAGTATAGTTTGGAATATTTACTTGATTTCAAGGTACTAATAGTAAATTTATTGGTTTATTTTCTATTTGAATTTTTGTATTTAACCATAATAAATGTATTTCCATGTTTTGAATATTCATTTTAAAACAAGTGTGTAAAAATTAATTATGAAGATATGAAATTTTATACTTTAATTTAGAAATTTAATGTAAGATTTGAGTATACTATTAGTTTCAGTTTTATAATCTTGAGTTTAAAATTATTTTAAAAACGAGTCCAACAAATTTTCAGATTTAAGGAACTTTATTTCAAAGCCAATTTTAATGTTTTGATATAAATTTCTAACATTGTTTTAAACTTTTCAAAAATCTTTACACGATGCTATGAGGATGTTTTAAATATTTTTTATATTTTACTAACTGAATGAGGTTAAATATTTTAGTTGAATTTTTAGATATATTGAAATATTTCCTTTCTCTTCAAGGTCGAATACCAAAAACTTAAATTTTTATTCAATAACTGAATTAAATAATAAACTTAAGTAAGGCAGTAGAAACTTAAGTAATATTTTATGAAATTATTCATTAATGACTTACACACTTAATGGAAAACAAATTGTGTAAGTGATTAATGTTTATATAAACAAATGAATGGAAATGTAAATAATGAGAAGAAGAAAAAAAACCCAGTAGAATAAACTAAAGTAAACTTAAATTAGAATTTCATTTATTGTAATGGAATAAATTTTAACATTTAATAATAATTGGAACTTCTAAAGTTGAAAGTAAGAAATTAAATGCTAAATCATAAATGAAATATACAAGGAATTTGAAATTTGTAACGTGTAAACAAAAAGGAGATGAAAATAAGAAATGATAACTATTGAACATTTGTTTACTAAAATGAAACAAGATAAACTTGTGTAACTTTCAATTTCATCCCTAGAATCATATAATATAACTTTCGAGAATATTAAAAGTTGTAATGGTAAATAATGATATGTAATGGAATATTATACAAGAAAAACTTAAATAATGAAGGTATTCAATGAAATTTACTTTTATAAATAAGAAATTTGATATGAAAATAGTTATAAACCTGAGTTGTAATTGTAGTGCTACTAAATAAAATGAAATAGAAAGTGAATATTGTAAGCAAAGAATTATAAGTTAATATTTGAAGCTATTGATAACTAAAATGAATAATAAAATGAATACTATATTAAATTTGATGATTGTAACTTCAGAAATGGTTGATTACTTTGATCCCTTGTGAAGATTGTATGCCTATTTGTAAAAGATTGTTGTTATGTTGTATTGATTTATTTTGATTTTATGTGATTATGGTATGCTTTTGGTTGAAAGTGATTGTTGTTATGTTATGTTATGTTGATTGTTTGTTATTAATTTAAAACAATATAATCATTTCACTTCTATATAATTATTAACCTCTTTGGATTATATAAGTGGAATACATGTTATGAAAGCAATTGCTACTGCTTTTGGTTTCATAAAATAAGTGTTATTTGCCCGACTAATAGGTACGTTCTCGGATTATGGTTTTCTAGGTTATTATATTATTTTTCCCACTGTTGGGATATATTATTTTGAAAATTTTGATATATATTGTTATATTTTGATATTATTATTTCTCCCAAGCCTCTCCGTACAAAGGAGACTCTGCCGAAATTTTCCTTGGATTTTGGACTTAAATTTTTTTATGAAATGTTTTTAAAACTTTTGTTAACTTGAATATAAAAGGATATAATTTGTTATAAATTGATATAATTCATTTAATTTATTTAAATTTGTAAAGCAATTATTTATAAATATAATATTTTAAATAAGATATATTGATTTCTTAATTCCTTCTCCCTTCTTTTTCCTTTTCGGGGACGAAAAGTTTTGAGTGGAGGAGAGCGTAACGACCCATAATTTTTGACAATTAAAATTTATTAATTTAATAGGATTTGTGATTTAATAATTGGAAAGAATAAAAATTTGGGACTTGTTAGTAAAATAATAACTAAAAATGAATTAAAGGTAAAAATGTTAATTAAAGATAATTATTAACAGTTGAAATGAAATTCCAACAAAGGAAATAATTTAAATGTTATACTTAGTTTTAAATTGAATACGAGAAAACAAATGTAAATATTTAATTAACTAATGAAATAATATATTGTTAATGGTAATTGAATAAAATTACTGTTATGTAAGAAATTGTAACATTTGTTTGTAAATAATGAATTTATAAATGTGATGAAAGGTTATTGGTAACAATTATTATATGTTACCTATTTGTTTGGTCTATTAAATTTAATTAGAAATCAATTGCAATTAATTCCCTAAATTAGTGCAATTAGTGTTGGTAAGTTGATAATTTGAATGTTGATTAATTAGTGGAATAATGTATAAATAATTGGCATTGATAATGGTAGTGGGGTGGTAGTAGTTATAACAATTAATTGTAAATAATAAACGTGCAAATGTTATAAAGTGTAATAATCGTGATGATTGTTGTTTGTTACCAATATATTAAATCAACTTAAATTAAATGCAATTAAATGTTGCATTAATGTAAGTTAAGACAATATCTGAAATTTGTGAATGTAATAAAAGGAATAGAAATGTAATTGTAATTACCTAGGCAATAAATTGATTTAATAAAAGAGTGAAACCAAGATAAATAATTAATTGGGATTTTTATTTAATTAATGTGTAAAGTTGACAAGATTCAATAAAATTGGAATGTAGTAGTTAATACAAATAAAAGATGAAAGTGCAAAATTAGAGTGTAATAAGATATAAACCATGATAATTAATCCATAAGGTAACAATTGATTGTATAATAAGATGGAAAGTCAAATTAATGGATTTACTGGAAAATTAAATTATAATTACTGAATTTATTGAAATGGAAATTAAACACTATAAATTATGAAATATTCAATAATAAATTGATATAGAAATTTGTTTTAAAAGGATTATAATGACTAAGTAATCCAAAATGATAGAAATTGTAAATTATTAAATTTGAATTGAAAAGGGACTAAATTAATTTAATATTAATTTATCTAATTAACGTGAAAATAGCCATCTTGGCAACTGTCTCGAATTTCAACGAAACCAGTTTCATCGGACCTATAAAGATGAATTATTGTAGGTTTCAAGTTTCGTATCGATCGGACTTGTCGTTTGAACGTATGTACTCAAAACACGTAGAAATCAATTTAATTGAAATCAATTTGAAATAAGCTGATTTTTTTAAGCTAACTTCTGTATACGTTGGAATTAGGATTTAAAACTAGTTCCATTGAGTTTAAAAATATCGAAAACCTTTATTTTGATAGATTGGATAACCCATTTCCGTTTCGGGAACGAAACGAGCTTTTCGGGTCGTTGTTATCGTTTCGATGCTACATTGCCTATATATAGGCTGTTATAAACCCTAACTGTTTCTCACTTCGTTATTTTTGTACATATCTCCTTCCTCCTTCTCAAATGACAGAGCATCAAACCTAATTCCCAAAATCCAAAACCTAATTTCAATTTCAGAAAGAAAAAAAAGGATCTGCAGCAACTTCGGGTGGCGCTTCGGGATTCGGAGGCAAAAACCCTACAGCAACTTCGGCTCAGAAAGAAAATGACTCAGGTCTTAGGTCGTTTCGGAAAAAACTTAGAGCAAGCACTAGGTATTGGAGGCGGCGGACCGAAGTTGAACTCGAAGTCGACCTTCGACCATAATTTTGCAATATTCTAATTATCATAACCTTTTCATACGAGCTCGGATTCACGCGCGGTTTATTTCATTAGGATTGTATCAAAATTTCAGACATTTTGATTCTGGTGTCGACAAATTCGAAGACAGTTGAAATTTGGGCCTTTATTTGAATTTCAAATCGATTTGAAATTCAAAGGTGAGTGTTTTGACCCACTCACAACTTCTAAAATTTCTTATGTTACTTAAATTAAATTTCTAATGTGATTAAAAATTTATTTATGGCTGTTTGATATATTAAATTGTTATTTCTGTTAATTTGAATTATTTTTAATTAAATTGTCACTTAAATTATTATTGAAATTATAATTGCCACTTAATTACCTGTAAATAATAATCTGTAAATTGTGAATATTCATTATTTGAATTGGATGATAATTATGATGGATGTTTGATTAGTTTTACATTGGATGATGTGTTTGATTTATATATTGTGACCACTTTACAAGTTCCCATAATTATTATTATTTGAAAATCATTATGGGTTGAAATGATAAACCCAAACGGTTTTCATTGATTCAAAATGTTGATTTTTGGTACTGGTTGAAATGACATATACCCATATAATTTCTTGGATTTGGATTTTATTTGGAACCGAATTATTTGAAGGGTTTAAGTTAATTCAAACTTCGTATTTTTTTTAATTAGATGATTAAGATTGATATTTCGAATTATTTGAAATCTTTCAATAATTATATTCACATTGTACACTTGATAGGAGATGGAAAATCCTGTAACATCTCTGAAGCCATTGCACTCACATTTTATTTTAGAAATTTGACTCACATAAGATCTTTTAGTTCTGACTTGAGTGTTTTATTTTCATTACGCTCGGATCAGTCTGAGCTTTTCTGTGTATTGTAGACCATTTTATTTTCTAGAGGACGAAGGCGAAGACTCAGTATATTATTACTATTTATTATAATTATTCCATTACATCATGTATTTCGCTGCATTAATTGTTTATTTCTACTATATGTATAACTCTGATTTGAATTGTAAAAGTGTAATCACGTGTTATTTCTAAAACAGCTTCATGAACTATTTATTTGATTATTATATTTTGTCATTCCGCTGCGATATTCTGTGTTTTATTTTTCCTTCTTTACTTTTATTTCTTATTTACCCCACTAACAATTCTCCCTTTTGAATGGTTTGAATTAGACATGTGTGGTTTATTGTCGATTTAAACCATCCAAAAGTGTGGGGCGTTACCAGTATATAGAATGATTACGTGTAGTCCTCAAGGTACGCATTGGGTGGTTTATTGTAGGCCTCACGAAGCTGTCCTTTACAGATGTAGTTACTGTATGCTCTAGTAGCGAGACAATGGATTCCTTTTCGAGGAGGATACGAAAGGTACTATGGGTAGTACATAGGACTGATGCGGTCTTTGGGCATTTAGCTACATATATATATTGGTTATTTGGTCTTAATCTACTAGGGAGTAGATGGGTATAATTCATGCACAGAGGCGAGAGTATTATAAACCAAATAAACCTAATATAACAGAAAATGGAAATAAAACAATATATGTAGAATTATGCTTAGAAGTGTATAATTTGTCCACTCACTAGGCCTTTAGTTCTGATCCCCTCCTCATATCATCCCACAGGTTAGGTAGATGGCACAGATTTTCCAACTTTGTGACACTTGTTTAGAAAGTGTTGTTATCTTGTTGAGCATTTACTTACTATCATATTTTAGTCAGTTCCATTGTGAGATATTTATTTGTCCTCTGATATATTTATCTTTGCCTATTTGCATGATAACGGAAACCCCAACCCGGGCTTCGGTGGGCTTGGATTTTAGTATTTTTTAAAAAATCCGACCCACTGGGATTCTTGTTGTTACAGACACCCTCGCTATATCGGCTTTCGATATCTATATTTGTCGATACCTGGAATAAACACTCGATGGTTGTATGAGGTATCTACGTTATAGACTTGGCATCTATCTAGGTTGATACATGGGATATTTACTTAGTAGATATGTGATGTATCGACTTATTAGAAACATGGAATCTTCTTTATTTTAGGGGTTTGGTATCTCAATGTCGTAGTGGCTCAGCACCTTCTGTTTTCAAAATTCGATATTATTCTTTTAAATATTCGGCATCTTCTTATTTTAAGGGTTCAATACACTCAAGCTTTTAAATAAAACCAATAAATTTTAGAGGCTCAACACCCCAAGTTTATAAGGGTTTGACAACCCTAATGTTTTAATGGCTCGAAACTTATTATCTAGCTAAGTATTCACTACCTATGTTTTGTGGAATGGATGTCGTATGCTTACAAATTCGATACCTATGTTTTATAAGCATGATAGCAGTATGATTTGCAAACCAGAAAGCTTAGTTTTAGAGGCTCGATAGCCCATGTTTTAGAAATTCTATGACCATATATTAGCTGATAAGTTATGGTTATGCCATGGCGGTAGTTATGTAATTTATTGTAAAGGAATCAACTCTCTAGTCAATTCTTCTTCGAAATAAAGGCGTTTCTTCTTTTTGTTATATATCTTTTATAATGTGTTATAAATAATTAAATGTTTAATTCCTTCCTAAAATCAATCCCAATGGTACTAATTTAAGTTATATAATTAATTTATGACAATTATTGATTAATTAAATCGTTTTGTCTAAAGAGAATTCATCATGTCCGTTGTGCGACTCTTGAGTATAAATTTGGTCAGTAATTAATGTCAAACTATTCGAGCATTAACATTTACAGGTCACTTAGCAAGTGGTGTGACATTATGGAAAAATTTATATATATTTAAAAGAAAATCCATAAATGGTATGTTTGTGATAGTCATTACAGATATTTATAATCATGAGTATCGTACCATAATGTAATAAAACACATCATTTTAAGTGTTCCTATTCAAGATGCATCGAGATTAGACATTGTTAATCCCTTCTTGAATGGCGACTCAACTACTTACAGCAAGGCGCGACCTACCGACCTAAAGGACTCAACGACCTACCGACCTAAAGGACTCAGCGACCTAACGACCTAAAAGACTCAACGACCAACCGACCTAAAGATCTCAGCGACCCACTGACCTAAAGGACTCAACAACCCAACGACCTAAAGGAATCAGCGACCTAACGAGTTAAAAGGTCCAGCGACCTAGCGAGTTAAAACAGAGTAAATCCGCTTTCATATAGGTCGCTACCTCTTCTAAGTCGCTCCATATAAGTCGCCTTCCACTCCCATAGGTCGCTACGATCTACCAGCAAAAGCAGTTGATCAAGCCATAGACCGTATCCATTAGGTCGTTGGCGACCTACGACCTAACCTACTTCTATGTCGCCCACGACCTACGACCTAGACCCAGAATTTCCCTATAAATACCCCACCTACTCCACCAGGAAAGGGACTTTTGGGGGATCATTTTTGGAATGCCAATACTTTGTTGTTTTCTCGACTCCTTCAACGCTTCAAACACTGAAGATGCTTCAACGAACTTTAGGAAAGATCTAACTCATTCAACATGAATTCGAAGAGCTTTTCTACATCGATGTTCTAGCTACTCGTCTTAATCATGTTGTAATTGAAGAATCATTGAAAAGGTTGTAACCAAATCAGCAATAAAGGAGATTAAGTGGACGTAGGCTTGACTTTAAGCCGAACCACTATAAAAACTGTTGTCTCTTTACTATTTCTCTGCTATTCTCTGCTTATTTTCCGTTCCCGTACCAACGGGTGGTGCTTTCACTATACTACAACTTACACCGGGGTGTTAGCGTACATTTTTAGCGTTAACATTTTTGGTGCTTTCACTGAGAATTGAACTCAGGGTGCTCTCACCATTGCACCGCAAAGATTTGTTGAAAGACTTTCTCTAAGAACCAGAAGTCTATCTGAGATTATGGCTCGTGGAAGAAAAGGTAGATCTGCTAGATCTAGAAGTGCTTATGACAACACCGCTACTTCTCCCTCATCAAATCAAGTGGCTCCTAGTGTTGGAGTCACAAGGGCAGAGTTGGATGATGTAGTGTCTGGGTTGTATCAACAGATGGAAGCCCAGAACACTTTGTTGTTGGATAGGTTAAATGCTTTGGTTGGAGTTAATCGTCAACCAGAAAGCAATGAAGAAACCTTTGCCGAAGATGTTCATGATCCCCAAGGAAAAAGTATTCCTCAAAGGGCAGCTGGCACCGTCTAAGGGGCACCTCCTCATGCTGGTGGTTCAAGGCCGCAGCCAACTCTTCGTGAACGTTTGCCCAGGCAAACTTTCGAAAAAGTAGCTGACGTCTGTCCCGCAGGGCCTCTAAACGATGAGGAGTACCTCTCGGGAATGATCCGACAAATTATGAATGAGAGCATGCAAAGGAAGGAAGATGAAAATGACTAAGGGTTTGCTCAAAGCAAGACTCCTTTTACTGAAAGGATCCTGAAGGCTGAATTTCCAAAGAAGTTTGTTCCCCCTACTATTCCAGCTTATCGTGGGACAAGCGATCCTAATCAATTCTTATACAAGTATGATTGGCATATGACTGGGGCCGGGGCAACACATGAGATCAAGTGCATATATTTTCCTATATACTTGGAGGGTGTGGCCCTGCTTTGGTTCACAAAGCTGCCAGTTCGATCCATAGATCAGTTCTCCTACCTAACTCGAAAGTTCAAAGATCAGTTCAGGTTATATGCTTCGAAGGCCATAGATATAATGTCACTTTCCAGCCTTGAACAAAGCCCCGAAGAGTCTATCAGGTCTTTCTTAACCACTTCAATATAGGCTTGGTTGAAGTTGATAATGCGAAGCCTCGAATGGTTCTGACCTACTTAATGCGAGATATCGATAAATCATGGGAATTTGGGAAATGACTGAAGATGAAAGAGCCAAATTCGCATGATAAGTTCTACAAAAAGTCCGATGAATTCATGTGCCTAGAAAGCCTTCCTATGCCGGCAAAAGTAGTTGTGACTGAGGTTGAGAATAACACTGTTGCTTCTAACAGGAAAGAATCTCATGGCCAGAAGAGGGAGAATGACGGCGGGAAAAAGCAGAAAGATGCGAAGAAAGCTCGCCACTTTAGACCTTCAGATTTCACTCCCTTAACTGATACTCCAGAAAATATCTTCCTTGCAACCAAGGAAACTGTTGAATATCCCAAACCACCTAAGGTAAAGCCTGGAAAAAATGTTGCGCATAACGGTAGACTCTGTCGGTTTCATAATCAACCTGGCCATGATACTGACGAATGTCGCCATTTAAAGAATTTGATTGAAGAGTTGCTGCGACAGAATAAATTGCAACAATATGTAAAGAGAAACAGAAGTGACCCGAGCTCATCTACTCAGGGGCAACAAGTCCCTGCTCATCATTCTGGCTCAGGTGAGAGGGCCACAATGCATGAATCTGAGAGGCCTATCATTAACATTATCATAGGGGGTCCTCACCCAGCGGGCAGAAGCAAGGGTGAGATGGAAAGATATGCTCACTCCTTGAGATATGCCTCGGCGGAAGAACATGTTTTTTCTTGGAAGATGATGCACCTTTAAAACAGCAGAGAACTTTTAATGACGACATCATATTCCAAGCTAGAGACTCTGCCGGTGTTGAGGCTCCCACCATAGATCCCTTGGTGATATCTGCAGGCATCGGACCAGCCATTGTGAGAAGGGTGCTTGTGGACTGCGGCGCCTCTTGCAATTTCCTCTTCAAAAAGACATTTGATCAGATGAAAATCCCCATAGCTAACGTTCAAGCTTCCTTACAGAAAATTGTTGGGTTCACTGGAGACAGCCTGTTAGGACTATTGACTTGTTTGTAGAGCTCGGAGAAGGGGAAAAGATGGTGGTCCAAAAGCAAAATTTTGTGATAGTTGATGAATTCTCTGCTTATAATGCCTTCTTGGGTCGACTGGCTCTCGCCGCATTCAAAGCCATTCTCGCCCCCTGGTGCCTGACTATGAAATTCCCCACTAATAATGGAGTTAGTGTTATGAAGGGGGACCAGAATGCCGAGCGAGAATGCTATCTCACAGAGCTACGAGAGGCGAAGAAGAGAGAGATGGGTAAGGGTGCGGTAGCTCCGCTCCGCATCAAAGAGCCCACCTTGTAGCAATTACAGGGTGGACCTTGCAATGGTGAACATAGTGGTGCATGAAAAGTGATTTATCCTAGAAAAGCCAGTGCAGGGGAGAATAGAGTGGTGCCGGTGGAAGTGACAGTGCCAATACCTGTTGACCTGAAAGATCCAAACAAGGTGCTCAATGTGGGTTTACAACTCGGTGTGACAGTTCAGAATATGTTGATATCGTTCTTGAAAGCAAACCTAGATGTATTCGCTTGGAGTCGTGCTGACATGTGTGGAATATCTCCAGAAATCGCGGTGCATGCTTTGAATATTGATCCGAAATTCACACCCGTAAAGCAGAAAAGAAGAACCCAAGGTCCTGAAAGGTCGGCAGCATTAAAAGAAGAAGTACATCGGCTCATGGAAAATGGCTTTATCAGAGAATCCACTTATTCAAATTGGGTTTCTAATCCAGTGTTGGTTAAAAAAGCAAATGGAAAGTGGAGAGTATGCATTGACTTTTCAGACTTGAACAAAGCATGCCCCAAAGACTGTTTCCCGTTACCCAGGATTGATCAGTTGGTGGATGGAACAGCCGGGCATGAACTATTGTCTTTTATGGATGCTTACTCAGGATATAACCAAATCATGATGCATGAGACAGATCAGGAGGACACGAGCTTCATCACTGACGTTGGTCTTTACTGCTATAAAGTCATGCCCTTCGGACTGAAGAACGCAGGGGCAACTTATCAGAGACTTGTCAATGCCATGTTCAAGCCCCAGATTGGCATGACTATGGAAGTATATGTATATGTTGATGATATGCTGGTAAATAAAAGAAGGCAGTAGACCACACGGATCATTTGACAGAAATGTTTGCTGTTCTCCGAAAGTATGGGATGAAGCTAAATCCCCTGAAATGCTCATTCGGGGTAGAGTCTAGAAAATTTTTGGGTTTCATTGTGAGTGCTAGGGGCATTGAAGCCAATCCTACTCAGATTACTGCCTTAAGAGAAGTCAAAGCCCCTAGGAAAAAGAAGTAATTGCAAAGCCTTAACGGGAAAGTCACTACTTTGAGTCGGTTTATTTCCAAGGCCACTAACAAATGCATTCCCTTCCTTGACTCTTTGAAGAAAGGAAAGAAAAACTTTGAATGAACTCTTGAATGTCAGAAAGCTTTTGATGAACTGATTCGTCACATGGAAACACCTCTTATACTTTCTAAGCCCAGCAATGGTGAAGATCTTTTCATATATTTAGCGGTTTCATCTCATGCTATCAGTGCAACATTGGTACGGGAAGACGCAAAAGTTTAGCGCCTGGTTTATTACATCAGAAAAAGATTCACTGGGGCAGAGATGAATTATTCAAAGCTGGAAAAGCTCGCCTATTGTCTGTTAATTGCGTCCAGGAAGTTGAGGCCATATTTCCAAGCTGTCACCACTGATCAACCTCTGAAGGAAGTCCTATTTCGCCCTGAAACTTCGGGTCACCTTCTGAAGTGGAATATTGAACTCATCCAGTATGATATCACCTACCATCCCCGAAGAGCAATCAATGGACAAACTTTAGCAGACTTCATTGCAGAATACACATATAAATGTGACAGTGAGGAAGAGGTGACTAATGACATCCCAATCCAATGGAAATTATATGTTGATGGTGCAAGAAATGATTGTTGTTCCGGAGCTGGGGTTATGCTTTAAACCCCCGAAGGGCGATCATTGTGCTATGCATTGAGACTAGAATTTCGTTTGACAAATAATGAAGCAGAATATGAAGCTCTTATTGCCAGTTTGAAGATTGCTAAAAACTGAACATCAGACTATTGCAGATCTTCAGTGATTCCCAGCTTATTGTGTGCCAAGTCAAGAAAGAGTTTCAAACTAAAGGAGGAAATTTGCCTGCTTACTTGTCAAAGGTCTGGGAGCTTCTTAATGATTTTGATCATTATATAATAAGCCATATACCCCGAAAGAGAACATGAAGGCGGATTCTCTCGCAAAATATTCAAGCTCTGGCAAAGCTCAATTATTGGGATTGGTACCTGTGGAAGTCTTGTCAGGCCCAAGTACCGATGAGATGGACGTTGACTGGATTATGGATATATCCCAAGAGCAGGAATCGTGGATGACCCCGATCAAGGAATATCTACTTGACGGCTTCCTTCCAGAAAATTCAAAAGAGCGCCAGTAATTTTTGAGAATAGCCTCGAGATATGTAATTCAAGACGGCGGATTGTACAGACGGGGATTCTCGATGCAATTACTCCAATGTGTAACATAAGAAGAGGCTAAGACAATTTTAGCTGAGGTGCACGGAGAAGAGTGTGGGGATTGTTCAGGCGGTCAAATTCTAGCAAAGAAAATTCTCTGCTATGGGTATTTTTGGCCAGATAGTAATCGAGATGTTGCCAGCTACTCTCGAAAGTGTGACAGATGCCAGAGATTTGCAAAAATCCCAAGAGCACCTTCCATCGAACTAACACAGTTGGTCAGTCCATGGCCATTCGCCATTTGGGGGATAGATCTCACCCGGCCTTTGCCGGTTGCCAAGTCCGGAATCAAATATGCTATTGTTGCTGTTGATTATTTCACTAAATGGGTTGAATCTGAACCGTTGACTACTATTACCTCTAAAAAGATGACAAACTTTGTGACTAAGAATATCATTAGCAGGTATGGTGTGCCTCAGAAGATAATCACCGACAATGGTACCCAATTCGAAAGCGAAGAATTCCATGACTTTTGCAGACGATTCAAAATCCAAAAAAGCCTCTCAGTAGTGGCTCATCCGTAGGCAAACGGGTAAGTGGAAGCAGTGAACAAGATTATCAAATCAACCATAAAAAAACAGCAGGAAAAAGCAAAAGGTGGTTGGGTCGATAAGCTGCCACTAGCACTATGGGCATACAGAACTGCCTACAAGACTGCGATTAGACGCACTCCATTCTCATTGGCATATGGATCCGAAGCAATGATTCTGGTGGAAATAGAGGTCCCCTCACACAGGAGAATTCATTTCAACCAAGATGAAAATGAAAAGCTGCAACTTGAAGCACTTGACTTGCTTGATGAAAGAAGGAAAGAAGCTGAGCTCAGAATTGCAGCCCATCAGCAAAGAATAGCCAGGCATTTCAATTCTAAAGTTCGCCAACGCAGCTTTGAAATTGGGGATCTAGTCTTGAAAAGGGTCATGACAACAACAGGAGTGTTTGGGCCAAACTGGGAAGGGCCATATGTCATAGGCAAAAAACTTCTCGATGGCACTTTCAAACTCACAACTGTCGAAGGAGATCCAATTCCGAGAGCCTGGAACAGCAATCACTTGCGTCCATATTTTAGTTATAAGCTATGCTTAAATTTGTAAAATGATTATGGATGTACCATTCTTGTATTGTAAACCATTGTAAAAGTAGTGTAAATCAATAATAAGAACTATAAAGTGGATGTAGGCCCAATTCTTGGCCTAACCACTATAAACTTGTGTTCTTTATTGCTATAAAATGCCTGTCTCATTTCGATGTGCATGTATCTTAAATATATTGTTAAAATGTTGATTTAATATGCAGGCTATCAAAGCGAAGCTTACCTATTAAACACATCACAAGGCCAAGCGATTCCTATAAATCATTCAACAAGCAAATGTCAAGCAACAAAAATTCCATATTCAATTCATACATCAAAAGTCCTTCTCACAAATAGTTGGTGATTCCACCGGAGGGGCACCTTCCCAAAGTGAAGGTTCCAGGCCCTTGCTAACTGATTGCAATCGTTTGTGCAAACAGGCATCCGGTCAAGTAGCTTGCGTCTATCCTGTGGATTCACTTAACAATGAAATGCACTTCTCTGAAAAAAAGCAAACAACTTGCAAAAGAAAGAAATGTGTACTTGGGAATGATAACGAGGGATCGCTAAAAGGCAGATGGTGGAAAGACATGGGCAAGCAGACAAAGAACAGCCAAAAGGGAATCTTGTGCCTCAACCAAAAAGGTTGGTGGAACCACCGAAGGGGCACCTTCCCAAAGTGAAGGTTTCAGGCCCTTGCTAGTTAATTGCGATCGTTTTTGCAAACAAACATCCAATTAGGTAGCTTGCGTCTGCCCCGTGGATCCACTTAACTGTGAGATGCAACCATTCTAGCGAACACAAAAGCCCTCTTCGGAGGCAAAAGCCGTCTTCGGAGGCACACTTCACCAAGTTGGAGTGCCAAAGCCCTCTTCGGACGCAAAAGCCCTCTTCGGACGCAAAAGCCCTCTTCGGAGGCACACTTCACCAAGTTGGAGTGCAAAAGACCTCTTCGGAGGCAAAAGCACTCTTCGGAGGCACACTTCACCAAGTTGGAGTGCAAAAGACCTCTTCGGAGGCAAAAGCACTCTTCGGAGGCACGCTTCCCCGCGTAAAAGGAAAAAAGAAAGCCCTCTAAGGATGCAAGCTTCCCCGCGTACAGGGAAAAACCAAAAAGCCCTCTTGGGAGGCACGCTTCCCCGCATATAGGGAAAAAACAAAAAGCCCTCTCCAGAGGCACAAACAAAAGCACTCTGCAGAGGCACAAACAAAAATCCCTCTTCGGAGGCACAAACAAATCAAAGCCCTTTTTGGAGGCCCACTTCACCGCGTAGGGGAATCCACTTGTCAAAAATAAAAGTGACCATCTCCGAAAGTGAAGTGTAAAAACTTTTTCAAACAAAAGAGAAAGAAAACTTCCCCAATACAAAGCACACTCTACTAGAGTAGAATAATATTTCCACAAAATGGAAGAAGTATTCTCCAAATTAAGAGTACAAGTCTTCTCAAAGTGGAAGAATTATTCTCCAAAGTAAGAGTACAAGTCTTCTCAAAGTGGAAGAATTATTCTCCAAAGTAAGAGTACAAGTTTTCTCAAAATGGAGAAGATTGCAGTAAACCGTGGTATGGGGGCAATATAATATATCCGCATTAATAAAGCGACGCTCAAGCAACATACCACGAGCTCACTGCATTACCATACAAGGAAAATAAAGAAACTTGTGTGATAAAAAGGAATAAATGCATTTATAAATACAGACAAAAGTTTGTACAAGTAAAAAGAATCATTTTATTCCACACTATAAAAAATCTATATACATATGCAGGTTTCAAAAAGCGGGGGCCGGTACCCGCACAATCTCCGAACAATTCAAGTTCTCAAATAGAAGCAAAAAAAGCAAAACAAAGAGGATAAAGCCGGACCCATCACTTCTTCTTCCCTCCGCCTTTGGAGCCTTCACCCGGCCTAGTGGTTAACTTCTTAAGTCGGCTTGAACGGGTCGGGGAAAGAGGAGAACGAGGCACAATTGGGTACTCTTCTACTTTCTTATCACCAGCAGAAGTCTCCTTCATTTTCTTTGAAACTCCACGCTTGCCCTCTTCTTTGAAGAAGATTCGCTGCCCAAAGCAATAAGATCAATCAACTTTGTATCGTCGGCAGTGAATTCCTCCGGGGTCCTCTCACCCTCTTCGAGTTCTTCAGCGTTTTGTTCTTGTGAAGTGGCCGCGTCATCTAAGCCTTGAAGAACTTCTATTTGTTCTTCTTTTAACCCCGGTTGAGAAGCAGAAGTAGTAACTTGAAGAGATGGAGGAGCAACAGCTGGAGGACGCGAGGCTTGTGCAGTACTTGTTGTTTTCACTACAGAAGATGAAAAGTTAACATCAGTGTTTCTCGCAAAGAGAGGAGATAGTGGCACGTCAAGGTTTAAGTAATAATCCAGAAGTTCATCAAACTCATGTGAAGCAAGCAAGCAGTCCACTTGAGCTAGATCAGTGTTGAAGTTACCTAGAGGAGTTGGCTTTATCACATCGATTTCAAAATCGTGGGCTTCAATGTCTTCATGGGACTTGGGGTGGGCAGTTGTAATTCCAGTCTCAGCTTTGGAAGGAGGCGGAGAATGAGAACTAGAGCCAATAATGTCGATGTTAACCGCAGCCGAAGGACGAGTCGGGTCGGTCAAAGGTGCCTTCCCTAATTGCTCTCCTTCCGCCGCTTCGATTTGTTCTTTAGCGAGTTGTTCTTTCCCTCTGGCAAGGGCGGCTTGACCTTCATCGTCCAAAAAATGAGCCTCAAGACCCTCCTCAGCGTAGCTGGCGCCTTTAAGCATTTCAGCCGCTGCCTCCCACACTTCAACCAAGGTGATTTCATACTTTAGGCCGAAAAATGAGACACTGCCATGCCCCAAGACGCTGTGAATGTAAAACTCGAATAAAGTGGAGCTAACGTTGGCCTTCGTCTCCTCATGAGACTTTTCAGATGCTGCTTTTCCAGCAGTGGCCTCATCGCGCTACTTTTCAACTTTAAAAAGCTGAGCTTTTATCATTTCAATCTCCATGTCTTGGGAGCTAGTCTTTTCCCGCAACTGAGCAACATCAGTGCGGTAGCTTTCCATAATTCTCTGCTGTGCCTCAAGTCTAGCCTCAACATCTCGTTGACTAGCATGGGCATCTCTTACTTGCTTTTGAAGCACCTCTTCCTTTTGAGTATAAGAAGTGGAAGAGGTAGCAAGGTCATCTTTAAGTTGCTTGACTTTATCCTCGAGTTTCTAATTATATGCAGTGATGTTCTTCATCTCCGTGTCGTGCTGATCAAGAACTTTTTGCCATTCAGATTTATCACTTTTCATGGTTAGCATAGCTTCGACATTTAAACAGTTCACTCTTTGAAGCTCATCGACTAGCTTTTGCCACCCGAACATTCTTTCAATGTCAAGCTTAACAGCATCAAGATTTCACAGCATTGCCTGTTTGTCAATAGGAACCAAGTCCAAATCAAAGCGTACTCCTTTTAAACATCAGTTTGGAAACTGGCTTGGAGTGCAGGCGGAGCATTCTCAACTTGATATGGAGGCTATTTATGATGGTCTGAATCTCATCTCTTTGAGGGCAGCGGAGCTAGAAGGGATATCTAAAGAAATAGAAGTAGCGGGCACTTTAGAGATTTCAGCTTAAGTTTTTTCGCTGGGCTTGGCCCGCTTGCTGGACTCTTCAGTTTCATAACTCTTCCCTTTGTCGTCGTAAGACTTTCTTTTATAAGAGTCATTATCCCTTTGGTGAGAGTCATGGCAGTCATCTCTTCTACCATACCTGTAACGACCCACTATTTTGTACCATTCGAATTCGACAAAACTTAAAAATTGTCGTGCTGGAGTAGTTCAAAACAATAGGTTGTAAATATAGCTAAGGAACAAATGAAACCAAATACACAGAATCACAGACACAGATATCAGAATCTCACAGCGGAACATAAAATAACACAGTGGTTCATGAATCCACTGAAAACTTTTACCAAATAGAAATACGTTGTTCATAAACTTCAATACAATTTTAAGCCATAAGCAAATATAAAGTCTTCAAATGTCTTGAATTACAAAATAGATAAAGCTGAAAAAGCTTCCAATTAGCAAGAGAGATCTATGAGTGGTCCTAGCTCCGGAAAGAAAGCTGAAGCTGCAACTCAGGCTGACCCGAGCGTAACATAAAACATAAACACTCGAGTCAGGACATACATACTTATATAGTGTAAGCTAAATCAAGTGTACTGTAATATAAAGCAAGTAACTTAAAGGATGCTTGGGATCGCCCATCCTCTAAGGATCCGTTAAACTATTTACTATGTAGTATATTGCGCTATTATAATAGTGTCTATAGTAAAGTAAACATACTTTTAAATAGCGTTAAGGCTTTACATTTTCCACCTTAACACGTAAAATGCCAATAGTCTATACAGTACCGTAATACCTCCTGATCGGGAAGCTACCAGAGGATACTCCATAGGTACGACACAAATAGAAACTCGTAGTAGGCTCGCTAGGGTAGGTGACACGGCACAACTAGGCAATGCCAGGGTAGATATACCAATTGCTATCCGGACCGGTGGAAACGCGTAGCCGCAGTTACCGCCCACCTCGAACAACACTCCCAAATCAAAGGTGCGCACCAAACAATCACAAGAGTAATAGAATGGCATACGAAGAAGTGCGTTCGATCAGAGGTGCTACCTCATTAATCCGAGAATCGCTCCTGTTTTAGCCACCTTATGCCAACTCACGGGAGTCGGGTCCACGTATTTACCTTAAAGAAACCGTCACCACCATCCTACTTCATTCTGGAATCTCCACCGCGTACACGGTTAGTCAAAGTGGTTTTCGGTATCGACAGAGAGTATGCCAGATATCCGATCCCGGTCTCTTTGCCAACCAAACGTTATTATAACCCGTGGTTATAGTTTGAAAAATGGTATTTTTATATTTTTCAAATCAATATATATATTTCAAATACCTTTAATTTCAAATCCTTGATTTAAAACATTTCCTTTGAAGATATACCATTTCAATTTATTCAATTAAATCTGGAATTTATTTCTTTTATCAAAAGAATAGAAATCAATTTTCTTCTTTTAAATCTTTCCAAACTCAATTTCTTACTTTATTAGCAATTTCATATTTAAATTCCAAATCTTAACGTATTCCCAAAATAGAGATGAAATTTTAAATAAATAAATTTTAAATCAATTTCACTTCTACAGCATCTAGGAAATGCTATCTAAAGTATGGGTTTAAAATAGTCAAGTTTCAAAAGACAGCAATTAAATGCTGTAGTAGACTTTTAGCTAAACATCAAATTTCAAATATAACTATTTATTTATTATTTCTGTATTGAAATCTTTACCTTTCCAAAAATATAGAATTTCTAAACAATTTATATTCCAAAATTTTAACTCAACATTTATTTATTTAACCCCTTTTACATCATTGTAAATCTCATAAAAATCCTTTATATAATTTAAATTAGAATATCATCAAATTTCTAAATTTAAATAATTTAAAATAATTTTAGAAAATAATATATAAACCACGGGCCTGTATAAGATTTTCTAGCCTAGGTCAAGTGAAACGGATTTATATCATTTCAATCCGATATTTACACAACTCCGGGTTCTATCATTTCGAACCCGCAATCCCAAGACAATTTACAGCAGTTAACAGAACAAGTGAACAATAATAATCAATTAGGCCTATCATTTCAGCCCATACCATCTATAATAACAGGGAACTTGCAGTGGTGATTTAAGCAGTAAATAAACAATAACATAACTGCAGAAATAATATAACAGATAATACTGATGAGGTGTCAATTTAAATGGGGTTCATCATTCTATATTACACTACAGACAGATAATAGTGAAATACAACTTTACACATACACTTGCAATAATTTACCAAAATATAAATACGTATGTCTGGTGAGAAATACTCACCTGAATTTTTGCAGAAAATTTTGAATTTCAAAAATGACAGTTCACCGGTACAGACCGACAGAGGGTAACGATAAAGATTCTCGGACGTCGCCTAGATTCAAATCTAGAAAAATTCAAATATTGAAACGCGACTTAAGAATTTATGGTCAAGGAAAATTAAGAATAGAACAAGAATATGTTTGCTTTGCTCGACCACTTCACCGTGTAACGTGACCAAAACATACCCAAAACTGTGAACCGTGCTAAAATTTTACGACCAAAATTTTTCCTAAACAACTACGGCAAAAGTTGAACACGAATACACGTGCACCAAATTTTCTTCATGAACGTGATATGGATATATGCACGTACGTGCACCACTCTATATTCATGCACACGGCCAAAATTTTGTGCAGCCTTCCCTTCCCATCTTTTCAGTTTTCTTTTTCTTTTCTTCTTTTTTTTTTTTTTTTTTTTTCAAAGCTTCGCACTTATTCAATTTCAAGTACCTCCCAACTCCTCTGTAACAGGTATCCACTAAACTCATTTACCCGAGCCAAAACCCACCTACTTCGAGTCTTCCCCACGTCTCAAGCTCACATGCTTCGAGCCAATACTGAAATTTCTTCGAAAAAATGCAAAGAAACTTCCAGCCATCTCTTTTTCAAAAATTATTGGAAACACAAATCTCACACTCACTGACCCCTATTTCCTAGTAGCATCAACATTTCACTTCAGTTATGCATCAATACTCCTGTCCAGATCTTCAATCTCAGAAAAGAAAAATAAAATAAAAATAAAGAACATGACTCCTCTCCCCTACAAACAGACAACCCCTTCCTTATATAAAGGCAACTGAAAGACTCCCCTAAACCCAACATAAATGTATGCAGACTACTCAACACAAATGCAAGTTAACTCCCTTAAAGAATATAATATATATAATATAATAAAAAAAATGTAATTTTTTTTTCCACTACTAACTAAATCAAATCCTGGAAAATCTTAAACAAATCAACCAAAGTCCTTCCCATACATTAAATATCATATCCAGGTTCTTGGCTAAAACTCACTAGCCTACAACTACAAAATGCATGCAAAACTCAACCTATATCTACACTCATCTTTATATCAGTGTTACTTCACCCCACATCCCTCAACATGAAAAAGGCCTACTGATCACTATATGCAGTTTGAAAATCAACAGGTTCAATACAAGGCTATTTCTTATATTGTCACTGAATCTAAACTTCCTAAATGCAACTTATCACTATTGTATAAAATTTCAACCATTCCTCATAACACTCAGTTTCTCCCACCAATCTACTGCTTCACCCTCTGATATGCACAAGACTAGCCTATATCTCAGCATAGGGATGAATGTACAGACATCTTATGCATGGCATAACAATGGAAATGGCCGAGCAAGGCACAGGTAGGACAAAATTTCGAGAAAGAGAAAGGGAGAAAAAATATCTGAACCGAAAGAAAAGAACAATACTATAACTATTTACCTGATAGATTCACGAGAAGGAGCAGAGAATTGGATCGATGCAGAGAACAAATGGGTAGAGGGGAATGAGTTTATAGGCAGATGAGAAAAATAACGTGTCAGTTTCTATTGATATAAATGCTATTGATATGGACGAGAATTCTTCCCATCAGTTACAAAAGAATATTGCAAGCATTGATCTTCTGGCATGATTAATGGAAGGCAGGCATAAAGAGAAGGCCGAGAGGATTTTATTTTTTTTGAAAACTTGTTGATGTTTATAAACTAGATTTTATTTCCTGCGTGAGTTACGTACTTGATTCAAGGATTTGAATTGATATATAACTGATGAGAACAGAGGCTAAAGGAAGAGAAATGGTGTGTATGGTTTCAAGCTTTAATTGCATGCATTTAAGTAAAAAGGAAATCATCAGAGAGAATAAGGTTTTTAAATGTTACCCTATAATTAAGTTTGTGTGATGAAGGCAGGGTTAATACACACATTCTTATAAATTAAAACTTGCGTGATTATAGGTTGATAATTGATGAGATAGAGGCAGAGGAAAGGAATTGATGTGCATGTTGATTTCTTTAAAGTGCAGTTAGGTTTCACATGTCTAGCTTAAATTTTGTACGTTACTACTTGTTGAATTTATCTCAGTTTTATGTATTTTGATTTGATATTTTTCTAGTTTGATATCAAAATGAAAAGGCAAATTTATGTAGGCAGTTGAAATGGAAACGTATACAATATGTGTAAAGTCAAATGGTCAATTAAAACAAGGTAACATTTGCTTTTTAAAACACTGACTGATATTTTTCTTCAAAAATATATGAAAATATGATTTTTACACTACGTTAAACAGACGCAAACTAAAACATCAAAAATTTGTGTGAAAATATCGTTTTGAAAACACACGTTTTATTACGTCACTTATACCCTATAATTGACGCGTCTTCCAAACGCGAAATTTAACAGTTCAAAAATAGCTTAAAATTTTACAGTTATTATTTAATTTTATTGGCATACAAAATTTTATAAAATATATCTCAAAATCAAATATTTAACCATATTGTTAAACCTAATCTATAAGAATATTATTTCAAATTTGAATAATTAAAATAAAATAAATTGTTAAAACTAGGGTTGTTACACAAGCTACTAAATAAAGATGTACATAAGAAATATTTAATAGATAAAATAAGATCTAGAAAAATAAAGAAATAAATGTCAAGAGATAGACATAGGAAAATAATAAAGAGGCTAGGCAAATAAAAAGTAAGAATTAAGGAGAGAGAAAACTTATATATAATTTATTTTTAAACGCAAATGAAAATGAGAAGTGGGGAAATAAATCTTTTTATTTGAATGGCGAAAAGAAATACACAGTTATAAATGAGGTGGATAAAATATTTCTCACGGTCAGGTATGTTAAGATTTCAAACTTGCCCAATTGATTGATAAAAGCAGGGAGTTTCTTACGTAAATGTTGGCAAGCATTAAATGTTGATTGAACCAAAGAACGGCAAGAAATTTGATTGAATGTTTCATAGATGCATGCTTTATTTCCAGACATACAAAACTTTTGATTTCAACATTTGTTACCAATAAACAGTTGCGTGATTTTAGGAATAACGGTAAACAAATAAATTGGCTTTGAACTGAACATGCAACAAGTATTAAATCTCTTTGGACATTTCAAAGCATGCGTTGATATCCCTTCCAGCTTCTTTATATGTGTGATTGAAGATTTAGGCAGATAAGGTTTCGTGATCAGAGGAATGGCAAAATATGAACCGTTCCAATTATATGAGAATTGATATATATATATATATATATTTTTAGTTTGATTAATTAAATGACGGCAAGAATTTTTCAAAGCTTTTGGAAATGGAAACGTATATACACCTTTTATTTAAAACCAAAACTGTCAGTTACAACCAAAAGTAACGTTCGTCTTAAAAATCACTAACTGATGTTTTAATCCATAAAGGTGTTTATATATGATTTTAAAAGTACGTCAAACTGACGTAATACAAAACATCAAAAAAAAATATATAAAATAACGTTTTAAATTTTATACGTTTTATTACATTACTTACCATAAATTTTACGCGTCCTTTTAAACGCGATATTTAACAGTTTATAAATACACTAAATTCTTCAAAATTAATACTTAACTAAAATTCAAATTGGTTTACATTCTTCATATCTTATATATATATATACGGTACTTATTCCCTAAATTTACGCGCCCTTTTTAACGCGTAATTACCCAGTTCATTTATATACAAAAATTTAGAAATTCTGACCATGCCGAGACTCGAACTCGTGACCTGTCGTGAATAGCCCAGATGTCTTAACCACCTAAGCTATAAATGTTTTCTTAATTAAAACTTGATTTTTCTAGAGATCTTATTAGTTAATCCTAAAATTTATTTTTCACTTTAAATAAACCCCAAGGTTTTTTTTTTTTTTTAAATACAAGTGAAAAATACTTGTAAAAAAAAAAAAAAATTGGGCTATTACAATACCGCTCCTCATAGGCATGCCTTTCACAAGCCTTTCTAACTGCTCTTTCCTCATCGGTTTCTCTGGGGGCAGGAAAATAACTCCTGGGGTCGTAAGAATTGCACCCCCCGTAGCGTTGAAAGTCGTCGTAATACGAACCTCTGCGTCCCATAGAAGAACCTGAAAGTGAAGAAGAGACAAAATTTAGAAATCTTCGAAATAAAGAAGCTAAGTGCACATAATTGCGAAAATCCTAAGTGTGTGTGACGTGTGAACTACGCGCGTCAAGCTATAAACCACTCTTCAGCTTAGGAGTGATGCCAGCTTTTGCAGCAAGGGTCAACTCTTAAGTTGATGGAGTTGATTGCAAAATGGATGTTCCTGTAGGATCTAGATTAACCCTAGAGGGGGGGTGAATAGGGTTATAGCAAATTTTCTCGAATTAAAAATAAACTGCAGAGAAATAAATAGGCTGAAAAGTAAATCACACAAAAATTTACCCAGCTTCGGCAACCCCTGCCTACTGCTGCATTCCCAGATTTCTATTAGAATTAAACATCTCCCGCTTACAAAAACTCTAATAGACTCGCAAACCCTGCTTACTGAACTAATCCTAACTAGACAATCTGACACAACCTAAATCCTGGGTGGCAATTTACCAAGATTTGATTCGAAAAGTACAGACTTCAAAAATAAAAATAAGAGCAAAATTAAATAAATCTTGAGTACAAGTTTTTTTGCCCTTAAACAAAACAACCCGACCCAAAATAAAATAAAACACGGCCACTTCCCTCTTTTGTTATCTGATGCAATTTAGGGTTCTGAAAATGGCGGCTTTCGTTCCTCTTTGCAACTGAAATCAGGGCTTCTACCGACTTATGTTGATCGTTTGATTTTGCGCCTTGCCCTGTCAATCGATGTCTCTTTGAGTTGCGCTCGGCTGCTTCTCTTGATCGCTCTGTGAAATTAGGGTTTGGATGAAATCGGCTTGGTTGCTTTGAGATGATTGAATTCGAATTCTCTCTGGTATGTTATTTGATCCTTTTGTTATCTGTATAGATTGCTTGAATTCGATTCAATTACTGCTTGACTTGTTCAACTCCTTGATTGCCATGGCTTCAGCGTTTGGCTTGAGATTTCATGTGCCTGTGTACTTTGGCTCTGACCATCATTGTGTTCATCCCTTTCTTTCTGAATGTGACTATTAACCATGTTGATTTCACTGTGACCTTGCTTTGTTCACTATGACTTCGGTTACTCCTTGCTTTGTTCACTGTGACTTTGGCTCTTGGTATTGTTCAAACTTGTTTTGGTTGACTTCGACATTGACTTGATTTTTATTTTTGTAAAACATTTTGTCTTGTTCATATGGTTATATTGAGTTAGATTCATCATGTATTACTTTGGTATTGTTGCAGACACTTGATCACCGTGTATCACTGCATACTGGTGGATTGAACTTGTTACACTTAAGTTGTTGCTTTGCTGGTCTATTGTTGTCATATCTTGTCTGGTTCATCTTGGTGTTCTGTAGTCATTTAAGCATTGATGTTATTCTCTGTTGCACTTGCTCATTTGAGTTTTCACTGCTTCATCATGTCACTTGATCTGTTTCATTTGAGTTGTAGCTTGATAATCATGTCTGCACTCTCTGACTTTTGTCTAGGTTCACTACTGACCTACAGTGTTCATTATTTCATATTGTATTTGAGCATTCTGGTCTAATAAGGTTGTTGTACTGTGAAGCATTTTGATCATTATATATTGATACTTGTGCATTTGCATTCTTGCTTTCATATGCGTTGAGCTCTTATCCTTAGCTATTCATTTGTGCACATTGTAGCCTTGGTCAAAAAATGGTTCATTGTTATTGTCTCTGTCCATTTTCCTCTGGTTACTTTGAGCTTCAATGTGATATGTTCACTTGAGTCATTTGAAGCTTGTTCATTTGGTTTTGTGTATGCACTGCATGTGTGCAATTTTACTACTTTGGTTTCATGTTGGCTTGGGTCTGGGTTGAATCTTACTTGAGTCTGACTTGGAGTTTCAGACCTGTAGCCTTTGCCTGTATTCATAAGCATTGATCATCTTCTTTGTTGTGGCCTGGTCGATAATTATGGTATTTGCATTGCATCACTGGTCTTTGCATTTTCCAGTTTCATCGCTATTTCACTTCCACACTGTTGCACTTGTGTACTTCATATGCATACTGCTGAGTTTTACTTTCAGGTCATGTTGACTTTATAGTTGGACTGTGCACTACACTTGATTTGAATCCAGCTCGTTGCTCAAATTTGACCTTGTGCTGAAGTCGATATTTTATTCGTGTTGCACCTGAGTTGAACCAGTCTTTTTATTTGGGTTTGACCTTATGCTCACGTGTCCCTGTAGCATTATCAAGTGTATATCGGTGTACACGGCCTTGTGGCATGTACAGTGATACACTAGGCATGTCACATTGTTCGTGTGTGATGAATTCAAATATAAATGATGACGATAACCCAAATGACAGAGGCAAATAATATTTTCAAGATTCAAATTTTATTTTATATTGCAAAAATATTTCTTTTTCAATTGTACTGTGTTAGTGAATATTTTTGCAGATTGCTCAGATGTTGTATTCTAACTGGAATGAAGTTGAAGATAAATACAAGTGTGAGTGATATGTAGTATGGTCAACTGTAAATGCAAAATAGTGATGTAATTGAATTTGTATCAAAGTTGTCAAATGTAAATGTAAAATAGTGATGTAATTGAAGTTGTATCAAAGTTGTCAACTGTAAATGTAAAATAGTGATGTAATTGAATTTGTATCAAAGTTGTATAGTGAATAGTGAGAGCTTGAATTTTTACTATTCAAAATTGTAATAAATATTTGTTTGAATAAAATTTCTATTTGAATTCAAATTCTGTGTTATTTAATTTTATTCAGCGAATATTTATTTAACCTATGAAAAATAAAATAGTACATTAACAAATACATTTAAACGAATGTATATATGTTTATTATCATCAAACAAAAAATCATATAAGCGCATATTCATACAATCTCCCCCTTTTGATGATAAAAAACATACATTTAAGATTTTGACTGTGTTAAATGTATTTGATCAATGATATACTCTAATTGCTCCCCCTATTTAAATGCTTCCTCTCTACACGATGCTCCCCCTACATATATGAAAATGAGCCTAGATGCAAATGGAAAATTATTTGACCTATGCTTGATTTTATTTGACAAAATCTTAACTTTTCTCTCCCCCTTTTCTTATCAGCAAAAGAATAATAGTGTTAGAGAAAATAGAGATAGAGTGATCGATATTAATTCAACATTAAAACTCAATTGAATATAAATATTAAATTTCAATAAGAAAATCAATCAAAAATCATAACTACCCTCGTTAGGCGCATATTCCACTTTTAGAAGTAGTGGAAATGATGTCATCATATAAAACCATACAGTTGTATCTGTTTGTGGTACACTTATATCAGGAATTTGAATATCTACTAATCATGCATAACCGTTAGGACTTTTAAATGAGATTTGTAGTATTCCAATTTAATTTTAAAAATGAATTCAAGTATCTTCTAATCACACATAACTGTGAGGACTTTTAAATGGGAGTAGAATCAACTTGTTTATTTAATAAATCAATTTTGATATGCTTCCATACATGCATAACCGTAAGGACTTTTAAATGAGCACGGAAGCACATAACAAATTCCAAGTAATTCACTCATGCATAACCGTGAGGACTTTTAAATGAGAGTGAATACTTTGGATTTTATTTTGTTTTATAAAATGAAAAACGAATGATTCATGTTTAAAGTACAACATATCGACAAACTATATTGAATTTTGATGTGCGATGGTTGATAGAAATATGATAGACATAGAAATGGTTATGGAATCTTTACCCAACAAAAAGTTTTATAACTCTTGTTTGAATTTCCAAAGAAATTTTTCTAAAATATACTGTCTTGTGTAATGTATGAAAAATATCAACACTCATCATTTTTTTCCAATTACTATTTATCTTTTCGATAATTATTAGGGAGTTAGACTAGTTAAAATTGTCATTTAAATCAAATTCAAAAATAATTATGAAATCAATTTTTCATAATGACTAATCTGAAAATATGATTAAAAATGATGTTCTCGAGGGGGTTATATGAGAAGATTTTCTGCTATTTGAAAATTAATTGAAATGAAAAATATGCAGATATTTTCTTTGAAAAACGATGCAGTTACTAAATGTCTCACCATAAATCACGTTCAACTAGTAAGTTTTCTGTCAACTAAATTACCAGTATGATCTGCATCTGAATTTCTCTTTCACTTCAAAACATCACTAATTAAATTTGATAGACCAGACCATGAAGTCTGCATAAAAACTCAAACTCAATTTTTAACAGCGTTCTTGAATTTGAATTGAAGTCGTGTAAATAATTAGAAGGTGTGAATACAGAGTTAGCCGTATTATAACCTAATGTATTATCGTCCAACAAAACACTATGTTTAATCCAAACGTATATGTATGAAGTAATTCAAAGAATAGTGTTTTTGGTATAAATATAATTGGCCAACTATGTTTAACAAGTCAGAATCAAAAAATCATCATCTCTTTACCATCACATTATTGGCTGATTTAATTCAGAATACGGTGCAGATTATCACATTTAATATATCGATCAAATAAATATACCTTCACCTGTTTTACCTTTATGATAATTTTTCGTGGTTGCCCATTGTGATTCTATCACCTTTGTACTAGGCTAAGGAACTTTGCTTTGTTGCCCGTTGTGTTTTTGGAACAGCCAAAATCCAGAGAACACTGTTGTTGTTCCTTAGCCTGCCACCATACCTACACGATGAAAGATTTTTGTGACCTATTTGTTTTTATAGGTTCATAATTGTTAGTGGAAGAATATTTTGAAAGATAATTCTGAGGAGACCCAAAACTATTTATAAACGTTCCTTTTGGCACCCAGATTTGTTTTTTTCCTTTCATTCTTGTTCCAATAGACATGAAATTTGTTTGTAGAATTCTTAGGAGGCCAAACTTGTATAAATTGTGTTCTTGTTCCTATGGCTACAATTTTCAACACGATGTCCAATTATTTCACATCTAGCAAAGACACTCTTACCTTTTGCATTATCACCAGCTTGTGTTTTCCCAAAGCCTAGTCCTTTTCTGTTGTTAGCAAAAATTTGATTTTCCAATAACATGTTGAATGATTTTTCTCCTCTTGAAAAGTTATTCAGAGATTTATCATGATTTTGGACTTTGGTTTTTAGTTTTGTGTTTTCAGTTACAAGTGAGGTGCATCTATTTATAAAATCCTTTTCCTAGTGTCAATGGTTTCCTTAAGACTCAAGTTTTCTTTTTCAAGATTCTCCAAGCTATTCTTAAGTCTTGATAATTCTGAATCTAAAATTTTACATTTTTTACAGTCTAGATTTTGAATATTTTCAAGTTCAGTTTCCCACCTAGAATTTTCATCGAAAATGTTCTCTCCTATCAGATTTCAGTTTTTCAATTTTAGATTCAAGAGTATCAATTGTTTTAGTAAGATCACTACACATCAAAACAAGTTCTTTATAAGAATAGTCACCTACCTTACTAGATTCTTCTGAGCTTGCTTCTGAATCTGATTTTTCCATAAGACACAAGTTAGCCTCCTCTGAGCTATTGTTCGAAACTTCCTCTCCTTCTTCATGATCCCAAGTCGCTGCAAAGGCCTTCTTCTTCTTTTTCTTTCCTTTGTTGTTTTTGAGAAGTGGGCATTTTTGTTTGAAGTGGCCAGGCTTCTTGCAGTTAAAGCACGTCAATTAATTATCGGAACCGTTAGAATCTTTTGACCTATTACCACTTGTTTTCTTCTTGCGTGGCCTGAATCTTGACCATTTCCTAAGATTATTGACAGTCATTGTAAGCTCTTCAATTGGATCTTCTTCTTCTTCATCGCTTTCTTCTTTGCTCTTTAAGGCAATCGTCTTCTTCTTTGATTCGGAGTTGTTGCGTTCCTCCTTTGCTTTTAGCTTAAGCTCATATGTCATCAAGTTGCCGATCAACTCCTCCATGCTTAGTTTACTCAGATCGTTCGATTCTTGTATTGCCGTGACTTTTGCCTCAAAGCTTATCGGTAAGACTCATAGCACCTTCCTCACAAGCTCTACCTTAGTGAATACCTTCCCAAGCGCTCTAGCATTGTACACCAAAGTTAAAAAGCGTCCAAACATGTCCTTTATGCTCTCGCCTTTGTCCATCACAAAGTTCTCGTATTCATTGCTGAATAGGGCTAGACGAGATTCCTTGACTTGAGAAGTTCCTTCATGTGTCACCTCCAAGGTATGCCAAATTTCCTGTGCAGTTTTACAATGAGAAATTCTATTACATTCAGTCTTATCAAGAGCACAGATCAAAGCATTCATTGCTTTAGTATTTGTAGTTTTTAATTTCTTATCGTTAGCATCCCACCTATCCTTAGGTTTAGGAATCTCAGTATCACCAATAGTTATAGTGGGAGATTTATAGCCAGTTTCAGTAATGTCCCAAACATCATAATCAACAGAACTAAGATAAATACCCATCCTAACTTTCCAAAAAGCATAATCATTCCCATTAAACATGGGTGGCCTAGCAATAGATTGCCCCTCAGAAAAAGCATTATTTGGTGGATTCATGACTCTAGAGTTAAAGAAAAATACCGTGCTCTGATACCACTTGTAGGATCTAGATTAACCCTAGAGGGGGGTAAATAGGGTTATAACAAATTTTCTCGAAATTAAATCAAACTGCAGAGAAGTAAATATGCTGAAAAGTAAATCACACGCAAAATTTACCCAGCTTCGGCAACCCCTGCCTACTGCTGCATTCCCAGATTTCTATTAGAATTAAACAGTCTCCCGCTTACAAACACTCTAATAGACTCGCAAACCCTGCTACCGCTTATAGAATTTTGCAAACTCGCAAACCCTGCTTACTGAACTAACCCTAACTAGACAATCTGACACAACCTAAATCCTAGGTGGCGATTTACCAAGATTTGATTCGAAAAGTACAGACTTCAAAAATAAAAATAAGAGCAAAATTAAACAAATCTTTGGTACAAGTTTTTTTGCCCTTAAACAAAACAACCCGACCCAAAATAAAATAAAACACGGCCGCTTCTCTCTTTTGTTATCTGATGCAATTTAGGGTTATGAAAATGGCGGCTTTCGTTCCTCTTTGCAACTGAAATTAGGGCTTCTGCCGACTTATGTTGATCGTTTGATTTTGCGCCTTGCTCTGTCGATCGATGTCTCTTTGAGTTGCGCTTGGCTGCTTCTCTTGATCGCTCTGTGAAATTAGGGTTTTGATGAAGTCGGCTTGGTTGCTTTGAGATGATTGAGTTCGAATTCTCTCTGGTATGTTATTTGATCCTTTTGTTATCTATATAGATTTCTTTAATTTGATTCGATTACTTCTTGACTTGTTCAACTCCTTGATTGCCACGGCTTCGGCTTTTGACTTGAGATTTCATGTGCCTGTGTACTTTGGCTCTGACCATCTTTGTGTTCATCCCTTTCTTTCTGAATGTGACAGTTAACCATGTTGATTTCACTGTGACCTTGCTTTGTTCACTGTGACTTTGGTTACACCATGCGTTGTTCACTGTGACTTTGGTACTTGATATTGTTCGAACTTGTTTTGGTTGACATTGACATTGACTTGATTTTTATTTTTGTAAAACACTGTTGTCTTGTTCATCTGGTTATATTGAGTTAGATTTATCATGTATTACTTTGGTATTGTTGCAGACACTTGATCACCGTGTATCACTGCATACTGGTGGATTGAACTTGTTACACTTAAGTTGTTGCTTTGCTGGTCTATTGTTGTCATATCTTGTCTGGTTCATCTTGATGTTCTGTAGTCATTTAAGCATTGATGCTATTCTCTGTTGCACTTGCTCATTTGAGTTTGCACTGCTTCATCATGTCACTTGATCTTTTTCGTTTGAGTCGTAGCTTGATAATCATGTCTGCACTCTCTGACTTTTGTCTGGGTTCACTACTGACCTGCATTGTTCATTAGTTCATATTGTATTTGAGCATTCTGGTCTGATAAGGTTGTTGTACTGTGAAGCATCTTGATCATTATATATTGATACTTGTGCATTTGCATTCTTGCTTTCATATGCATTGAGCTCTTATCCTTAGCTGTTCATCTGTGCTCATTGTAGCCTTGGCCAAAAACTGGTTCATTGTTATTGTCTCTGTCCATTTGCCTCTGGTTACTTTGAGCTTCACTGTGATATGTTCACTTGAGTCATTTGAAGTTTGTTCATTTGGTTTTGTGTACGCACTGCATGTGTGCAGTTTTACTACTTTGGTTTCATGTTGGCTTGGGTCTGGGTTTGCATTTTACTTGAGTCTGACTTGGTGTTTCAGACTTGTAGCCTTTGCCTGTATTCATAAGCATTGATCATCTTCTTTGTTGCGGCCTGGTCGATAATTATGGTATTTGCATTGCATCACAGGTCTTTGCATTTTCCAGTTTCATCGCTGTTTCACTTCCACACTGTTGCACTTGTGTACTTCATATGCATACTGTCGAGTTTTACTTTCAGGTCATGTTGACTTTATAGTTGGACTGTGCACTACACTTGAGTTAAATCCAGCTTGTCGCTCAGATTTGACCTTGTGCTGAAGTCGATATTTTATTTATGTTGCACCTGAGTTGAGCCCGTCTTTTTATTTGGGATTGACCTTGTGCTCACCTTCCCTGTAGCATTATCAAGTGTATATCGCTGTACACAGCCTTGTGGCATGTACAGTGATACACTGTGCATGTCACATTGTTCGTGTGTGATGAATTCAAATATAAATGATGACGAACAACCCAAATAACCGAGGCAAATAATATTTTCAAAATTCACATTTTATTTTATGTTGCAAAAATATTTCTTTTTCAATTTTACTACATTAGTGAATATTTTTGCAGATTGCTCAAATGCTGGATTCTAAGTGGAATGAAGTTGAAGATAAATACAAGTGTGAGTGATATGTAGTGAGGTCAACTATAAATGTAAAATAGTGATGCAATTGAATTTGTATCAAAGTGGTATAGTGAATAGTGAGAGCTTGAATTTGTACTATTCAAAATTGTAATAAATATTTGTTTGAATATAATTTCTGTTTGAATTCAAATTCTGTGTTATTTAATTTTATTTAGCAAATATTTATTTAACCTATGAAAAATGAAATAGTACATTAACAAATACATTTAAACGAATGTATATATGTTTATTATCATCAAACAAAAAATCATATAAGCGCATATTCATACAGTTTCTTCGATTGATGGAGAAGTGAGCTTAGAGGCGATGGTGTCATCTTTAAAAAGCTCTTGGGAAGTCACCATAAGGTCACTCATTCCCCCAAAGACATCGTCACCATCACGCCCAACGGAATGGGTCATGCCCTCTTCGACATACTTTGCACTCTTGATAATGAGACTTTCTTTCTCAGTTCCAGATTCTCCAGTAGCTTTCCCAGAATGTTGAGGAAGTTCCTCTTCTTCAATAACCGAAAGAAGTTCAGATTTGCCAGATAATCCTGCACCGTTAACGGAACTGGAGCATTTTACTAATGAAGTCTCTACAATAAGTTCCTTCGGTGTGGATTCCTTTAAGGAGGCTAGGGCATCTGACGTTTCTACCTAAGAACTGGGGGCATCAAGAGGCTGAATGGATCGAGAAGAGTGAAAAAGTCCGAATTGGTGCAAAAACTCGTCGTTCAGCAAGAACTTAATACTTCTCTCGTCGGCAGCAACGGCACTTACTCTTTCGAAAGTCGGTTTATGGCCAGAATCTTTTAAGGGAGGAGGAATTGCTGCAAAAATAAGGAATCAAGTTAACACTTGATGACTCAAGTTTTGAAAGGCTCAGAAATGAAGTGAACGGAGATAAGTAGTCTTACTTCCTACTCTCTAGATGCCGTAAAATCCCGAGGGGCAGCGGACAAAGAAGAACTGATTTGAAAACCCATGAGCACTCTCGGGAAGATATGTAGTCAGTTTACGGTTTCTCGCACTCCTTACAAGGGTGATGGAAGGGTGATCTTTGTTCCTCCCGAACGAACACAAGTAACAGACCTCCTCGAAGCTTGTAAGGGGATTAAGCGTCCTCCTAAACAGTACGCACAACCCCATCAAGATGGCATAGCCATTAGGGTGCAACTGGAATGGAGAGATAGTAAGTCGAAGGAGAAGTGTTCTAAGAAAATCATTGAAAGGAGGAATAGCTCCATTTAAGCACATTTGACAGTTGACTGCAACAAAGCCAGGAGGTGGCCTATCGGCAGTGTCGTTTACCCCTGGAAGCAGAGCATCCGCTTCAGTAATGCCGAATTGAGTACACAACTGGTTGAAAGCCTGTTGGCTTAATGAAGTTGCAACTCTTTCCGGAGGATTATCTAGAGGGTCAGCTATTGGGAAAACTTCATCGGCTCGCTCTGTTGTCTCTTCTTGCATTTGTTGACAAGTCATTCTACACAAGGAAGTGGATATTCAAATATGAAGGTGCATGTGTGTGAAGTGTTGTGCAAAACTAATAAAATGACAAGCAAATATAATTGGAATTAAACTAATTGGCATTTGTCGACTATAAAGTTTCAGGGCTTGTTATTTTAAGTCCAGGTACAAGTACAGTGTTGACGCAAACAGATCAGCTTTAGTTGATTAGTTTAGCTTTGCTTTAATACTTCACTTGAACTTTTTAATTCATAGCACTTCGTTCGTATAATTCCGTTAAGTTGATTATTCTTTATCGACTAATCTGTCATTCGATGTGGGCAGTCGGTGGTAGTATATTCGCCCTAGTTTTCTGCAATTGTTGTATTTAACAGGTTGTCAGCTTAAAAGTTAATATAATCTATGAAAAAGTGCAACAAGTTCAAGCAGCTCCTTCTAGCTGTTCAAGTTGGAAAATCAATCAAGTTCTGTCAAATTTTACAAGTGTTCAAGTCCTGTTCATTTCTTAGGTCGTAGGAACGACTTAAGTTAACTCAGAACTCCTTGGGTCGTCCAGATCAAGTTCAAATGACTTAACATGGGTTGAGCTTCCCTAAGTCGCTCTGCTCGAGTTATGGAGTTCATCAGTTATCCTCCTACGAGTTAAAAGCCATGCCACAGGTTAAGGCTTAAGGCTTTAAGTCGAGACAAAGCAAATTTGCTTAAGTGTTGACTTGTCCAAGTACGTCCGCGACCTAAAAGGTTATGTTACAAAAAGTTAAGTCGCCCAGGTCATAGTGCAACCCAAAGAAAGGTCATTAGAAGAGTTATCTCGTCCGAAGAAATATGCTATACATCTTAAGTCGCAAGTTTGTAAGTCGTTCAGATTTCCTTAAGTCGCAAAGTTCATAGGTCGTTCAATGCCCTATGGCACTCTACATGTTTAACTCGCTTCGTACCCTAGGCCGCTCTAAGAAGTAACCCAGAGATGCCGAGCTATCGTCCGTTAAAAAACCTTGAATCCTGCTCTCTACTCACACGCTGCCACGTGTCCATCTCCCTTTCCTCACCAGAAACTCCATGGCATAACCTAAAATCCACTAACCCATTAACCAAATATCTCTTCGTCTCCTCCAAACGCCTAAAACCTCATCGCCTCCTCCAAATTTCCGAAAACCATCATTAACTCCACAAATTCGAACAGTCGCCAAATAACTCCATGAGATCCTAAGCCGATTCATTTAAGGCAATTGCCAACGATTCGACGATGATCAGAGGGCAAATCGGGGTATAATCTTACAGCATGGAAGCGAAAACTGTATTGAAATGGTTATGGAGGAACCGATGGTAAATGCAATGGATAGATGATCGGAATTACCTAAATTCGCTGTTGGAAATAGTGATTGGGGATGCAAAGAAGGGAATTTCGTGTTAACTTTTGAGCTCGAATGCAACAATGGCAGCAAAGTGATAAGCGATAAAGTGAAGAGGACGAAGCGACTTAACGATTTATATAGGAGACAGAGGAGAAGACGAATGGGCGCGCGAGTTAACGAGCTTCTTGAGTCTCCCACGACCTAGCAGAGTTAGATCGAAGCACACGACCTATAACCTAGGCATATGCTTCGAGGGCAAAGTGTTAATCCCTTTCTGAATGGCGACTCAACTACTTACAGCGAGGCACGACTTACCGACCTAAAGGACTCAGCGACCTACCGACCTAAAGGACTCAGCCACCTAACGACCTAAAGGACTCAGCCACCTACCGACCTAAAGGACTCAGTGACCTACCAACCTAAAGGACTCAGTGACCTAACAACCTAAAGGAATCAGCGACCTAACGAGTTAAAAGGTCCACCGACCTAGCGAGTTAAAACAGAGTAAAGCCGCTTGCATATAGGTCGCTCCCAACCTTAGGTCGCTACCTCTTCTAAGTCGCTCCATATAAGAAGCCTTCCACTCCCATAGGTCGCTACGACCTACCAGCAAAAGCAGTTGATCAAGCCATAGACCATATCCATTAGGTCGCTGGAGACCTACGAGCTAACCTACTACTATGTCGCCCACGACCAATGACCTAGACCCAGAATTTCCCTATAAATACCCCGCCTACACCACCAGGAAAGGGACATTTGGGGGATCATTTCTGGAACGCTAATACTTTGTTGTTCTCTCGACTCCTTAACACTTCAAACACCGAAGATGCTTCAATGAACTTTTGGAAAGATCTAACTCATTCAACATGAATTCAAAGAGCTATTCTACATCGAAGTTTTAGCTACTCGTCTTAATCGTGTTGTAGTTAAAGAATCATTGAAAAGGTTGTAATCAAATCAGCAATAAAAGAGATTAAGTGGATGTAGGCTTGACTTTAAGCCGAACCACTATAAAAACTGTTGTCTCTTTACTATTTCTCTGCTATTCTCTGCTTATTTTCAGTTCCCGTACCAACAGGAGGTGCTTTCACTATACTATAACTTACACCGGGGTGTTAGTGTACATTTTTAGCGTTAACAGATATCGATGTATCCATTGATACTGGAGTATGTTACGCTCTCCAAATATTGGGCAGTGGAATACTCATGACTGTTGAAGGTATCTAGAGGTTAGGTACTAAAAGTTATTGGATAACCATGGAATGACTCGATCGATAGTTTTATATTGGTCAATATAACTAAGACTAAATAGAAAGTATTAATGTGACTGATTTACATAGTTCTCTTGACCTGAGAATACTAAGAATCCTTAATATGAAAGCTCCTCTTTGATTATAGTAAAATCTTAGCATAATGTCCGTCGAGTGACTATAGTTGGGTCGAGTGGAAGTATTAGAAGTGAAGCACTATTCAAGTGAGGATTCATCTCCTCGGTTACATGAGGTTAGTATCAAGGTAAACTCAAGTCAACACAAAGACAAAATCTCTGGCCATAATAGTTTAGTTAACAATAATTGTTATTACTGAACCAAGGACTTTGTGTTTGGAATATAAAGTTGAATATAGATGATATTAGAATTTTGATTATTACCAAATTTAATAAGTCCAAAGTGATATAGTTTTAATGAAGAGAACTAGTGTATATAAATGTCCCAAATGGGTAATGCTTATTAAATTAAAATGAGATTTACAGAAAGTAAGTAAGTGATAAATATTTTCATAATTTCACACCACCTACTAAGTGACCTGTAAATGTTAACGTTCGAATGGTTCGACGTTAATTGCTGACAAAATTTATACTCAAGAGTCACACAACCGACATGATGAATTCTCTTTAGACCAAACGATTTAATTAATCTATAATTGTCACAAATTAATTATATAACTTAAATTAGTACCATTGTTATTAAAGAAAGGAATGTTGTGTGTTTCGAATGTGGGAGATATTAGGAAGGAATTTTGGGAGGAATTTCATCATTCAAAGCTAACTATTCATCCGAGAGGAACTAAGATGTATCAGGATATGAAGAGAAGTTTCTTCTAGGAAGGTATGAAGAGGGATGTAGGCTTATGAGTAAAGTAGCGTTTGAACTGTCAATGGGTAAAAACCAAATATCAGAAGCCAAGTGAGTTGCTTCAGCCCTTAGAAATTCCTATATGGAAATGAGGTTCAATTTCTATGGATTTCATTGACGGTTTGCCAATGTTTAATAGAGGAAATGAGAGCATATTGGTCATTGTGGACTGGTTGACCAAGAGTTCCCATTTCATTCCAATTAAGTCAACCAGATCGACACTGTGTTAGTGAAGTTGTTTATGAAGAATGTAGTTAGACTGCACGGAATTCCTAATAGTATAGTGAGTGATAGAGATTCTTTATTCACTGGCGATTTCTGTAGGATCTACAGGATACCTTAGGTACCATGCTCAAGATGAGTACCCCTTACCATCCACGGACTGATGGGAAACGGGGGGAATTAACAAAGTCTTGGAGGATTTGTTATGAGCTTGTGTCCTAAATTTTGGTGGATCATGGAAAGACTATCTACATCTAGTCGAGTATTCATATAACAACAATTATCAGGCTAGTATAGGGATGGCACCATTTGAATTTTTGTATGGAAGGACATGCAAATCTTCATTTTGTTGGTTAGAGACCGAGGGTAGGTTGGTTCTTGGTCCGGATTTGGTTAGAGGAGCTAAAGAAAAGGTTGTGTTAATTCAAGCTAGAATGAAGGAAGCTCAATCTAGGAAGAAGATTTATGGGGGTAAAAGATGGAAAGACTTAGATTTTTCTACTGGAGAGCATGTTTTCATTAAGGTTTCAACGATGAAGGGTGTAATTCGATTAGGGAAATCAGGGATGTTAGCACCGAGGTTCATCGAACCATTTCCTATTATTGAGAGGATTGGGAAACTCACATATAGAGTAGAGTTACCGAGCAGTTTGGCAGGAGTCCACAATGTTTTCCATGTTTCTCATCTAAGGAAGTGTATTCGAGATCGGGATACTACTATATCACTGATTGCATTATATGACTTGGTCGTAGAGCCAAATTTGACTATGGTTAATTAGAAAACCTGTTTGCATAGTCGCAAGTGATGAGAAGAGGCTCAGAAACAAGACCGTCAGATTAGTTAAAGTCCAGTGGAGTGAGGATGAGAGAGGTTGTACTTATGAGATTGAGAACAAGATGAGAGTGGCTTATGCTGATTTGTTTGATGGTATATTTTACCATTGATTGTTTTAATGTGTACTTTATCGTAATTTCGGGAACGAAATTCTTTAAGGAGGGTCGTCTGTAACACTCCATGTTATTACTAACATCATTTAGGATAGTTAGTTAGTTAATTAAAAAAAATAATGTAAGATGATTAATGGATTGATATTTGTGACTAAATAAGAGGTAGTCGTGCCATCTTAAATAAGTGAACTAAAAAAAAGAAAAAAGAGAATAAAAGGTTTACGAAATATGCAAGGGAAAAATAGGAACAAGGTATATCTTAATACCATAAACCCTTAACCCCTTTACACCCACGTTGACTTCATTTTTCAAAAATCAAAAATACAAGCGAAGGCCAGCCACCATTAGCAAGCTCAAGAGAAGATAAAAGATAGGATTTCAAGAGGGAGAACCAAATCACTTAATCAAGAACAAATCTCAACTCTTTAATCACAAAGTTGTGGTGAACAATACTACATCTCGAGTTTTTAATGGTTTTTGGTTTTTAGTATGAAATACAAATTATTTGTAATTGTTTTGCTACGTTTTGGATGATGAAATGTTTATCTATACATTGTTGATGATTTATGCTAATTCGCATAGATTTTATGATATGTTTTGACATGAAAACCTTACTATATGACATCCAATTGCCTTGCAAATATATGTTTATATTAGAAACAATAATTTAGAAACGGGTTTCAATTTTCATAATTTTCTGAATTAACATGGATTTTATATGAATTTTCTAGTGAAGAAGATGCTATTTTGGGTTTAGAAATTTATAACTGCCAAATTATATTGGCTTGGGGTCTGAAATTTATATATGTTGGAAAACATATTAAAAATGATATACAGGAATTTTTGTAGAATTTTCCTAAGTGTTTTAATGGATATATAAAATTATTTAATGCACGGGACTTAAATGTTTTATATATTTACAAAAAGGAGATGGGTTATTTTGTAAATAATCCAAATTGTTATTTCATAAAATTGGTAGCACTTTTAGAAAAGAAACATTGCAACCAATCATAATTTGACAAAACAAGGCAGGTTAGGTACAAAGGCCAAATTTAAAAAGTCAAATCAACATGCTTTTTCCTGTTTCAATGTCTTCGGCACCAGGCTTCTGACTCCTAACCTCCGCCTCCAACTCCATCGAAACCAATGCACATGGTATCAGATACCTGGTACATAGTGAATTGGATATAGGCGGAAGGTATTGGATCGAAACCAAAGGTTCCAAGGGGATCAAAGCATGCTTTGTTTAAAATTTAAAATGCGTCTACTTTTGCTTTAAAAAGAAAAGCTTTCGACTTGGTTGGCTTTCGGCTGAGTCAAATCTTTAAAAGGAAATGTTTCGAATGGGTTGCGCCTTTCATTTTAAGTGAATGCTTTCGAAGGGGTCGAATCCCCTGACTGCCACTTTTTACCTTTCGACCCAGATTTGTTTCGAAAAGGTTACCTTGTTTTCAAAACCAAGCCGCTTCTCCAATGCTTTTGAAGGGATGTTTTCGACACCATTACTTCTTTTCTTAGGAAATGCTTTCGATGAGATTCTTTCAACATAAATGTTTTAATGACCCTTTTGCTCCATAAAATGTAGAACCCAAACTGCTTCGAAAGAGATAGCTATAATGGTTTCAAAAGGTGTTTCCACATGTTATAAATTAAACCCAAATGATTTCGAAAGGCATAATGTTTTGATGCTTTCGAAAAGTTCTAAAGAAAGGTTTCTAAGTGGTGGTTCCCCAATGGTTTCGAAAGGTCTAAAAGGAAAGGTTTTCTAATGGTTTCGAAAGGTAATGTTTAAGTGTTTTGAAAAGTTAGGATGTCCAAAGGTTAAAAGCTTTCGAAGGAGATGTTTTCCGATGCTTTCGAATGGATGAATATGAATGGTTTCGAAAGGTATGATTTTGAAAGGTATGTTTTGGCCTTTGGCCAAATGTTTTTCTTGTATTGAAAGGGATACTTTCAAAGGTTTTGAAAGGGGTACTTTCGAAAGTTTAAACATTTTCATCAACAAGGTTTTGTGTATAGGATATTTAACATGGCAAGGTGATTTGAGTAAAGCAAAGAGTATATATAAATAGATTCCTAGTTTAAAGAACTATTTAAAGGTAAAATCAATTAGAAAGAAAAGGTTTTCAAGGAAAATTTTATGTATAGATAACCTAAGTATAATGACTCAGATTGTGGAATACCAGATGGGACTAGTATATGGTTGCCCTATACTTTAGCTAGTAGCCCCTAGCTAAAATAAGTTCAAAATTCCAGCATGTAGGGCTTTGTCACAGGTGAGATTAAAATTATGTTACAGAAAGAAAGAAACAAAAAAAGGAAAGACATGTTATTGGTGAGCCTACAAAACTATTAGGATCAGTTAGACCTGGAGAAGTACTTAAGGACAAATCGTCCAGAAGAGGAGCATCTGAAAGATGTTAGATCTTTAATTCTTCTAGTAGACCCAGGTTAGTCAAGGGTTAGTAGTTAGCCAAACGAAACTACAATGAATGGGCAGATAGTCTATTTGCTGACTAATATGTACAAATATATGATATTGCTTTACATGTTTAACCTGTTTTGGTTGCAGGGTTATAATTTGCAAAAGATATGTTTTAAAAGGATATTAGTGATGAAAAACCCATTCTTCTAAGCGGGATTGTCCCATTTAATATCAGATAACATATATGTATAGTATTATTCACACCAGGCTTTATATTTGACTCAAAGTTTATTTTTCCCTAAACTCTCGGGTGCTCAAAATTAATTTGAGTTGGTTGAAGGTTGAGGTTTACAGGTTTTAGTAGGTTGACGAATAAAGCTTTCGGTGACGAGCTGGTGGTTGACGGATAGCTATTTAGGAGTTGCTGTTATATTTTGGATTGACTTCGTCGTATTGTATATATAGTACTCTGGTCAACCAAGGGGGCATCGTCATATGTCGCTCCTGGTGTATTTATGTAATAACCATATTTTATCTGAACCTGGGAAAACGATCGGATTATGTAATTTGAATATGGAACATGTTTCAGAAATGTAATCAACAATATTTTTTTTAAAACTGTGATTATGTTTCATGTTCATGTGCTTCTGATATTATAGATACCATTAACATTAACGTATTTGGTCATTGGAAGTTTATACTATGGATGACTGCACCATCTGTAGTGCTTAGCTTTTGGCCTCCAGATGGTGGATGTGACAATATAAAAAATAATTTTAAACTATTTCAGTTTGAAGCTTACTTAGATTTGAAAATATTATAATTTTAATATCTTATTTTATATTTTTATAAATTAATTAATAGTTTCGACCATAATTAATTATTATAAAATAAGTATATGATAAAAATTTGAATTTTCATAAAATCTAGGTCACATTTTAAGGGTTTGGAAATTTTTTGAGAATTTTATAAAAAAAATACTATTTTTAATTAAATAATCAAAATGCGGGTGAGATTTGAATAAATTATTAAAAATATAAAATTATGTTATGAAAATCTGAAAAAATTTCGAAAGCTTTTGATAACATATAGTAACTACAAAAATTATGAAATTGAATTTTTGAAATATTAATTATTTTATGTGAATTTATCATATCAAATAATTGTTAAATATTGATAATAAATATAATATTAATATAAAATGAATTTTTAAGTATTTATAATTCGTAATAACATAGACCTGCATGAGGTAAAATTTGAATTAATATTATATAATATATAAGCATATATGCTTTTATATCAATAGCTTATAAGCATTTATACACAGAATAATATTATATATATAAATACTAATTTAAATGATAGTAAATTAAACTTTTCTTAACATTTAATGGCTGATTATACAACTAAATTTTGAATAAACATTAAATGTTATGTACATAACCATTCTCATTTTGGCAACCACATTTATATTTAAAAATCTCACCTAATTAATTATATAACAATAATATACATACATATGAACACAGGTTTGCATAAATATCAAATTATAAAACATGATACTATATCTATGATATGAATAAACTTTACCTACTGCATTGCGTTCACGTTGAAATAATGAATCCCTTTCTTAATTCTCCTGGTCTGTCAGATTACTAGTTTGGAATCACCAACCTTTCACTATCGCATAAATTTACTTTATATTTGAATTTTATTTGAGATTTTTTCAGTTTTGTTGGAAAATGAATTTAGGCTGTGAACAAGAGGATAACGACATCCAAAAAAGTATGTTTAATTGGGGTTTTGATCTCCTTTTACATGGTTGCATGAGAGAAATATTATGTTAATCTTATTACTCATTCTCACGGAATCTTAACCATATATCTCTTACCCTACTACCTATGTTTTACCTGCCACTTATCTATGATAAATAGCCTCCAATCATCTCTAAACGTCGTGGGCCATGAGCAAATTTTACCCAAATTAAATATACCCAATTATATTTAATTTAGTCAATTATCGATATCTCATATCGATCAATATATTTATAACTATTATAAATATATATATATATATATATATATATATAATATCATATTCAAATTTTATAATTAATGTTTCATAAATATTAAGTTATATAATTAATTTATGACAATTATAGATTAAATAAATCGTTTGGTCTAAAGAGAATTCATTATGTCGGTTGTGTGACTATTGAATATAAATTTGGTCAGTATTTAACGTCGAACTATTCGAACATTAACATTTACATGTCACTTAGCAGGTGGTGTGACATTATGGAAAAATTTATCGCTTACTTACTTTCTGCAAATCTCATTTTAATTTAATAAGCATTACCCATTTGTGACATTTATATACACCAATTCTCTTCGTCAAAACTATATCACTTTGGACTTGTCGAATTTGATAATAGTCAAAATTCTAACATCATCTATATTCAACTTTATAGTCCAAACACAAAATCCTTGGTTCAGTAGTAATAATTATTATTAATCAAACTACTCTGGCCAGAGATTTTGTCTTTGGGTTGACTTGAGTTTACCGTGATACTAACCTCATATAACCAAGGAGACGAATCCTCTCTTGAGTAGTGCTTCTCTTCTAATACTACCAGTCGACCCAACTATATTCACTCGATGGACATTATTCCATGATTTGACTAATATCAAAGTGGATCTTTCATATTAAAGATTCATAGTATTCTCATGTCGAGAGAACTGTGTAAATCAGTCACATCAATATTTTCTGTTTAGTCTTAGTTATATTGACCAACATAAAACTATCGATTGAGTTGTTCCATGGTTACCCAATAACTTTTAGTACCTAACCCTAGACGCCATCAACAGTCATGAGTATTCCACTGCCCAATATTTGGAGAGCGTAACGTATTCCAGTATCAATGGATACATCGATATATGATCTCGATGCATCTTGATTAGGAACACTTAAAATGATGCGTTTTATAACATTATAGTATGATACTCATGATTACAACTATTTGTAATTACTATCACAAACACACCATTTATGGATTTTCTGTTAGTACCATTAGGATTAAGCCTCTTTTTGAATTAATAATTATCTTTAATTCTTAAATCGATTTGGGTATAATGGTTAAAATTATTATTATTTTATAAAGTAATTTTTAAATAATATCTTGTTTTTAAAAAGGGGTTTCTTAAATAAAAGGTTTTGCCTAAACTGATTTACAAATGATATCTTTAAAATGATATTTTATAAAGAAGATTCTATAAAGGAATTATGAAGGAAGATTTTTAAACAGTTGTAAAAATAGAAAGTTATTTTATAAATCAATTTAGTATTTTTGAAAGACCTTTTAAATCAAGTTTTAAAAATTGTAAAGAGGTTTGAAATGTGAAGTGAACTTATAAAAGAATTTTTGTAAGGAATAAGTGAATGGGTTTTATAAGCTGAACGAGTTTTACATCAAGTAATGTTTTAAAAAGGAATGGTTTGGCCATTTAATATTGAATGAGAAAAGGGAATTTTCCAAAAGTTTTTGGTAAATTTTTATATTGTTTTCCAAGTAAAAGGGATGTAAGTGGTTTGGGAAAGTGTTTTAGAAAAGATCATTTGATAAAGTTTTATAAAGCGATTTTATTAATTAAAGATTAACTAATAAAGGCTTAGAGAATCCCATATGGAATTTAATCAATGCTTGATTATTTTTTTATTTGATAGTTAGATAACTGACTACTAAATCTGGACCAAAACGTAACTGGAAATATTTAGGAGAAACACGAAAATTATATGTTACAGTTACTGTCGGTGGTGCTATACTGTACGTATAAATTCATTTCGTTCTTCTAGGATAAATGATAAGGAAATCTGTCCACTGACGTTTATGAGGTGAACTCCGCTCTTATCTTTTACCTTCTTATTTCCTATTGAATCAGAGTTAAGTTTACCAGTAATTATCCAAAGTTGTTTCAAAGAGACCGGGATCGGACCTATAATCCGAAAACCACTTTAATCCAACTCATGCATTCATCTTGAAGAATATGGAATCGAAGATGGAGCATTGAAGTGGAAGGACTGCTTGCTACTAGTTCTGAGCTTGATTCCAAAATGGATTGTAATGCCCCGCTTTTCGTACGCTTTAAATCGACGATAAACCACACACGTCAGACTTAAAACATACAAAGGGGGTGGATTATTATGGGGTAAATTAGAAAAGCAGAGAAGAAAAACACCAAAACAGAATCTTGCAGCGGAACGATAAAATATAATAATCAATATACAGTTCATATAACTGTTTTACAAAACAATCGAGTTTTCTTTATACAATAAATATCAGAGTTCACATACCGAAGGATAATAACAATGCAGCGGAATGAAATGGTGTAGTGGAATAATACGGTAGATAATAGTAATACAAATCTTCTTCTTTGTCCTCCAGAATAAAATCTTCAAATCCTGAAACGCTCAGACTGACCCGAGCAAATTGAAAAGACAAAACACTCGAGTCAGAACTAAAATATCTTTTGTGAGATAAATCAACAGAAATAAATATGAGTGCAGTAACTCAAGAGATGCTCGGGATTTACATCTCCTAAGGATCCACTAAACTATTTACTATGTAGTATATTTCGCTATTATAATAATGTCCAATTGTAAAATAAATTTACTTTTAAATAGCGTTAAGGAGTGACCCAATATTCCCCTTAACACAAATAATGGCAATAGTCTATATAGTATCGTAATACCTCCTGATTGGGAGGCTACCGAGGAGACTCCATAGGTACGACACAAATAGAAACTCGTAGAAGGCGCGCTAGGGTAGGTGACACGGCACAACTAGCAATGCCAGGGTAGATATACCAATTACGCATCCGAGCTGGTGGTAACGCGTAGCAGCTACTACCACCCACCTCGAACAACACCCCCAAAATCAAAAATCAAAAGTGGCCACTGGATCAATCCAAAAGTCAGAGTATAATATCGAAGGAGTGCGTCCGATCAGTGGATTGACCTCATTGGCCCGAGAATCGCTCCTGTTTTAGCCCCCTTATGCCAACTCACGGGAGTTGGCTCCTCGTATTTACCTCAAAGGAAACGCAGCCACCATCCTGCTTCATTCTGGAATCTCCACCGCATACACGGTTGTTAAAGTGGTTTTCGGAGTTGGCAGAGAGTATGACAACTTTTGATTCCGGTCTCTTCAACAACCAAACGTTATTATAACACCACGGTCATTTAAAAATGGTTTATACTTTAAAAACCAGAATAAAATATCCATTACAAAAAAAACTACAAATACGATATCCTTTCTGTTTGAAAACCCAAATCAATATGATATCATTTTTATTTCAAGCTATATTCTTTTTCAAGAATCATAACACTTTCAAAGTTATAATATTTCGAAACCAAAACTTGAAATATAGCCATTCAAACATGAAACTTTGAATTTCATAACTTTGAAACATACTACACCAATTAAATGGTTTGAATATTAAATTACTTTATATGATAAATAGCTTCTTCACCTTTATGAACCAATTCCAATTATAGATTTAAATCCCTAATATAAACCATTATAATTTCCATATATTTCAAAGCCTTAATTATTCCACCATTTCAAAACTAAATCATTGATAATTTAGATTTGAAATGTTTACTTAATAAATCAAATATCATTTAAGTAAAACTTTTAAACTTCAAATAACAGGATATTCTTTCAATTTAATTAACTTGATAATATTCGTTTAAATCGACTTGATATTCATTTAAGTCCTCTAAACCAAAATCAAGTTATAAAGATCATACCTTTTAAAATCCCAAATTCATTTAAATCTCAAATGAGTTTTATTCGAGGGTAATTCTCAAATACTTTAATTCAAAGAAAATGCATATTTATCTTCCAACATTTATTTTATTTAAGACATTATAAACTCTATCAATAAATTTAAAACAAAATACTTAACCGTATTATATCTACATAAAATTAGACTTTTATTTTTTTAAACTTCTTTTATTCTTTAAACCAAATTTATACATAGCTCAAATTCAAGCGTTTAACTATATATATAAAATAATATTTATATGATATCAAAATCAATATTTATTAAACCATATTATATAAAATATTCAACTTAATTATTGGGCTTATTTTATATTTCAAAGCATATTTATATACAGCTAAAATCAATAATAAATTTGACGTTATATAGCATCATAAATCAATGTTTATATAACCCATATTTCTTTACAAAACCATAGATAAATTTAGTCAACTTAATCAAATTTTCAATTTCAATTCGATAATTGCCAATTCTTATCATTTTTAATTTTCCAATCATTTACAATGATTTAAACCAATTTGAAGGTCAATTTAACGTTGATTCATTCATTAATTTCAGCGTTAAACTTCATTATATTCACAAATTATCAATAAAATTCCCAATGGTTCCATTAAATTAAATAAATTAATAATTATTCCATTTATTATTGTCAAATAAAAGGGTTTAACATTGGATTCAACTATTACATTAAATATTCTCATATTCTAGCTAAATTTCAAATAACGTATTATTTAGCTATTCCAATTTCATTTAACTGCAATTATCTTATTATCAGAAATTAAATTCCAATATGTTGATAAAAATTTATTTCCATTTCTTATAATTCAACAAATTGTCCAATACGAATAACCTTAATATCATTTCCTTTGATTTTATCATCAATTCATTCATACACCATTAGAAATACATTATTACCCATTACTATCCTAATTTATACTAATATAACCTATAATTAGATTAGTTTCAATTGATTACCCATTTTAATTTATTAGACTCCATTAACGTTAAATTACATTTAAGTTATCCCTAACGGACAAGTGTTAAAATTGATTACATACACCGCTGTCATCCTATTGTAAATTGAATGAATTTTCATTGGATCGTAGTTATTACATAAATATTCACAAATTTCATCCATATTTCCATTAACGTAAAAATTTAATATTAAATTCCACTTATTTGCAGCTAATTCACTTATTGAATTTTAAATTTCAAATAAATTAATAAATTTTGATTTTCACTTCTAAAATCCACCACTTGTTATATTAAAAAAATTAACATTGGTTACGTCTTCTGGAATTAAAAATGACAAATCAAATTTGCCCTAACTGTACCAATTAAGTCAATTAACTGCAAATGATTTCACATTAATTTTATTAATTATCAATTGAAATCTTACCAAATTAGTTTACTTGATTTAAAATCTTGCTATTAAATAAATTGGAATTTATGGGTGTAATTAACATTGGCTTATATTACATTTCATTAATGTATGCTTCATTCCGTACCATTTAATTATATTTGCCAAACATGTACATAAATTACTATTTATATCCTTAATAAATTCACTTACTTGGTACCATACTTAATAAGTTTTCACTTCCAAAAATATTATAATTACCTACAGGACATTGTTTTTTATTTCATGAATTCATAAATTAATTCACTAGATGCCTTTGTTTTCTTAAATTCAATTTATTACCAACAACACACATTATATTTACTTAACGGACATTGATTCTATTTAATGACCATTTATTATACTTTGAATTCCATAATTAAATTTATTGCTTACATTTTTCTTTCATATATTCAATTTTAACTAAGTATACATCTGCATTATTTCCATTGATTTGACTTGCATTCAATTCATTAAAAATTACCTTAGTTACATCAACATAATATTAGGTTATAAATTTTTGTAACTGATTTCCAGTTATTCCATTATTACATTTACACCTTCCGTTATTATTAATAATCACTTATTATTCACTCTTTCTGTTATTTCATATATCATCATAAAGTAACAATTAATTACTTTTCTTTAAATTGGAAATTCATTCCAATTCATAAACTATTAACTTTAAATAACCCTGTTACCTTTCCTCTTAAATATTTTCATTATTTCATCACAACTTTTATTAAAAATTTACACAAATTTTTTTTTTCTTAAATTTTAAATTTTCAAAATTTCATTAAATTAACAATTTTAATTATTGAAAATTTATGGGTCGTTACATGGATGTAGTAGAAATAGCACCTTCGGTTTGTCCTTATCCTGGACAATTTGTATTGTTGAATGTTAGAACTGCATTGCTGCTTGGAGGGCAGTGTTAATATTCCAAGTGGGATTGCTATTCAAAAAGGTAAAACGTGGCCTCATGCCTCATCAACTAGGAAATGACTAAAACTGGGCATGAAGTTGGGCTAAATGATTGCTCCCATTAGGGTATGTCATCATCTTTCTAGATTACCGTATTTTTATGGATGTGGTTGTGCATAAGAGATCTCAATTAAGGTAGGAAGACCAGGATGATGACATTTTTGGCACTATTAATCAAGGGATAGGATTCTGTGTGGCAGGGTACATGATGTTCTTGTCAGACCCTGGTGCGTTGTTCTAGAGATGTACTTTTCGGAGGTAGTTCCTTACCTAGTCATAGTATGTGAGCCATTCTCTAATACGCGCCTTTACAATTTTTATTATAAATCCTAATATGCTGGAATTTAATTAATGTAATAATTTCGGCTAAGATTAACAAGTATTTATACTTTAGACATTATTATAATATCATGGATTTTGTATAATAGTGTTTTGGTAATCATAAGGAAAAAACTAGTCCGTATTTATATGCGGCGTAGTCTTACTAGATACCTTTGATTTTTAAAAGTTTTGAAATGTAATAATCAAGTTGTTTGAGTTTACTTACACCAGACCAATGTTTGACCCGGAGTTTTATTTTCTTTCCCTAAAACTCTTCGGTGATCAAATTTTTATGAGTAGCCAAGTAGTTCAGGTTTTTCCAAGAATACATTTTGGAGGAGCTCGGAGCAGGAGGCTTGATCGATAGCAAGTTATTATCTTGTTTCCTTTGTAAACTATATACTTTATATTTGATGTATAAGGATAGGCTGTTATAACTATCCTAGGCTATAAATTGTAATAGAGTGACTCTGATGTATCATTTTGAAATGACTTTGTAAAGAGTTATGTTGATTAATATATTTTATTTCATTGCACTGTTAGATTCTATGTTTTCTTTTAGTTTCTTCTATCTTCTTTCTTTTCCCCTATCAATTTGTCCTTTCGACACTTAATTGTTCGACACGCAATATATTGGGTGTATTAGTGTCGACTTCTAGGGTTCGAAAAGGCGGGTCATTACAGTTGGTATTAGAGCACAAGGTTAAGCGAGAACCTTGGCCCTGGTGGGGTAAACTCATTTGAGATCAGGTAAGTGAGACCCTAGAATGAGTATGAGTGTATTATATAAGAGTTCGTATTTGTTAGTGACATAAAATGTTTTATATTGTGTTGATTTATCTGTTGAGTGGCTTAAGAATTATGGTCGATACGGAAGGTACAACCATATCGATATGGGTTTCAAAACACTTGAACAAGGCAAACTAACACGGTAGTGTTTTGAAATTAGATAAATGAAATATATTTTATATATAAAGAATGATTATCAAAAATAGTATGGTATTTTCGAGGTGTTTTTTCTAAGATATAATAATATTTTATTATTATCATGTAGAGTTTGTTTAGTCATGCTCAGCCAGTTTGAGCATTGACTATTGTTAGTGTGTATAGTTAGCTTTCCCTTTTTAGATTTGAGTTGGGCAAATAGAAATAGGAAACATTGAAACAAACACCTTGTGAATTTAGTTTCACAATTTGACTAAAAGGCCTTCGATGTTAATGTGTGGTAAAATTGGACTAAAAGGTGTATATAAAAAATAAATAAAAAGAGGTTAGGAAATTTGGAAATAAATATTTGGAAATGGATTAATAAGAATGTGTCTTTTTAATCAAAACGAATTTGGTTGAAAACTTGAGAATCTAAATCCCAATGCTTTGGAACATTATTTTTCAATATTTTGAGAAATAATAATGGTATTTGAAAGCAATTTTGCTTAAAGTATGAAATTTAAGTAAGAAGTGTTTTTTTAGATTAGTTAGGGGGAATGAGTTGTGATTTCTTTGTGATGATCAGAATAATCTCATAAGTGACGATTGGATGTTTGCCTAGTAGAACTTTTTCATGCACGTAGTAAATTATTCTCTTTTATCATTTTACAATCGAAATGAATTCAACCCGAACGAATCCAAAGTACGTTGGTGGTAAATATTTTGTAGGAAAATGTAAAGTATTATTTAAAAAATGGAATTTTGAAATAAAAGAAATATATTTGTAGGTTAACTAGTTCGAGTGGCTCAAAAATAACTTAAAATTTGGAGAAGAGATGTGTTTGAATGGTAAACACTTCTCCTGAGTATTATCCTTCTTGGTAAGGGAATGCATGATAACTTTTAGTAGTACCCAGTTCCATAGTATTCTTTTAAAGTTACTAGGGCTATATTTATATATTTGTATAATTTAAAATATAGAGTATCATTTCAAAAAGTTTTTTAAATAAAAGCCAGGTATTTGGATCTTGAGTTTTCTTAGGGAGATAAATTCTAAATGGAACTACGGGATCAAATAGAGGTATATACTCTTAGGCTATAATGGAGTATTATCCAAATTGAAACTATGAGTTGTTTATGAAATGTTTTCATAAATGATTTAGTGAAATAGAATTGGTATTAGGGAGAACCAATATGGTATGTGTGTAGGGTGGATGTAGATCAATTCTCCTTTTCATAGAGTTTTGATCTAAGATTCGAGTGTATGATTTTAAGGTACTTGCACCCTTCCGAATAAGGATTTATTACTCAATTTTTAAAGAAGAGAAGTTGATGAGGATTTTTGGTTTGGGACCAAAGTTTTTACCCTGGTTACAACTATGTAAGAAGAACAGAGGTTCCAAATCAAGCAACCTAATCGGAGTCCGCACTAGAGAATCTGGTAAGCGATACTAGTTCGGAAGTGAAGTTATGTATTCGAACCATGATCAAATCAGATTTTGTATAAGAATGATCTGTGTACATCAAATGGACCGAAGTATAGTGTTCAGTGGTTTCTATGATAGGTTGAGGTGTAATTTCAGGGATGAAATTCTTTTAAGGGGGAAGAATGTAACGACCCTGAATTTCACTGCTTTGATTTGTGAATATTTAATTAATTTTAAATAACCAATATATAGGTTTTATAATAAAATTAAAACTCTTTTCAATAATTAACAATGACTGTGAAATAGTTTTTAAAATACTTAGTTCGATGAATAACAGAAAATGTGACCGGAATTTGTTCTTCGAATTTTCGACTTTTCGTCTGCTAAAGTTTTCGAAAAATGTTATGAACATTAGTGTATAATTAAAAAATATATATATTTAAATATGTTAGAAGTGTATACGTGTGCATATACCTATGTGTATGTATTCACCTTAGTAGTGTAAAAAAAATTAAAAAAATGTAAAGCATGATGTGACATTAATGAGAAACATGTTTATATGCTAAAGTATATGCATTTAATTCATATAGGCTTTGACGTGAAGGATGGTGTGATGCTTTGGGGGCTGGTGTGGTGTGAGGTGAAGGATAGGTGATGTGGCATAGGTAATGGAGTAATTTCCTTTTTACTTTTATTTATAAATAGCCTTCCATTTGCTCAAATTTCCTCCTATTTCTTTGGCCATATTTTCCTCATTTTAATTTTAAATAAAGGTTTTCTTTTTTTGAAACAATGTACAATTCCAGTGGCTACAACTTTGTAGTTTACTACTTTTTCTAATTTCAAGCTTAGGTGTTCCAAAAATTTATTTTTTTGCAAGAGTGTTTTGGAACCTAAATTATGATATCCGAAAATACCCCTCACTGTTTCGGCCATAACTTCCTCAAAATTTAACTTCTTGAGTAATTATTTCTTTTAAGTGGTAGAGGAAAGAATAATCTAAAACTTTCCTTTTGACCACTTATTCAAAATCCAAGAAAAAAGGGTCCAAAAGTCAAGTGCAAAATAACCCATTTCCGAGAATAATTTGTGGTTTCCCAAGCTTTCCGAGCGCTAAAGTATTTCATGTTTTCAAAACATTTAGTGAGTAAAATATGAATTTTTGGGAAAGTTTTTGCTTTTATGTTAGTTGATATATTGTGTGATATGATGATTAGTATTGATTAATTTATCATGTGATGGATATATATATATATATGTATGTATGTATGTATGTATGTATGTATGTATGTATGTATGTATGTATGTATGTATGTATGTTATATATTTGTTGCTTGGATATGTAAGGACATTAGACTTGAATGTGAAGTCTAAATGATGATTAGATCTTGCTTATGTTTATGGCCTGATATTATCTTGGATGTTATGGTTGTGTATGGGTATGTAATGTATAAGCTAAGAAGAAGATGATACCTTTGTAGGGTATTGGAGAGTTTGGAATCTTGTGTAAGAAAGTTATGGTTTTAGTTTTGTAAAATCGAATATTTGTTAGATTTAAACTTTTTTTAGTCGTTAATACTTACTTTTGTTTTTAGAAAGTGAGTGAGCTTTAAGGTAAAGTGTTCAAAAGAAGGATAGAAATAACTTAAAGCTAACGGGTATCCATAGCGATAGTCGTTATAAATTCAGTTCGCTTAAAATTTTGATTTTTGCCAAGTTTGGTTTTTATACTCCAAATTGCATTTTTCTGAATATTTTATAAACTAAATAATAATTTTTTAAAAAGTTAATTAAGGATTTAATAATTAATTTTTAATTAATTAGGTTTTAGTAATTGATAATTAATTAAATGTTAACAAGGTTTGTTAATTTTAATTAAACAAAGATTAGTTCTTATTTAATTATCATTAAGGTTAAGATTTATTTTAATTACTTATTAATTAAGTCAATTAAGTATGCGTTAAGTAAATTATTTATATTTAATTTATCATTAATTAAATATAGGATTAATTACTAATCAAGGGTTTAATTATTTGATTAAAGATTTAATTTATAATAAATCATTTATTAAAGGTTTAATTTATTGTTTAAGTTTTATTAAATATTATTTAATTAATTAGTTGAGATTAATAAACATTTAATTATTTACTAAGGCTTAATCTATTATTTAATAATTAATAAAGGATTAATTTTGGTTTAATTAATAGTTAATTACCGTTTAACTATTTAATTAAATAAAGTTAAGATTCAATAACAATTAATTATGGTTTAAATAAGGATTTAACTTTTAATTATATATTTTTAAAAGGGTTTAAAAGTTTTAAATCCTTTGGTTTTTTAAAAGTAAAATTGTTCAAATGTACTTCTTTTTAAAAGATGGTTTTAAATACAAGTGATTCAAGTGTTGATACCATTAAGAAACCATATAATTGTGAATGAGTTATAATGTAGATTGTCGGGTTTTGTGGACATATATTAGCAAAATAAATCTCCGTTCTTCTATAAATTGATTATTTGTTTGTTTGATTGCATCGACATGTATTAGTAGAATAAAACCCCGTTCTGCCATAAATTGTCTATTTGCTTGTTTGTTTGTGTGGACATGTGTTAGAAGAATAAATCACTGTTCTGCTGTGAATTGGTTATATTGCTTAGACATCTACTTAGCAGGACAAATCACCACCTTGTTATGGTGTTATTTGGATATGTATATGCTAGTTAGTTCAGATTGACACGCTATTCTATGATTTGGATATGAGTGTATTTACATATATGTCGATCTATGTAAATAACTGTTAAGTGAATTAAAATGGAAACTGAATGGTAACTTAAATTACTACCATTGGATTGCTAAGCCACATTTTGAGTTACTAAAGTATGTTTTTGAATTAACTTTAATTCTTAAATCGATTTGGCTTTAAAGGTTATGATTGATTTTTAAATTTTATTATTATTTTATAAAGATTTTTTTGAATAATATCTTGTTTTTCAAAAAGGGGTTTATTAAATAGAAGGTTTTACCTAAAGTGATTTACAAATGATATCTTTAATATGATATTTTATAAAGGAGATTCTATAAAGGAATTATGAAGGAAGATTTTTAAATAGTTGTAAAAATAGAAAGAGATTTTATAAATCATTTTAGATATTTTTGAAAGGCATTTTAAATCAAGTTTGAAAAATTGTAAAGAGGTTTGAAATGTCGAATGAACTTATAAAAGAATTTTTGTAAGGAATAAGTGAGTGGGTTTTATAAAGTGAACGAGTTTTATAGTAAGCGATGTTTTAAAAGGGAATGGTTTGGCCATTTAATATTGAATGTGAGAAGAGAGAATTTTTGAAATGTTTATATTGTTTTCCAAGTGAAAGGGATGTAAGTTGTTTGAGAAAAGTGTTTTAGAAAAGATCCTTTGACAATGTTTTAAAATGTGATTTTATTAATTAAAGATTAATTAATAAAGGCTTAGAGGATCCCATATAGAATTTAATCAATGTTTGATTGTTTGTTTATATGATAGTTAAATAACCGACTATCAAATCTGGACCAAACGTAACTTTGGAAATATTTAGGAGAAACATGAAAATTATATGGTACAACCATCGGTGGTGCTATACTATATGTATAAATTCATTTCGTTCTTCTAGGATAAATGATAAGGAAATCCGTCCACTAATAGTTAGGAGGTGAAATCCTCTCTTATCTTTTATCTGCTTATTTACTAAATAACCGGGATTAAGTTTACTGGAAATTATCGAAAGTTGTCTCGAAGAGACCGAGATCAGATTTGTCATTCGAAAACAACTTTGATCCAACATAAGCGTTCCGAACTGAAGATATCTTGAAGAAAATGGAATCGAAGATGGATTCTTGAACTGCAAGGGCTGCTTGCTACTAGTCCTGCGGGTTATTCTAAAATGGACGTAGTAAAAGTAGTGCATTCGGTTTGTGCTTATCCTGGACAACTTGTATGGATGAATGTTGCCACTGCATTACTACCTTTGAGGGCAGTGTTAGCATTCCAGGTGCGATTGCTATTCAGAAAGGTAAAACGTAGCCTCAAGCCTCATCAACTAGGAAATAACTAAAACAGGACATGTAGCAGGACTAAGTGGGTCGCTCCTATTAGAGTATGCCATCATCTTTCTAGATTACCATATTTTTATGGATTTGGTTATGCATGAGAGATCTCAATTAAGGTAGGATTACCGGTATGATGACATATTCGGTACTACTAGTCAAGTGGTAGACCGGTTCTGTGTGGTAGGGTACAAGATGTTCTTGTTAGACCCAGTTGCATTGTTCTAGAGATGTACCCAACGGAGGTAGTTCCTTACCTGGTCGTAGTATGGAAGCCATTCTCCAATACGTGCTTTTATGGTTTTGGTTGTAAAGCCTAGTATGTTGTAGTTTAACCATTGTAACAGTTTCGGCTAAGATTAATAAGTATTTCTACTTTAGGCATTATTTAATATCACTGGATTTTTATAAAAGTGTTTTGGTTATCGTAGGGTAAAAATCCGTTCATGTTTTTGTGCGGCGTCGTCTTACGAGATACCTTTGATTTTTAAAAGGTCTGAAATCTAATAATCAATTTGTTGGAGTTTACTCACACCAGACCCATGTCTTAACCGGGTTTTTATTTTCTTTCCCTAAAACTTTTAAGTGCTCAAATTTTTATGAGGAGCCAAGTAGTTCAAGTTTTTCCATGGATGCATCTCGAAGGAGCTCGGACCACGAGGCTTTATCGATAGCTAATTATTATCTTGTTTCTGCTGTATAAAATATACTTTATATCTGTTGTATAAGAATAGGCAGTAATAACTGTCCTGGGTTAGAAATTGTGTTAGTGTAACTCTGCTGTATAATTTTTTAAATGACTTTGTAAAGAATTATGTTGATTAATATATTTTATTTTATTGCACTGTGAGATTTTGTGTTTGCTTTTAGTTTCTTCTTCTTCTATCTTCTTTCTTTTCCCCTAACAATCTATTTTCAACACTTAATTGTTTGGCAAGCAATATAGTGGGTGTATTAGTGTCGACTTCTAGGGTTCCAAAAGGTGGGTCACTACAAAAATAATCATTGAATACAAAATGTATTGTGTTGCTAATGTTTAAGAAGACTATTTTGCATTGCCATATTTGATATATTTAGACGTATTTTCCAACACTTGCTCTGCAAGTATTACACTTATGCATAAGCAAAAGTGGGATCTGATGTAAATTATATTGTGTGAATTTATGTGTATATTGGTATAAAAATATGTGCATGTTATCATGTTTTTTTAGCTACAGTTTTATTTTGTTTTGTTTTGGCCTCGATATTTCTTCTTGCTATCTATTTATACATAAGTTTATCACACTTCTAATTTATTGTATGTTATAACTTATATTTGAGTTTAGCTATTTATTTAATTAATTCTAGAATATATATCTAAATATTTAGTATTTATTATCTATCTATTATTATTTATTTTGCTATATATAATTATGAGTTGTGAATGATTTATTATTAAGCATCGTTTTGTTTATTTTATATTTATGTGGATAATCTATTTTTATATCACTATTCTAATATTTCTTTCTTGTTTATTAAATAATAACTATATCAACGATTCACCGTTGATGTTGATTGGATTGGTGTTTTAATATGATATGGTGATGACATCTTTTTATGTGATTTCTGATATTTATTCTATGTGACGACAAATTTGAATGAATGGATTAGTGATAACGTTTGGGATGGGACATATGACGCTACACCTCTATACTAACAGTAGCCAAGGACACTACGGAGTAATGCCGTCAACTAGCACGAAGAACAAGGCAATTGAGAAGCGACCATCTGTGTAATTGCTTTGTGCGAGTACCGATATGTTAGATAGTTTGGCATGCATTTCATTTCAAGTGGAAATCCAACATACCAATGCAAACTCAAAGCTACTATACAGTGGCTATGTGGTTTTTGGAAACAAATATAAAATAAGCTTAACACAAAATCAATCACAGGTATTCATATCACAAAGGCGGAAACAGATATGAATAAAACACATAGATGTGTACATTAAAGTAGTGGTAATGCAAGATCCACTACATCACAAAAGAATAGGTACAAGTGCTAGACAAAAGAATATTTATACATTAAGAGTCTCTATCTCAAATGTATAAAAACAAAAACTACTAAACTAGTAGTTAGCCAAAAGTCAAAAGCTAATCCAACTAAGAAGTCAAGTGGAAGCACCTGTTACACCTCGGTCTGAGCCGAGTATTATTTAAGAAGAAAATAATAAACGTATCAGTCTAGCTATAAATATCATATAAAATGAAATAGGATAAGAGATATGATAAAAATGTATGATAACAATAATGCTATATTGTGTCAAGTATACACTAAATAACAACAAAAATCATACAATATTCCAAATTGTCTCAAATACCAAAAGGAATGCCATATTCTTTGGCTTATTCACCAAACCACAAATATTGACAAAGCATATCTATGCCAATCGCAAAAATTGGTGAAACACAAATTCTACGACTCATCAATTAGCAATACAGAAATCACAAAGTGGAGGCCTATCACAAGCGGAAGTATGAAAACTCACCAACTCGTGTATCACGAACGGATCGCTATCCCTTAGTCTCTAACCATAGAGCCGGTGCAACGACATAGTACAAAAACAGTACGCCCGAGGAACCTGAAACTCAAATAATTCAGAACAACGACATAGTACAATTACGGTACGCCCGATGGACTTGAAACTCCAATAATTCGGAACAACAACGTAGTACAATAGTGGTACATCCGATGAACCGAACTCCATAAAAGAACATGGGTCGCTAGCCCATAAAAATGAGTCGAAACTCGAAAGAACTCATAGGTTGTTAGCCTATAAAAGAAATGAGACGAAGCTCAATAAAACGAGGTGCATTCCCCCACGTGGACAAATAAACATCGCATATTGATAGTCTAAACCATAAATTGATCATCATTATCAATAAGAAGTGTGAATTACACTAAGCTAGTAAATAAATGAGTTTGGCTTCATGTCCCATAACCAATGGCTTAACATAAGTATTTATGAACAAATTGTAGATTTCCATTTGAAAATTGTCACAAGATTTGAATCGAACAAGTCCAAGAATTAACCGACGAAGTAAACGCAAGCGTTTCATACTACTTGTTTTACTCAGCCATTTAATTAGATTTCTCAAACGAGTGAGGTAAAGGTTTGTATATACTAATTATTGGAAAGCGGACTTAAAAACGAGCTTTGTATTAATAGTAACGTTGAAATAATTTTGGTGAAAGAGTTTTAGTATTTACTATTAGTATAAAAACCTTCGTATTTTAAAAGTGACAAATCACAGAAATGATTGTAAAAACAATCAATCACCAAAAATTCACATACGGAAATGTGAATCAAATTCATAGAAATCGATACCAAATCCATCAAAATAGATATTCCCAAAAATCTAGAAAAAGAAGTCGTCAAAGTCGATAATAAGTGACAACAACCAATTGGATCAACCAAAAGTCGATATAAATGGAAACCCATCAAAAACAAGCAGGATGGCAGAAATTAGCAGCTCCAGACGGCTGGTGGTTCTTCTAGACGTCTAAGCTGAAAGACTGGAAATTTTATTCCAGATCCCATAGATGTCTGGGAAGTAAGCTCAGACGTCTGAGCTAAGTATCTGGAATTTTATTCCCTTAGCTCCAGACGTCTGACCTTAATACCAAACGTCTGAGCTAAAGCTCAGGGCATAAATCTGCCATGGCCAATAATGGCCAATTCATCTCAAAAGCGATCGAATGAGCACGATGGCTAAGGATTTATGCCAAGCAGAAACCCTGCCCTATAGACTCTTCAATACACTCCAAACAACATGTCAAACATCCAATGTATGATTTTCATAGATTTTGACTTCAGAATACCAAAAATTGGAAAATTCATCAAACCAATTCAAATCAAAAGCAATTGGTCATGTAGTAAATGTTATGAATTCATACCTAACAACAATGAAGACTATAGACATAGATGTGAATTCAAGAATTCACCTTTAAACCCGAAAACAACAAATGAGAAGCTTTAAAACAAGCAAAGATTGAGTTCTCTTCAACAACACCTCTAAAATCTTCAATCTATGATCATAGGCCAATGTTTCCTAAATTAGGTTTAGGAATTTCTGAAACTTGAAGAGGGATTGAGATGGAGAAGATGAAGAGAATGCTTACCTCAGCTTCTCCTTGATTTCTAAAACTTAGATTTGAATTTCCTAAGAGAATTAGAGCTTAGGAATTTCTAATCTCTTTTCTTTTTCCCCATTTTTCTAGGGCTTGATAGTGTTATGAAATGTGGAGAGAAATGAATAAAGAGTAGAGGAGCTAGGGTACTTGTTAAGCTAGTGGGCTGAAACCCAAACCCAAAGCCCAATAGAAAAATTGCAAAATTCTACACAACTCCAAAAATATCGATGTTTATACTCAAAAAGGTCGCAAACGCATTTTGAACTCAATGGAGGTGGTCTAGAGTCCTAATTCGACTGTTTGCAATAAGTAGCATGATGAATAAGGTCAATCTTTTTTGTGGAATCACGAATAAAATCTAGACCTAAAACCAGCTTCTCACCGGCCTCAAGCCAACAAGAAGGAGATCGGCATGGTCTTCCATAGGGTGCCTCAAAAGGTGCCATACCAATACTAGATTGGAAGCTATTATTATAAGAAAACTCAACAAGAGAAATATGATCTTCCCAACTTCCACCAAAATAAAGAACACAAGCATGAAGAAGATCTTCAAGAGTTTGATTTACACGCTCGGTTTGTCCATCGGACTAAGGTTGATAAGCGGTGCTAAAATTAAGCTTCGTTCCTTAAGCTTTTTGAAGACTCTTCCAAAATCCACTAGTAAATAATGGATCACGATCACTAATGATAGAAGTGGGAACTCCATGCAATTTAACAATCTCTCTAATATAGAGTTTGGCCAAAAGAGGTACGGTCCGATTAGACCGAACGGGAATAAAATGGGCAGATTTTGTAAGTCTATCTACTTTCACGCATAAACTATCATGATCCTAACGAGAATGGGGAAGGCCGTCAATAAAGTCCATGGAGACTTGATCCCATTTCCTAACAGGATTATCCAAAGGTTGCAACAACCCATCAGGCCTTTGATGCTCGGCCTTAATGAGTTCGCAAGTCATACAACGCTTAATGAATTTAGCAATATCAGATTTCATTCCAACCCAATAATAAAGTCGCTTCATATCCGCGTACATTTTACTACTACCAGGAAGAATGGTAAATTTAGAACGATGAGAATCTTCTAAAATGTCTTTACAAAGATTACAAATATTTGGCACGATAAGGCTACCAAATTTTCGAATGCAGCCACGAGCATCGATTTCAAAGTCTTTCAAACCATCAATATTTCCATCCCTACACCTTTGGCAAAGATAAGCCAATTCGGGATCATGCTTTTGAGCATCAAGAATGCGGTCTAGAAGAGATGGATGAGCCTCAAGGCTACATAAAAATAAGAGATGAACATGAATTGGATTCACGATTTTGAACCTCCAAGTAGACAAAGTCTCGAGATCATTCCATTCGGATATCATCATAGAAACAACCGCTTGTTGCTTATGACTAAGGGCCTCGGCAACGCGATTTCCCTTTCAGGGAGTATAAAGAATATCAAGATCATAAGATGCAAGAAACTTGAGCCAACGCTGTTGATGCAAGTTAAGTTCCTTTTGGGAAAATAAATACTTTAATTCTTTATGATCGGTGTAGAGAAAAAATTTATCTCCCAAAAGATAATGATGCCAAACTCTATGGGCGAAAAAAATAGCCGCAACTCTAAATCATGAGTGGCATATCTAGTCAGCAGGCTTTAATTGCCTGGAAGCATAAGCGATAACACGTTCCCTTTGCATGAGAAGGGCACCCAAACCAACATGACTAGCATCGGTATAAACAATGAAGTATTGGTTCCCTCGGGAATCATAAGTATAGGAGCATCAGAAAGGAGTTCTTTTAATTTCTGAAAAGAAGCTTCACATTTGTCTGACCAAATATACTTAACTCCTTTCTTGGTCAAGCATGTAAGAGGTACGGAAATTTTAGAAAAGGCTATTATGAACCGACGGTAATAGCCCGCCAATCAAAGGAAACTACAGATTTCCGTCACACTCTCTGGTCTCTTCCAATTTTGAATCGCTTCTATCTTTGAAGGATCCATGGAAATTCTGGATTTAGAAATAATATGTCCTAAAAATTTCACACGATATTCCCAAAAGTGGCACTTAGAAATTTTTGCTTTCAATTGATTGCTTCTAAGAGTTTCCAACATAATCCGAAGATTTTTTTTCGTACTCTTCCTCGGTTTTAGATTAAACAATAATATCATCTATAAAGATGAGAATAAATCGATCGAGGAAGTTTTTGAAAAATCAATTCATAAGGTCAATGAAATAAGCTAGAGCACTCGTTAAACCAAATGACATAATCATAAGATCCATAACGAGTATGGAACGATGTCAAAGGAATGCTACCCTCTGCAATACGAAGCTGATGAAAACCGGTTGCTAAGTCTAACTATGAAAAGACTCTAGCACCGCTAAGTTGATCGAATAGATCATCAATCCGAGGTAAAGGATTTTTCTTGACAGTGAGATCATTAAGCTTGCGGTAGCCAATGCAAAGCCTAAGTGTACCTTCAGATTTCTTCACAAAAATAGCTGAAGCTCCCTAAGGAGAGGAACTATAATGAATAAACTGCTTTGCTTCCAATTCGGATAATTGCTCACGCATCTCCTCATTTTCCTTATTAGACATATGATAAGGAGGATGAGTGATAGGTAGAGCTCCAGAAATTAGTCAATTGATCGCTTAGGTGGTAATCCTAAAACGGGCTCAAATATGTCGAGAAATTCACAAACAATGTTAATGAGGGAAATTACATCTTCCTTATCATCATTATCGTCATCATGAGGGTTTATAGAATATGGGGATGCCACCGAATTAGGCTTTAAATCTTTAAGAATAATAGAAATATGCTTAACAGATTGAAGATGTCGAAGATGAATAGTCCTCTTAGGACATAGGATATGGGCTTCATAACGGTTAAGCCAATCCATTCCCAAAATCATTCCGAAGCCTAAGTAACACATAACATGCAAATTGGCTCGGAAAGCATAATCACATAAAATAATTTTGACATCTTTACAAAGTAACTGAGTGTTGCAGATCCACCAACCGGATTCACAATTCTCAAATAAGTCGTCAAGCCTATAACATTTAAAGAAAAAGCATCAACAAGTTCTTTTGATATAAAAGAGTGGAATGCACCCGTGTCAAAAAGAACTCGAATAGGAAGATCACGAAACATAATACTGCCATCAAGGATAGAATGAGAAATACCTTGACCATGAGAAGTGTTACGGAAAATTCACCTTGAACAAGGTCAATAAAGCGTCGAGCTAAAGTTACTTTTTCAGCTTCCGTCGCAAACTTTAGCTCGAATCTTTCCTGTGATTGCTCCCAAGTAAGACCCGCTTCGATAATCTCAGAAACCAAAAGCTCATACCAATCTAATACTCTCTCTTGGAGCATACTAGAAGCCACTTGGACAAGATGGAGATCAACAAGATTCATGCGAGAAAAGATGCGGTCGCATGATCTAAGCCAAGTTTGGATTTCTATAACACTTTCGGATCCCTTGATTGGCCTTCCACCCAAATCGGTATAATCTCTGCACAAGCATGCAAACCCTGATCTAGGATGGCAGGCCCAGGAATAAGTCCGACAGCTTGAGCATTCTTTACAACATCTAAAAGCTTCTGGGCAGACATAAATACTCCATCCTAAGGAGTAGCACTGGATTGACCGACGCTGTGACGGCCAGGTCTAACCATTTCTCTTCTTTAAGAAAGAAAGAAAGAAGAGGAAAAACGTTATTCTAAAAATGAATATCAAACAATCATGATTTATAAAACAAGGGATCATAAAAGAAAATAGGATAGAACGGGTCCAATGATTCGAATTAAATCATAAGGCATGATTCCTAAGAGAGACTTAGGCAATGATCCTTGCTATAATATTCTATATTGTTCTGAAGTTTGGCTCTAATACCACGCTGTGACGCCCCACCTCTATACTCACAGTAGCCAAGGACACTATGGAGTAATGCCATCAACTAGCGCGAAGAATAAGGCTCTTGAGGAGCGACCATCTGTGTAATTTTTTGTGCGTGTACCGATATGTCATATAGTATGGCACACATTTCATTTCAAGAGGAAATCCGACATATCGATACAAGCTCAAATCTACTACACAGTGGCTATGTGGTCTTCGAAAATAAATATAAAATAAGCATAACACAAAATCAGTCACAGATATTCATATCACAAAGGCGGAAACATATATGAATAAAACACATAGAAGTGTACATCAAAGTAGTGGTCACGCAAGATCCACTACATCAGAAAAGAATAGGTACAAGTGCTAGACAAAAGAATATGTATACATCAAGGAGTCTCTATCCCAAATGTATAAAAACAAAAACTACTAAACTAGTAGTTAGCCAAAAGTCAAAAGCTAATCCAGCTAAGAAGTCAAGTGGAAGCACCTGTAATACCTCGGTCAGACCCGAGTATTATTTAAAAATAAAATAAAAAAGGGATCAGTCTAGCTATAAATATCATATAAAATGAGATAAGATAAGAGATATGAAAAAAATGTATGATAACAATAATGCCATACTGTGTCAAGTATACATTAAATAACAACAAAAATCATAAAATATTCCAAATTGTCTCAAACACCAAAAAGAATGTCATATTCTTTAGCTTATTCACCAAACCACAAATATTGATGAAGCATATCTATGGCAATCGCAAAAATTGGTGAAACACAAATTCTAGAAATCGACAATTAGAAATCCAGAAATCACAAAGGGGGAGGACTATCACAAACGGGAGCATGAAAGCTCACCAACACATGTATCACGAATGGGTCGCTATCCCATGGTCGCTAACCATAGAGCCGGTGCAACGATGTTGTACAATAACGGTATGCCCGAGGAACCTAAAACTCAATTAATTTGGAACAACGACGTAGTACAATTATGGTACACCCGTTGGACCTGAAACTCCAATAATTCAGAACAAAGACGTAGTACAACTACGGTACATCTGATGAACCGAACTCTATAAATGAACATGGGTCGCTAGCCCATAAAAATGAGTCGAAACTTGAAAGAACCTATAGGTCATTAGCCTATAAAAGAATTGAGACGAAGCTCAATAAAACAAGGTACAGTCCTCCACGTGGACAAAAAGACATCGCATATCGATAGTCTAAACCATAAAATGATCATCATTGATCAATAAGAAGCGTGAATGACACTAAGCTAGTAAATAAATGAGTTTAGCTTCATGTCCCATAACCACTGGCTTAACTTAAGTATTTACGAACAAATTGTAGATTTCCACTCGAAAAATTATCACAAGATTTCAATCGAACAGGTCCAAGAATTAACGGACAAAGTAAACCAAGCGTTTCATACCACTTGTTCTGCTAAGCCGTTTAATTAGATTTCTCATACGATTGAGGTAAAGGTTTGTATACACTAATAGATTGGAAATCGGATTTAAAAACGAGCTTTGTATTAAAAGTAACGTTGAAATCATTTTGGTGAAAGAGTTTTAGTATTTACTATCAGTATAGAAATCTTTGTACTTTAAAAGTAAAAAATCACAGAAATGATTGTAAAAACAATCAATTACCAAAAATTCACATACGAAAATGCGAATCAAATTCATAGAAATCAATACCAAATCCATCAAAAAGGATATTCCCAAAAATCCGGAAAAAGAAGCCGTCAAAGTCGATAATAAGTGACAACAACCAATTGGATCAACCAAAAGTCGATATAAATAAAAACCCATAAAAAACAAGCAAGATGGCAGAAATTAGCAGCTCAAACGTTTGGTGGTTCTTCTAGACGTCTATGTTAAAAGACTGAAAATTTTATTCCAGATCGCCGAGACGTCTGGGAAGTAAGCTCAGACGTCTAAGCTGAGTATCTGGAATTTATTCCCGTAGCTTCAGACGTCTGACCTTAATACCAGACGTCTGAGCGGAAGCTCGGGCAAAAAATCTGCCTTGGCCAATAATGGCCAATTCATCTCAAAGGTGATCGAACGAGCACGATAGCTGAGGATTTATGACAAGAGGCAACCCAGCCCTGTAGACTCTTCAATACACTCCAAACAACATGTGAAAAAAATCTAATGTATGATTTTCGTAGATTTTGACTTCAAAATACCAAAATTGAAAAATTCATCAAACCAATTCAAATCAAAAGCAGTTGGTCATGAAATAATTGTTAGGAATTCATTCTTAACAACAATGAAGACTATAAACACAGATATGAGTTCGAGAACTCACCTTTAAACCCAAAAACAACAAATGAGAAGCTTTAAAACAAGCAAAGATTGATCTCTCTTCAACAACACCTCTAGAATCTTCAATCTATGATAATAGACAAATATTTCCTAAATTAGGTTTAGGAATTTCTAAAACTTGAACAGGGATTGTAATGGAGAAGATGAAGAGAATGCTTACCTAAGCTTCTCCTTGATTCCCAAAACTTATATTTGAAGTTCCTAAGAGAATTAGAGCTCAGGATTCTAATCTCTTTTCTTTTCCCCCATTTTTCTAGGGCTTGAGAGTACTAGGAAATGAGGAGTGAAATGAATGAAGAGTAGAGGAGTTAGGGTATTTGATAAGTTAGTGGGCTGAAATCCAAACCCAAAGCCCAATAGAAAAATAGCAAAATTCTACTCAACTCCAAACATAACGATGTTAATACTCAAAAATGTCGAAAATGCCGTTTTGAACTCAATGGAAGTGGTCCCGAGTCCTAATTCGACTGTTCGCAAAAAGTAACATTTCGAACTTTAATCCGACTAATGATGCTATATTTAAATAAATCATTTAAATATACAATTGTAAAATATGCGGGTTGTTACAGGACATTTGGTAATACTTTTTCGGTTATTCTTTGGACTCTTTATGTAGAATATCGAAGTAGCGAGTGTGATGTGTGAGAACTGAATAAATGGACTAGTTATGGGATGCCATTGTGTTATTTATTCAGTTATTTTTTGCACGTGGATGACGCTCATACATGGGTATGTTGTGCGTGTCGCTACGGTGAGCACATATGGAGGCTACTTGTTAGCCATATAGTTTGCGTACATTATATGTCTGTCAACCTTTGTCCGGCTCCCTTTATGTTTTTATAGTGAACTAGATTAGCCAGTATCCACTCCGATGGGATCATCGTGGAGTCGCACCGCATATTCGTGACATCATTGTTATTTATGATATCTGATGCGCACCAAGAGAATGGTAGTTAGTTGCCCCTTATGTGGCATAGGCCATCAATCGGTTACCATGGGGCACATATCGGTAGCCGCAACCGAAAATGCTATGTGTTGTCGCGCCTATGGTGGATCGTTGTCACGATACCAAGAGAGGAGAGGAAATGGTAACCGACTACGGAAGGAGTCATGTCTAATGGACCACATGTTGCTCCATGTGCAAGCAGACATTGTAACAACCCAAAATTTAAGCTATAGTAATTAATTAACAAATTAATTAAATAATAAAATAACTTTGTGAAATTTTCAGAATTGGACCATGGGAGTTGTAACGACCTGGTATTTCGAACCATTCGCATCTACACATGTCAAACTTGAATTGCTCGAAACAACAGATTGTTAATTTATATTTGGTAAAACTTAGCACATACAGTAAATAAATAATCACAAAATCACAGACACAGAGTAATAAAACAATAACCAATGGAATAGATAAATAGTGGTTCATGGAGCTACTACAAAATGCCAGAATCTAAAACAAAATACAACAGAGTCTCAAATACAAATGAATATCCAATACATAAGCAACTTATGAGTTTGAACATAAATGGCTGGAATAAACTGAAATAACTGAAAGCTGGATAGATAGATCTTCAACAAAGCTCCAATCTCCGAAGGTGAGTCTCAAATGCCGTGACACTTAGTCTGACCTGAGTATAAAGCAAAACACAAAACACTCCAGTCAGGATTAACATTCTTATATTATAAATCCAACTCAAGTAAATTGTCAACTGAAATATAAGTAACTTAAAGGATGTTTGGGATTTCCATCCACTAAGGATCCGTGGAACTATCTACTATATAGTAATATACGCTACTATTATATTATTTCTATAGTAAAGTGAACTATAAAAATAGCGTTAAGGCATTACCCATATCCTCCTTAACACATTTTATATATTCCCATGGTCCATACAGTACCGTAGTTCCTTCGTAAACTGGAGGGCTATCAGAGGGCACTGCGTAGGTATGGTACAAACCAAACTCGTAGAAGGAACGATAAGGCATGTGACAAAGCACGAGAGGAAATGCCAGGGTAGATATACCATTTGCACTCTTGGACTGGTGGTAATGCATAGTAGCTATCACTGCCCACCCCAAGAACACTCCTAAATCACAAAAGCAATAGAATGGTATCAATGAAATGTGCCCGAACGGAGGTGTGACCTCACTTGTCCTGGTATAGCTCCCGTTTTAACCACATCAAGCTGACTAACGGAAGTCGGGGCTGTGCTAAAACCTCATAGAATCGTCGCCAAAACATCCTACTTCGTTTTGGAATCTCCACCACGTACACAGTTGTTAAAGTGGTTTTCGGTATTAGGAGAGAGCATGACAATATCTGATCCCAGTCTCTTTAACAACCAAACACTTATTTCACACCGTGGTCATTATTCACTTTAAAAATATTTATTTCCAGAATCGTTACACTTTCAAAATTTTAGCACTTCCTAAATCATAACGCTTTTGAAATCATAACACATCCGTAATCATAACAGTTTCCCCTTAAAATTTAGATATTCAAAATAGTATACATATATATTAAAATAGTTATAAATCAGAATAATTTATATATTAAAATAATTTGTATAATAAAATTAGTTTCTTCCAATTTCGCAAATTGATTCAAATCAACTTAAATTCCAAAAATTCAATTTAAATCAATTCCAATTTAACCATTTAAATTTAAAGGTCAAAGATTCAATTCAAATTCTAAGTAAACCGTTTCAATTTATCTCGATTTCAATTCCATGTTTGAACTATCACTTTAATTCTAATAAGATTCAAAATTTAAATATTCAAATAATTTCAATTTAAGTTTCATTTATATTTCAATATTTCACTTTAATTTTTTTCATATTTGAAAATATTCACTTAATCATTTTAATAAAAATTAAATAAAATCTCAATTTATAAATTTAAATCAGTATTAAATATCCAGTCTCAATTTTATTTAAAGTTGAGAATATTCATTTAATCACTTTTTATCAAATCAAGTTATAAATCATATCTTTCAAAACCTCAAAAATCAATAAGTTTAAATCAATTCTTTTTCCAATTTAATTTATTACCTAATTTAAATTCCAAGTCAACATTAATTTATACTTCCCGATCTCTATTATTAATGTTATAAAAATCTATTTTAAAATATTAATATAAATTTAAATAAATGCTTAAATATATTATATATTAACTAAATTAAATTTTTATTAAGATAAATCTTATTATTAAATTTAATTTTACATTAAATCTAATTTATATATTTTTAAAATAATAATTTTTTAAGTAAAATCTAAAGTTTTATATTTTTCAAAACTAAATTATAAATTAAAATTTCCAAATCGTATAATTTTAAAAATCTAAATTTTATACATATATAAAAATAGCATTTATATATTATATTTTAAAAATCAATATTCAATAAAACCCATATATTTCCTTTCAAACTTTAGAAATCGTTTTCAAAATATAGACCGACAGCGTACGTATATAATTTCCCATCCTATGGTCAAGTGATACGGACATTTATCATTTCAATCGGCAATAATTTAATATTTACGGGTGTATATCATTTCAACCCGTAATCCCAAAATTTCAAAATCAATGAAAATCGCTTGGGTTCATCATTTCAACCCAAAAAGATTTCCCCTAATCTATAATATCGTTTGGGTATGTATCATTTCAACCCATAGGGATTTCTAAACTAACATGAACTTGTAGAATGAGAACAGATATGATAAAAATATAACATATCAACAACAAACATATATCATCAATAACAAATTGAATTATAATATATAAACAACAAGTGATGGTGTGAGTTGTCATATGTGAATAGATTATAGATAATGGCATAACATATATAGCAATAAAATAAGCAGTTCGAATTTAACAGCATATTCAAATTGTCATTTCAATATAAATTAAATTTATGAAATAAAAGAATGTTAATCATGAGTGATTGCCCACCTTTCAAGGCTAGATAAATAAGAAGATGACACGGACATGCACGCGGATACTGACATGGTCCAGTGGGACAGCGACAAGCTGGGAATTGCTGCGACAAATATTATATTACGAAAGTAAATCAAGAAAATCCAGAGATTAATGAAATAAATTTATATATAGCTATATATTTTAAAGTCTAAAATTCAAACATATATTAAAAATAAAAATCTTTATAATATATATATTTGAAAATCAGTATTAAATTTAAACATATATACATATATCAAAATCAAAGTCTATATATATATTCAAGATCATTATTAAATTTAGCACATATATTTAAAATATATATATTATATTTACAGTACATCATTTATTAACACTAATATATTATTGGTATACTAATTATATACTACTGTCATATGTGCTGACTCTTTAGGAAACTCAAACGTATCATATATAATTTATGCAAACTTATATATGAATAACCAGCTTATATAACTTGTATAAATTGTATATAAAATCAACCAGATTTTATTTCTTGTACAAACACACACACACACACAGATATATATATATATATATATAGGTCATATATGTACTAACACAACATATACTAACATAACATATACCTTGCAACAACTATCTATATATATACGTTTAAAAATACTTGCAACAGACATATTGCATATATAATTTTTTTTCAAAACATCAATAAAACAAAATACTAACACATTATATTATATAGCATAGATCATATTATATAATACTATAAACACACTACATATACCGCAACCTAAAAGAAGGAACGCTCGGATACGGACTGCACGGTCGAGGAGGAGGTGTTGGTGAGTCTGGCGGGTTTATGGTGATGGGTGGAGCAATTCTCGGCTGGCGATGGGTCGCTTCAAGGGCAGGGCGAAAGTCTGGGTCGAGGTGGCTGTGTTTAGGCGAGGGTGGCGGCTGCTGTTTAGAGATGGGCCAAAGTGGGTGGTTACATGGAGTAGGCGTTTCGGTTGTGGATTGTTGGACTAGCTGACATGGCTACTTGGCATAGGGCTGATGAGCAGTTAGCTCGGTGTCTTACGGCAGGGCTAGGCGGAGTTATAGGCTGTGGTTTCGGTGCTTAGGGTGGTGGACCAATCTGGGTTGGTGGATGGCACTTGATGGGATGAGGCGGTTGCTGTGCGCGGCGGGTTGAGGGCGAAGGCAGAGGGGTGGCGGCGGAGGTGGTTTTTGGTTGGAGGCTACTGGCGTGGGGAGTTTGGTCGGTGGCATTCGAGTGTTGGATCTCGTATGGAGGCGGTTGGCTAAAGGCGGTGGAGGGATCAGATGGAAAGGTGGAAGATGCAGCTGACTTGGGGAGGGGATGGGCGTGGAAAGCAATAGGAAGGAGAAATTTAAAAATGGGAAGTAGGTTTGAAAAGAAAGCGGAATATAAACGAAAGAAGAAGGTTATCAACAAAATAAAAATGGAAGCAAACATTTATTTTTATTGTTTTAGAGTAGAAATGAAAAGAGAGAAGAGACAAAGCAAATGAACAAGAATATATAAATCAAACAGTGAATAGGAACAACCAATTGTTGAATTCAAGAAATATTAATTGCTTGGATCGGACAGCTTTCTCACGGAGGGCAATGAAAGGACATAGGAAAACAAAAGGGTTCAAAACGGGTACCAATACGGTTACCGTTTTCGTAGATTTTGCTATGTGCCAGACACCGAAACACACAAAAGAATATACTACGGAGATCGGCACGATGAGATGAACAGAATGGTACACCGATATTAGTGATACGATCAAGTTATAAGAACTTTATTTTTCGCTACCGAAAATGCTGCTGGAACCCCAAAAATATGATAAACGGTGCTAAACAAGTCCAAATTCGGCGAAACAAAACATGACGTCTCACTCAAAAAATGATTTAAAATGTTATTATATAAAAATATTCAAGTTTCAAAACCATTTTATTTTCATTAATTTAACTGATTTCAAATTGAAATTTAAAATTACACAACAGAACTAAATTACATATTTTCCAATGAAAATTTACCAGTCACTATGTTAAAATAGACGTATTCCAAATATCAAATTTCCATTGCAAAATTGAATTATTTAATATCAAGCAAAATTTCAGTTAATTACGTTTTAAAACCGTTAAAAATTACGGGTCATTACATGAGTTGCACCATTGTGTCTGTGGTGATTTTCCGATCAATTTTCATATATAGACTATCAAAATCCAAGTTAATATGGAGAAGATACAAAATAAACAAGAAACAACAACAACAATAATAATAATAGGGAAGGTTGACCCTAGGGTCGACCCTACCATTGGCTAGGTCGACCTATCACTTGTAGGGTTGACCTAGCATCTACTTGGTGGTCGACCTGCCTTCTCCTATGGACGAGAAGTTGTCCAAATGAATATATGATGAGTTTTTCCTATTTTGTTCGATCTTATGTGTCCGTACTTCCATTCGATGGTTCCCATCAAGCCTATTAAGTGGTTGCAATGGATTTAATCTCCAAATCTAAAAACCTGAGATCCACAAGTGCCACTATAAATAAGACCCTGGGCCTAGCTATTTTTCTCATTCAAATTTTCTCCATCTGGGTTCATTGCCTTAGACTGGACCCAAAAAGGAATATTTTTCCAAGGAGGATATCTTTTTAACTAAAATATTTTAGACCCTCCAAGTGGATTCGGGAAGGCCAAGGAAAAGAGCTAAGGATAAGGGGTGAGTGTTTAAGTAATTATTTTATATTCTTAAGTAATTTAAAATAATAGGGTTTCCAATAGTTGTAGTTTCTTTACAATTTTGGGATAACCTTTATGCAAGTTTTTTTACAGTTTAATTTAATTAAATTTTAGACTTATATTCCAGTCTATTTTCTTTTAGTAATTCTTTTTCAGTTATTTGCAATTATTTATTATTAATTATAGCTTTTCCAATTATTTATGGTATTTATAGTTATTTACTGTTATTTACGTTTTATTTCGTCTATTCTACGTTGGGATTTCTTATATAAATGTCAGTTTCTTTTTAGTTTCCTTTTTACACGAATGGAATAAATAAAATAGAATAAATCATGAATATAGACTAATATATATACATATACATACATACATACATACATACATACATACATACATATAAGAACACTGAATTTACAGAAAATGGGATGTAAAATGAGAAGGCTGTAATAAATTTGACTTGGACTGAAATAAGCAACTTTAAGATATTTACAAGCTTAGTTATAACATATAATTGTAAGTAAAAAGATAAAATAGAAGAAATAGCAAAAGTAGCTTATTCCTATTTTAGACCTTGGGTTAAGTTAATAAGCAAAATTATAGCACATATATTATAATTAAAGATAACCAAAAAGGCTTATTTTAAGGCTTAAATTAAGTTAATAAGCAAATAGAGCAGAAATAACAAAAGAGTCTTATTTTAATAAATTAGATATTGGATTAAGTTAATAAGCAAGATATAGAAGATATGTATTGTATGACCAACGGGGAAATCCTTTACTGATATAGAAGATCTATATTATAGGCCCAACGGGGTAGTCCTTTACAGACATAGAAGCTTATTTTTATACTAAATTAATAAGCAAAGTAAAAGTAAGACCCGTACCGGCAGATTTTTCTTTAGGACACGCTTATGCTGAAGTGGTGGTATATAAGAGGTCAATAAATAGAAGCTCAAATCAGGTGATGTAGGCAAGGGGCATAACTAGATTTTGTTTGTTAGGTAAGACCCGAACCAACACCATTCCATTTTAATCAGACACAGGTGGTCTCACAAATATCACAGGTGAGGCAAGGGCACGCTTATGCTAGAGCAGTGGTAAATAAGAAGTTAACAAGAGGGAGCAACATATAGCGTGAGCCTAATTGTGGTCGAGCGTGCGACCTCAGTGCTGGCTGATAAGTCGTTATTGAGTTAAAAGTGCTAAGTAGGTATCTATTGCGTAGGGACCAACGTGGTCTAGTCCACAGTATTAGGTGTCTATTGTGTAGTGACCAACAGAGACTAGTCCGTACCTTTTGCGTAGGGACCAATACAGTCTAGTCCGCATCTTTTGCATAAGGCCAATGAGTCTAGTCTGTAGTAGGCACAGTAAAGATTGAAGGCCGATCAAAAGGTAGATTTAGGACTTCAGCCTAATTAAAGTAGGATTAGGGTTTCGGCCTAATCAAAGTAGTTATCTAAGAGAAGTGCAAACAATCTAATCGAACTATCTAGCAAAGCAAGAAAGTTAAACCGTATTTTGTTCCAGCTTTATCTTTTCCTTTATTTATTTTTTACTAGAACTGTTGCAAAGTCTATTACCTTTATATCGCTTAAGAATACTAGTAATTACTTTCATTCACCAGACTTTTAGTCTGACCCACTCCTCTATTTTCCTTTTCCCCCATAGGGAAGTAGAGGCAGGGATAGTAGATTTCGGATTCTTTTGGTGGTTCGGTTGCGGAGATTTATCTTCATGTATTCTACTTCTTCTTTTTCATTTTTTCTTTCGCTTGATGTAATTGTACTTTTCTTTAAGATGGATACTTATTTATGTACTCTGATATGACTGAGATAATGTTTTTCACTAGACATGGATATTTGGTATTTGGATTAATGAAGTATTTATGAAGTTTGATTTTGAATAATGAGATTTCTATTTAAATGTTTCTGCTATTTCAATTATTTTTTGGGTGAATCTTAGTCTCTGTAAGTTTTTAGCTATAACTACAACGCACCACATCTTTTAGTGTGCCTTTTTGGGTATACTAAGGGGTGTAGGGTTATCAGACCTAAGGTTATAGGATTCCTAAAAATTAGTTTTATAAAGTAAATTATTTTTCAAAATAACTTGTTTTAAAAGTATTTTCGAAAAGAAACTCTTAGAAAAAAATTCAAGTATAAAAGAGTTTTTATAAAAATCCCCTCAAAGTCCAGTTCAATCTTCTTTCGATTCTTTCAAGCTTAAATTACCTTTTCTTTGCATAGTATGGCTGACTTGTTCTACAGAGCTACGGTACTGGTGGTGCAAAAGCAAGTGCTTAATACAGCACTGGTAGGTGGAGATCCCTTTAATCCACCTACATTAGCCAATTTTTCTAAGCTATGCAAAGACATCGCTAGTCTACGAGGCATAACATTTTTTGGTACAGTGGATTTCTAGGAGACACGATCTAGGTAGAAGGATACAAAGCAAATGTGCAGGCTGTTTGGAATGGGGACCGACAGAGAGTTCATCCTACATCTTTGCAGTTGTAGAGAGGGCTTAATGAGTTTCCTAAGTTAGAAAGAACTAAGAAGGATAAGGACAAGAGGAAAGAAGGAGGACCTTAGAAGCGGATCAAGAAAAGCAAGAAATGTAATAGCTATGGACTGATTGATCATTACACAATGGACTGTAAGAATAAGACGATGAATGGAAGGTGTTATAGTTGTGGACAGTTGGGTAACCTTAGTAGAGTTTGTTCGCACAGGATGGGGAAGAGAGCAGGCACACCTACAATGCAAGTACATGATTTGGATACAACACCTTCAAGTAGTGGACCGAATTGAGGTAGGAAAGTCCACGTAGAAGATTTGATCTTTATTTCTAGTTTTCTATTTCGAACACTTTTTGATTCTGGAGCAAACAATCTTTCATTTCGAGTTCTTTAGTAGATTGTTTGCACTTAGACATCTCTTTAGTAGTAGACCCCATTGTTGTTTCAAACCCCATAGGAGGATTGACACACTTATCTATGATTTGAGGGTTTGAAATTTTTTTGTCTTCGGCGTAGAGTTTGATTGTGATGCCTATGTATTGAGATTCTTGGGGTATGGGATTATTCTGGGGATGGATTGGCTATCCACTTATGGAGCTATATTAGACTGTGAGAGAAGAGTCTTTAGACTAGAGACATGCAGCAGTAGTACTCTGGAGGTTTCTAGTGACCCACAAGGGTTAGATATGTTGAGCTTCATTTATTCCCTTGATTCATCCTAGGTGAGCTATATTATGTTCCAGTCGTTAGAGATTTCCAAGACATTTTTGAGGAGGTTAGGGGACTACCCCCCTAAGAGAGAGATCGACTTTAGGAACTATCTTAATGACAATGCTAAGCCAGTGGCATTACCGTTGAGACTTATGATACCAAAGAAGAGAAAGGATTTAAGTAAGCAGAATAGTGAGTTATTGGAGGAAGGCTTCATCAGGCGGAGCATATCTAAGTGGGGAGTGCCAGTCATCTTTGCTACAAAGGCAGATGGTTCCCTTCGACTTTGCATAGATTATAGAGAGTTGAATAAGCTCACGAAGCAGAACCGTTATCCACTTCCTAGGATAGATGATCTTTTCGACCAGGTAGTTGGCTCTTCAGTATTTTCTTAGCTTGATTAAGCCACTTGATTTCATCAGCTTAGAATCGTTAGCGATAGCATTGATAGGACTGCATTTGTAACACCTGATAGATTCTTCGAGTGGTTGGTTATGCCCCAACCTATTTTGTAGATTTGATAAGCTATATTTTTCGAGATGTCCTAAATAAGTTTGTATTAGTGTTTGTGGATGACATTTTAGTGATTTCCACGGGTATGGGAAAGCATGCAATTCATCTAGAGGAAGTTCTTTGTACACTTCACATTCATCGGTTTAAGGTAAAATTCTTAAAGTGACACTTTCAGCGTAAAGAAGTGCGTTCGTTGAGGCATAGAGAAGGTCCACACATGATAGGAGTTTGAGAAACGGTTTTTTACATTTAGTTTTGGATTGTGGAAATCCAAAGAGCTGTACGCAAAGATTGGAGATGTACAATAGATCCAGTTGGAAAAGAAGAAAGCCCGTGTGTAGATAATTGAAAAAAAAATTAATTGTTTTAGACAAGTGGATTTAACGGTGGTGCCTTAAATTAAATATGAGTGCAAGAGAGGAATAGGAATAAAGCACTTTAGTAGTTTGACTACCAAAGTTTAGGAAGGGTACTCCTAGGGTGGTAAGAAGAAAATCCACCTTATGTTCAGCCCAATAAAATGAAATTGTTAGAATTGAAAATTTTCATTTTTAAGATTTTAGGGAAAGAAAATATTGGGTATAAATTTAAATTATTTTCTTTATATGATGTAAATTTTGTTAAAAGTGAAATTCTTTTTGAAGAATTATAGAGCACATATAGCCCGCTAGTTTCTTTGTAGGTAAACGAAGATTTTAAATACAAATACCTAGAGTATATAAAGTATCAGAAGCATAAGTTACAACATTTATTGTTCTAATAGATGTTTTGGTGAAAAATAAAGAGGGCATAGCCTATTACACTATTATTCTAGTAGGTGACTCCCAAAGGAATTTTTTACATAGTACGTGAGATTTATTATTATTATTAAATCCATATTCTAGTATTTTTGGGTTTAGTAACAGTGTTTTATGCAACATCTATTTTGACCCAAATAATAATGTGTTTTAAAGATAATTTCTAAGTATAGAAATAAAGTGGTTTGTAAGTATACTTATTTTTTTTGAATAAGTTTAAAGAAATGTTTTCTAGCTATGGATATATTAAAACAGTTTTGAAAATGAATTTTTTGAAAAGAAAAGTGTAAGTCAAATATTAGGAAATTAATAAATTTTATAGAAATTTCTTATTGTAAGAGAATATATATTAAAAATACTTTAATTTATTGGAACGAAATGAATAATGATAAAATTTTCTATGAAACCAAAGTACAAATAACGATGTTTTGTGCAAGTTATATGGAATACGTGAAAGAGATATACAAGGTATAGGAAGCACCATATTTTATATAGCCTATTTCAAAAAATATAAAATAAATTCCTTATAATTTCACATAAACAAAAGTCCTCTTTTAAAGGATTCATAGAAGGTTTTTGCATTAATAGTTTCTTATAAAAGAAAGTAGTCCCTATATATTAAGTTATAAAACCATTAGGTATAATAAATGGAGATAATGTTAATTTGGAGAGGTATTATAGAGAGCCTTTAAAGAAAGTCCCGATTTATAGTTAGAAACCCCTCCAAGGTTAGATAAATGGAAAGTTAAGAGATGTTTAATGAAATAATTGTCTTTATCTATTCCGGTTTTTAAAAATTAAAAAGTTATGAAAAGAAGATGTTTTGGAAACATGTGAGAGCATTTTGAAGACATTTTATATAAAAATGGTTTGGTGAAAAAGTAAAAAAGTTTTTGAAAGTGAAAAACTTAGTATCCGTTAAATTTAAAAATCCTAATTTTTATAAAAGGCTGTAAGGATGAAAGATTAAATGTTAAGTAACCAAGCACCTTCGAATTTAATGGAAATTTGAAATTAACACTTTTAAAGGAATTTTTTTTTGATATTTGATGATTTAAAATTTTAGAAGCTTTAGTTTTTGAAATTATAAATACCGAACCAAACTCTTAAATGTGGAGTAGATAGGAATCATATCCCAAGTGTGACGAAAAAATTGTAAGGCTATGTAGGAGATAGCAGCGGTTACTTTTAGAAGTAATAATAGAAGTTTTCATATAGTGTGTTGGACAGTAGTGAAAACCTAGGATTGATGCTTCATGTGTAAGCTATCGAAGAATAATAAGGTGATATTAGTAAGATGGTAAGACACACATGGTTGAGGATGTGTATTCTTGATTTTGGAGGAACTTGGAAGGAGCATCATCCTTTAGTAGAATTCACATATAATAATAGTTTCAAGCTAGTATTGGAATGGAACCTTTCAAAGCTCTTTATGGAAGACCATGCAAGTTGCTTTCGTGTTGGTTAGAGTTTACAGAGAGATTTGTGCTTGGTCCTGACATGGTTAAAGAGACATTGGAGAAGATTGATTTGATTAAGTGAGAATACATACCTCTTATTTACATCTCTTTGATAGTGAAATATGAATTTCCTATTTCCGTCTTTAGTTTTGAATAAGTTCTTCCCTATATTATCCTTTGGGAGGGTAGATCTTAGGACTTAACCTATGGATGGTAGGGCTGAATGTAAACATGCTATTAGAACATGTTATGTGTGATGGATACTAGTGGTTGCAAGTGGATCCTAATGGACGCATATACTTATACTAGACACCTTTATCTCTTAGGGATCGGCCTAACTAGGACATTAGAGCATATGCATAAGGATGTGTGAGCATTTGCAGTTTTTTTTACTTTAGTCCACGGTTGCTATAAACGGATGATTATCACATGATTGTTTCATTTGGATGATGATTGTAACACACATACAAAACTATTAATTATAATTAGGGAATTTGCATTCATTTTGATACAAGGCATGGACCTGATTGCATAAAAGGTGGTCGACTGAATTAGTAGACCTCCTAATCTTTTGCATTAGTTATGGACATTGACACTACACTAATTACATATGTATCATAAATCACATTAGAAAAACTTAAGGACAATGGATGTAATGGATGATGGTTGAGTGGTTGGTTATAGAACTTGGATGAAAACATTTATCTCATTCTTCTATCCTAAGAGATTTCGCGGACGAAATCCCTTAAGGAGGGGAGAATGCAACAACCCGAAATTTAAGCTATGGTAATTAATTAATGAATTAATTAAATAATAAAAAATATCTTTATGAAATTTTTTGAATTAGACCATGGAAGTTGCACCATTTTGTTCGTGGTGATTTTCTGATCAATTTTCATATATACATTGTCAAAAATCGAGTTAATAAGAAGAAGATACGGAATAAACAAGAAATGAAAAAAAATAGGGTAGGTCGACCCTATCCTTGGCTAGGTCGACCTATAGGTCGACCTACCACTTATAGTGGTCGACCTAGCGGTCGACCCGCCTTGTCCTATGGATGAGAAATTGTCCAGATGCATATATGATGTGTTTTTCCTATTTTGTTCAATCTTATGCGTCCGTGCGTCCACCTGACGGTTCCCATCGAGCCTATGACGTGGTTGCACCGGATTTAATCGCCATATCCAACGGTTTAAGATCCACAAGTGCCACTATAAATAAGACCCTAAGCCCAGCTATTATTCTAATTTAGATTTTCTCCATCTGGGTTCATTGCCTAAGGTGGATACTAAAAGGAATATTTTTCCGAGAAGATCTTTTTAATTAAAATATTTTATATCATTCAAGTGGATCTGGGAAGGCCAAGGAAAAGAGCCAAGGACCATAGGTGAGTGTTTAAGTAATTATTTTAGATTCTTAAGTAATTTAAAATAATATGGTTTCCAATAGCTGTAGTTTCTCTACAATTTTGGGATAACCGTTATGCAAGTTTGTTTACAGTTTAATTAAGTAAATTTTAGACTTATTTTCCAGTCCATTTTCTTTTAGTTATTCTATTTCAGTTATTTGCAATTATTTATTATTAATTATAGCTTTTCTAAATATGTACGGTATTTACAGTTGTTTACTGTTATTTACGTTTTATTTCATTTATTCTACGTCTGGATTTCTTCTATAAATGTCAGTTTCTTTTTAATTTCCTTTTTACGCGAATATAATAAATCATGAATATGGACTTATATATATGTGTGTGTATGTATAAAAACACCGAATTTATAGAAAATGCAGTGTAAAATAATAAGACTGTAATAAATTGGACTTAGACTGAAATAAGAAAAGAAGGGAAAGGCGGTTTTGGGAGGTATGCTTCAAATCCATGTATATTCCCATGAGCGTTCTATTCGATACTGGTGCTTCACATTCTTTTATATTTAGATTGTTGGTAGATAAGCTTAACCTAGGAACCACATATTTAGTTACTTCCTTTTGGGTTGCGAATCCAATAAGAGGTTATGCAACTCTAGGATTGAGATGTTACCGGTTAGAGTTTGATTTGTTAGGTCATGCTTTTGTTTGCAGTTTGCATGTGTTTGATTTTGTGGGTTTCATAATTTTTCTTGTTATGGAATGGTTAAGTGAGTACGATGCTAGGATATTTTGCCATGATAGGAAAATATCACTTAGATACCTTAATTGTAGTGATCGGATAGTTTATACCGTTGAAGGTCCTAGTCGGTAAGGTGAACGCTTTGTTGGGTGTTATGGAGTTGGAAGATGAGATGAATCGAGTTTTCATGGTTAGAGAGTTCACGGATGTTTTTGTGCCTGTAGTTGGATTTCCATCGAAATGAGCTATTGAGTTTCGAATAGATTTGGTTCCAGGAGGAGAACCATTGGGTAGGCCGCCAAGCAGGATGATCCTTATAAAGAAGAGGGAGTTGAGGTGCAGTTGGTGGATTTGGAAGGCAAGAGCTTTATCAAGCCGAGTATATCATCTTGGGGAGCAGCCACACTGTTTGCTAAGAAGCGGGATGGATCGTTAAGGCTATGTATCAATTATCGTAAGTTTAATGAGAGGACAATTAATAATCGATATCCATTACCGAGGATTGACGATTTTTTCATCAGTTAAGTGGAGCCAAAATATATTCCCAATTGGATTTGTCGTAGGTTTCCATCAGTTTAGAGTATTAGAGGATAGTATACATTTGACGGTGTTTAGGACCAGTTATAGATCGTATGAATGGTTAGTTATGTCGTTCGGACTAACAAATGCACCAGCATCTATTACTTATAAAGGAAAACAGAAACCAGTTGTTTCTCTGGATGACATCTGTCCACTAAGACGTGGCAATCATATATGGCATCTAAAATCATTTCCTTTCCCACATTTCAACTTCCCTAACCGCAGTCATTTCCATTTCCCAAATCACATGTCGTGCCGCTTTCTTCTTCCTCAAAACAAATCCTCTTTCGATCTCCTTCCACCCCTTTCCTTCTGTCCACTCAGATGTTGGCACTAATTTCTTCCGTCCACCGAGTTGTTGAAGATTTCCACCATTCCAGTTTTCAAGGTTAGTACCATTGACATCCAATCTAAATTTTGGTTTTTTTCGACATCACTGCAGGGGACCGACTGCCTGTGGACCACCCCGTCCACTGACTGACAACATTAATAAACCTGATTTCCGTTTTCTCAACCCTATGCTCCGTCTTCCACGTCGCTTTAACCTTGCCTCCGTTCAGTTCACGGCGATGGTTTGTATGGTCAACCTCCCAATCGGACAAAGGTTCTCTTATTCGCTTGCACAAAGATTCGGTACTTACTGTTCGTCACTACCATCACTTTCTGAACCGTTTCCAACTTGACTGCGTTGTTCATATTGAACTACATCCCATCTGCTCCGATTGAGGTCCACCATCTGTTGTACGATGTGAAGTAGGAAATATTTATGATTTTTTTTTGTTCCCGTTACTCATAATTCCCCGGTTAATTTCTCTGCTGGATTTTTGCTTCCCCGGTTGCCACTTTTGCTCATACCAATTCTTGTAACTTCCTGTCCTTCCGTATTTCTTCTTCAACATAGTTAGTCCTTAGCATTTATTCGACCTCACTTCCAGTCAGTTAGTAGTACGTTCAGCCGATTTTGTACTTCGCCCATATATCGGCATCATACTGTTTTTACAGGCACCTGTATATATGTATATGTACATATATATATATATCTGTGTGTGTGTATGTATGTATATGTACATATATATATATGTACACACACACACACACACATATATATATATATACAGGCGTGTATATATATGTGTGTGTGTGTCTTTCTTTGTATCTATATATCTGTTCATATATATGCGTATACATATCATTATATATTTGTATACATTGATATCTAATTACCGAAAATTGGTATGACTCTTTTAATTTTTTTCATTTATTACTGGACACTTACCAATTGCAAGCTGAGTTATTTGCAGTACTGAAGCTATCAAAGTGTTGTGTTTTTTACCTGTATACTTTTCTACCAGCAGAGTTATTAACGACTTACAGACTGTTGAACTATGATCAAAATTTATGTAACAGGTGAATTTCTGTTACGGCACTTCCGCTAAATTGGTGGATTTCTGCTAAATTGGTGGATTTGGCGTACTATCTGTCCATTACCCCGAACAAGGTAATCTCATACTTTTGTTCATTTTCCATCCGTAACAGTCGTAAACGCACTACCTGGACACACACAGACATATGTATGTATTTTGTCTGTCCGTCTGTCTTTGTTTGTCTGTGTCTACAGATAGTAAATGTGTATCTGTCTACGTTTATGTGCATAAACTTTTCTGTTCTAAAGGCGTGATGCGTAGAGCAGTCCCAGTACACGCGCTGTCAAATTCGGTGATCCTGTTGTCCTGAGCGTGGTTCTGTTAGAAAAAATATGAACAATTACAAAAGAGACGGATGTTAATTCATTTATTTTAAAAAATTAATAACGAAAATGAACAACCATACAAACATTTGTACTATGCACACTTGAATTCGCATGTATGAATTCCTGTACTTGAAGAATTTCGCTGAATGCAGGTGAAAACAATTTTTTCATAATCTATAAAAAAATTACCAAAATTAGTACCCAACTAGCAGTATTGGAAAATTTGGTATTCTTTGTCAATTGAGTTGGAAAATTGACCGTCATAAGTTAGTATGTAGGTTAGTAGTTGTACTACAAAAATTTAAACGCCTTCTGTGCAATAAAATTTCAATCCCTGTACAGTCACAGTTAGTGAAAAAATGAACCTGTGTGATGAATTTACGTGCAAATAACCACTGCATTGTTGTTCACCTGCAATCTCTGATTTGTTTTTTTATCTAACTCGCTAATACGATTTTCAGACTCAAATCATTGCCACTGTCGCTCATACCAATTCGCTGATATGATGTTTTTACATACACACATATCTCTGTATATGTATGGACGTAAGTATGTATCAGTATATATATATGTATATGTATATATATACATATCCGGTTCAATATAAATGTATACATAGATATCTAATTCCTTTAAATGGTAGGACTTTTTAATTTTCTTTTCGGTTATTACAGGGCAGTCACTAATTACATGCTGAGTTGCTTCCAATAACTCAGTTGTCAAACTGCAGTGTTATCTAAGCTCAGAGTTTTTTATGAACAGAGTTATTACTGATTTACAGGATATTGAATTTTGGTTGAAATTTATGTAACAGGTGAATTATTGGTATGGCAGTTCTTCAAATTTGGTACATTTGGCATGCTATTTGTCACCTATTCTGACCAAGGTAATTTGAGCTACATCTTTACTGTGCGTGCGTTATATTTGTACACACCCATGCTACAAACATAAGTGTACACACACATGTATATATGTGTGTGTATATACTCTGTCTGTTTGTATGTGTAACAACCTAAAAAATTAGAGTAGTAATAATTAATTAAAAAATTAATTGAATAATAAAATTGGGTTGGAAAATTGTCAGAATTGAGCCATGGGAGTTTCACCATGGGCCCGTGGTAATTTTCTAAGCAATTTTCTTTTACAACACTCACGTGACATAATTTAGTTACAGTTTAGTATTCGTCTCCATAATTCTTCATTTCGATTTGCATCCCATCGTCATCGTTCATGCAAGTATGTTTACTCCCCGCCCCTTTCTGTTTACTTAATCTATATTTTCTGGTTGTATAATTCATTTGAACATGAAATGCTAATTCACATTGTTTACAATATAGTACCAGTCCTAAAAGTTCATATTTATCTCTATCTTTCATTAATCATAGCCCTTTACAGTTCTCTACCATGAATATTACTGTTGTAGATTATGTTGTTGATGAACTTTCACAATAACAATCAGTTCAATATTTGAAGTTATAAGTACTGTTTTATCATATCTTTACTTTTTAGTAACAAACTCCTGCTTCAAACTTTGTTTTCCACGTGATCCATACATATTGGGAGGCGGTTTCTGTACTACGCCTGGTTTTACATTACTACATAATTACTCGGTCTCAAACAGCCTAATATAGACATTGTATAGGTCTTTCTTTGGTATTTTTTTGGTGCGATGGAAAATAAAATTTCTGTGTGCCACAGTAATTGCCAACTATTGAAAATGATTGAATCATAAGCCTGAAACTGTAAATTTGGAGGGCATATTCCCTATGAAATCTTCTGAGGTCATTATAAAGTCTGTAAGTGACATATCTTCACATATCTTATATGGTCCCACTACTTACATATTTCACTTTTCGCTGTATTTAATTAGCCAGTAAGGATGCACTATAATTACTTCCCTTTTCATTTTCATCTATGATTTTTATATCAATATCAGTTTGTACTGTTCGTTACCCTTTAATATTACAGTCTTCTGAATAAAGTATGTATGGGTTAATAGTTAATACATTATCCGGTGTTATATAATACATATTTAACAATCTATGTTCTACAATTTCAATCGGTTATTTTTTCTTTCTTGCTTTTAATTCTTCCATTTAATAAGAATGAAGTGCGGCTTTTTAAAGAACAATGTTTCTTCGTGGAAATTGATAAAGTGACATCTTTATCCATAATAGCCTTGAAATAATGAACAATTTGAGTGAAGAATTAGAGTTGATTACAATTTGAAAAAAGATTAGAGTCTCTAAAGATTGTAGTTTCTGGAAGTAATATGTTTGAACTTTTTTGTGTCACATTGCAAAATTTAATATCGTTAATAAAAATTTTTATTCGAAGTTTTTTCGCCCCCACTTCAAATATGTCATTATGATCACGCAATCTTGCATTAATAAATTATATTACAGTTAGTATATGTTCAAAAGTAGATTTTACATTGAATTTAGGATTAATAAGTCAGACAGTAACAAATTTAATTCTTATAATTTATGGTTATTTTGTTAACAATTCTGTAGCGATTTTTATTGTAGCAACATGCAGAAATCTAATAAATTTTATTAAGTTATATACTTAACAGGTGCTATGAAATAAGAAACGAGCGATGCACAAAGAGCTAAGAACGAATAGAATCTAAACAAAACTGAAGCACGAAAAGCTCAAAAACTTGCAGCCATTGTAAGACAATTTTACCTTCACTTTGTGCAGTATATAGTCCACTATTGTTTGACCAATACAGTTAATACACATATTGTATAACAAGCTTAGTGCGCACGACATGGAGGGAAGGTAAATTTGTGTTAGAGTTTGGGGATGTTTATTACTAAATTTCTTGCACCTGTGGTTGATCTTTTAGTGATGTATGTTGTGAATTATTGCATACGCAAGTTGAAGTGAAGTATTAAAACCAAGTTTGATAATTTCTCCATACTCTCATATATTGTATTATTTAAAACCAAATTTGATACCTTTTCCATATTCTTATATTTTGTATTATTCTTTTCGATAGTTGACTAGGAGATGAGTGTTGTTTACCCTCGCTCCATATTCACAATTATCACATGTCTTATACACACTCGAATGTTTTTATTGCTGGTGTATACTATCCGAAAACAGTCGCAATTGCGCCAGAACCATATGTTCATACATTTAACACATGGCAAAGTAAAACCTTATTAATTTATTAAAACAACTATGCTATAATCAACTTACAAATTATTATATATGTATATGCTCATTCTTAAAAACTACAATTGCGCCAGAACCATATGTTCATCTATGAGCTAGCTTGGTAGGACATGAAATGAATGTACAACGGAGCAAGCTACAGGAGTGCCATTAAAGAACAATTAGAATGGATTGAAACTGAAGAACATAATGAATGATTAGCGGAATGAGCAATCGCATGGTGGACCAAGCTATGGGGCAGTAGAGAAGATGGCTGGATAAAAAGCTGCACAGGTTAACAATTAATACTTATTATTCTCTTCTCCATCATTTCAATTGTTTGCCATTTTTTTGGGTTTAGTCACGTCCATGGATTATTCCTTTCATATACATAACTCTCATTACTTCAATTTTCCTATGAAATTTTCAGGTAATACTTTTAAATTTACGTCTCTGTTTAATATTATGAAACATGGCATGGTGGATTCATTGAAATCATTGGGTATTTTTAGATGCGAAGTCTAATGATTTGGATCTGATAGGTTCAACGCTTTTAAATTTTGAATTTTCTTCCTTCCATCTTCTAATAAACAATTTGTATGAGATGGAACATGATAGGAACACTGAATTTTCTACGATGGCTTTTTGAACGAATGAAAGTTTGATTGTACTATAAGTACTAACTAATGATAGTTTAGGTTCTTCCGTACAATGTTTTAATTTAGTTACAATGTTTAAACTTCAAGCATTCTTATTTTGTATTAGTTATGGGATAGTTCAAAATGTGCGAAAGCTCCTTTTAGTGGAAAGAAAAGATGTGAAGTTCACAAGGCAACGCTTTATATAAGATTGGAATTATCCGTGCATTTTCTTTTCATAGTTCGTGTTTAGATTATTCTTTCTGAAACTTATCTCTTATACTTATCTATTCAACATAGTTCGCATATTCGAAACTGTTTTCTATTTGACTATTTTAATGATTACAGAAAATGCCATATGAATTCAAAGGTCAAGAAAACAATTTAAACATTTAGAACTAATAGTGATATCATTATTAACTCTAATAACATAAGATTAAACATCTAGATCTTAGTGGAGTGTATGATTACTACCGAAGATTCTATTTGAAAGTTTAATGTTTTTTCTACATAAATTATTTGATACAATTATGTTATAATAATTTTAGTTGTTTCTCTTACTAGAATCACCGGCTGGTGATTTTTCGTAATATCCATAACATGGTTAGAAATATGGAAGATAGTTTGACGGGAGGGTTGGGATCGCGAAAATGTAACATGTCCATGATTTTAATGAATTGTCTTTATATTATTCATTGATCAAATTTCAGCAAGATGACAGTAGCGCACTTGTAAATTAAATAGCCTTAGAGTAGTCCATCATCATTTCTCAAGGGTATAGTACTTGGTTTCTGTTCGATTATTTGTTAAGTTATTACATGTACTATGTTGATTAATAAATATGTAACAACGGTTATGGTGACGATTGAGTTTCTATTCATGTTATCTCTTGAACCAATATCCACCTAAGATGTAACAGTATTCAACTCCAAATCTTCTTTGTTCCGGAACATTGTGTTTGGAATTTTGATTCAATGCTTGCTTCCAGTGATAATAGATTAATGGTTATTTATTTATTTTTTAGATATTTGATATAGAGTAATTACAAAAAAATGCGTTAAGAAGCATTTTAAAATAATATGTTTCATTTATCTTCCCGAAAGTTTTATTTTAAGAAGCGGATAGTTTTTGTACTATAAGCGCAGACTATGTAAACGTTGAATTTCAGTGTCTTCTACACAATGTAGTACCTACTTGGAAGATGAAATATGTATCCTTGCTTCCCACATAACAAAACATATTATTTGCATATGTTATTGATGATTTTCTTTCTTTTTCTTTTTTTCCTTTTTTTTCGACAAAATTATAGATTCCTTTCAGAACCAGTACAACACTACATAACTAAACAATTTTGCTTCATAGGTTGTCAGAAGGGCTAACAAACTAGATATAAACCTTTTAACTGACTTTATTTATTAAAGTAAGACAATAAAGTATTTTAATTTGTTGAAGTATTTTACATTACCGTTTAAAATTTTCATATTTCTATGTCAAATTGCTTTATTTTTGTATATGTGCTTTCTGTAATTATGGAAAAATAACTATTGCTTCCTTCTACTAACATACTTGCATTAGTGCCACGTACGTGTGGATGGGTGGGAATAAAAGAGGAGAATATCCAACACCTGCAAATAACAATAGAGTTAATAATCATCCAACACTTCTTCTCTTTATAGGTATGATGACAATATGGTATGAAATTAGTTATGGTTCCATCTTCTATGCGTTGGCCATTGCAAAACACAAAGTACATGCGAGACATGCTATAAGGACTGGGAGTTTGCAAATAAAGATTTTGTCAATGAAGAAGCATGTTACTGTGCTATCTATGAAGAGGCATGAGATATGAATTGTCAAAACACAATGAGGATTTGAAGGTGAGCAATTGTTTTCCATTGAAGATGAATCATTTTCCAGTTGGAAAATCTGAATACTGGTCACATTTCAATGTAATCAAAGCACATGTTATGGGGAGTCTGAGGCACATTCAGTGGTATGAGGTCGCACAAGACTTATATATCCATACTTTGATGATGACGACGCAATGTACCTCCAACTAAGATTACCGGGGACATATAAGACAAGCAAATTCTATGAGATAATGAGTACTGTAATAGGGTTAATAATGACAGAGAATAGTTCACAACGAAGGATTTCTTCACACATTCTTATGTTGTATACTGTAAATATATAAGGGAGATTTATTATAAAGGACAAAATATCCAAATAATTTATCCTCAAGGACACATGCCTATAATTTTATCCTCAAGGACAGGCCCAAAGTCCATTTTTTCTCAAATGCACAAATCTCTCTTCCCCGTGCCCATTCAATCCCGTTTTCAGCTCCGGCCACCTTATCCCGCTTCAACGCCACCTCCTCACCAGCGCCGCCACCTCCTCACCAGCGCCACCATTGCCACCTCCTCCTTCACCCGTTTTGGAGCAACCACCTCGTGCCACCTCCTCTACCCGTTTTGTGTTCACCATCACCGCAGCGTCACCTCCTCACCAGCGTCGTGCAACCCCATGTCACCTCCTCCGCCCGCCAACGCCACCCCCTCACCAGCACCATGCTCTTAAAAGCTGATACTGATACCAGTTTTTAGGTATCAGTTTTGAAATTTTAGGTATCAGTTTTGAAATTTTAGGTATCAGTTTTGAAATTCCTTCTGATGCAAACCCTGCCCATCGCTTCCAAATACCACACATTATACCACCACCTTCACCGTTTCGTCAAACCAACAACCCATCAGAAATTTTCCACCACAAATCCATACTATTTCCTAAACCACCACAAATCCATACTATTTATTTTATTAAAACCGATACCACATCGCATACAAAACCGATACTGTGTTATTTTATTAAAACTGATACCACATCGCATACAAAACTGATACCCAAAAACTGATACTGTGTTATTTTATTAAAACTGATACCACATCGCATACAAAACTGATACCCAAAAACTGAACACAATAGAATGATTTCCATCCTCTCGTCATCGCTTCCTCCTTCGTCCACGGCCTCCTTCATCGTCTTTTCAAAATCCTCACTGACGTGCTTGATCTCCATCCCTAACTTTTCACGGTCGCTCTCCGCTTCCTCGCGTGCTCTTTTCTTCTCCGCGAGCTCCTTCATCTCAGATTTTTTCATTGACTCCATCTTCTTCTGAATTCGCCTCTCGAGCTCGAACTCCGTGCGCAGGTCCTTGATTTCTGCCAAGGTGTTGTTGAGATCTGAGAGGTCGACGTCTCGGTCGGAGTTTATTGGGTTGGAGAAGGAAGCGATGGTGTGGGTTTTGTAGCAAGATCTGGAGTTGGAGAGGCAAGTTGCAGTGATTTGTCCTTGAGGATAAAATTTTAGCGGGCTGTCCTTGTGATTAAAAAAGCCCTGATTTTTGTCCTTCACGATAATTCCCTCAATATATAATGTGTTTTATATCTTATTCAGAGTAAAGAATATTATTTTTGAAAACTGGTCAAGCCAAACATTAGGAGTAGTGAATTTTGTTGTTGTGTTACATCTTATCCGACTTACGGATTCAAATTGTGTGGTCTATGCATCTCCTGTCCTGATGTGCCAATTCAGTAGTTACTTAAACATAATTTATATTTTGCAAAAAGATCCATAATAAAGAGAGTGGACATTTTTATAATGTTTTGAAGGATTTCACTTATTGGAAAGTTATGAACATAGTAAGAGGAAAATTCAAGAATATTTGAAATCTTTCCGTAGATTCCATAGTTAGAACAAGAGCGGGCAACCAATATTACAGAATTCACCTATTCATACTAGCAAAAAGTTTCTTAATTTATGTAATGATAAATTTTAAATTACGCATTTTGTGGTAATAATATATTTTTCTAATTAATTTCATTGAAGAAATTATTCATATATTTAAAGATAATTTATTTCGATTTTTATGAGTGGTGACTTCAAACTAACACCAACTGTAAGGATGATTGTGCATATCAGTTTACTCATGTATTTTTTGCTTGCTTCATGGATCATATAGCCCTGTTATTGGGTATAACAAGAATGCTAACATAATTGGTCACACTGGATGTGGTTATGCTCCTTTTTTATTTATTATTGGTCAGTTATTAATAGTGGATCCTACACTTAAAATAAGTGAAAAATAAAAATTGGATCTAAGCAAGATGGGTCAAGCATAGACGACCACAAAATTCCAGCAATTTTGTTTAGCAGCCTTCTATCTATTAAGATATATAAATTAATTTTCTTTATGTCCACGACGTACATATTGTTAAATACATTACTTAATATTTTTAAAATATATTCATCAATGTTAGTGACTGAACTGAGTATATCTTATTCTAAGGATTAATAGGAGCTACATTATGATTATAAATCCATATATTTTGATTTTGTTTGCGGCAAACTTCACGAATTGTAGTGCATGGAAAATATATGTAAACAAATTAACTGTCTCCTACTGAGTTTGATACAATGGACATGACTTTGTAATTTTGATCAAAATAAAATACTAAAAATATTTTCTTTTTTGTGTAATGAGTATTGGTTTAATATTTTTTTTTTTGAATGAGTTAAAAGGTTCCAAATGTTTTCAAAATTTGCATGGAGATTTTTGCATGTACGCACATGGAGAGAAGAGAGGGAATGAAATAATTTTGTCTATATAACTTGACCAAATGTAAGAAATGGTTGGATATACATCTTATTTCTTATTACTCTTTTGCAGTTATGTATTAGCAACAAAGGTTTTAGTTTTGACAATTTTATATTTGCATGTAATAGTTGCATGTTAGTTGGCATCCTCTTAGATGCTATCTTGACTTTTCATAAATTCTAAACTATTTATCAATACAAACTATATTTAATTCTTCTAAACACTATAAGCTGCAAGTGATAAAGGAAAATGGGAGTATAGTTCAAAAAATCAATCCAACTATAGTTCATACATGAAATAGCCAATAATTTACAAGACACTACGTATGCCCTACAAACTTGCGAGCCGTATCTGGGCCAACCTCTTCCATATAAATTACATAATGTAATTACATAATACAAACAAATAGTTTTTGAAATAACATTCACTTGTATCTCACACATACCAGATTATGTGAATAAGACTACCACCTCCTGTTCCAAGTGTTTTCTTGCACTAAGTTCCAGACAGAAGTTCTCCCTTTTCTATTCTAACAACAGTATCACCGGGAGTAATATATCCTGTTTGTGTCCACATGCCAACTTGAATTTTTTTATAAGGTTTATCTGCTTTGGGATAAAAGGTTGAAGACTTGCTTCCAGTCCAGAGGGGTTTAGGCTTCAAAATGGCTAGAGCAGGTACTTTACCATCAAAGTCTTCCCACCACATGAAGATATTCATTAACACATCCTGCCACAAATGAAATATGATTGCGAACATTTCTTACCAATTATAGTACATGATATTCAAATGTCTTTCCACCTGTCAACCAAAAGTATTCAGCATAATTTATATAAACTTAAAAAGTTGAAAGGATGAAATCGTAATGAATGGGTATATGCTGGAACAACCTAGGTGCTAGATTGATGTAATATTTCATGTAGGTTTTTGAGAAATATTTTTTCTATAACCTATAAGCAGTGTAAGTATTTTAGTTATGATTAAACCTTGGAGACCTATGTACAGATAGAGTTGTACACGTGTGTAAATTGTATGTATTCTCATCAAAGTAGGAGCTGTTTTGAATAAACAGTGCAAATAGGCTTTTGGAAGAAAGAAACATCAGGTTAACAAAAAAGTGAGTGTTAATGGGTGGTCATAATAGTTGTGCTTTTCCCTAGATTTCTATCCAGCCGCTGTATTCTAACAGCTGTTACCAGTACACAATCGTGTTAAAGGGTGATTATATGGTATGTCATTAACAAAAATAATTAAGCTTATTGAAATCTTATTGACTGAATAATCATGACTAGAAAATAAAATCAACAAGTTATATAGTTATGATCAAGTTTATAATGGAAGAAAGAGCATGAATTTCACAAATTAAAAAAAAAATTACAGTCTCTATTCACTTCCTTAAATACGTAAACATAATATAATTTAAGGTAAACACAATTTAAGGTGTTTCCATTAATACCTAATTATTCACTTTATTTGATCCAGTTTTTGTAGCATGTTTATGGGACCGTGTAATTTTTTTCCTGCCAATTCGTCATATCGTCATATTTATGAGGCCTCCATAATTTTAGGCTTTAAACACTTGCATAGTATGCAAATTTATTGGGGTGGAACTGATTGTGACGTTTTATATTTAAATACAAATAATGATTAATATAGTGTATTTCATTTCCTTTGCAGGTGTACGATAGGAAGGAAGTTGAAAGTGAAGCAATGGATGAAGAATTTTCTCCAACTCAATAGCTGAGTACCGGGTGTTAAATAAGGAAAGCTTCATGGAATGAATATTCTCCTTTAATTCGTCATGTAACATTCAAATACTGATCAATAGGCGTTATTTCTAACGATTTCATAAGAGTCAAGTCCTTAGTATAATTTTGCCTTTTCTCTTTTAACAACAATTTACTAAAATCACCCTTATTGATAATTATGCTAATAAAGATAGTCTTTGGTAATAGCTTTGCTGATTATTTCTCACTAATACTATGTTTTAGAACACGCACCATTATCCTGAAAATGAATAGTTACGTGCATTTAATTCTTTTATTAAGGTATTGTGAATCATATTTAATTCTACCTTTAATAACAAGAAAACATGGGACCTAAATTTTTAGTAAATGAGTTTAATTGGTAGTGGTTTTTTCTTCTACTTATAAAGCATATTTTCTCAATGAATCCAAATATTCACGCTTACTTACCATTAAGGATTAGAATCATTTTGTAAAGGCATCATGTTATCCCTATGTGGCATGTACAATATTTACAGGTTTGACCTACAGAATTGCATAAATATTAATTTTCATACATTGAAGTTGAAATAACACACAATTTAATTAGTTTTACAATATTGATACCGGTGGAACTCTTAAAAGTTAAAACGCAATAATTAATTTTTGAGTTATTTTAACAATAATGCATTTTTACCTCCACTCTTTGTCCATTATAATAGTGATATAGTTTCTAAATTTAAGGTTGAAATACCCATTTCAATATAGCTATCTTAAATTTAGCTAGAGTAAAATTTATTTTTTAAATTTCAATATTATAATCCCAAGCAGAGCGATCCATATTTGTTTTGTCATGTCGATTGTAATCGAATTCCGTTGTCTCTCAATTTATTGCTTTCATTGGTAATTTACTTTATTGCATATTTGTTTATGATTTGCAAAGAAATTTTGTTGTTTTGAATTTAAATTTTCAATAAACATGGTTAAAACAGGTAAAAAAAAGGTGACAAGGATAATTTTGTTATACTTTTGACCCTGTATATGCATACCCAATTTCAACCTAATTTCAAGGTTGAAATAAAATTTACCTTGATGATTATGTTCATTATACATTGTTTAACTTAGCGCGTTTAACAATTGCTATGTTGATTTTCATTGGTTTCAGATGGTATATACTTGAACAAAAATTACTTTGCAACGAATTTAAAAGTTTTGTACATTTTTATATTACCATGATGTCAAAATATGTATCGCTAAACAAATTTCATGTTGGTTCATTTTTTTAGTTTTTGTTGGTTATATAAAGTATATGCAATAAACAGTACATATGCAATCAATTTAGGAAAATATCCCAAGCTTCATTTTAATTTTAGGACAGTGTAAAAAATTATACACACATTATCGCTAGCTTCAACATAGTATATTTGAATATTTTATCGGTTGTTAATTTCTTGGTCATGCATAATATTATTCTCATAAGCTCGAACCAAAAATAAAAAAAATAAAAATACCAAGAATATGTACAATTATTTATATTGGCGTACTGAATAAAAATGATAAATTCAACATTTTAAGCATTTAAACATTGGACAATATGACTTAGGTTTCATTCATTTATTGAATAGACAAGAAACAAGCATTCATTAAAAACGAATTTGGGTAACAAAAATAGAGTATATAAATAAGAAACACTAACCAATTCAAATATACCAATCATACAATCATGTCATGACACAAAAATGGTTATTTACACTGCCCGTGTGCGTAGCACGGGCCACGCACTAGTTCTTTATGGATTTGATGAACCGAGTTTTCCGAGAGCATTTAGATAGGTTCGTATTAGTTTTCATAGATGATATCTTGATATACTATAAGGATGAAAGAAAGCATAAAGTTCATCTTAGAGTGGTTCTTGAGACGCTGAGGCGGCATCAGCTAATGACAGAGTTTTCGAAGCGTTATTTCTGGAAGAAGGAAATGAAGTTTTTTGGTCATGTAGTCTCAGAGAAAGGTTGTCAGTAGATCCGACTAAGATTGAAGCAGTGAATAGTTGAAGAGATCCAAGACAGTGACGGAGATAAAGATTTCCTTGGGTTAACTGGTTATTATCGGAGATTCGTCACGGATTTTTCACGAATGGCAGCACCGATGACCAAGCTAACGAGAAAGGATGTGAAGTTTGTGTTGAACGATAAGTGTGAGGAAGCATTACAGAGTTTGAACACATATTGACCCATGCACCAGTTTTAGTTGTACTAGAAGGGAATCAGGATCTAGTGGTTTATACATATGCATGTGGAACGAGATTAGGATTTATGCTAACGCAGAGAGGTAAAGTGATTACCTTTGTTTCTTGACTACTTAGACCGCATGAGGTCAGATATCCGACGCATGATTTGAATTGGCTGCGGTGATTTTTGAATTGAAGGTGTGGAGACATTGCCTTTTGGCGGAGAGGTTTGAGTTATATACAAATCATAAGTCACTGAAGTATTTGTTCTCTCAGAACGAGCTGAACATGAGATAGCAGAGGTGGTTTTATTTTATTGCCGCTCATGATTTTGGACTAAGTACACACCAGGGAAAGGCAACAAAGTTGCAGAAGCACATAGTAGGAAACATAAGAATGCATTGTTAGCTATGATTGCTGGGTGGAAATATTTGGAAGCTTTAGTAGATTGCAAAATGCAGTGGGGTTCTGATGTAACACACCATTTTTTTGTGACATTATTTAAGATATTTAGTTAGATAAATTAAATTAAATAATGTTTTGATTATGGATTGAGATTTGTAATTAAAGATTAAGTGATAGCCGAGCCATATTAATGGGTAAATAAATGAATTAATATGAATTTATATGTTAGGAAATAGGGAAGGGAAAAATAGGAAAATGATTATACTTACACCCTAAATCCTTAGGAAATCAAACAAACGTTCATTCCGTTTTTCCTCAAGTAAAGATCATTATAATGCCGGCCACCATTTTCAATCTCAAGAAAATAAAGCTAGGTTTTTCAAAAGGAAGAGGTAAACCAATTAATCAAGATCAAATCTCACATCCTAATTACAAAGCTAAGGTGAACAATATCTACATCTCATTTTCTAAATGATTTTGGTTTTAAGGTGAAATCCAAATTTATCTTGCATGATTTAGCCATGTTTTTGAAGAGCAAAATGTTTATATATACGTGTTTATGACTTATGCTTGTTGATGTAGTTTTATGACATGTTTTGAAGTGAAAACCCTATTTAATGACATCTAAACACCTTGCGGTTTTAGATACAGACCAAAAATGTAATTTTAGAGACAGGGTTCAATTTTCATAATTTTTTGAATTAATGCGCGTTTTATATTAATTTTCTAGTGAAGAAAATGATTTATCGGGTTATAAATTATTTACGGCCAAATAATTAATTATTTGGGTTTGAAATTTATATATGTTAGAAAACATAATGAAAAGGATTTTCTTGAATTTTAGTAGAATTTTCCAAAGAGTTTTGATGAATATGTAAAATATTTAAGGTATGGGACATAAATGCTTTATATATTTAATTAAAGAGAAGGGACATTTTAAAAATGATTTAAATAAATAAATTATAAAATTATGGTAGTACTTTTAGAAAAGAAAAGTTACCAACTAATAAGAGTTTGAAAAACAAGGCAGGTTAGTTAAAAAGTTTACTTAAAATGGTTTAAAATCAGAAATTCATATTAAAAGTATGTTTCGGCTATTTTGGTTCCGCCCAGGTAGCTTCCGACTAAACCCTCCACCACCTTCCTCAAACCAATGCACATTGTATCAACCTCTTAGTACACAATGAATTGGAAAAAGGAAGGAGGAAGGAGACGTAACCAAAAGGGTTCCGAAGGGGGCTGAAGCGCCTTTATGCTTTAAAAGAGAAAAGCGCCTATTTTGCTTTTGACTAAGATGCTTTCGACTTTGTTGGCTTCCGACTAGGTCAACTGATTTTAAGAAAAGGTTTTAAGGTTGCACCTTTGTTCTAAGTAATAGCTTTCGACTAAATATACTTTCGACTAAGTCAATGGTTTTAAAGGTTGGTTTCGAAACAGTTGTACCTTTTTTTTAAATTATTGCTTCTGACAATGTCGAAGCCCCTACTGTCGCTATCTACCTTTCGAAACAATGCTTTTGAAGGGGACAGTTTTGTTTTATAAAAACCCTGCCGCTTCTCGAATGCTTTCTAAAGTGGGTGGTATCGACACCTTCACGTTCGTACTTAAGTTATAGCTTTCGAAAGAGTAAGCTTTCGACCCAGTTGCTTGTGACCCTTAGTGATTTTTAAAGAATGACCCAAAGGTTTTGACAAGATAGTGTTGAATGATTTCGAAATGTGTTTTTCCACATGTTTTAAATTGAACCCAAGTGCTTTCGAAAGGTTTGAGTTTCAAAGGTTTAATGCTTTTGAAAAGTTTTGAAAGTGGTTTCGAAGGGGTGTTCCCAAGATGGTTTCGAAGGAGCCGAAAGATACTATTTTCTAATGGTTTCGATAGGTCTAAAGGAAAGATTTTTCCAATAGTTTTGAATAAGTTTAAAGGAAAAGTTTTTCCTATGGTTTCAAGTGGTAATGTTTTATGGTTTTAAGGAGAGATGTCTAAGGTTTTTAGCTTTCAAAGGAAAAGGGATTTCAATGTTTTCAAAAGGTTATATGAATGGTTTGGAAAGGAAGATTTGGCCTTTCGGCCTAGATGAAGAAAGGGTTTTACATGGTTTCGAAAGGGATACTTTTAATAGGATCGAAAGGAGTGCTTCCAAATGTTTAAAGGTTTTCATCAACAAAGATTTGAGTAAATTATATATAGCATGGCGAGCTGATTTTGAATAAAGCATAAAGTATAATGTTTTCCTTGTTTAGTTTTCATTTAAAAGGTTTTAAATCAATTTCAGATGAAAAGGTTTTCGAGAAAAATTATGTGAAGTATCCCTAAGTGAAATGACTTAGATATTAGAATACCAGATGGGACTGATATAGGGTCGCGCCGTATACATTTTCTATTGGCCTCAGCTAATTTAGTCCAAAATTCCAGTGTGTAGGGCTTTGTCATGGGTACAATTCAAATTATGATTACACGGGAAGCATATGTGTTGTATACAGATAGATTATTGGTGAGTCCGCAAAACTATTAAGATCGGGTGACCTTAGGAGATGTTAAGTTAAGGACAGACTATCCAGAAGAGAAGTATTTAATAGAAAGTTAAGACCAGACTACCCAAAGTGGTGTCTAACAGATGTTAGATTATTTTATTATATTGTTTGGTAAGCCCAAGTCAGCCAAAGGTTAGTAGTAAGCCAAGCAAAACTATAGTGTTCGAACAGATAGTCCGTTTGTTGCCTGATATATATATATATATATATATATATATATATATATATATATGTTTACGTAATGATGCTTTAAAGTTTTAACCATTTTTTTTTGTAGGATAAAGGTTTGCAAATGAAATATTTTAAAAGGATATTAGTGAGAGGAAACCCGTTCCGCCAAGCGGTTTGGTCTCACTTAATATCAAATAACCGAGATGTATAATATTATTCACATTAGGCTTTATGTCTGACTCAAGTTTACGTTTTTCTCATTAAACTCTTGGGTGCTCAAAATTGATTTGAGTAGGATGTGGGTTAAGGCTTTATAGGATTTAGTAGGATGACGAATAAAGCTACAGGAGGTGAGCAAGAGGCTATCGGATAGCTATTAAGAGTAGAAGCTCTCTAGTTTGTTGTTTATTTCTGCTGTGTATGTATTAAGTCAATTATGACAATATGACTCTGATCATCCAAAGGGGCATCTTCATATGTCGCTCTTAGCGTATTTTGTAATATGTATATTTTGTCATTGCCTAGAAACGTTTGGGATTATGTAAATCTGAATATAGAACGTCTTTTTTGAAATATAATGGAAAATTGTTGTTTTTTCGGTGATTTGTTTCATATTCAAGTGCTTCTGATATTATGTATACCATTAACATAGTCATATTTAGTCGCCGAAAGTTAATACTATAGACGACTACAACATCTGTAATGCTTAGCTGCGGGCCTCTAGATGGGGGATGTTACAACATGGTATCAGAGCATAGGTTTATGAAATATTCAAACTAAAAATGATTTTTGAAAACATAATCCTTAGGAATTAGAGTTTAAACTGGGGTATGGTATAACGCTATAGTAATGTACTTGTATTTGCTATATATTGGTATACGCATTACCTCTAGTCTCCTATCATTATTAAGATATCCTTCTGTATCTCACGGGGCTTGAATACAGATATGGACAAAAGAAGAGGCAGAGTTAACCTAGGAGGAGAAAGCACCACTGTAAATGAAAATGCTCGACTAAATGCCAGATAAAGTCAAGGTCAGGGTCAAGCTGAGAATGTTGGTGCTGGGGTCCACAATTGTATATGGGATCCATGTATCAATTTTTCATAAACATGATGCAAGATTGAATTGCGTCCAAGGAAATGCAATGGGAGGAGTTTAGGAAGCTACGGTGGTCAATCAGTATGCTAATTCAAGCAAAGATTATGCTAGGCTTGGAGGGAAGCCATTTATCAAAACCAAAAATGCAATCGGAGTGGAAAACTAGTTGTTACACTATGATAGGATATTTGCTGATTTAGGGCTCAATGACGAGCAGAAGAGGAGGCTTTCCTTGAGACAGCTTCAAGGGGCAGCTTTGTTTTGGTGGAATAGTGTGACAAGCGTGGTAAACGAAAAGGAGATAACGTGGTCTGAGTTTAGGAGAAGATTCCAGGAAAGGTTCATGTCAGTAATGGCGTAGTCTGTCTTGATTAGGAGTTCGCTGAGTTGGAACAAGGAGAAATGTCAGTTTTGAAGTACTAGCAGGTTTGAAGAATTGGCTAGGTATGGGTATGCTACTGTTGACACAGTGATGAAATGAAATGAAATGTTTATTAGAGGTTTGAAGCCAGAGTTGGCTAGGGCTACTTTGTCGCGTATCAAAGACCCACGTGATGTAGTTGTACATATGGAATTAAGACAAGAGGAAATGTTAGCTTGTTTGGAGAAGAAGAAGAAAAAGGAGGTCCAGGTTGGGCTAGGCCAAAAGAAAAAGTTTTTCCCAAGAAGAATGCTCGAAAGGGAGGAGCAGCGAAGAAGGGAAAGTATGAGGTAGTCTGTTATAAGTGTGACAAGAAAGGCCATTATGCTCATGAGTGTCGGGCAGGTAAAGGAAAGAAGGCTGCTGAGAATAAAGGAGTTAGATGCATTAATTTTGTTAGAACAGGCACTATGAGAACCAGTGCAAAGAGCTGGCTAAAGGAGAAAAAGGCCAAGCATTTGCATTGGAGCCTGCTACTTCAAGCCCGATAGTGCAGGAGAAAGGAAAAGCAGTATTGGGAGGTACGCTTCAGATCCATGATACGTCTTTTAGCGTTTCTTTTGATACTGGTACATCACACTCTTTTATATCTTGATGTTTGGTAGATTAGCTTAAACTAAAACCCTCGTAATTAGTTAGTTCTCTAAGAGTTACAAATCCAATAGGAGGATATGTGACGCTTAGGTTGAAGTGAGACCACGTAGAGTTTGATTTGCTAGGTTACACCATTGTTTGCAGTTTGCATGTATTCGACTTTGTACGGTTTGGTATTATATTGTGTATGGATTGGTTAAGTGCGTATGATGCTAGGATATTTTGTCATGATAGAAAAATATCTCTTAGACACCCTGAATGTAGTGATCAGATAGTTTATATGGTAGAACATCCTAGTTGTGAGGTGAATGCTTTGTTGTGTGTTATGAAATTAGAAGATGAGTCGAATTGCGATTTTGTAGCTAGAGAATTCCCGGATATCTTCGAGTCGGTAGTTGGATTGCCGCTGAAACGAGCCATTGAGTTTCTGATTGATTTGGTGCCTGGAGCAGAACCGGTAAGTAGGCCGCCAAGCAGGATGACCCCTACAGAAATGAGGGAGTTGAAGGTGCAGTTGGTAGATTGGGAAGATAAGAGGTTTATTAGACCGAGTAGCTCAACTTGGGGAGCAACTGCAGTGTTTGCTAAGAAGGAGGATGGATCGTTAAGATTATGTATCGATTAGCGAGGCGTATCATCTAAAGTAGGACTTTCACATCGTAAGCTGAATGAGAAGAAGATAAAGAATCAATATCTGTTGCCAAAAATTAAAAATTTGTTTGATCAATTAAGTGGAACTAAGTTATATTCTCAGTTGGTTTGGCTACTGGTTTCCATCAACGTAGGGTGGTAGAGGATAGTATACCATTAACGGCGTTTAGGACTAGATATGGATCGTATGAATGGTTAGTTATACAACACGGACTAACTAATGCTCCAACATTCTTTGTAGACTCGATGAACTTAATTTTCAGAGAGTACTTGGTTAGATTCATTTTGTTGTTCATAGATGATATTTTGATATACTCTATGGATGACAAAGAGCATGAATTTCATCTTAGAGTGCTTCTTAAGACTTTGAGAGAACATCAGCTGAAGGCGAAATTTTCGATGTTTCATTTTCGGAAAAAGAAAGCAAAGTTTCTTGGTCATTTGGTTTCAGAAAAAGGATTGGCAGTAGATCTAACTAAGATTGAAGCAGTGAATAGTTGTAAGAGGCAAGAAACAATGAATAAGATAAGAAGTTTCCTTGGATTGGCTAGATATTATAGGAAGTTCATAAAGGATTTTTCACGGATAGCAGCACCGTTGACCAAGCTAACATGAAAGGATGTGAAGTTTGTTTGGACTGATAAGTGTGAGGAAGCATTCAAGAGCTTGAAACACTTACTACTGACCCATGCACCAGTGTTAGTGGTTCCGGAGGGAATCGGGATTTAGTTGTTTATACTGATGCATGTGGAATATGATTGGGAGCTATCCTAATGAAGAGGGGTAAAGTAATTGCCTATGCTTTTACACAGCTTAGATCGCATGAGGTTATTTATCCAACACATGACTTCGAGTTAGCTGTAGTTATTTTTTCTTTGAAGGTGTGGAGGCATTATATTTTAGGGGAAATATTTTAGCTTTATACGTATCCTAAGTCGTTGAAGTACTTGTTCTCTATGAAGGAGCTGAACATGAGACAGTAGAGGTGGTTAGAGTTTTTAGCTGCTTTTGATTTTGGAATAGAGTACACACCAGGGAAAGGCAACAAGTTTGTAGATGCAATTAGCAAAAAAATCAGAATGTAGTGTTAGCAGTGATTGCCGAGTGGAATGATTTGGAAGCATTAGCCGATTGCAAAGTGCAGTGGAGATCCGAGGCCGGTTCAAGTGGAGGATCTGCTATATTGTCTTTTTTAGAAGTCCGGCCATTATTGATTGAGAAGATTGCTTCTAAATAGGAAGATGATCCATTGTTAGCTGAAAGGATCAAGAAATTAAGGGATGGAACGGAGAACGATGACTTGAAGAACTTTAGTCTTGAATGGAGTGGGTTGCTGAGAAAGAAATGTAGATTATGTGTGCCAAATATGGGAGACATAAGGAAAGAAGTTTTGAAGGAATGTCATCGTTCGAAGTTCACTATTCATAAAAGAGGAACAAAGATTATCAGGATATGAAGAGAAGCTTCTTCTAGGAAGGCATGAAGAGGGATGTTGGCTTGTAGGTGAAACAGCGTCTAAACTATCAACAGGTGAAATCCGAACATCAAAAACCGAGTATATTGCTTCATCCATTGGATAATCCAGTATTGAAGTAGGATTCTATTTATATGGATTTCATAGATCGGTTCCAAGATCTAGTAGAGGAAATGAAAGTATATGGGTCATAGTGGACAGGTTAACCAAGAGTGCCCATTTTATCCCTGTTTAGTCAAATAGGACGACACCTATTTTAGCGAAGCTATTTATGAAGAATATGGTTAGACTGCATGGAATTCCTAGTAGTATAGTCAGTGATAGAGATTCCTTATTCACCAGTGAGTTGTGGAAGGGTCTATAGGAAATTTTAGGAACAAAGCTCAAGATGAGTACCTCTTACCATCCACAGACTGGTGGGCAAACGGAAAGGGTTAACAAGATCTTCGAGGACTTGTTAATAGCTTGTGTATTGGATTTCATAGGTTCATGGGAACACCATCTTCATCTACTCGAGTTTGAGTAGAACAACAGTTATCAGACTAGCATTGGGATGGCACCATTTGAGTTTTTATATGGAAGACCATGTAAATCACCAGTTTGTTGGTTAGAGATCGGAGATAGATTAGTACTAAGTCGAGATTTAGTTAGAGATGCCATAGAAAAGATTGAGTTGATAAGCACGAGATTGAAGGAAGCTCAATCTAGGTAGAAGTGCTATGCAGATAGAAGATGGAAAGATTTAGAGTTCTCTGTAGGAGATAATGTTTTCGTCAAAATATCGCCGATGAAAGGTGTTATTAGGTTCGAGAGAATAGTAAATTTAGCACCAAGATTCGTCGGACCATTTTCTATTTTTGAAAGGATTAAGAAATTCGCATATAGAGTTAAGTTACCGAGCAGTTTGGTGGGTGTCCATGTAGTTTTCCATGCATCTCATCTGAGGAAGTGTGTTAGTGATCCAGACACTACTATAGCACCGACTGTGGTAGAGGATTTTGTAGTGGAACAAGATATGATTATAGTTGCGAAGTCTATCGGGATAGTCGAGAGAGATGAGAAGAAGTTGAGGAACAAGACAGTCGGATTAGTGAAAGTCAAGTGGAGTGATGATGCTAGAGACTATACTGGGGAGACTAAGAGCAAGATTAGAGAGGCTTATCCTAATTTGTTTGAAGGTATGTTATATTTTTGATTGTTTTTTGTGTTCCTTATTGTACTTTCGAGGAAAAGATTCTTTAAGGTGGGGAGATTAAACACCCCATATTTTTAGTGACATTATTTAGGGTATTTAATTAGATAAATTAAATATAATAATGTGTTGATTACGGATTGATATTTTGATTAAAGATTAAGGGGTAGCCACGCCATATTAATGGATAAATAAATGAACTAATATGGAGTTATGTGTTTTAAAATAAAGCAGGGAAAAATAGGAAAATGATTAAACTTATATCCTAAACCCTTAGGAAATCAAACACACGTTCATTTCATTTTTTCTCAAGTAAAAATCGTTCTAAGGTTGGCCACCATTTTCAATCTCAAGAGAAGATAAAGCTAGGTTTTTCTAGAGGAAGAAGTAAACCAATTAATCAAGATCAAATCACACATCTTAATCACAAACCAAAGGTGATTAATATCTACATCTCAAGTTTTCTAAATGATTTCGGTTTTATGGTGAAATCCGAATTTATCTTGCATGATTTAGCAAAGATTTTGAAGAGCAAAATGTTTATATATATGTATTGATGATTTATGCTTGTTCATACAGATTTTATGACATGTTTTGATGAGAATACCCTATATAATGACATCCAAATGTCTTAAAATTTTAGATATAGACCAAAAATGTTATTATAGGGATGGTATTCAGTTTTCATATTTTTATGAATTAATGTGGGTTTTATATTAATTTTACAGTGAAGAAAATGATTTATTGGGTTATAAATTATTTACGGCAAAATAAATAATTATTTGGGTCTGAAATTTATATATTTTAGAAAAAATATTGAAAACTATTTTCTGGAATTTTTGTATAATTTTCCAAATAGTTTTGATGAATATATAAAATGATTTAAGCTATGGGACTTAAATGTTTTATATATTTAATAAAGGAGAAGGGGCATTTCACAAATGATTTAAATAAATAAATTCTAGAATTACGGTAGTACTTTAAGAAAAGAAAAATTAGAAACCAATAATAGTTTGACAAACAAGGCAGGTTAGTTAAAAAGTTTACTTAAAATGGTTTAAAGTCAGAAATTTATGTTAAAAGTAGGTTTCGCCTGTTTTTGTTCCGCCCAGGTAACTTTCGACTAAGACCCTCTACCACCTTCCTCAAACTAATGCACATAGTATTAACATGTTGGTACACAATGATTTGGACAAAAGCGGAAGGTAAGAGTCGAAACCAAGGGGTACCGAAGGGGTTAAAGCGCCTTTTTTTTAAAAAGGAGAAAAGCGCATGCTTTGCTTTCGACTAAGATGCTTTCGACTTAGTTGGCTTCCGACTAGGTCAATTGATTTAAAGAAAAGGTTTTCAGGTTTGGCCTTTGTTCTAAGTAATAGCTTTCAACTAAGTCAGCTTTCGACTAAGTCAATGTTTTGAAAGGTTGGTTTCGAAATATCTGTACCTTTGTTTTTAAATGATCTTCCTACTATGTCGAAGCCTTTACTGCCGCTTTCCAGCTTTTGAAACAGTGCTTTCATAGGGGACTGTTTTGCTTTATAAGAACCCTGCCACTTCTCCAATGCTTTTGGAAGGTGGTGGTTTCAACACCGTCACTTTCCTACTTAAGTTATAGCTTTTGAAAGAGTAAGCTTTCAACCCTGTTGCTTGTGACCCTTAGTGATTTTTAAAGAATAACCTAAAGGTTTCGACAAGTTAGTGTTGAATGATTTCGAAAGGTGTTTTTCCACATGTTTTAAATTGAACCCAAGTGCTTTCGGAAGGTTTGTATTTTTAAAGGTTTAATGCTTTCAAAAGGTTTTGAAAATGGTTTTGAAGGAATGGTTCCCCAAAAGGTTTCGTAGAGTCGAAAGGTACTATTTTCCAATGGTTTCGAAAGGTCTAAAGGAAAGGTTTTTCTAATGGTTTTGAATAAGTTTAAAGGAAAGGTTTTTCATATGGTTTCTAAAGGCAATGTTTAATGGTTTTAAAGAGAGATGTCAAAGGGTTTTTGCTTTCGAAGGAAAAGGGGTTTCAATGGGGTCGAAAGGTTATATGAATGGTTTCGAAAGGAAGATTTGGCCTTTCGGTCTAGATAAAAGAAAGGGTTTTACATGGTTACGAAAGGGGTACTTTTAAATGTTTAAAGGTTTTCATCAACAACGGATTGAGTAAAGTATATATAGCACGGCGAGGTGATTTGAGTATAGCACAGAGTATAATGTTTTCCTTGTTTAAGTTTGGTTTAAAAGGTTTTAAATCAATTTCAGATGAAGAGGTTTTCAAAGAAAATTATGGGAAGGTATCCCTAAGTGAAATGACTCAGATATTAGAATACCAGATGGGACCGGTACATGGTCGTGCCTTATACATTAGCATTGGCCCTAGCTAATTTAGTCCAAAATTCCAGTGTATAGGGCTTTGTCTCTGGTAAGACTGAAATTATGATTACACACAGAAAGGAATATATGTTATTTACATATAGGTTATTGGTGAGCTCGCAAAACCATAAGGATCGGATGGCCTTGAAGATGTTAAGGATAGATAATCCGAAAGAGAAGTATTTAAAAGATAGTTAAGGGCAGACCGCCCAGCAGTGGTGTATAACAGATGTTAGATTAGTTTGTTATATTGTTTGGTAGGCCCGAATCAGCCAAAGGTTAATAGTAAACAAAACAAAACTTTAGTGTTTGGGTAGATAGTTTGTTTGTTACATGATATATATATGTATGTATGTATGTTTACATAATAATGCTTTACAATTTTAACCAGTTTTGGTCGTAGGATAAAGGTTTGCAAAGAAATGTTTTAAAAGGATATTAGTAAGGGGAAACCCATTCCGCTAAGCGGCGTGGTCTCACTTAATATCAAATAACCAAGATGTGTAGTATTATTCACACAAGGCTTTATGTCTGACTCGAAGTTTATGCTTTTCTCCTTAAACTCTCGGGTGCTCAAAGTTGATTTGAGTAGGCTGAGGGTTGAGGCTTTATAGGTTTTAGTAGGATGATGAATAAAGCTACCGGAGGGAAGCAGGAGGCTAACGAATAGCTATTAGGAGTTGTAGTTCTCAATTTTGTTGTTCGTTTTCGCTGTGTATGTATTAAGTAAATTATGACTATATGACCCTGATCATCCAAAGGTGCATCATCATATGCCTGTCTTGGCATATTTTGTAATAAGTATATTTTATCATTGCCTAGGAAACGTTTGGGATTATGTAAAATATGAATATGGAACATTTCTTTTGAAATGTAACGGAAAAATGTTGTTTTAAAATTTGTGATTAATTTGTTTCATATTCAAGTGATTCTGATATTACGGATACCATTAACACAGCCGTATTTAGTCGTGAAAGTTAATACTATGGATGACTGCAACATCTGTAGTGCTTATCATCGAGCCTCTTGATGGGGGATGTTACATTCGAGGCTGGGTGTAGCGGAGAGACTATTGTGATATCTTGTTTGGAAGTTCGATTGGTGATGATCGAAAGGATTGCTTCTAAATAGATAGAGGATCCAGTGTTAGCTGAATGGATCAGGAAGTTAAGAGATGGAATAGAGGGCGATGACTCAAAGGACTTCAGTCTTAACTAGAATGGGTGGTTGAGAAATAGAGGAAGATTATGTGTTTCGAGAATAGGAAACATATGGAAAGAAGTCATGTAGGAATGTCATCGTTCGAAGTTCTCTATTCATCCAGGAGGAAATAAGATGTATCAGGATACACATAGAAGTTTCTTCTGGGAGGTTATGAAGCGGGATATTGGCTTGCAAGTAGCAGTGCTTGAATTGCCAACAGACAAAGGTAAAACACCCAAAGCCAAGTGGGTTGCTTTAGCCATTAGACATTCCGGTATGGAAATGGGATTCCATTTCTATTTATTTTATTGATGGGTTGCCAAGGTCGAACAGAGAAAATGAAAATATATGTGTCATAGTGGACAAACTAACAAAGAGTGCTCATTTCATTCAAGTTAAATCAACCAGAACATCATACGTTCTAGCGAATTTGTTTATAAAAAATGTAGTTAGACTGCATGAAATTCCTAATGGAATAGTTAGCGATAGACATCTGTTATTCCCTAGCGAGTTTTGGAAGGGTCTACAAGAAGTTTTGGGAACCAAACTCAAAATGAGTGCTTCTTACCATCCACAGACAAATGGGAAAATGGAAAGAGTTAACAAAATCTTGGAAGAGTTGCTAAGAGCCTGTATATTAGATTTCGGAGGATCAGGGGAAGACCATCTGCATTTAGTCAAGTTTTTGTACAACAATAGTGATCAGACTAGTATTGGGATGACACCGTTTGTGGAAGGCCATGCAAATCTCCCTTTTATTAGGTGGTGACTGGGGATAGGTTGGTTCTTGGTCCAGATTTCATTAGAGAATGTGCAGAAAAGATTGAGATCATTCAAGCTAGAATGAAGGAGGCACAGTCCAGGAAGAAGAGTTATGCAGATAAAAGACGAAAATATTTAGAGTTCTCAGTTGGGGATCAGGTTTTTGGTACGGTGTCACCAATGTAGGATGTGATCAGATTCAGAAGATCAAGAAATTTGGCACCTAGATTTATTGGACCTTTCTGTATTGTTGAGAGGATTGGAAAACTCGCATATAGAGTCAAGTTACCAAGCTGTTTGGCAGAAGTCCATGTTGTTTTCCTTGTTTCTCATCTCAAAAGGTGTGTTGAGACCCAAAGACTGCTATTGCACTGACTTTGCTAGATGGCTTATTAGTATAACCATAGTTGACTATATTGAGGAAGCCTATTTGTACTGTTGCTAGAGATGAGAAGATGCTTAGAACCAAGGCGGTCAGATTAGTCGAAGTCCAATGGAGTGAAGATGATAGGGACTATAATTGGGAAGTTGAGATCAAGATTAGATATACTTATCCTGACTTGTTTGATGGTATGTTTTACGTTTTTGTTTGACTTATTGTGTGCCTTGTCGTAATTTCGAGGATGAAATTCTTTAAGGACAGGAGTTTGTATGCAACGCCCCACCTCTATGCTTACATTAGCCAATGACACTACGGAGTAATGCCATCAAGTAGCGCGAAGAATAAGGCTGTTAAGGAGCGACCATCTGTGTAATTGCTTTGTGCGAGTACCGATATGCCAGATAAAATATCGGTTTCGTGTCAAAGGGGAAATTCGACATACCGATACAAACTCAAAGCTACTACACAGTGGCTATGTGGTCTTCGGAAACAAATATAAAATAAGCATAGCACAAATAAGCCACATATATTCCTATCACAAAGGCGGAAACAGATATGAATATAACACATAGAAGTGCACATCAAAGTAGAGGCCATGTATGATCCACTACATCACAAAAGAATAGATACAGGAGCTAGACAAAAGAATAAGTATACATCAAGGAGTCTCTATCTCTAATGTATAAAAACAAAAACTACTAAGCTGAAGTAGTTAGCCAAAAGTCAGGTGGCGGACCCTGATAAGAAGTCAAGTAGAAGCACCTGAAATATCTTGGTCTGACCCGAGTATTTTTTCAGAAGGAAATAATAAATGGATCAGTTTAGCTATAAATATCATATAAAAATGAGATATAAGAAGAGATATAACAAAAACGTATGATAACATTAATGTCACACTGCGACAAGTATACATTAAACAACAACAAAATCATACAATATCTCAAGAATCTCAAAACACCAGAAAGAATGTCATATTCTTTTTTTTATTCACCAAATCATAAATATTGACAACATATCAATGCCAATTGCAAAAATTGGTGAAACACAAATTCTAGAAATCACCAATTAGAAATCCAGAAATCTTAAATGGGGAGGCCTATCACAAACGGGAGCATGAAAACTCACCAACACGTGTATCACAAACGGAACGCTATTCCATAGTCGCTAACCATTGAGCCGGTGCAACGACGTAGAATATTAATAGTACGTCCGAGGAACCTGAAACTCGAATAATTCAGAACATCGACATAGTACAGCAACGGTACGCCTGATGGACCTGAAACCCCAAAAATTCGAAATAACGACGTAGTACAATAACGGTGCGCCCGATGAACCCGATGAACCGGAACAACAATGTAGTACAATAACGGTACATCCGTTGATCCAGATAAGCCAGAACGTCGATGTAGTACAATAACGGTACATTCGATGTACCAAACATCATAAAAGAACATGGGTCGCCATCCCATAAAAATGAGACGAAACTCCAAAGAATTCATAGGTCGTTAGCCTATAAAAGAAATGAGACGAAGCTCAATAAAACGAGGTACAGTCCCCCACGTGGACAAAGAGACATCGCACACCGCTGTCTAAACCATAAAATGATCACCATTGATCAATAAAAGTGTGAATTACACTAAGCTAGTAAATAAATGAGTTTAGCTTCATGTCTCATAACCACTAGCTTAACTTAAATATTTACGAACAAATTATAGATTTCTACTCGAAAATTGTCACAAGAGTTTTAATCGAACAAGCCTAAGAATTAACCAACAAAGTAATCGCAAGGAATTCATACCACTTGTTTTGCTAAGTCATTTAGTTAGATTCCTCGAACGAATGAGGTAAAGGTTTGTCTATACTAATAGATTAGAAAATGGTTTTAAAAGCGAGTTTAGTATTGAAAGTAAATGTTGAAATCGTTTTGATGAAAGAGTTTGAGTATTTACTACTAGTATAGAACGTTGGCATTTTTAAAGTGACAAACCAAAGAATGATTGTAGAAACAATCAATCACCAAAAATTCACATATGAAGACGTGAAGTAAATCCATAGAAATAGATACCACATCCATCAAAATGGATATTCCCAAAAATCCAAAAAAAAAGAAGTCATCAAAGTCGATAAAAGTGATAACAACTAATCGGATCGACATAAATCGATAAACATTGGATATTTACTCAAAAATTAGGCAAATAGGCAAAACTGCACAGTTCCAAACGTCTGGGGGTTAATCCAGACGTCTAGTGTAACGCCTCACCTCGTGACGTAGTAAAGAGAATTAACAAGTAATTTCGTCCAGTAAAGCGGAGAATAGGGCCGGTTAACGGCGACTATCTATAATTTTGTCTTAAACATCTACTGAATACATCGATAAATGCAATATAAACTTTTTTTCTACTCAAGTGGATTGACATACCCAGTAAATGCTTAATCCAAAACTATAGGTGGTTAACGGATCTATCAGAAAAAATACAATAACTAAATGTAAAGCACATCACAGAACAGTAATCAACATCATGCATATACATATACACGTATACATGTTTAGTACAATATAGTATGAATACAATAAAGGTGGTGCACGACCATACCATAAACATTGAATCAAATATAAATACATCAGAGTATGCGAAAGAAAAGAAATTGCTCAAGAGAAAGGAGAGTTGATATCCAGCATCAACTTCAAGCTAAGTCCAATAGATGATACCTGAAACAACTCGGTCCGACCCGAGTATAAATACATCGGTCGGTCTAGCTACACGAATCAGTCAATATCGGTAATATGAAGCAGAATAGACATGAAGACACTTCTTCTCGAAAGAGAAGAATGAATCGATAAAATCATAAGCTCAACACTTAAGTAACAAACGCTACTTTAGTGAACAAATACCTCGAAGTAGGTAACTCAAACTCAATACTCAAATCAAACACAAGTGCCTCATATCATCATCGACATACCAAAACTGTCTACATGGTTTCCATGAACCATATCTCCTTAAAAGGAGAAATATCAATACAAAATCACGCCAAAATGGCAAACATAAAACATTCTCAAAAAGGATGATCCAAAATGAATCGGAAGTTATCGGACGAGCAAGGGAGACTAGGGATTTATGCCAAGCGACAACCCAGCCTTATAGGCTCTTCGATACACCCTAAATAACATGTCCAAACATCCATAGAAGGATTTTCATAAAACAGGACTTCAAAACCAAAAACTGGAAAATTCACCAAATCAATTCAAATTAAAAGCAAATGAACATGAATAGATGTTAGAAATTCATACCTAACAAAAAAGAAAGTTATAGACATAGGTGTGAGTTCAAGAACTCGCCTTTAAACCCAAAAACACAAGTGAGAAGCTATAAAACAAGGCAAGATCAACCACTCTTCAATTTTAACCAAAGAAGCTTCAGTCTAAGCTTATAAGAAAAATATTTCCTAAGTTAGGGTTTAGGAACTTCTGAAATTTGAAGAGGGATTGAGATGGAGAAGATGAAGAGGTTGCTTACCTAAAGCTTCTCTTTGATTTCTAGCTTGAAGTTGATTTTTCTAAGAGGATTAGGGCTTAGGAATTTCTAATTTCTTTTCTCTTCCTCCATTTTTATCTTACTTGAGAGTATTAGGAAATGAGAAGGAATGAAGAGGAGAGGGGTGGAGTTAGGGTATTATGTTGGGTCATTGGGCTGAACCCAAACCCAAAGCCCAATAAAGAAAATAGCGAAATTCTACTCAAATCCAAACATATCGATGTTTATACTCAAAAAAGTTGCAAATGCCATTTTGGACTCAATGGAAGTGGTCTCGAGTCTTAATTTAACTATTTGCAAAAAATAGCATTTCAGACTTTAATCTGACTAACGATGCTATATTTACATAAAATATTTAAAAATACAATCGTAAAATATGCGGGTTGTTACAGACTCCCCCTTAAAGAAATTGCGTCCTCGCAATAATTAAGAGAAAATAAAGAGTAACAACCATAAAAGCATATCAACACAAAAGAAAATTTGAAGTAAAAAGATCACCTTTAAAGAGCACGAGAGAGCAAGTCCGGATGTGTTCGTTCGATGAATTCTCTGGATTTCCAAGAGCAATCTTTAGGATTTAAGGACTATTGAACTTTCACAAGCGGAATATCTTTATTTCGAAGGCGTTTAACCTTTGTAGCAATGATACGAATAGGATGTTGCTCATAATTCAAATTAGGTGAAAATTCAATTTCTTCAATAACATCGGGCTCAAGAATAGAATCGGAATCCCTAAGGCATATTCATAGTTGAGAGATGTGGAAACGTCATGAATAGTAGAAAATTGAGCCGATAATAAAAGGCGATAAGCCACGGAACCAATGCATTTGGTGATGGGAAATGGACCTATAAATCGAGGTGCTAACTTTCCCGATCGAGTGAAACACACAACACCCTTCATAAGTGAAACACGAATAAACACCAAATCTCCCAAAGAAAATTATAATTTCCTTCTTCGGTTATCGGCATAGGATTTTTGTCTACTTTGAACTACTTTCATCCTATAACGGATAAGGTCAATCTTTTCTGTGGAATCACGAATAAAATCTGGACCTAAAACCAGCTTCTCACCGACCACAAGCCAACAAGAAGGAGATCGGCATGGCCTTCCGTAGAGTGCCTCGAAAGGTGCCATATCAATACTAGATTGGAAGCTATTATTATAGAAAAAATCAACAAGAGAAATGTGATCTTCCCAACTTCCGCCAAAATCAAGAACATACGCACGAAGAAGATCTTCAAGCGTTTGGTTCACACGGTTGGTTTGTCCATCGGACTGAGGATGATAAGCGGTGCTAAAATTAAGCTTCGTTCCCAAAGCTTTTTGATGACTCTTCCGAAATCCACTAGTAAACAATGGATCACGATCGCTAACAATAGAAGTAGGAACTCCATGCAATTTGACAATTTCTTTAACATAGAGTTTGGCCAAAAGAGGTATGGTCCGATTGGACCAAACGGGAATAAAATGGGCGAATTTTGTAAGTCTATCCACAGTCACCCATAAACTATCATGACCCGAACGAGAACGGGGAAGACCGTCAATAAAGACCTTGGAGACTTGATCCCACTTCCAAACGGGAATGTCTAAAGGTTGCAACAACCTACCGGGCCTTTGATGCTCGGCCTTTATGAGTTGGCAAGTTATGCAACGCTTAATGAAGTTAGTAATATCGGATTTCATTCCATCCCAATAACATAGTCGCCTCATATCCGCGTACATTTTACGACTACGGGGATGAATGGTAAATTTAGAACAATGTGAATCCTCTAAAATATCTTTACAAAGATTATTAATATTTGGCACGATAAGTCCACTAAATTTTTGAATGCCACCACGAGCATCGATTTCAAAGTCTTTCAAACCATCAATATTTCCATCCCCACAACTTTGGAAAAGATGAGCCAATTTGGGATCATGCTTTTGAGCATCAAGAATGCAGTCTAAAATAGATGGATGAGCCTTAAGGCAACATAAAACAAGAGATGAACATGAATCGGATTCACGATCTCGAATCTTACAAGTGGACAAAGTCTCGAGATCATTCCATTCGGATATCATCATGGAAACAACCGCTTGTTGCTTACGACAAAGGGCGTCGGCAATACGATTTCCCTTTTCGGGAGTATAAAGATTATCAAGATCATAAGATGCAAGGAACTCGAGCCAATGTTGTTGACGCAAATTAAGTTCCTTCTGAGAAAATAAATACTTCAAAGATTTATGATCGGTGTAGAGAACAAATTTCTCTCCCAAAAGATAATGACGCCAAATTCAAAGGGCGAAAACAGTAGCCGCGAGCTCTAAATCATGAGTGGCATATCTAGTCTCGGCAGGCTTTAATTAGCTAGAAGCATAAGCAATAACATGTTCCCTTTGCATGAGAACGACACCCAAACCAATATGACTAGCATTAGTATAGACAATAAAGTCTTGGTGGTTCCACTCGAGAATCACAAGAATAGGAGCATCGGAAAGGAGTTCTTTTAATCTCTGAAAAGAATCTTCACATTTGTTTAACCAAATGTACTTAACTACCTTCTTTGTCAAACTAGTAAGAGGCACGGAAATTTTTGAAAAGTATTTTATGAACCTATGGTAATGGCGATTTTTACATATGTAATGTTTTTAGAAGTATATTTGCGCATAGTTTGCTAGTTGGGTTCGGGATGACCTAAGTATGTAAAACCCTATGTTATTACCGATTTATAGCATACAAATAAGCCATGCTTTGAGAGAAAATTTGTATCCATATGTTTTAGGATATAGGGTAGTTCCTATGGGATAGTAGGGAGAGTGTTTTTATTTTGGAAGAATAAGAAGTTTTAGTACGAAGAAAATCCACTTTATTCTAACCCAATAAAAATGAAATTTTTGAATTAAAAAAGTTGAAAAATATAATTGTTAATATATTTGAGGAAGTAAATATTTGGTTTTTGAAAAAATAAGTGGTATGAAATTTAAATTGTCTTTTATATGATGCAAATTTTGTTAAAAGTGAAATTCTTTTTGAAGAATTATAGAGCATATATAGCTTACTAGTTTCTTTGTAGGTAAACAATAATTTGAAATATAAAAACCTAGAGTGTGTTAAGTATCAAAAATGTAGGTTGCAACATTTATTGTTGTAATAAATGTTTTCAGTAAAAATAAAGAAAGCATGGACTATGACACTATTGTTATAGTATATGACTCCCAAAGTAAATGTTTTTACATAGCATACAAGATTTATTAATATTTATTTTAATTGAATCCATATATTAGTATTTTTGGGTTGTAGTAACAGTGTTTTACGCGACATCTGTTTTGACCCAAAAGAGTTTTGGAGATAATTTATAAAGTAGTTTGTATGTACATTTATTATTTAAATAAGCACATGAAAATATTTTTTAGTTATAAAGAAGTTTTAAAAATGAGTTGTTTTGAAAAATAATGTATGATAAATTTATGAATTTAGTAGGAAACAACTTATGTAAGTAAATATAGAGTAAACATATCTTAATCTATTGGAATGAAATGAATAATGATATAATTTTCTATGAATCACAAATAAAGATGTTTTGTTTAAGCTTTAAGGAATATGTGAAAGAGATGTATAAGGTATAGAAAGCACAGTATTTTGTATGGCCTATTTTGATAAAATATAAAATAAATTCCTCATAATTTCACATATACATGAAATCCTCTTTAAAAGAAAGGTTTTAGCATTAATGGTTTCTCATAAGAGAAAGAAATTCCAATACATTAAGGTATAAAACCATTAAGTTTAGTAAGTTAGTAACTCCTTCAAGGTCGAGTAATTGGAAGAGTAGGAAAGTTAAGAGATTTTTGATAAAATAATTGTTCGTATTTACCCCAATTTTAGTAAATTTGAAAATCTATAAAAAAATAAGGAAGGATATTTTTAAAGCATGTGAGGACCTTTTTTAGGTCAAGAAAAAAGAAAAATGTTTTAAGAACAAGCAAGATATATTAAAAAAAAAGGATTTTTTGGTGGAAAAGTAAATAAATTTTTAAAAAGATAAAAGTTAGAAGTTTTAATTTTTGAAGAAAATTTGATAAATACCAAACCAAATTAGACTTTTAAATATGGAGTAGATAGAAATCATTTCGTAGGTGTAACGTGAAAAGTACAAGGCTATAACAGTAATTACTCCTAGTAATAATAATAAAAGCTCCCATAAGGTGTATAAGACACTAGTAAAAACCTAGAAATATTGCTTCACGTGTGTAGACTATAGAAAATAGTGAAGTGATATTATTAGGATAGTAAGACCTGAGTGGTGAGAAAAGTAGACCATGGTTAGGGAAAAAATGAAGAAAATTTTCCCAAGCTTAGTTGTCTAAAGACAGAGACTGCACAGATTGAAACCCATATCCATTGCAGTAAATGAGACTTAGTTATTCCTTTTTGAGCATGGAATATAAGAGATGAATAGATTTTATTCATCATGAGTAATACAGCGTATGTTGGTAACAAGTAATGGGCGGTAGGAGGAGCATATGAGTTACTTGAATTCCTAGAGTATGACCTTTCTACGTCAAAACGGACATGGTCCTAGACCTCCTTGCCCAAGATGATACTTGTGTTTAGTTGTTGTATAAAAAAAGAGTAAAAGCAGAATAAGATAACCAAATGGAATATAACAAACTTAAAGAAAGCGATAGAAATGTCAGCAGAAAATTCTAAAAAGAGATATTTTCTTATGTAAACTATGCTTGGGGAAGTAAATAATTTTTTTTAGAATAGTAACCTAAATCCCAAGTACGGAGGAAGATGTGTACAAAAGAAAATTGGAGAAATACGAAGTTTTTCCATTTTCTACCTTCTTTTTTCCATAAGAGATCAAATTCAGAAAATTAGATTTTTCTAAAATTCGAATATTTAAAGTTGTATGGTAGGGTTTGGATGCAAAATTTGTTCAACTGCACCTCTATTCAATAGCGAAGTAAGAAAAATTGGATGAAAAATATTTTAAATTTCAAAAGATTGCATACATATAGAAATTGCAAGTATATTTAGGATGTGTGCATCATGTTTTAAAAATAAATTTTTAAAGAAGCAAAGCATTCATATAGGAGGCACCACTTAGAAATTCATGCATATATTTTGTATTGAATAACACTTTTGCAAAAGTGCACGGATGGTCAAAAAATTGGATTTACACAAAATGGATGTGACTGATGCGATGAATTACATAATTTTACCGTTGTCGAATTTCGAGGACGAAATTTCCTAAAGGGTGGGAGAATGAACACTCTACATTTTATATAATTAAATAAAATCAAATGAATTAACATAATTGCAACATAGAATATAAATGTCAAATATATGCATTTAAGAATAAAGAGTTTACAAAGATTTACGCAAGCATTGAGTGTGTGATTATTTGGCACATCAATCAATTAAAAAGGGAATTAATTAAGAGACATAGAGGCGTTAATCAGTGAGAGAATATGTCACTTTTATAACATTAATTAATTAAGTGATCTTCTAATAAAAGGAAATGTATGTGGGGAATAAATTAAATGATAACATGCGTATATTAATTTATAATCGACGCAATCAATTAATTAAAGACAAAAACTAAGCGTTAATTAATAAAAGAGGGAAACTTATATGTCAAGTAGTTGGGTAATGAATTGGCGGTTTAAATATGCACAACTGAAAAATGCATGATTGAGTGATGCATATGAATTAATTTGCATATCTGTTAAAATGGGAAAACGTGCCAATTAATTAATTGGCAATCGATTGAGCGTTTTAAAAAGGGTGTCAAATAATCAAAGAATATGCCCTTGTTACAATAGCTAATGATGTAAATTAATTAGCTAGAAGAAAACATCAGTTATAGGATTATTTGTTTCCAAGTTAAAAAGAAAAAAAGAATTGGAATGCATACAAAAATCAAAAGGAGTAATTAAGTTTGTGATGAAGGTAAGTTAATTAGAATGAATTAAAAAGTATAACTTTTATATACAATCAATTAATAGAGGTATTAATTGACGTGTTCAAATAGGTAAGAAATTATAACGTGTAAGAATCAATTAATATTGGACACACACACACACACACATATATGTATATGTATATGTATATGTATGTATGTATGTATGTATGCATGCATGTATGTATGTATGTATGATCTTATTAACTGGATAATTAATGGGAGAATCTTATTTAGAAGGAAACGTGAATTAATCGGGTCATATAACAAAAGAATAAATAAATAACATTGGAGAATTATACGTTATATGCTAACGTAAACAAATCAATAAATGATGGTGAGGATTGTTTTAGGGTTAATCGGATGGTTCATAGTTGTTCACTACGCCTATAAATTGAACGTAACTTAATCCTAGCCCACACTATTTTCTCTGAATCAGCCGTTGTCATTTACAGCAAATTCCTATTCTCTTCTCCCTCTTCCTTTCTCCTCTGTCAATCAAATCTTTCCCCAAACAAAAAAGTAAAATTAAGCAAGGAAATACATACAAGCAAATCAAGGAATTGCGCAAACAAATACATATATACAAGCCTAGAAGTATATAATTTATTCACTCACCAGAACTTTTATTCTGATCCCCATCTCATAACAACCTACAAGTTAGGTAGATGGCAGAGACTTCTCAGGTTTATGACACTTGCTTAGATAGTGTTATCATTTGTGTAAGTATTTACTTACTAGTATATTTTAGTCATTCCCACTATGAGATAAATTATTGAGCTCTGATATATTTGACTTTGCCTCTTTGCAAGATACCAAATACTCAACTCAGGCTTCAATGGGATTTGTTTTTAGCATTTTGATGAAAAATCCGGACCATTGGAATTCAGGTTGTAACAGGCTTTTTGTAAAGAAATTCAAATTGTTATTTCTGGAAAGTTGGTAGTACTTTTAGTAAAGAGAAACTTGCAACCAATCACAATTTGAAAAACAAGGAAGATTAGGTACAAAGAAATAGTTTACAAGAACAAATAAACATGTTTTTCACTATTTTGATGCTTTCGGCACCAGGTTCAGCCTCGATACCTAAAGAATCTCTGGCACTGAATACAATATCATCAGTGGAAGTCTTTTGTTACTTTAAAGGTGCATCATTTTCTAATACAAAAACATTCTCTTCAGCCGGTACATGCCTCAAGGCCCGGGCATACCTTTCCATCTCGCCCCAGCTTTTGCCTGCTGGTTGAGGCCCTCCAATTATTATATTGATGACAGGTCTTTCTGACTCATGTTCTACGGCCTTCTCACTTGAGCCAGGACGGTGAGCGGGAACTTGTTGTCCTTGAGTCGACGAGGCTGGGGCATTTCTATTCCTTTTCACATACTGTTGGAGCTTGTTCTCTTTCAAGAGTTGTTCAATTACCTCTTTCAAATGACGGCATTCGTTGGTGTCATGGCCGGGTTGGTTGTGGAACCGGCAGAACCTTCCACTTTTTTCCATCTTACTTCCCACTCTCAGTTTAGGTGGTGTCGGATAATTGACATCATCCTTGGTCGCAAAGAAGATGTTCTCAGGGGTATCAGTCAAGGGTGTGAAATTGAAAGGACGGCCTTTCTTAGCATCTCTCTGTTTCTTTCCACCATCATTTCCCCTTTTCTGAATGTTAGGTTCTTTCTTGTTCGAAGCAGCACCATTGTTCTCGGCTTCTGCTGATACCACCTTAGTCGGTGTTTGGAGGCTCTCCAAGCGCATGAATTCATCCGCTTTCTTGTAGAATTTGTCAAGCGAGTTTGGTTCTTTCATTTTCAACCATTTTCCAAATTCGCTTGATTTGTCAATCGCCCTCATCAAGTATGTTAGGACCATGCGTGGCTCGGCATTATCTACCTCAGCCAATGCTATGTTAAAACGATTCAAAAATGATCTGATGGATTCTCCCGGATTTTGCTCTAGACTTGACAGCGACATTATATCCTTTGCTTTTGAAGCATACAATCGAAATTGCTCCTTGAATTTCCTGGTCAAATCGGAGAACTGATCAATGGACCTGACCGGCAGCTTTGTAAACCACAATAGAGCCACACCTTCCACATATACCGGGAAATATCGACATTTGATTTCATCATATGCTCTGGCACCCGTCATATGCCAATCGTACTTTTACAGAAACTCATTAGGATCACTCGTCCCCTTGTAAGCCGGAATAGTGGGGGAAACGAATTTCCTTGGGAATTCTGCCTTCAAGATCTTTTCAGTAAATGGAGTTTTTCTTGGAGCAAAACCCCATTCTTTCTCATCTTCATCTCTTCGCATGCTTTCCTTCATAATCTGACGAACCATGCCTGAGAAATACTCTTCATCATTTAGAGGCTCTGGAGTGCAAACATCAGCCATTCTTTCTGAATTCTGTCTTGACAACCGTTCACAGAGGGTCGGCTGCGGTCCTGATCCTCCAGCCTTGAGAGGTGTCTTTTCCACAGGGTCTGCGGCTCTTTGAGAAATGTTCCCTCTTACAACATCTTGAACTCTCGCAGTAGGGTTTCCATCATTATTAACCGGTTGACGGTTAGCCCCAAGTAGATCATTCAACTTACTTAAGATCAGGGCGTTCTGGGCATTCTGAGCCACCAACTGTGCATTCTGGGCATTCAATTGTTGATTCAACCCCAAAACTACGGCGTCCAATTCTGCTCGTGTAACTCCAACAGTTGGAGCTTCTTGACTTGAAGGAGGAGAGGTAGCGGTATTCTCTTGAACATTGTCGGATCTTACAGAACTTCATTTTCTCCCAGGAGCCATTATTTCCAATAAACTTCTGGTTTTAAAAGAAATCCTTTCAACAACTTTTTGAGAAGCAATGGTGAGAACAACCTGAGTTCAGTTCTCAGTGAAAGCACCAAAAATGTTAACGCTTAAAATTGAACGCTAACACCCCGGTGTGTGAAGTGTGAATGTGAAAGCACCACCCGATGGTTCGGGAACAGAATATCGGCTAAAATAACAGAAAATACAGTAAGAGACAGCGATTTTATAGTGGTTCGGCTTAAGGAGTAGCCTACGTCCACTTTAAGTATCTTTATTACAGATCTTGTTACAAAACGATACAATGCTCTTCAAGTACAAATCTCTTTAGTTACAAAACACTTTGAACAAGTAGCTTAAGCTTCGATGTAGATGAAAGTCTTCGAATCCATGTCGGACATGTGAAAATCTTTCCAAGTAGCTTGTAGTGTTCTTCAAAACTTCAAGTATAGAGTCGGTTTAGAAACTGGTAGAGTATCGGCGCTTGAAGAGATTGTCCCCCCAAAGTCCCCTCAAAGTTGGAGATGGTCATGTATTTATAGAGAATTCTGGGCAGAAATTATTGCCATGTCTTAAGTCGTGGCCGACTTAGGATAAGTCGTGGCCGACTTAGGCCGACTTATCGTGCCAAGTCCATAGTTTAATAGAGATGAGCTTGTCTTCCTGAATTCATTCCATAAGTCCTAGGTCGTGTACGAGTTTTCCGAATGCGGCTTCTTATTTGTCTGCTTAAGTCGTGTACGACTCATCATAAGTCGCAGGTCGTGACCGTCCTAACCTAAGTCTTGGCTTGCGGCTCAACTGGAGTAAGTTCGTTCACTTGGTCGTATCACAAGTCCTGAGTCGTCAACGAGTTATCGAATCACGGCGTGGTACTGAACTTGCCTCTGTAGTCTTAGGTCGTAAACGACCTAGAAGAAGTCATAAGTCGGTTGCGACTTAGGTGTAGTTGTCTTAACCTTTTCATGCCTTGAGTTGTTACTCACTTAGGTCGTTAGGTCGTAACATCTTTAAGTCGCATACCTTTTAAGTCGTAGACTTCCTTAAGTCGTAGACTTCCTTAAGTCGTAGACTTTCTTAAGTCGTAGACTTCCTTATGTCGTAGACTTCCTTAAGTCGTAGACTGTCTTAAGTCGTAGACTGTTTGGACCGTTATAATTCTTGAGTCATGTAGTTCTTAACTCATTAAGTCGTGGAGTGCTTTGAGCTGCTAGATCGTGGTGACCTTAAGTCGTAAGTCGTTCATGTCTTAGCTTGTTAAGTTGTCACACACCTTAAGTCGTGAGGTTTCCTTGACTCGTTAAGTCGCGCACTCTGCTTGAGTCGCATACCTTGCTCGAGTCGTACAGTTCTTAAGTCGTAGAAAATTGAGGGTTAACAGCGTGTTTACATTGCTTATCGAAAACTAAATGCTACAGCGCATAAAGATCACTTCCCTCTTCCTTTTAACGACCAAATGCTTGAACCTTTAGCCAGTGTAACGACTTGGATTTTCATCAAATAATTTCTAAATATGTAATTAATTTTAAATATTCAAATAGTAGGTTTTATAATTAAAAAACACTTTTAAATAATAAACATGAAAATAAAATAGTTTTCAAATTTAGTTTACAAAAATATTTATTTCGATGAAAAACAGAAAATGTGACTGAAAATTGTTTTTCAAATTTTTGACGTTTCATCGTATAAAAGTTATTTGAAATTTTGTGCACACTTTCTTATATATGTGCACACATAGACTAATTATATAATATGGGTTAAGATAGTATAATTAGGTTTAATTAACTTAATTAACTTAAGATAATGATGATGTGACACTTTGACAACTAAATAAAAAAATACATAGAAAATAGTCTCATCAAGGGAGACAAGATTGGACATTTTAGCAGCTTTGTATATATATATACACAAATGTCTCCATATTCTCATGTCTTCTCTTTAGCATACATTAAGTACACATTTTTATGACTTAAGGGAGGAGGAGTATAGTGAGTGATGTGACTTTAAGACATGACATGTTTATATTAATTAATACAAGGGTAGTTTAGTAAATCAACTATTTTCCTATTCTTATAAATACCCTACCCACTTCTTCCTTTTTTCCCTTCATTTTATCTACTTTCTATTTCTACCTCCTTCATATCTTCATACAACCATTCATGGGTATCCATGCATTTCTAGATTATAAGTTAGTCCATCCACTTAAAACTAGTCTAAAACTTCCATAGTTCACTTCCAAAACCAATCTACATAAATACGAACCCCAAATCTCCTTGTAACCACCCAGGCCGAGCCCATAGTGCCATGAACAAACCCAAATCTTCCCATCAAGGGCCTAAAAGTCCGGGATTTGGTGAACTAAAGATAGTTTGGGTGTTAGGCTAGAGGTTTTAGCAATTCGACTTCTTTTGGTAGGGACTATGTGAGTAAAGCTCACTCCTTTATGCAAAGTTTAAACCTTAATTGTTGATAATATTTTTTGTTGGATTATTGCTTGGAAAGTAACATGATTGAGTTTTATGTACTTGTTTATATGTTATTCCATACACGATAATAAATTGTTAGCATTGATGATGTTTAGCTCGAAATTATTTAAATAATCCTTAGTAATTCGGCCATAACTTTTGCAAATTCAATCGGAATTTTGATTTCTTTAATGTTTTGGAATGATAATTCAAAGGACTAAAACTTTCATGTTTATGATATTTTTAATTTCAAAAATCTCTATCATTGAAATTGAGGTGCAAATTCGATTAAGTTAGTAAACATATAGTATGCTAAATGTAAAATTGGTAGTTAAAGTTAGTCATTTGTAAGTAAATGCTCTCTACATGTTCTTTCAAAGTTAATTACCTTGTATATAAATTCATAAACTTGTTCTCCGAACTGCTCATATAGTGATAGTCGCTACATCGGCACTTTCGTAAAATCACTTTTTATCGAAACCGTTTGGTTTCATCTTTGTTGTTGGAATTGTTTTACAAGTTAAGCAAGATTTTGGTTAAAGATTCTTTAAAAAGTAATAACCATTTTAGTAATGATTATTTAATTTAATTAACTACTTAATTAATAAAGATTAATTTTACCTAATTAATTAGTTAATAATGTGTTTTAAATTTGACTAATTACCTGGTTAATGATTGTTTAATTAATAATCATTTTATATAGTGATGTTTAAATTGAATTAATTATTTTATTTAATGATTTTTAAATTGAATTAATCATTTTATTTAATGATGTTTGAGGATAATCAATAATCAATAATGATGAATTAAAGTTAATTAATCAATTTGCAAATAATGCTTTAAAATTAATAAATTTTTAATAAATAATTTTTAAAATTTATCAGCTAGTTTTAACTCTAATTAATCCTTCCCTTATTGATGTTTATAATTAATAAATCATTTTTAAATAATGAGAATTATTTATTTATTTTATTATTTATATGTAAATTTGTTAATTAATTGAATTAATGATGTTTTAAAGTTGATTTACCTTTTGAATTAAAGGTTATTGGAATTAATTAATCAACTTAATTTATGACGTTTTAAAGTGAATTTATCAAAGTAACAAGTATTTTTTGAATTTGTTATTCATTTAGAGAATGATAGTTAATTAATTATATTTTACTAATTAATTGAATTAATAAGGTTTAAATGTGGTTTACCCTTTTTATTATTTAAAGACATTTGAAGTTCAAAAATAAAATTGTATGATGAAGTTTAAAGTTAATTAATCAAAGAAATAAGGATTTTTTTTAAAGTTATTTTTAAATTGATGTTTTAGTATTAGTAAACACTATAAACAAAGTGTTTTAAAGATAATACTTGTAATGTGAGGCCAAGCACGAATTCAATTTTTTAAAAGAAAAAAAAATTGATTCGTTTATGGAAATGAATTAATTTCCATAAAGTGATTCACTTGTATGGGAACGATTTATTTGTACACTTAGCAATAAACATCAAATAAGTAGACTTGTTGTTATATTGAAAGATAAGAATAATCATGAGACATGACTTTGAGGTAACACTGCCTTGACTTGTCCGGTATTATTGTTAACCAAGAGATAGTACAAGTTGGAATTCGATGAGTGGTGATAAGTTTACAAGACCTAATTTACATATACGATCGTTTTATATCCTTGATAGGCCGTTTCCCAACTATCGGTTACCTCAGCTTTTTGATTATCGTTAATCCAACATGATGTGTTGCTCCTTTGGGCTTTGTTATCCATTACCAGAAATGACTAAACCAAAAGCGCGAGAGGAAGCCAAGTTATGTGGGGTTGCTCTCATTAGGATATTTTCACATCTCATCTAGATTTTTGTGTACCATCATGTGAAAAACGATTAAGATTTAGATGTGAAATATTCGGATACTCGGTAAGGTTTGGCAGGATCCGGCTTGGTATTGTCCGAGAAGTGTCATGGAGTATATAAGCTTCTCAGAAGTATAATACTAGAGGTATACTTCAAGGAGGGTGCACCTTTCTAGTCATTATTGGAAAATTTTCCTTTCCTTATTTGATTCGAACCTTCGAATTTTTTCTGTAATTGCAATGGGAAGAGTCAACCACTCTTCACAATGTTTAATTGTAGGTTTTGTCCATTCTATCAAGTTTAGACTGGTATCTTAATTTATCCATTTTGTCCAGTTTTGGATTTTCTTTAGACTATTTCCATTCATTCAAGTATGGATCTTCATACTATTTTTTCCCATCATCTATGTTTGGATTTGTTTCCAATTATTCTTTTCTGTTCTTATGTTTGGTTGTTGTTTATATAGGAGAAAACTCGTTCCGCGTTAGCGGCATGGTCCCATATATTATTGTTAAATACATTTCCTTTTGTTCCAAAGTTTTACTCATACCAGACATTTTGTCTGACCCGAGTTGTTTATTTTCCCTAAACTCTCGGGTACTCAATTATGTCTGGATAGCCCGAGAATAGTAGGTTTTCTTTGGAGTTCATTGAAGTGTGTGATCGAGCAGGCGACTCCTTAGTCATCTAGTTATTTATTTCCACTATATGATTATGTTGGTATATTTGGTATCTGAAAAAAAAGTAAAGTCAGAATGTATAGCTGCAAATCTATTAGATGTAGCTCTTTTGTTTAACTCTGATAGCTCCATGTAACGTGTAATCCTTTGTACTATATAATTTTGTATTATATGTAACCATTCCGTTTTGAGGTATTTCTATTCTATCTTGTTCTATTCTTTATTTTACCCCAATAAAACTTATCTTTCATATGCTTGGGCAACGGCACACGAATATCGAGGATGTATTAGTCGTTCCTAAGGGTCAGAAAGGTCAGTCATCACAAATGATATCATAGATTAGGTTTAGTAAACCCCTAAGCCCTAGTTGGGTAAACTCTCTAAGGATAGGATTAATAATATCCTAGGATAATTCTGAGAGTATAAATATATATAGAGTGCGTATTTGTTAGTGTTATAAAAATGTTTTATATTGTGTTGTTTGATCCAATAAGTGGTATATGAATTTTGGTCGATGCGTCTGATCAGCATTATCGATAGGGATTTCTAAACACCTGAATACATCTATTAATACAGTATTGTTTTAAAATGGTAAATGAAATTTGTTTACCTAGGAATATATATACATATGACACGACCCACCCTTCACGATCCCCAAAAATCGACATAAATACGCCCATCGTATAACATGCCGAAAGATCGAGTGCCGAAACGACAGATTGTTAAGGGAAAAGAAAGTAGGTAGAAAGAGAAGATATTAAACAAAACGGAATCTCACAGCAGACAGAACAATATATAATATCAATAGCTTTTTAAACAAAGCAAAACTATATTATACATATCTCACATCAGAGTACATAAATCAATAATTACCCGCCTGGACAGTTATAACGTCATGTCCTCATAACTGCTGGTAAATTCAAACAACAGTGCAGTGGAAATAAACAAGTATGAGAATACGTCTCGGTCTCCAGCTCATCTCCTGAGCTCCATAGTATCCCACCCTAAACCTGTAATGCTCGGTCTAACCCGAGAACTATAATAAAATAACAACCGAGTTAGTCTGGAAAACCAGCGTGAGAAATCACACTCATATGGAATTATTAAAGTTTCAAAATTCCTTGAAAATCAAAGGTGTGTCTCGTAAGACCACGCTACAAATAAACATGTCGGGTTTTACCTTACGATAACCAAAACATTTCAAATCAAAATCCTCTGTTATCTAAGCACACATACTTACTCAAATAGCTATAATGCTTGCATCTCACGTTTAAGCATACTTGGGCACAATCAAATACTTAAGGTGCTTATTGGAGAATGGATTCCAACTGAATGACTAGGCACTGGGGTACCACCTGCCATGATACATGTGGAGAAACGATGTATCGAGATCAAACCTATTGATCCCTGCTAACACAAGACCGGACTACCCCTAACCTGGATAGCCCTAACAAGATTACCCTGTGGTTGGGATCAGCAACCGCCACACAACCAAAATACTTCAATTTGACCAAAAATACCAAGTCTTATTTAAATTGGATTTTAAATAAATTAAATCTCTTTATCCCAAAGTCATGTACTTATCTTATCGAAATTAACATATTCACAAAGTATCCTTTCAAAAATATTTGAAAACCCCTTTTAAAATAATATGGACAGTACCACTACGGTATCAAACCATGGATCACGGCTCAATGGTTACGTCTCTATCATAGAGAAATTCAAGACTTAGCTGCTAGCATTCACTGCCTTCAATTTACGCCACACAAGTATACCATTACTTTCCAAAAATCTGTTTTAATAATTTTCTCAAAATAATTCTTGTAAGTTCTAAAATAAATTTTCAAGTTAAATCTAGTCAAATATACTTAAGTTATTATACAAAACCATATTAATATATAATAATTTTTCCTTTTTAAACAAAAATGTCGACTAGTACTTAAATAAAAATAAAACCTTTAAAAATCATTATGAAGTAACTATTTATAATTAAATATGCTTTGAACAATTTAAAATAATTAAACAGCAAATTTTCCAGGATATTTTAAACACTTTTAAAATTACCAAATAAATAACTTAAAATACTCTTTTCAAAACAAGCCCCATTTCCCGATTCTAGTTTCATCTCGCTAATTTTGGAAAATCTTAACTGAATCCAGTATAACCCATTTATACTTATTTCTAAATTTACCTCTATCCTTTCAAATATTTAAAATCTCGATTTTGAAACTTTTATATCTTAACAAGTACCATTTACGGATCTTTTTATTTAAAAATCCTTTACAATATACTCTTATTTTGAAGTCCTCTCTGCAATATCCCAATTTATTTAAGTACGAATTTCAAACTATTTATTTAATCCTATTAATTAAAATACTTTATAAACATTTTACTTCAAAATCCTGTTTTAATTCTTTTCCAATTTAAAACAAGCATTTCTCGTATTTTTAGAAGTACCAAAATCTAGGTCAAGACCTGTCATAGCATCAAATCAATTCAAATCACACGACAATCAATCACAGATCATTCCAACATAACATATATCACTATATATGAAATTAAATTCAACACTTTTGAGGAATCCAGTTGGATCCCTCCAACCTATTTCCCTGCATCCATAGATGTTTGCACACTATAAAAATACCAATTCCATTTCGAGGTGGAATATCGCGGTACATAGGGTCATCCGCTATTATGCGGGGCTCATAGGGTCTCATCCGCTATATAATGCAGGAATAACAATCACTCCAATATATATGTATATATGTATATATATATATATATATATATATATATATATATATTACTATATATAATATCACATTCAACTGCTAAAAATGCACAATTTAACCATTCAAACATTTGTTAATTTTAGATATTTAAAATTAATGCTAGTAGTCCAAAATTGAGTGAGAATAACTCACCTTGAGTTTTTACGTTGCCAACGTTCCTATTTTAAATTAAATCGAGCACGTTCGATTTAACCTAGAAAATTTACTTGCTCCAAACGTCTTCAGATCTGCTCCACTGCGTAGAGCTCGTCGCTGCGATTCCGGTGCCACCAGTTTCGTCTGATTTCGACCTCGTATGCATGAGATATGAAATTTTAAAGTTTGAATATAGTTTTATATAAATAAATTACAAATTCTTTTTTTAACAACCTAGATCGGCCCGTACACTTTTAAATCTGCGAATCTACCCGCTCCTTTCCCAATCCTCCTTCTTCGATCCCGTTCGAAGAAAACCCATGGTCAGCCCAAAACCTTGAAGGCCGCCTCCTCATTAATGACATTTGAGATGATCGAAACCCACCACCAGAAAGCTCTCCTCGTCCTCCACCATTGGCCGAAATACGGTAAATCTCGGTGCCCCCAATGCACGAATAAACTACGATCGTGCCGCGTTCGAGCCCCTGTAGCCATCGATCCACATCGTCATTTCCAATCTCAATCGTTGTAAGTAGATCTCACTGCCCTCTCTGCTTTCCTAATTGGAAGATTTCGCTATTAGTCTACGGATTTGAAGAAATCGAGGGGAAAGAAGGGGAAACTTTCGACCATTAAAATCGAATGTGGCGATTGCGTTTCGTTTAGAGCCTTGGGTTTACTGTGCTACTAATATACATACGTATATATAAATTATTTTAATATTATTTCCAATTTTTAGCGTGCTTTTTCAAACGCACTCCAAACGAAGCGTGTCGACTGGTGTTTATAATGTTTTACCCCTATTCTGAACACAATGGAACGTGTTTTGGGGCCTAATTCGATCGTATGCAGAAGATAGCTTTTTGAATCGAATTAAAATATTAAATTTAGATATTTATTTCAACGCATTTCTCACCCGTACAGAGCGTTAGATTTTTTGTTTCTTATGGAATTTAGATGATGAATAGTGTTAGTGTATTCCTTTATGGAATTTGGTCGATTTAATTTAATTAAATTTGATTGATTGATTGATTGTGTGGTTTAATTTACCATAGTTTATAATGTTAATTTTTTTATAAACCAAGGTTTTTGAATTTTGTTTATTAGGAATTAAATCTCAGTGTTTTTTGAAAATGTGATTTTGGAAAAAAAAATTGGGAAAGATATGATCACTGTTCACTCTATTCGTGGTATTTGGAGGAACCGAAATACCACTGGATGCTCCACGTTGTTTCGATTTTAGAGTTTTACATGTTTTTATAGGAGGAACCCCCTCCTAGTTATTTTTGGTTTTAATATATTTCTTTTTGAAGAAATTTTAAAATAAATTTTTTAATATAAGAGCCCGGGCATTTAGTTCTAAATTTACCTTTTGATATGATTGTTTGCATAGTAATTTGTTTTAGCGTATTCTCTAAATTCGGTTACATATAGATTTATATCATACTAGTTTTTGCTGGATAAGTTACATCAGATTAATGTGCTAGGTATTTCTAGGATAGTCTGTTTTCTAGGATAGGATTGTGGTAAATTTCAGGGATGAAATTCTTTTAAGGGGGAGAGTGTAACGACCCAGAATTTCACCACATTAATTTTTGAATATTTAATTAATTTTAAATGTTCAAATAGTAGGTTTTATAGTTGAAAAAAAAATATTGAAGCTAAAATTGTTTTCGAATTTAGTTTAGAAAATATTTAGTTCGATAAAAAACAGAAAATGTGACCGGAAACTGTTTTCTGAATTTTCGACGTTTCATCGTATAAAAGTTATTTGAAATGTCGTGCACACTTTCTTATATATATACGCACATAGACTAATTTTATAATATCGGTTAAGATAGTATAATTAGGTTTAATAAAGTTAATTAACTGAAGATAATGATGATGTGACACTTTGGCAACTAAATAAAAAATAGAAAATAGTCACATCAGGGAAGACAAGGTTTGATATTTTGGCAACTTTGTATATATATACATACATAAATGTCTCCCTATTCTCATGTCTTCTCTTTAGCATACACTATGTACACATTTGTACGGCCTAAGGAAGGAGGGGTATGGTGATGTGACTTTAAGACATGACATGTTTATATTAATTAATACAAGGGTAGTTTAGTAATTCAAATATTTTCCTATGCCTATAAATACCCTACCCACTTCTTCATTTTTTTCACTTACTTTATTTTCTTTAATTACCATTTCTACCTCCTTCCTATCTTCATACATTCATTCATGGCTATCGATGCATTTCTATATTAAAAGTTAGTCTATCCACTTAAAACTAGTCTAAAACTTCCATACTTCACTTCCAAAATCAATCTACACTAATACGAACCCTACATCTCCTTGGAACTACCTAGGGCGAGCCCATAGTGCCATGACCAAATCTAAACCATCCCATCAAGGGCCAAAAGTCTGAGCTTTGGCGAAGTGAAAAGAGTTCGGGTGTTAGGCTAGCGGTTGTAGCAATTCGACTTCTTTTGGAAGCGACTATGCGAGTAAAGCTCTCCTTTACGCAAAGTTTAAACTTTAATTGTTGATAATAATTTTTGTTGGATTACTGCTTGGAAAGTAACATGCTTGACTTTTTATGTACTTGTTTATATGTTATTCCATAAAACGATAATAAATTCTTAGCATTGATGATGTTTGGCTCGGAATTGTTTAAATACCCCTTAGTAATTAGGCCATAAATTTTGCAAATTTAATCAGAATTTAGGTTTCTTTAATGTTATGGAAAGCTATTTCAAAGACCTATAACTTTTATTATTATGATATTTTTTGTTTCAAAAATCTCAATCGTTGAAATTGAGGTGCAAATTTGATTAAGTTAGTAAACATGTAGTATGCTAAATGTGAAATTGGTAGTTAAAGTTAATCATTTGTAAGTAAATGCCCTCTACATGTTGTTTCGTAGTTAATTACCTTGTATATATATTCATACCATTTCTATGTAATGTTTGGTTGAATGACAATAACATAAACTTGTTCTTCGAACTGCCCATATAGCGATAGTCGCTATATCGGCACTTTCGCAAAATCACTTTTTATTGAAACCGTTTGGTTTCATCTTCGTACTTGGAATTATTTTACAAGTTAAGCAATATTTTGGTTAAAAATTATTTAAAAAGTAATTAACCATTTTAATAATGATTATTTAATTTAATTAATTGCTTAATTAGTAAAGACTAAGGTTAACTAATTACTTAGTTAATGATGTGTTTTAAATTTGACTAATTACCTGATTAATGATTGTTAAATTAATAATCATTTCATTTAATGATGTTTGAGGATAATTAATCATCAAAAATGATGAATTAAAGTTAGTTAACCACTTTGTAACAGACTGGCTCCTTTTATGGATAAGCTAGTGTCCCCAAATCAAACGGCATTTATAAAAGACAGATCAATAGGGGATGGAATTTTGTTTGCTCATGCAATTATCAGGTGTCTTGGAAGAAAGGACAATAAATACATGTGTATCAAAGTTGATTTAAAGAAAGCATATGATTCCATTAATAGGCCTTTCGTTATACATATGTTAAAAAGTATGGAATTCCCAGAAAAATGGGTGAGAATAATTGATAACATTATAACGACCCAGTCTTTTCTATCATTGCAAATGGGGAATCGCATGGCTACTTCAAAAGTTCAAATGGTCTTAGACAAGGTGACCCACTTTGCCCCATTCTATTTACCCTGGTTTTGGAATATTTCACTCTATTAATGGACGAAAAAGTCAGGGCATGGATGATTACTCCAATTTCTGATTTTAAAAATAAGTTGACTCATCTCATTTATGCTGACGACATTATTGTTTTCACAAAAGCCAATGTCCAAACGGCAAATGCTATCAGTGATGTCTTTAAAACCATGAAGAAAGTTACTGGTTTGGAATTAAATTGTGAGAAATCCAACGTTTACTTTGGAAAAGGAGTGGATTGCTGTACTGAAATTAGTACGATCCTTAATATTCAACAAGCGGATCTCCCAATAAGATATTTGGGTATTCCCTTGTCCAGTGCTAATCTGAGGGATAAAGATTGCATTACATTGATAGAAAAGATCAAGCTAAGAATTAGTGGATGGGAAACAAGAATTCTTAGTCTAGCTGGGAGACTAGAACTCATCAAATCTACCATTTACCCTATTATTCAATTCTGGATGCAATGTTTTTGCCTCCCAGCTGCAACTATTCACAAAATTAAACATTTGACCCTCAATTTTCTTTGGAAAAATCGTAGTAGTAAAATTCCATGGGAGATTTTGTGCAGACAAAAAGAAGAAGGTGGAATGGGATTGAGAAATCTAGAATAAATGAACTGTGCACTATACATTAAATTAATATGGAAGGTAATTAACTCAGTAGGTATCTGGGCGAAGCTCATGAACTGTAAATACATTGGTCATAAAAGCTTCTGGGAAATTAATCAACGTATGGATGACTCGGGAGTGTGGAAATTCATTTTGAAAAATAGATGTGAAGCTTTAAAATGTCTATCTCTTAACATTGCTGATGGAAAAATAACTTCCCTATGGTTTGATCCATGGTTGAATGGTAGTACTATTATGGAACGTACTGGCAGAGACACAACGTTTAGAACTGGTACAGAGAACTTGTCTCTCTCAAGAATTTTAAAGAATGGAGAGTGGAAATGGAACTCATATAGTTTTTTATTCCAAATACATGCAGAAATAGAAGGATTCAAAATACATTATGAACGGGAGAAAGACTTTTGGTCTTGGAAATGCTCAAAGGACGGGTTATATCAGTTCAAAAAGGTTTGGAACATAATAAGATCTAGCTGTGAAGTTAAGTTTTGGTCATCTTTAGTTTGGAACAAAATACATGTTCCAAAAATGGCGGTGTGCCTTTTTAAAGCCATTAATGATTATCTACTGACTAAAGAAAAATTACTACAGAAACAGATAATTGTGGACTCTAATTGTGTGTTTTGTACCAATCACATTGAAACGATAGACCATCCATTCTTTCAATGTAATTATACAAGAAACATTTGGCTTTGGAACACAAGAAAATTTTTCAATTTACCAGACAGTCTATTTTCTTTCTCTCTGAAAAAAGATTTACAGAAAATAGTTTCCATCACAAATTCAAAAAATCTTTACTCAGATCTGTTTCAACTCTCCCTATCTATCTGTGTTTGGCATATTTGGAAAGAAAGGGATGAATGGATCTTTCAAAATCATTTTACTGAAAGGTCGCAGATATGCAAAAACATCTACCAAACAATGAACATCGGAATGACAAAATCAAAACACTTTAAAAACATCACTGACATGAATGATACTATAGCACAGAAATGGGGATATACCTCCCAACGCTGAATTGGGGCGCATCTTCATTATCATATGATACTGTTTGTCTGAATCTTCTTGCTTTCCTGATTCTCGGCTTTACGTTTCTCAGGTTCCTGTATTAATTACATTATTTCTCTCCTTCTCTCAATTAATTACATTATTTTTTACAATTACAAAACTAATGATAGAATAGAAAGAGTAAAGTTTTGCAGATCCGGTTGGTAAATCATCTAATATTGTGACAGTCTCGAAAATCCTAGAAGCAAACGAATTTGTGTTAGTTGCTGGATCTGTTTTCATTGGTTGGAAGAAACACAGATCGGAAAGAAGTAGATGGTCAGTAGCATTATTTCGCTCAGATCTGCTCATGAGGAGGATCGAGTAGTTGGAAACACTCATGATGATTCGACTATGGCCGCCAATAAATCTTCTCCTGAAGATGAAGAAGATTAAATCTTTTCCGAGATAGAAACGTTTCAAGGAATTTTCAACTATGGCAGCCATTACTGCTTCTCGCTATAATTTGGTTTCGTGAGATGAATAAATGAACTCATTCGAAAGTGTTTGCTTTCCTAATATGTTCCGAGATTTCTCTCGAATCTTCTCCTTAAGGGGCTTATTTTAGGAAAGAAAGTCAGACTTTGTTTACTTAATGATTGTAATTGTTGTACTGGGCTCAGTTTTGTACTGATTTGCCCATAGACTTTTGTATTGTATTTTGATATAGTTTCAATAGAAATTTTGAACCCGATTTCAAAAAAAAAATGCTTTTATGTTAATAAATCTTTTTAATAAATGATCTCTAAAATTTATCAACTTGTTTTAACTCTAATTAATCTTTCCTTATTGATGTTTATAATTAATAAATCATTTTTGAATAATGGTAATTATTTATTTATTTATTTTACTTAATTATTTATATTTGAATTTATTAATTAATTGAATTAATGATGTTTTAAAGTGGATTTACTGTGACGACCCGAAATTTTCGAGCATCTAAAATCGGGATATTTAATTGATTTTAAATATTTAAAAGTTAATTTTTTTACTTGAATTCAAATATTATCATTTATTCAGTAATATAATTATTAAATTAAACAAGTTGAAGTTGGGTAAAATGTTGAATCTAGAGTTCTAAGCCTATTAAAAATAATTTGAAGGCTTATAAAATTTATATTGATAACAATGAAAATAATAGAAGTGTTAAAATTGAATTTAACAGTGACCTGTTCAATTTTGAAATTTTATCGTTTAAATTGAATTTAAAAATAGCCACCCAAGACACAGTCTTGGAATTTGACGAAACCAGTTCCATTGGGTCCGTAATATTGAACTATTATCGGATTTCAAATTTCGTAGCGTTTGTAGTTGTGTGAGCGTACGATACATAAACGCGTTTGTAACAACCCAGAATTTTTGTCATTTGAAATTCGTATATTTAGTTAATTTTAAATATTCACGAATGAATTTTATAAGCTAAGTGAATTAAATTTTGAATATGAGGATTTAATTGGATAATTAAATCGATAATTTAATATTTGAAATTACAGAAATAATTGGAAATTAGGTTTAATGTGATTGAAAATGATTTATAAAGTTATATTAAATCATATTGGAGTTAGAATGATGTTATAGAACTTTTAAAATTGAATTAAAAGTTAATTTGTGGAAATTGAATATTTTAATATTTAATTGACGAGTAAAAATAGCCATTTTTCAAACAGTCTCGGATTTCGACGAAACTAGTTTCATCGGATCCGTAATGTTTTAGTTTTGTAAGGTCTCAAATTTTGTGTCAATCGGATTTAAGGTTTGTCTGGGGCAAGCCAAAACGCATTGAAATTTGTTTAACCGATTTAATTTAAAATTGATCGTTTATTTCCATAACTCGCACATATGATCAAATTAGCTACCGAAACTTGTTCCATTGTGTCCGGAACGTGGTTAAAACCCTAGGAACGCCGGTCACTGCACGAGATTTGGAGTTCGGAAAATTGGATGAATAGTGTTTTTTGGTGATTTTCTATAAAAGAACCATCACCATTTCCATTTGCAAAAACCCTAGCCCATTTTTCTTCAATCGCCACTCTCACATCCAATGGCCAGAAACGTATTGTGTTTTTCATCATTTTTCTTCCAATCTATCAGCTTTCATAAGAAATTTTCAACTACAAAGATGAAGAGCTACGTGAGATCTTCAATCTGAACGGTGATGATCGAAAACGAAGCTACGGATCGTTGGCAAATCGTGTCCAAAGGCGTAGCGTTCATGCACGAATTCCAAGGCCAATAGGTGACCAAGCTTGCCACCGTTGTGGCCGTAGGCGGCGCACGTGCATGCGGAGGCGGTGAAGATTGCCGATCATCTTCGTTTTGCTCGTGGGGGTCGCGATAAATTCTTGAACGAAGGCGGCCGAGTGGGTTTATTCACGTAGAATAAAGCCTAGGAATGGTGTTGGGGAAGAAACGTGTATGCGGCCTAGAGCTGATGTTGCGTTGATGAGCGGCCCAGATAGAAGCTAGGTCAAATTTTGAAAAGAAATGTAAATTAATGTATATCAAATTGTATAATGTTTAAAACTCTGTAACTTGTTCATACGAGGTCGAAAATGGACGAAACGAATTGCGTTGAGTTCGTTTTGTCAAGCACTGCGTAATGGAGCTAGTTTGGAGTCATTGGAGATAGTGATAATTTCGGGTAAAATTAAATGTTTGTTTAATTTTATTCGAAACAAAACACTGCAACTGTTATCGGAAACTCAAGGTGAGAACTTCTCACTCAATCGAATTGTGTTTCGATTTAAATTTTAAATAGTTAAATTTAAAATTGCTTGATTTTATGATTGAATGATAAATTGCTATCTATTGTATTGAAATAGACCCTAAACTTCTTATATTAAGCGGATGTTATTTATTAAACACATATACCGTGATATTCCATCTTGAAGTGGAATTGGTATTATATATGTGCTTGGAGTTGATTTTCCCGCATTATATAGCGGATGAGACCCTATAGCACCGCATAACAGCGGATAATATTTTATATAAACCCATATACCGTGATAATCCCGTATCGGAATGGGATTGGTGTTGTGCTAACATCTGTGGATGCAAGGAAGCAGGTTGGAGGGATCCAACTGGATTCCTCACCCGTATTGATTTATTTACAGATATTGTGATATATTCTGTTATCGTATGATATATGATGTTTTGGATGCAGTGATTGTTATATTTAGTGCTGTTGCAGCATTGGGCCTATTTTGGAAAATTAAAATTGTTAAAGTAAATGATTTTCAAATTTAAGAAGGATTTTAAAGAGATTTTTGAAAGTATACATGTTATTGAATTTTGGAATTGATTCATACTAAATAAATAAACGTTATAATTTTTATGTTATAAGAATTATGATTTTTGCGAAATATAACCGAAAAGTGATTTTTTTAAATAAGTAGTTGATTTATTTTACAAAATAGGTTAAATTGAGATTTTTGAATTTATTATAAAAGCTTTACATATAAGATTTACAAAATTGAATTTTTATAAATCAAAGTGATGAAATTATAAAAGAGTTTTAAAGACGTTTTAAAAGGATGTTATAAATGGATTTTATAAAAGAATAGAATCTACGATTTGTGAAGTTATAAAATGAACGAATTCGTAAATAGAGAATTATAAGTAATTTGCTTATAATTTAGATTTTGGGGTGTAAATGGAATATGGATAGAATTTGTTAATAAAGTGATTTTTATAAGTTGAAGTTGTTATAATATATAAATGGAATTTATAAACCTTGTTTTATAAATCAGAAATTGACTTATTTTGATAAGTTAATTATTATAGCTTATTAAAGGAGATATATCCACGATTTTGGACAGTGGATAATCCTTTAAAATAAATTGTGTAGAAATGATGAATTTGGTTAATGAAGTATATTCACGATTTTGGATAGTGAATAATATATTCAAGAAATGTTTTTGGGAAGTAATATTTTAAATAGAATTAAAACGATTTGAAGTTGTTTTAAAATGTGTTAAGGATCGAAACCATAGATTTCAACATTCATTGTTGAAATAGACGTTTTCGAGAAATAAGGAATTGGTGGACTATAATACTGTTGTTATAGTAAATGATTTCGAAAAGAAATGTTTTATATAATATTGGGATTTATATATCTATCAAAATGTTGAATCCCTATACTAGTGATTTTGGGTTGTCGTAACGATGTTTTACGCAACATTCGTTCTGACTCAAATGAATGTGTTTAAGAGAATGTTTTCCTTAAAAAAATAAAATATACACTTAATCGTGTTTTAAGTATATTGAATATTTTCTAAGTATTGAAAATAAATAGATTTGTGAATTACTTATTGTTAAATAAGTATTTGGAAATGTTTTCCAATGTAGAAATTGAAATGGGTTGGAGAATATATCTTTTCAAAAATAAATTGAAGTGAATATTTGGAAAGTTATTTAATTTATGGAAGATTAATAACAAGGGCCTAGTGTTAACTCCTCTACTCAAGCGACTCAAACCAGGCTCACGACTCACAATGATTACCGACTCAACAGCCTTAGCTTGTTGCCGACCTAAAATGAATGACGACTCAACTGATTGCCGACTTAACGGCTCAGAAGGAACAGCGACTCACCGGGTTATGACCTTAAATGCCTTAAAGCTGTTGGCCGACTCAAGGTACTTCATGACTCAACAAGTTACCGACTCAACAATTGAGGAGTTGCACGAGTTAAAGAATTGTGCGACTTACGACCTACCTTGAGTCGTCAACGACTCAAGCAAGCAAACAAAAGGCTACGTCCAGTTAACTCGTGCGCGACTCACAGCTCACGACTTACGGCTTAAGGGGCTACGATCTAAAAAAATACCTAAAAACAGAACGACCTAGTGACTCAAGACAAAAAAAAGTGAAAGCAGCTGCATTTGAGTTGTGACCGACTTACGACCTAGTATAAGTCGTACACGACCTAAAACCACAAACCAAAATTTTAGTGCTGCCTCACCTTAAACCGTGACTTCTTTACTTGCGAATGAGTTAGGACTTGTATCCAGATGAACGAAGAAAAGCTCAGTACCACTTCACCTACTCCACTGCCTGCTGACTCTTGAACCTTGAGTCGAGCGCGACCTACGACTTTCCCTGAGTCGGTCACGACTCATGACTTGGGCAAAAACCGCTACCTAGAATTCTCTATAAATAGAAGGCCACCTCCAACATTCGGGGGACTTTTGGATCATTTTCTGGAAGGCATTGAAACTTCACTATCTTCAAAGCAATCTGCACTCCATCACTTCAAGCACACGCAAGATGCTTAGATCAACTTCGCTCAGGAATTCAACACATTCAATCATGAATTCGAAGAACTCTGTCACATCGAAGTTTTCCCTAGCTACTTGTTTCTTTTTGAATTGAATTGGAATGTAATTGAAGGAGATTGTAACAAGTTGTAATCCGATCAGCAATAAAAAGGATTGAAGTGGACGTAGGTTTGATCATAAGCCGAACCACTATAAACTCTGTGCTCATTTACTGCATTTTATGTTACTTATTGTTATTTCTTGATTCCCGTATTCACGGGTGGTGCTTTAACATCGTTTCTACACACACCGAGGTGTTAGCGTCATATTTTCACGTTAACATTTTTGGTGCTTTCACTGAGAACCCAACTCAGGCTACTTCTATCATTGCTTCGCAAAGGTCTACGGAAAGGATTTCTTTTAAAACTAGGAGTTTATTGGAAATAATGGCTCCTGGAAGAAGACGAAGTTCTGCAAGGTCCGATAATGTTCATGGAAATACAGCCACCTCTCTTCCTTCAAGTCAAGCAGCTCCGACTGCTGGAGTTACACGAGCAGAGCTGGACGCTATGATTCTGGGACTGAATCAGCAGTTGAATGCTCAGAATGCACAATTAGAAGCACAAAATGCTCAGAATGCCTTGATTATGGATAGGTTAAACGCCCTACTTGAGTCAAATCACCAATGTCGGGATAATGAAGCAATCTATGCTGAGGATGCCTGTGACCCCCAGGAGAAGGATATTCCTCAAAGACCAGATAAAACCGCTGCAAGAGCACCTTCTCAAGCTGAAGGGTCAAGGCCACAGCCAACCTTTCAAACTTCCGAAAGGGCAGCTAACTTCTTACAGGCAACGTCTCAAAACGACGAGGAGTATCTATCAGGGATGGTCCGCTCAATCATGAAAGAAAGTATGCAGAGGCATGAAGATGAAAATGATTGGGGATTCGCTCCGAGCAAAACTCCGTTCACTGAAAGGATTTTAAAGGCGGAGTTTCCCAGGAAGTTTGCACCTCCTACCATCCCAGCCTATCGAGGGACAAGTGACCCTAACCAATTTCTATACAGATACGATTGGCATATGACTGGGGCACGAGCATCGGATGAGATTAAATGCCGATATTTTCCAGTATATTTAGAAGGGGTGGCTTTGCTTTAGTTCACCAAGCTACCAGTTCGATCTATAGATCAATTCTCCGATTTAACCCGAAAGTTTAAAGAACAATTCAGATTGTATGCGTCAAAGGCAAAAGATATAATGTCATTGTCCAGTCTAGAACAAGCATCTGGAGAACCTATCAAGTCTTTTTTGAACCGTTTTAATATAGCTTTAGCTGAGGTAGATAACGCGGAACCCCGAATGATCCTAACATACTTAGTGCGGGCCATCGACAAGTCAAGTAAATTCGGGGTGTGGCTCAAAATGAAGGAACCAAACTCACTCGAGAAGTTTTATAAAAAGGCCGACGAGTTCATACGCCCAGAAAACCTCTCGATACCAGTAGAAGCAGCGGTGGCCGAAATCAAGGATAACGATGTCATTTCTAACAAGAGAGGATCTGGAAACCAGAAAAGGGAAAGTGATGAAGGAAAGAGGCAGGGAAATAAGAAGAAACCTCGACGTTTTAACCCTTCAGATTTCACCCCCTTAACTGATACACCGGAAAAAACTTCTTGGCAACAAAGGATGTTATCGAGTACCCTAAACCACCTGAGATGGGAAGAGGGGCAGTGCAAAATGGGAAATTCTGTCGATTTCACAACCAACCCGGTCATGATACTGATCAATGTCGCTAGTTAAAGAGTGTGATTGAAGAATTGTTGAAACAGAATAAACTTCAACAATATGTGAAGAAAGACGGAACTGACCCAATCTCGTCCACTCAGGGGCAACCACGTCTTGCTTATCGGTCCAGCTCGGGCAACAGAACTACAGAACAGGAATCCGAGAAGCTGGTCATTGATTAACATATGAATCACAAAACCATGGAATAGCATTCATTTACACCCATATTTTACTTAATAGCGTTGCTTAACTTTGTAAAATGATCATGGATGTATAATTCTTGTGCTGTTAACCACTGTAAATTTGATGTGAATCAATAATGAGCAATTATAAATCTTGTATTCTTTAATGCCATTAAAATGCCTGTATCATTTCGATATGCAAATATTACTAAAAATATCGATTTAGTATTGCAGGCTATCCAAATTAAAGCATGCTCATCCAACACATCACAGAGCGAAGTGATCCCTACAAATCACGGAGTAAACAAATGACAAGTCACAAATGCTTCGAATTCAAGTATTTCGAAAGAAGTGCAATTTGCAAACGATTGAGGACTCCACCAAAAAGGGCACCTTCCTAACAGGAAGATTATGAGCCTTTGCTAACCGACCACAATCGTTTGCGTAAACGAACATCTGGCGGAGCAACTTGCATCTGCCCCATGGATCCACTCAGCAATAAGGCATATTTCTTTAGCAAAGAACAAATGAAAGATGTACTTGAAGTTATTGTGAAGGATTGCTAAGAAGCGCAGGGTATAAAGACACAAGCGCCAACGCTACTCTTTAGAGTCCAAAATACTCTTCAGAGTCCAAATGCTTCTCTTCGGAGACCCAACGCTACTCTTTAGAGTCCAAAATACTCTTCAGAGTCCAAATGCTTCTCTTCGGAGACCCAACGCTACTCTTTAGAGTCCAAAATACTCTTTAGAGTCCAAATGCTTCTCTTCGGAGACCCAACGCTACTCTTTAGAGTCCAAATGCTTCTCTTCGGAGACCCAACGCTACTCTTTAGAGTCCAATATACTCTTTAGAGTCCAAATGCTTCTCTTCGGAGACCCAACGCTACTCTTTAGAGTCCAAAATACTCTTTAGAGTCCAAATGCTTCTCTTCGGAGACCCAACGCTACTCTTTAGAGTCCAAATGTTTCTCTTCGGAGACCCAACGCTACTCTTTAGAGTCCAAAATACTATTTAGAGTCCAAATGCTTCTCTTCGGAGACCCAACGCTACTCTTCAGAGTCCAGTGCTACTCTTTGGAGTCCAACGCTACTCTTCAGAGTCCAAAGCTACTCTTTAGAGTCCAAATCAAAGACCTCGAGCGGGCCTAGCCAGAAAAAGAGAGATCTTTCTCGTAACAAAGTTGCGGAATGATCGGTCGATACACTCCCGTGAATCCGTCCAACCGAGAGAAAGAAACTCCAAACTTCCAGGCAAAAGCCCTACTCAGAGGCACACGTTTCACCGAGATTGAAACAAAACTTCCAGGTGTTGAAACGTGAAAAGCCCTCTCCGGAGGCCCATTTCACCACAATTGAAATGCTAAAAAATCATCTTCAAAGGCACACTTTGACTCTTAAAGGAAGAATGATCCACCTATTCTGGAAAACACTTTTCCTCAAAAAGAAGTTAAAGTACCCTTCATATGCCCGCTTTACCACATAGAAGAATTCACTTGGCAAAATGTGTATATGCACAAAAGAAAAAGTGATATCTTCAAAGGATGAAGCGTAAAAGCTTATATGGAGAGAGTTGTACTCTGTTTTTTAACAAAATAATATTCCTCCAAGTATGGAATAATTATTCTCTAGAAAATGAAAGTACAAGTCCCCTCAAAATATAAAATATTGCAACAAGCTTATGGTATAGGGGCAACATGGTATAACTACATTGGTAAAATTGCGCTCGAACAATATACCACAAGCTCACTGCAATATCGTGCAAAGAAACTTGTACAAAAATGAATAATAAACGCATTCTCAAACACAAACAAGAAGTTTGTACAAGTAAAGGATCATTTTTTTCAGTTCTATTACAATTTCTTACAGATACAAGTTTCGAAATAAAGAAAGCGGGGGCCGGTACCCGCACAATCCCCGACCAGTACGTGCAAAAAAAAAACAAAAAAAAAGCTAAAAACTGGAATCTTCATTTCTTCTTGCCACCTTTGGACCCTTCACCCGGTCGGATGGTTAGCTTTTTGGGTCGATCTTTAGGCATGAGGGAAGAAGGAGAGGGAGGTACAACTGGTTCAACTTTCGGTTCCTCTACAGTAGTAATGATGCTCTTCCTCCTCTTCTTTGATATTCCACGCTTCTTTTTCCTCTTTGAAGAAGATTCGCTTCCTGGAGTAACAAGTTTAGACAAAGTTATGTCATCAGAAGGAGTCCGCTCCAGAGAAATCTCACCTCCCTTAAGTCCTTCGTCCTTTTGCTCTTGCGAAGCAGTTGGGTCATCCAAGCCCCGAAGGGCACCTATTATTTCTTCCTGTGATCCCAAATGAGGAGTAGAAGTGATTGGGGGAGGCAGAGGAACGGTAACTGGATGTGAAGAAGTTTGAATGACGCTCGGCGCTTTTTCTACAAAGGAAAAGTTAAAAGTGTTAGTAATTCCCGCAAAAAGAGGAGACAATGGCTCGTCGAGATTCAAGAAATAATCAAGAAGCTCGTCAAATCCGTGAGAAACTAGCAAGTTGTCCCCCTGAGCATTATAAGGGTTACCTGGAGAGGTTGGTGGTATCACATCAATTTCGTAGTCTCGAGCTTCAGCACTCTCTTGCGGCTCACCTACAGCTTGTGTAATTGCGGTTCCGGTATCAGCTTTAGTAGGAACCGGTGTATGAGAGCTAGAACCAGCAATGTCAACATCGACTGAAGTTGAAGGAGGGACAGGGGCAGTCAAAGTTGTTTCTTTTTCTTGATGCTCTTCCCCCATTATTTCAACTCGCGATCTAGCAAGTTGCTCCTTCCCTTTAGCAAGAGCTGCGCGAGCTTCGAAGTCTAAATAGTGCGCCTCTAGCTCCTCTTCAGTATACCCGGTGCCTTTAAACATATAAAGCGCGGCTTCCCATACTTCAGCTAGAGTAACCTCATATTTGGGACCCAGGAATGCAAGACTGCCACGCCCTAACACACTTTGCAAATAGAATTCAAATAATGTCGAGCCAATGTTAGCTTTGCTAGCTTCATGAGCTTCTTCAGCTGCAATTCTTCCAACAACCGCTTCACCTCGCTCCCTTTCGACTTTAGATAGTTGAGCTTTCAATTTTTCAATTTCCGCAACCTGGAAGCTAGTTTGCTCTTGCAACTGAGTAATGTCAGTACGGCAGCTCGCTACAATTCTCTCCAGTCCATCAGCCTTGGCCTCGGCATCCCTTTGCGCAGCATGGGCATCCCGCACTTGTTGTTGAAGCACATTTTCTTTTTGAGAGTAGGAAGCGGAAGAAGTAACAAGTTCTTCTTTAAGTTCTTCCACTTCCGCTTCAAGTTTTTCGTTGTAGGCGGCAATGCTATTCATTTCAGCATCATGCTGCTCAAGGGTCTTTTGCCATTCGGTTTTGTCATTCTCCATGGTTAACATAGCTTCGAGATTGGCCCGATTCACCCTCTGAAGCTCATCAACAAGTTTTTGCCAATTTGACATCCTCTCAATGTCAGCTTTAACGGCATCAAGGTTCTGTAACATGGCATTTTTATCTATGGGAACCAGATCAAGGTCAAAGCGAACTCCTTTTAAGCACCAATTTGGAAATTGACTTTGGAGAGTGGCCGGACCTGGTCCCACGTGGTAAGAAGGCCTGTTAATGATCGCCTGGATATCAGTACGGGAGGGGGCAGGAGACTGAGAAGAAGTAGGAGCAGTAATCTTTTCCGAAGTTGCAGGCATTGGTTCCTCATTGACTTTAGCCCGTTTACTCGGGTCATCAGTTATGTGACTCTTCCCTCTATCATCGTGAGATTTGCGTTTGTGGGAGTCACCCTCTTTGTGGGAAGAATCGTATCGATCATCCGGTCTTCCGTAGCGTTCTTCATGGGCACGTCTCTCCCGAGCCTTCCGAGCGGCCCTCTCTTCATCAGTCTCTCTGTGAGCAGGGAGATAGCGCTTATAGTCATACTGGCCGCGTCTCCCGTATCGCTGAAAGTCATCATAATACGAGCCGCCTTGCTTCATTGGAGAACCTGAAATTGGAAAAGGCACAACTTTAGAATTTTTTGGAAGTGTGAAAAGCTAAGTGTGTAAAATGTCAAAGAATCCTAGTCATGTGTGATGTGTAAACTACACGCACTGAACCACGAACGGCTCGTCAGTCGAGGGGTAACAACAGGTTTTATAGCTAACGGCAATTCTCCGGATGAGGGGGTTTGTTTAAGGGCAGAAGTTGCTTCAACTGTTGGAGATATAACTTTGGTAACAGCGGGGTCATCTTTGAAGAGCTCTTGAGAGGTGACCATTATGTCGCTCAAATCTTCGAAGATGTCATCACCGCCATGCTTAGCGGAGCTCCCTCCATCCACTCCTTTCTCAATGTTCTCCCCGGTTTGAAGAAGAGGTTCCTCTTCTTCAATGATTGGGGCCAGTGCAGGCTTATCGGAGGGCCCCGCAGCGTCTTTCGGAGTCGAACATTTCACTAGCGAGGCCTCAATGGTAGTTCCTCCCTGCACAGGCTCTTTAGCAGGAGATGAGGCATCCGGAGTTTTAGCTGGGGAGTCTGGGATTTCATGAGGGTGTGTAGAGCGAGAAGCGTGCAAAATCCCATACTAATGCAAAAATTCGTCTTTCAACAAAAATTGAATGCCTCTCTCCTCAACTGGCACGGCCTTAAGCCTCTCGAAAGTTGGCTTGTGACTGAGATCCCTAGAAGGAGGAGGGAGCGCTGAAAATAAATAAAAAAGAGCGGAGTTAACGCTTAGCATTTCAGTCTCGCAAAAGTCGGATAACAAACGAAGTAAGAATGGTTAATCTTACTTCCTTCCCTCCATACAGCGTAAAACCCCGGGGGACAGCGAACATAGAAAAATTGAGTCAAAAACCATGAGCGCTGTTAGAAAGACCGACGATCAATTTACGATTTCGAGCACTTCTCACGACAGTAATAGAGGGGTGATCTTTAGTCCTGGTGAAAGAGCGTAGGAAGCAAATCTCGTCAAAGCTTGGGAATCGATCAAGCGTCCTCCTAAACAGTACACACAACCCCATTAAAATGGCATAGCCATTGGGGTGTAATTGGGATGGGGCGATGGCCAATTGACGAAGAAGTTGTTGGAAAAAGTCATTGAAAGGAAGAATGCCCCCACTCAGGCGCATTTGTCGATTGACTGTTACAAAGCCAGAAGGCGCCACATCAGAAATGTTGGTTTTATCAGGAAGAATGGCATCTGATTCAGCAATACCAAACTGAGCGCACAATTGGCGAAAAACTTTGTTTGATAAATTAGAAGAGTCTCTTTCAGGAGGATTAATTAATGGAGCTGGAATAGGAGCGACAACTCCAGCCTGTGTTGTTATCTCTTCTTGTTGGGAAGTCATTCTGCACAAGCAACTGGATATTCAAATGTGAAGGTGCACGTTTCCTAAAAAGTGTGAAGTGTTGTGCAAAACCAATAATGACAAGTAAATATAACTGAAGTTAAACTAATTGACAATTGATCGATTACTAAATTTCAGGACTTGTTAATTTTAAAAAAAGGTTCAAGTGCAGTATTGGTGCAAACCGATCGATTTCAGTTGACTATCTCAATGTTGCTTTAATACTCTACTTGAATTCGTTCAATTGAAAGCTCTTCATTCACACAATCTATTTAAGTTAATTACCTTATGTCAACTAATCTGTCATTTGATGTGGGCAGTCGATGACAGTATATTCGCCTTGGTTTTCTGTAGTTGTTATTTTCAGCAGGTAGTTAGCTAACTAGTTAACAGGATCTGTGGAATAATGCAACAAAGTTCAAACAATTTAAAGTTTGGGCGATTCAGAGTTTAGGCGATTCAGTCCGGTAATACAAGTTAAATAATCAAGTTGGGATTATGCTTTTAAGTGACAACTCGTTCACGACCTAAGGGGTATGCGGCGAGTTAAGTTAAAATCTGTAAGTCGTAATGTGCATGGAGGAAAAAGCCTCAAAACAGAACAAAGCAAATTTCTCGAAGTCCTGTCTCGGCCGCGACTCAAACCCTAGGTCTCATCTACTTGAGTCGGTCAAGGGTTAAGCCACAAGGAGCAACTCGGTATGGAAAATAGCCCAAGTGCGGAGTCGTTCACGACTTATGGCTTGAAACGTTCACGGTCTAAAGGATAAGTTGTAGTAAGGATCTAAAGGGCTGAGTCACTCGTACGACCTAAGTCCTAAATCGTCAAGAAATCAACACGACCCAAAAATTAGGTCGTGCATGGAGGAGATTGCAAGGCCTTCCTAAGTCGGTAGATCCAAAAAAAAACCAACTAAGTCATGAGAATTCTAGGTCATCTCCTCAACCAGTTAACTCCTTTCTAACCCATTAACCCGCTAAGGACCTTCTCATCTCCTCCAAACTCACAGACCGGTTAATTCGAAACACTGTAATCCATTATCTTCTCCTCACATGGTCAGAAATCACCCAAAAAACCAATTCGAATCGCTTCAAGTTTGCGACAAATCTAATGCACTACTATGTTATCACGAACGATAACAACAATATGATCGATGGCAGTCGCAAATCAATCAGAAACTGGTTCGCGATGGAACACGGCACAAAAATGAATTGGAGTCAGCAAATGGGAAGTCCAGATTCGTGAGTCCATGGTGATCGTGGATTGAACAGAAGATGAATTCACTTACGCAATATAAAGGTGAAGATGAGCTGACGATCGATTAGCTTGGATTTGTCTCTGGAAACTTGAAGGATCGTTAATGGAAGGATCAAATAAAACAAATAAGCAGTAAAGTGAGGAGGAAGGACCGACTCAACGGCTTATATACGAAACAGGGGGGAAGATGGAAAGACTAACGAGTCATGAGCCTCTTTGAGTCGTTTACGACTCATGCACTGAGTCGAAGCACACGACTCATGATTTAAGCGTGTACTTCGAGGGGCAATTGTTAACTCCTCTGCTCAAGCGACTCAAACCAGGCTCATGACTCACAATGATTACCGACTCAACAGCCTTAGCTTGTTGCCGACCTAAAATGAATGACGACTCAACTGATTGTCGACTTAACGGCTCAGAAGGAACAGCGACTCACCGGGTTATAACCTTAAATGCCTTAAAGGTGTTGGCCGACTCAAGGTACTTCACGACTCAACAAGTTACCGACTCAACAATTGAGGAGTTGCACGAGTTAAAGAATTGTGCGACTTACGACCTACCTTGAGTCGTCTGCGACTCAAGCAAGCAAACAAAAGGCTACGTCCAGTTAACTCGTGCGCGACTCACAGCTCACGACTTACGACTTAAGGGGCTACAATCTAAAAAAAGACCTAAAAACAGAACGACCTAGTGACTCAAGACAAAAAAAGTGAAAGCAACTGCATTTGAGTTGTGACCGACTTACAACCTAGTATAAGTCGTACACGACCTAAAACCACAAAGCCAAAATTTTAGTGCTGCCTCACCTTAAACCGTGACTTCTTAACTCGCGAACGAGTTAGGACTTGTATCCAGATGAACGAAGAAAAGCTCAGTACCACTTCACCTACTCCACTGCCTGCTGACTCTTGAACCTTGAGTCGAGCGCGACCTACGACTTTCCCTGAGTCGGTCACGACTCATGACTTGGGGGAAAATCGCTACCTAGAATTCTCTATAAATAGAGGGCCACCTCCAACATTCGGGGGACTTTTGGATCATTTTCTAGAAGGCATTGAAACTTCACTATCTTCAAAGCAATCTACACTCCATCACTTCAAGCACACGCAAGACGCTTAGATCAACTTCGCTCAGGAATTCAACACATTCAATCATGAATTCGAAGAACTCTGCCACATCGAAGTTTTCCCTAGCTACTTGTTTCTTTTTGAATTGAATTGGAATGTAATTGAAGGAGATTGTAACAAGTTGTAATCCGATCAGCAATAAAAAGGATTGAAGTGGACGTAGGCTTGATCATAAGCCGAACCACTATAAATTCTGTGCTCATTTACTGCATTTTCTGTTACTTACTGTTATTTCTTGATTCCCGTATTCACGGGTGGTGCTTTCACATCGTTTCTACACACACCGAGGTGTTAGCGTTAGATTTTCACGTTAACACCTAGTGATTATTATGGTGCTGAATATTGGTTGGTTGGCTTTGATAGTTAAATGACCGACTATCAATATTTACCTTTAAATGGGTATTTGTGTGATTTGCCTGAATTTAAATGTTACACTTATTTTAAAATAAGGGTTCGTTATTCGGTTTAGCCAGGGGAGGACCTTTGGGTCAATAATCCCATTCCGAATAGCGATATGTCGTAATGGATAGCATTTGAAGACCGGTGTTGAAGACCGGATATTTTCGAAAACGGAACAATTACTGTCGAATGTCTCTACATCGGCTGATCTCCGATATAGAGATTTATCACCCTTTGTGATGGGAAGTCCGGTCGTGATTAGTGAATATCCGGATTGCAAGGGCTTCTTTGGAAGTGCCTTCGGTTCTATTCGAACCCAGAATGGACTTGTATGGATGTGTGTCTGACATTACAATTTGAGATGTAAAGCTGGTTTCTATCAAATATATTTCTGTTGTTGGAGAAGAATTTATTCTCTTAGCTTAACACCCTTCTCTGAGACATACTGTAACGACCATGTATTTTCAACCATTCGCATCCGCACATGTCGGACTTGAATTTCCCAAAATACCGCGTTGTATATAAAATTTGGCAAATCTCAGAATATAATGTAAATAAAATCACAGATCACAGACACAGAGTATTTAATAATGCAGTGGAAGTAAAAGAAGTAGTAGTTCATGAAGCAACTATATAAATATATCAGAGTTAAATAAGATACAACAGAAGAAATAATGTACAACAGAAGTTTCAATATGATAACTAAGTACAAGCTAAATACAACAACAGAACTGAAATAGATAAGACTAGATAAGCAGATAATCTCTAACGATTCCAATCTCCAGAAAGTGGAATCCAATCTGTGAATAACTCAAGCTGACCCGAGCGTAAATAAACAAAAAAATACAAATACTCGAGTCAGGACATACATACTTATACAATGTAAACCAACTCAAGTGAACTGTAGTAAAAGTACAAGTAACTTAAAGGATGCTTGGGACCGCCCATCCTCTAAGGATTCGTTAAACTATTTACTATGTAGTAATATTGTGCTATTATAATAATGTCTAATAGTAAAATAAACTTACATTTAAATAGCGTTAAGGAGTGACCCAATATTCCCCTTAACACAAATAATGCCAATAGTCTATACAATATCTGCATATCTCCTGATCGGGAGACTACGAGAAGATATTGCATAGGTACGACACAAATAGAAACTTGTAGTAAAGGCTCGATATGGTAGGTGACACGGCACACAAGGCAATGCCATGGTAGATATACTAATTACGACACTCGAGCTGGTGGTAACGCAGCAGCCACATACGCCCACCGTGGAACACATTCCCGAAAATCGGAGGGGCACCCAAGCAATCACAAGTAATAGTATGGTATCGAAGAAATGCGTCCGCTACGAGATGCGACCTCAACTGGCCCGAGACAGCTCCTGTTTTTGCCACCTTATGCCAACTCACGGGAGTTGGGTCCACGTAATATACCTCAAGAACGTCGCCACCCTCCTACTTCATTCTAGAATCTCCACCGCGTACACGGTTAGTCAAAGTGGTTTTCGGTATCGACAGAGAGTATGCCCATATCCGATCCCGGTCTCTTTGCCAACCAATCGTTATTATAACCCGTGGTTATAACTTTAAAACAATATTTTATACTTCAAAATAAATTATCCTTTTAATCCAAATCTTCATCTAAATCATTTCGAAACCATTTCAATATATCAAAATAGCATATCCTTTCAAAACTTCATTTCAAATCATTTTTAATATATCAAAATAGCATATCCTTTAAAACTTCATTTCAAATCATTTTAATATATCATATCCTTTCAAGACTTCATTTCAACCATTTTATTATATCATAATATCATTTCAAAGATAGTTTGTACTTCAAAAACCCAAAATCATTTTTATTTCAAAAATATATTCATTTCAAAAACCATATCATTTCCATTCGTAACATATATTTAATTTTCAAAATAGTTTTACTTTCAAAGTTATTACTCTTTCGAAACCAAAACATTTGAAATCATTACACTTTGAAAATCATTATTACTTAATAAAAATCATAAAAATCAAAATTGTCTTATACATTTGAAATCATTACACTTTGAAAATCATTATTGCTTAATAAAAATCATAAAAATCAAAATTGTCTTATACATTTGAAATCATCCTTTAATTCTTTACGTTTTCAAATTTATTAAATTAAAGCCAAATTTCAAATTTTCAATTTAATTTAATTCAAACCATCAATTCAATTCAATTCCAGTTTACCAACAAACCATTTCAAATCTTATCAATTTCAAATATAGATTTATTCCACAAAATACAATATTCAATCTTTAGTATATTTCAAAGCTTAAATATCCCATATTTCATAAATTCAATATCATTTAAATAAACTCAAATAATATATATTTCAAATATCCATTTATCAAATAAATTAAATAAATTAGAAATCAAATATCCTTTCCAATCTATTTCAAAATATCAAAATATTATTCAAACCATCATTCATTTTTACTTCATTTATATACAATTTGAATCACACATTCAAAATAGTTGCATTTCAAAACAAATATTTCTGTTTAAATCAATAAACTCAATTCCTTATATTTATTTACTTAAACAATCAATTTCCAAAACTTAATCTTTTTCCAATGATTATTTTCAAAGATTATTTCCATTAGGATTTATTAAAACAACTAAATTCAGTTTCCGTAGCGCTTATAAAATGCTACGTAAAGTTATAGTTCAAAACAGTTCCTTTTTAAAAAAAATAGCATTTTAGTGCTGAAATAGTTTCTTTTATTTTCATTACAATTTCACAAACAGTTAATTTTATTTTAAATCATTTAACTTATAAAATCATATATTTTCACACTTTAAAATCACAATTTCTATATTCTTATTTTTAAGATTTTTATAAAGTTAAATTCTTATCAAAAAATCAAATTTTACATAATTTCTTATTAAAATTCAAGTATTAAATTCCAATTCTTTAATTAAATTATTAACTCAACAATTAAGGTTTAAATTTCCAAAATATAACTTATACCCTTTATTTTACTGAACTAAAATTTCACTTTTAACAAAAATTCAAGATTTCCCAAATAAGTTATATTTTAAAATTTTACTTAAACATTCATTTATTTAACATTTTAACTTATTCAAAAATCATTATAAATTTTATAAAATCATTTAAAATACATTTTAAATCAAAATATTATATTTTTCTTACTTTACATAATTTCCTTTTAAAAACAAAACATAAATTCCAAAATTTACTTATAGTTCAAATTCTAATTTCCATTTACTTAATTCATTATTTAATCTATAGAAAAATCACTAATATTTCTATAAAAATCATTTTTAAATAAAGTTTAAGTCAAAATATTATAAATTTTACATTTTAAAATATTTCAGAAAATATTATATAAACCACGGGTCTGTATATAGTTTTCTAACCTAGGTCAAGTGATACGGATATATATATCATTTCAATCCGCAATTTATAAGGAAAAATCCAGGTTCTATCCTTTCAAACCCGCAGTCCCAAGTAAAATAAATGATTTGAAAACCGCTCAGGCCTATCATTTCAGCCCATAATGATTTTCCCTTATTCTAAAGTCCGTTCGGGTATGTATCATTTCAACCCATAGTGATACAAATCTACAGGGAACTTGCAGTGTGATAAACTGATATAAATAACAGAATAACATAAAAATAATAGTAACATATGATATAGCAGGTGTAATAACAGGCGTGAACATCATATGACAATAATATAAACAGATATAGCATGATGATATACTTTACAGATTCAAATGGTGTCGGTTTATCAGTTATATAAGTACATATTAGTCTGGTGAAATTTTCTCACATGTTCAAAGCTGGAGATCGCTGCCAAAGCACACACATCGACACTAGGAAGGCACAACAACATGGATATGACAAGAGAGTGGAGAGCCAAAGCTAATAGCCTTGTTCAAACATTTACACAAAACAATACAAATATACGTAAGTTTCAACACGATTTAAACATCAAATAACATTAGAATTCGAAGCCCAAAACAACATCGAATGAATTTGCACTTGTTCTCAACCTCATGTACTTCAGTTAGGCAGTGATTAGGCTCAGTTAACATAGGCATTGGGTCTGGTTTGGGTGTGCAAGAGGTCGGCCTACATGGTGTTAAATGGTGAAGAGGTATAGGTGCATCAATCTACCACTACAAAGCAAAGTTCATCATTTTCTAGGCTATAACTAAGTTCGGCCGCAGATTATTTTGGCCCAACCAGAGGTGCAGGTGGTGTTGGGTGATGTGGCAGCGGGTGGAGGTCAGGTCATAGGTAGTGTTGGTGGAGGAAGTGGCGGCTAGAGGTGGTAGAAGGTGATGGTGAACAAACTAGGTCTAGATTTGCATGTAGGTGATGGATTCTTGGATTTTTGTGGAGATGCAGGCCATTGGGGTGCTCGGCCTGGGGATGAGGGTGGTCTAGGGTGGTTGCTGATCGTAATATCAGGTGGTGGAGGTTGGGTCAGAGCTGGAGGAGGAGGAGCCAAGCCTAGAATAAGAGAGCAAGTGCAAAAATCAATGTAAACAAGGAAGAAGAATAAGAAAAGTTGAAAAATCATTACCCAAACTTTTCTCAATAGCCATGGCCGAAATTATTTTGTTTAAGAAATGAAAATGAGTGTACATGAATAGGAAATAGAGTATGCAGCTGAAAGATGTGGATAGTATAGGCTAATTGATGAAAAGATAAGTTACAAATGTGAAAGGTTGGAAGATAAAAGGCCTTGGGCAAATCAAAAGTCATAACCTTTCAAAATACCCTTAATTTATTTATATAAGTTTATATTAATAAAAATAAAAATAATTTCAGTCACAATTTCGAAAATATAACCAAATATAAAATATAAATAAATATTTATTAATTATATAAGGTTAAAATAAGAAAATAGCACAAAATTGCAAACTAGTCTAGAAAAATGGAAAGTAAACAGAATGAACTTTGGAAAATTTATATGGACTTGTAAAAATATTTATAACAAATATAATAACATAAAAATAAAAATTCATTCACAAATAAAATATAAATTTTAATTTAAATATAATTTTAATAAAGAAAATAGCAGAAAAATGGAAACTAGGCTTTAAAATTTGGAAACAATTTCAATAAACTTTATGAAAAATTATATTATCACTTTAAAAATAATAAAAGACAAAAATATACATAAAAGGGCATAGTAACACAAATTAAAATAAAATATGACAAAGAAAATATAATTTATATAATTTAAAATAGACAAAATTGCAAAATAAAACAAATTATACCCAAAATTGAAATGTAAATGACTTTCACAGTTTAAGTCCGTTTCCAACGAAACAAAAAGCAGTGTTCAAGTTATTTCATCTATTTTCATAATAAAAGATAAAATTTAAGATTTAAAATAATTTAAATTTGAAGTTTAAAAGTCAAAGTTTGAACAGTTTGACCAGAAATTCACTTTGCAGTAAAATATTCAAATTATACTAGTTTGAACTATAAATCACTTAATAATCAACATTTATATTTAAAAATGAAATGTTTGAAATAAAACAAATTTTAAATTAATTTAAAAAATAAAATAAAGTCAAATATAAATTATATGCAAAAATCTATGGTTGTTACACGTACGAGCTCAGGGGTTATGTAGTTGATGGTTACTAGTGATATATTCTCAAATTGGTAATGTGGCATACGAAGTGTTGTTGAGTATTTGTTGATCAAAGCATGGCTTTTGTATAAAGCATAGCTCTGTGGGAGAGATTTCGTCGGGCCTCACACCCCGGTAATGGTCAAAACAGGAAAGATGCGGCAAGGTTATTAGGGGATAGCGCCCCCTTAGTGTATGTCATTTCCTTCTGGATAGAGGTGGTATTATGGTATGGAGCCCTGATACTTAACCTATGTTGTTGCCGCAAACTTATTATTTTGTGCTTGTTGGTGAATCCTGGGATTTAGGTCGGTTGCGACCGGGGGATGGCATACTCATATCAGTTGTTACCCAGCTAGGGGTAACCCGGCCTTGTGTTGGCAGAGATCCGGTTAGGTTCTCGGGGCGTCTTTCCAGAGGCGTACCCATGTGGCAATGGGAAGTTCCTTCGCCTGACCATTAGTTGGAAATCCAAAGAAACAATACGAGCCTTGTACGGTTTTAGTTGTAGAACCTGCCATTTACTTATGGTGGCGCCCCACTGTTTAGATGGTAGCTATAGTAGGCATAGTTCGGAATGTCTATGTTGGCTAAGATTTATATTATACTTTCGAAATGTTTTACTACACTTCGCACTTATAATAATAATATCAAAGAAATTTGCGTATCAAGCATATTTGACTATTATAAGGAGAAATCTCCTTCGATTCTGCGTTTGCATTGTGTGTGTGTGCGGGAGGCCTTATGGTAGTCTCATTTTCTAAAAAGCATTGCGAATCAAATTTAAAATATTCCTCTGTTTGTTTTTAAAGATATAACTGTTTTAAGTTCTCACACCAGTCCCATGACTGACCTGGAGTTTATTGTTCTCTTCCTAAACTCTGGGTGCCCATCATTTTCCACACTGGCAGTTTAGAGTTAGGTTATCAGGTCATTCTGGAAAAGGAGTTGCTGTGGAGACCTGGAGGCAAGCTAGATGGCATGGCGTATCAACTAGTATATAGTATTTCTTTTTCGCTGTTTGTTGTTGTAAACTCTGATAATGTAATATAATATGATGTAATGTAATAACTGATACAGTTCTTTTGACTTAAAGGTTATTCAATTATCTATTATATGTTGTTCCACTGCGATTGTGAGATTCTGATATTGTTTCGTTGCTCCTTCTTTCTTCTTTCTATCTTCTACCTCTTCTTTAACCCTAACGGTTTGGTTTTCCGGCATTCAATTGCTCGGCAGTTGATACGGTGGACGTATTAATGTCGACTTTCGTGAGTCGAAAATCCCCGTCGTTACATTTGGTATTAGAGCTATTGGTTAAGCGACAACCTTAGCTCTGTTGGGTGTTACTCATTAGAGATAGAGTCAGTAGTACTCTAGAAAGAGTTTGAGTGTATTAATAGATATGAGTGCATATTTGTTAGTGAATATAAAAAAATTGTTTTATATTTTGTTGATTGGTTTGTTGAGTGGTATATGGATTTTGGTCAATACGGGTAATTAACGTTATTGATAGGAATCTCTAAACACTTGTACAGAACAAATGCGACACGATATCGTTTTAAAATAGGTTAAATGAAATAATTTTACCTAAATTATTTTCATATAGAAAAGAGAAAAATTCTATGAATTATTTTAATATATGATTGCTTGGTTGCTAGAAAGTGATGATATTAAATTATTATCGTTAATGTTGAAAAATAAATTGAAATCTTGATTCCAAAGTTAAGAAATAAATTTACATACAAATAGAATTGGACAATATAAATTGTAAATGTGATTTGTAATTTGAAGTAAAACTCCAGAGGAATTTTGGGAAATGTTTGCAATTTGGAAAAGATTAAATTCCTTTCTAAGTTTGAAAATGATTTTCAAGGTTTTGGAAAATTGTTTTGGAGGGATAAAAGCTCTAAACTCTTTTCGGTCGTTGGAAAATAAATCCGATGATGATCGCGACATCATCAGTGTTCATTTTCGGGTTTCCAAAAGAGGGATTGCTGCCAAGTTGTTTTAAATGGAAGTTGTTTGGAAAAATTTGGGTTTGGGTTTTGGAATTCAAAGGATAATTGAGTTGGTTTTAAAAATGGTTTTGGAAGATTGAAAAGACTCTGGAATGTTATATAAAATGATTGGAATTTGAATTGGATTTATAAGTGGAAATTTAAGTTAAGTAAATAAATGAAGTTTGAAATGGAATATAACTTAAGTGATGTTGAATGAAGTTGATTTTGGTATCGAAGTAAAATAATAAAGTGAATTAAATGGATGTGAACTTGAGTTATCTAAATGAAATTCAACCTTATTTGTTAAATAAATTAGCAATTGAACTAATGAATGAATTGAATGTAAATCAATTGAGTGTAAATAAATTGATATGAAATAATGGATGTAAGTGTTAATTCATTAAAGCTAATTAAAAGTGATGAACCAAATTGAATGAATGTAATCGAATTAAATAAATTTGGTTAAGTTGGTTATACGTTGGTTGTTAGTAGATTGTATAGAAAATTTACATGAAATTCAATACATGAAAATGAAAGCTATAAATCATTGAATTCAAATTGGAAGTAAGTAATCTAAATAGAATTGATTTTGATTTGGAAGTGAACAAACTTGAATATAAATTAGTGAATGCAAACTAATTGAAATTGAATACAAATGAATGCTAGTAAATCCAATGTTAATGAATCAAATGTGATTTAAATTGGAAAACCAATTCATTGAATATTAATGAGAAATGAAAGTGTATTGATTTGGTTATGGTTGTTAGTTGAATGCTAGTTGGTTGATAGTTGGATTTGTTGCTTTTGTTGCATTTACTATATTGGCATATGTAGTTGTTATAGTGATACATGTTGTATATTGATATTACTTTCATATATACATGTTTCACATTTGTTTGTTGAGTGGTTAGTAGGTGTGGATTGCGCTTGCTTCACATTTGGAGCTTGCTTTCATGCTATATTAGCCGTATATGCTCGCTAATAATATATAAGGTACATATCCCGAATTACATATCGTACTTTTAAACTTTTTTTTCCTACGGTATGCCTCATTACTTTGATGAGATGTATATTTGTGATATATTTATATATATTGCCCTTTTTTTGGGATCGAGCCGCGCAACGGAGACGCTGGCGAAATTTTTCGAAAATTTAAGGCGTTAGAACTGTTAACTCCCTTCTGTAAGAGACTTAAGGAAAATGTAACGACCTAACCAATTCGAGAACCTAGCGACCTAAAAGGCTACGACTTAAAAATGGCTCGACCTAAAAAGGAGAACGACCTAAAAATGCTTCGCGACCTAAAGGAGGCCGCGACCTATCAAGCTTCGCGACCTAATAGAGAGCTGCGACCTAAGAAGTAGGACGACCTAAGAGTGAATGCGACCTAAAAACGGTCTCGACCTATGGAACTCCGCGACCTAGGAATACTTCGCGACCTAAGGGAAGTCGCGACCTAAAGACTCCAGTTATAACTATAAGAAAAGAACTCACGACCTAGGATAGGTCGCTAACGACCTAAATGCCTGAGTAAAGAAGTTACCTATACTGTGCCGTAGGGGGATAGGTCGCTCGCGACCTAGGACTTGTACAAATCAGCATGTGTATTCTTGCAGAGGGAGGACAATGCATCCTAGGTCAGGGACGACATGCGACCTAAGTTAGGTCGGTCTCGACCTACGACCTAACTCCGAAAAATGCCTATAAATACGACCCTAGTTCCAACTAGCGGGGGGAGCTTTGGGCTCATTCATTTGAAGCGTGGTTACTCAGCTGCATTTCGAACTACTTCAACACTTAAAGCTTTTGAGATACAAAGAACGCTTCAAGGAACTTCACGAAGAAATTATGCATGTTCAACATGAATCCAAAGATTTTGATCGACATTGAAGTTGAGGCTACTTGTTCTAAATGACTTCAAACTCAAAGTGTGTTGTAATCGATTAATCTTGTAAAGGGTTGTAATAATATCAGCAATAAAGGAGTTTAAAGTGGACGTAGGCTCTCTCTTAAGCCGAACCACTATAAATATCGTGTCTTTTAATACTTTTCTGTGATTCTTACTTTTTCTCTAGTTCCTGTACCAACGGTTGGTGCTTTCACAACTACACTCTACACACCGGGGTGTTAGCGTTCAATTTTTAGCGTTAACATTTTTGGTGCTTTCACTGAGAATTGAACTCAGGAGAATTATCATCATTGCTTCACAGAGGTTTGTAGAGAGAATTTCCTTGAAAACCAGAAGTCTATCCGAGATTATGGCTCCTGGAAGGAAAAGTAGATCTGTCAGATCTGGGAATATTCAAGAGGGAACCTCCGCTTCCCCTATATCGAATCAAGCAGCTCCAGCTGTCAGAGTTACAAAGGCAGAGCTGGATGCTGCAATCTTAGGGCTGAACCAACAGATAAATGCCCAAAATGAACAATTCGAGGCTCAGAATGCCCAGAATGCCCTAATTTTGAATAGGTTGAACAATTTGCTTGGGGCAAACCGTCAACCGGCTGGTAATGAAAGGAATTTTGCTGGCAACATTCATGATGCTGAAGAAAGGAATGCTCCTGAAAGGGCTGCTAGCCCCTTTGAACAAACACTTCCTGAAGTTGGTGGAACTAGAACTCGACATGATGAGGAGTATCTTTCTGGGATGGTCCGACAAATCATGAAAGAGAGTATGCAGAGGGTTGAGGACGAGAAAGAATGGGGTTTTGCCCCAAGTAAAACTCCATTTACTGAGAAAATCTTAAAGGCTGAATTCCCAAGGAAGTTTGTCCCTCCAACCATTCCAGCTTACAAAGGAACAAGTGATCCGAACGAATTCTTGTATAAGTATGATTGGCACATGACAGGTGCCAGGGCTTCTGATGAAATAAAGTGCCGATATTTTCCTATATACCTGGAAGGTGTAGCTCTGCTTTGGTTCACCAAGCTGCCAGTCCGATCTATCGATCAGTTTTTTGACTTGACCCGGAAGTTCAAGGAGCAGTTCAGGCTATATGCTTCAAAAGCCAAGGATATCTTGTCACTGTCGAGTTTGGAGCAGAATCCAGGTGAATCTATCAGATCTTTCTTGAGTCGCTTTAACATAGCACTGGCTGAGGTAGACAATGCAGAGCCACGAATGATATTGACTTATCTGATGAGGGCTATTGACAAATCGAGCGAATTTGGGAAGTGGCTAAACATGAAGGAACCAAATTCCCTTGAAAATTTTTATAAAAAAGCGGATGAATTCATACGCTTGGAGAGCCGTCCTGTACCAGTAAAGGCAGTACTGGAAAAAGCTGAAGATAACACTGTTGCTCCACGCAAGAATGAATCTGTAGGGCAAAAAAGGGAAAATAACAATGGGAAGAAACAGAGTAATCTGAAGAAGCCCCGATCCTTCAAGCCATCAGAGTATACTCCTTTATCAGACACGCCGGAGCGTATCTACCTTGCCACTAAAGATTCTGTTGATTTTCCTAAACCTTTTCCTCTGAGAACCTGGAAAAAGGCTATACAAAGTGGCAAGTTCTGCCGCTTTCATAATCAACCCGGTCATGAGACCGACAAATGCCGCCAGTTGAAAAATCTAATTGAAGAGTTGCTAAGGGAAAACAAGCTGCAGCAATTTGTGAAAAGGAATAGCAACGATCCTGCTTCGTCTAGTCAGGGGCAACAAGCTCCTGCTCATCAGCCTAGGACAGGTGAGAAGGCTGCAGGGCATGAATCTGGAAGGCCCATTATCAATGTCATTACAGGAGGACCTCACCAGCAGGCAGAAGCTGGGGTGAGATGGAAAGGTATACCCGAGCTTTGAAGTATGTTCCGACCAAGGAAGATGTATTCGTTTTGGAAGGTGCTATGCCCCTGAAGCAACAAAGAACTTTCGATGATGATATTGTGTTCAAAGCTAGGGATTCCGCAGGTATTGAAGCTCCTACCTTGGATCCCTTAGTCATCTCGGCTGGTATCGGGCCAGCTATTGTCAGAAGAGTTCTCATTGATTGTGGCGCATCCTGCAATATCCTCTTCAAGAAAACATTCGACCAAATGAAGATCCCAATGGCTGATGTGCAAGCCTCATCGCAGAAAATCGCTGGCTTCACTGGGGAGCCAAAGCAGCCGGTAGGAACCATTGATTTGTTCGTGGAACTTGGAGAAGGAGAGAGAAAAGTGGTCCGCAAGCAAACTTTTTTGATTGTCGACGAATTTTCTGCTTAGAATGCTTTCCTTGGCCGTCCAACTCTCGCAGCATTCAAAGTTGCTCTGGCCCCATGGTGCCTCACCATTAAATTTCCCACAGATAATGGAGTGGGAGTTATAAAAGGGGATCAAAATGCGGGGCGGGAATGTTATCTAACAGAGCTACGAGAGACCAGAAAAAGAGAAATGGGAAAGAATGCGGCAGCCCCAGTCCGCATCAAAGAACCAGCCTTGTAGCAATTACAGGGCGGACCCTGCACTGGCGAACACAGCGGAGCAAGGAAAGAGATGGATCCTAGAAAAGTCAGTGCAGGGGAAAATAGAGTGGTACCAGTGGAAACAACAATACCAATACCTGTTGACCCAAAGGACCCAAACAAGGTGTTGAATGTGGGTTCACAACTTAATGCGTCAATTCAGAATATCTTAGTATCTTTTTTAAAGGCAAATTTGGATGTTTTTGCTTGGACTCATGCCGATATGTGCGGAATATCCCCAGAAGTTGCAGTACACGCTCTAAATATTGATCCAAAATTTACACCTGTGAAGCAGAAAAGGAGAACTCAAGGTCCAGAAAGGTCGGCAGCATTAAAAGAAGAAGTTGATCAGCTCATGGAGAATAATTTTATCAAAGAATCTACCTATCCGAATTGGGTTTCGAATCCAGTGCTGGTTAAGAAAGCCAACGGAAAATGGAGAGTATGCATCGATTTTTCAGATCTAAACAAGGCCTGCCCCAAAGACTGCTTCCCATTACCCAGAATCGATCAACTGGTAGACGGAACAGCGGGGCACGAATTATTATCTTTCATGGATGCTTACTCCGGATACAACCAGATCATGATGCATGAGCCAGATCAGGAGGACACAAGCTTTATCACTGACATTGGTCTTTACTGCTACAGAGTTATGCCCTTCGGGTTGAAGAATGCAGGGGCAACATACCAAAGACTTGTTAATGCTATGTTCAAACCGCAATTAGGCAAGACTATGGAAGTCTACGTCGATGACATGTTAGTAAAGTCTAAGAAAGCAGTGGATCACATAGAACACTTAGCGGACATGTTCGCAGTCCTCCGAAAATACGGAATGAAGCTCAATCCTTTGAAATGTTCATTTGGAGTGGAATCCGGCAAGATTTTAGGTTTCATCGTGAGCGCAAGGGGCATCGAGGCTAGTCCAGCTTAAATTACCGCCTTAAAGGAAATCAAAGCTCCTAGAACAAAGAAGGAATTGCAAAGTCTCAATGGAAAAGTCGCCGCCTTGAGTCGGTTCATTTCCAAAGCCACAGATAAATGCATCCCATTCTTTGATGCCCTAAAGAAAGGAAAGAAAAACTTCGATTGGACCCCCGAATGCCAAAAAGTCTTTGACGAATTGATTTGCCATATGGAAACGCCTCCAATACTTTCTAGGCCTGGCGATGGCGAGGATCTTCTTATATACATAGCAGTATCATCTCATGCTTTAAGTGCAGCGCTGATACGGGAAGACAAGGGGATTCAACATCCAGTTTACTATATCAGCAAAAGACTCACTGGGGCAGAGATGAATTACTCTAAGTTGGAAAAACTCGCCTATTGCCTACTAATTGCATCTAGAAAGTTGAGGCAATATTTCCAAGCTCATTCTATCAGAGTCCTCACTGATCAACCTTTAAAGCAAGTCCTGTTTCGCCCTGAGGCTTCGGGTCGTCTTCTAAAGTGGAATATTGAACTCAGTCAATATGACATCACTTATCATCCCCGAAAAGCAATCAATGGACAGGCTTTAGCGGATTTCATCGCAGAATTCACGGATAAGGGTAATGGTGAGGAGGAACCGATCAACGATTCCCCAATACAATGGAAGTTATATGTCGATGGCGCGAGAAACGACTACTGTTCTGGAGCCGGAGTTGTACTTGAGACCCCTGAAGGTCGATCATTATGCTATGCACTAAGATTGGAATTTCCTTCAACAAACAATGAAGCAGAATACGAAGCCCTTATCGCTGGCTTAAGGATTGCTAAAGAATTAAACATCCGAGCGTTACAGATCTTCAGTGATTCTCAGCTTATTGTATGCCAAGTCAAAAAGGAATTCCAAGCGAAAGGGGGAAATCTGCCCGCCTACTTGTCAAAGGCTTGGGAACTTCTGTGTGACTTCGATCACCACACGATAAACCATATTCCTCGAGAACAAAACATGAAAGAAGATTCTCTCGCAAAGTACTCTAGCACCGGCGAAGCTCAATTTCTGGGGTTAGTCCCAGTAGAAGTTCTGTCGGCACCGAGCATTAATGAGATGGACATTGATTGGATCATGAGTATGTCTCAAGAGCAAGAATCATGGATGACTCCAATAACAGAATATCTGCTCAATGGCTCTCTACCAGGGAACTCAAAAGAACGACAAAAGCTACTGAGAAAAGCCTCTCGATATATAATCCAGGATGGCCGGTTATACAGACGGGGATTCTCAATGCCATTACTTCGATGTGTATCCAGGGAAGAGTCCAAAACAATCCTAGCGGAGGTACATGGAGGAGAATGTGGTGATCATTCAGGAGGCCAAACATTAGCAAAGAAAATTCTCCGATACGGATATTTTTGGCCAGAAATTAATCGAGATGCTGCAAGCTATTCCCGAAAGTGTGACAGATGCCAAAGATTCGCTAAAATTCCTAGAACACCTTCTACTGAACTCACACAGATGGTCAGTCCATGGCCATTTGCAATTTGGGGAATGGATCTCATTGGACCGCTACCAATTGCCAAATCTGGAATCAAATATGCCATTGTTGCTGTAGATTATTTCACTAAATGGGCTGAAGCTGAACCATTGGCTACTATCACCTCTAAAAAGATGATAAACTTTGTGACTAAAAATATCATTTGCAGATATGGTGTGCCTCAAAAAATAATTACAGATAATGGTACTCAATTTGAAAGTGAAGAATTCCAAGATTTTTGCAAGCGATTCAAAATCCGGAAAAGCTTCTCAGCAGTGGCTCATCCGCAGGCAAACGGGCAAGTGGAAGCCGTGAACAAAATTATTAAGTCAACCATCAAGAAGCAACTTGAAAGAGCAAAAGGTGGTTGGGTCGATAAGCTACCACTGGCACTATGGGCATACAGAACCACTCACAAAACTGCGACTGGACACACCCCGTTTTCATTGGCATACGGGTCAGAGGAAATGATTCCGGTAGAAATAGAGGTCCCTTCACATAGAAGAATCCATTTCAATCAAGCAGAAAACGAAAAGCTACAGCTTGAAGCGCTAGATCTCCTTGATGAAAAAAGAGATGAGGCTAATCTCAGAATTGCAGCTCATCAACAAAGGATAGCCAGACATTTCAATTCCAAAGTTCGCCAACGCAGCTTTGAGATTGGAGACCTAGTCCTGAAGAGAATTATGACAGCGACAGGTGTGTTTGGGCCAAATTGGGAAGGACCATATGTCATAGGTCAGAAGCTTCTTGACGGCACATTCAAACTCACTACTGTTGAAGGAGATCAAATTCCAAGGGCATGGAACAGTAATCACTTGCGTCCATACTTTACTTGTAAATTTTGTTGAAATATTGTAAAAAGAGTTATGAATGTATGATTCTTGTAATTAAAGGCAATTGTAAAACTGATGCAAGTAAATAATGAAAGAATATAAAGTGGATGTAGGCCCAATTTCCTGGCCGAACCACTATAAATCTTGTGTTCCTTATTATTATTACATGTTTGCTTTATTTTCGATATAAAAAGTACATAGAATGTATTGCTGAAATGTCGATTTAAATTTTTGCAAACAATGGAAGTAAAACTTGCACATAATAAGACCAAGCGATTCTCGCCAAATTTCGAGTCACAAAAGCCCCGAATTCAAATCCTAGATAGGAAGTACTTCAATTGAACGGCCTATGATTTCGACAGAAACGGGCCTTTGCTAATAAATTGAGATCGTTTGAACAAACAAACATCCAATTAAGAAGCTAATACCCATTCTCATGAACTTGCCTGACAATGAAGTACACTTCCTTGAATTAAACAAAGGGAATGAAAGCTAAAAAAAAACAGAGGATCGCTGAAAAGGCATAAGCAAGTGGACAAGGGAATAACCAAAGCCATCATCGGCGGCACGAGTCCTCTTCGAAGGCACAACTCTTCGGAGGATAAAGACCTCTAATGGGTCATACGCCACAAAAAAGAAAGTTCTCTACTCAACAAAAAAGATTGGAGGAGTCATGACCCTCCAACCATGAGAGAGTAACTTCCAGGCGATGAAAGCCCTCTTCGGAGGCCCATTTCACCAGGAGTTGAAGTGTTACGACCGCTCTTCGGAATTTCACTTCACCAGAGTTGAAATGCAAACAAAATAAAAGCCCTCTTCGGAGGCCCATTTCACCAGGAGTTGAAGTGTTACGACCGCTCTTCGGAATTTCACTTCACCAGAGTTGAAATGCAAACAAAATAAAAGCCCTCTTCGGAGGCCCATTTCACCAGGAGTTGAAGTGTTACGACCGCTCTTCGGAATTTCACTTCACCAAAGTTGAAATGCAAAACAAAATAAAGACCTTTCTGAAAGTCCACGTTTCACCGAGATTGAAATAAAACTTCCAAGTGTTGAAACGTGAAAAGGCTTTCTTCGAAGGCACAACTCTTTGGAGGTACACGTTTCACCAAGATTGAAATAAAACTTCCAAGTGTTGGAACGTGAAAAATCCCTCCTTAGAGGTACAACCCCCTCCCGGGGACACAATCAAGAAGAAAGACCTCCTCGGAAGCCCACGTTCCACCGAGATTGAAATAAAACTTCCAAGTGTTGAAACGTGAAAAGGCTTTCTTCAAAGGCACAACTCTTTGGAGGTACACGTTTCACCAAGATTGAAATAAAACTTCCAAGTGTTGAAACGTGAAAAATCCCTCCTCAGAGGTACAAATTTCTATTTTCTTTTTAAAAAAAAAAAAAAAATCCTCATCAAGAGCATACTTTAACTTTCAAAGGAAGAGTGATTTACCTATTCTAGAAAATAACCTTCCTCAAAAAAAATAAAAATAAAAAAAAGGAAGAAAGTTAAAGTACCCTTCAGAGGCCCGCTTTACCACATAGAAGAATTCACTTGGCAAAATGCGTACATAAGCGAAAGAAAAAAAAAGTGATTTCTTTGAAGGACAAAGCGTAAAAACTTATATGAAGGAAGTTGTACTCCACGAAAAATTTCTTCAAGAATGAAGTAATTATTCTTCAGAAAATAAGAGTGCAAGTCCCCTCAAAGTATAAAATATTGCAGTAAGCTTATGGTATGGGGGCAACATGGTATAGTATAGTTACATACAAAATGATATAGCTACATCGGTAAAGTACGCTCAAATAACATACCACAAGCTCACCGCAATATCATATAAATAAACTTGTGCAAAAATGAATAATAAATGCATTCTCAAATTCAAACAAGAGTCTGTACGAATAAAGGATCATTTTATTCAATTGCAGATACAGGTTTCAAAATAAAAAAAGCAGGGGTCGGTGCCTGCACAACATCCGACCATTACACAAAAAAGGAATCAAAAAGTCCGAAGCCCGACTCTTCACTTCTTCTTACCACCTTTGGACCCTTTGCCCGGCCGAATGATTAGCTTTTCAGGTCTATCTATAGGCATAAGGGAAGAAGGAGAGGGAGGTGCAACCGGTGCAACTTCCGGTTCCTCTTCAGTAGCAATGATTTTCTTCCCCCTCCTCTTCGACGTTCCGTGCTTCTTTCTCCTCTTCGAAGAAGACTCACTCCCTGGAGTAGCAAGAGCAGACAAAATTATGTCATCAGAAGGAGTCCGCTCCAGAGATATCTCACCTCCCTCAAGTCCCTCGTCTTTCTGCTCTTGCGAAGCGATAGGGTCATCTAAGCCATGAAGAGCCTCTATTTGCACCTCTTGTGACCCGGGCTGTGAAGCAGAAGGAGGAGCCACCTGAAGAGACGGTGGAAGGATAACCGGAGGAGGCGAAGTTTGCACAGCACTCGATGTTTCAACTGCAGAAGAAGAGAAATTAAAAATATTAGTATCTCCCGAAAAGAAGGGAGATATGGGTTCATCAAGATTCAAGAAGTAATCGAGAAGCTCATCAAACTTTTGAGGAACAAGCAGGCAATCCACCTGAATCGGACCAATGTCAAAGTTACCTGAAGATATTTGCTTCGTTAGTTCAATCTCATAATCCTGGGCTTCGGTGCTCTCCTGAGGCTTCTCTACAACATGGGGAGTTGTAACTCCGAGATTAGTTTTATCTTGAGGAATAGAAGATGAGCTAGGGCCAGCTATATCGACATCAGCTGAAACCGAAGGAGGAACAGGGGCATTTACAAGCGTTTCCTTCTTTGAGCACCCCTCCCCTGTCGTTTCAGCTCGAAATTTAGCAAGCTGCTCTTTTCCCCTAGCTAGTGCTTCCCGAGTTGCCTCATCAAAATAATATTCTTGAAGATGATCTTCGGAGTAACCAGCGCCTCCAAGCATATCTACGGCAGCCTCCCATACTTCAGCCAATGTAATCTCATATTTGGGACCCAGAAATGAAATGCTGCCGCGCCCCAAGATACATTGAAGATAAAAATCAAATAATGTGGAGCCAATGTCAGCTTTGGTTGCTTGATGGGCCTCTTCGGCCGCGAGTTTACCAGCAACAGCCTCGTCACGCTCCTTTTCGGCCATAGCAAGTCGAGTTTTTAACAACTCTATCTCCAAGCTTTGAGAGCCGGTCTGTTCTCGCAGCTGTAAAGTTTTAGCGCGATATTCTTCTATGACCTTCTCTTTGTATGCAAGCTTATCTTCGACTGCCCTTTGACTGGCATGTGCATCTCGTACTTGTTGCTGAAGCATGCTCTCCTTTTGAGAATAGGAAGTAGATGAAGTAGCTAATTCTTCCTTAAGCTTTTCTACTTCCGCTTCCAGCTTTTCATTATAGGAAGCAATACTTCTTATTTCGGCGTCATGCTGCTCGAGAGTCTTCTGCCACTCAATCTTATCGTTCTCCATTGTGAGCATGGCCTCGAGGTTGGCTCGGTTAACCCTCTGAAGCTCGTCGACAAGTTTTTGCCAGTTCGACATTCTTTCAATATCGGTCCTGACAGTATCAAGATTTCGCAGCATAGCCGATTTGTCGAGAGGAACCAAGTCGAGATCAAATCGAACCCCTCTCAGGCACCACTGAGGGAATCGACTTTGAAGAGTGGGAGGACCTTGCCCAACTTGGTATGCGGGCCGGTTGATGATTGTTTAAATGTCGGAACGAACGGGGGCAGGAGATTGAGCAGGAACACTTTCAGAAACTGTCGGCATTGTTTCTTCAGTAAGTTTAGCCCGCTTGCTAGAAGAATCGTCCATGTGACCTTTACCTCTCTCATCGTGAGCCTTTCTTTTTTGGGTATCATCATCTCTGTGAGGAGGGTCATGTCTTTCTTGTTCTCTTCGGTGACGTTCTTCATATGCTCGTCTCTCATTTGCTTTTCTGATGGCCCTCTCTTCATCAGTTTCTCTTCGAGGGGGGGAGATGACGTCTATAGTCGAATTGGCTGCGTCTCCCGTATTGTTTAAAGTCATCATAATAAGAGCCGCTCCGCCCCATTGGAGAACCTGAAATTAAAAACAAGGTTTGAGAATCTACCAGGAATAAGAAGGTCAAGTGCATCCTAAGTGCGTGTGACGTGTAAAACTACTCGCGGCAAACTAGACTACAAACCAGTCATCGACTGAGGGGTAGTGGTAGTTATTGTGGAAAATTGCACTTCCGGGGCTGTGGAAGTGTGCTTGAGAGTAGAAGTTGCTTCAATAGCTGGAGATGTGACTTTGGTAATGGCAAGATCATCCCTAAAAAGTTCTTGAGAAGTGACTATTATGTCACTTAAACTCCCAAAAATATCAACTCCAAGATCAACGTTCTTATCAGTATGAGGAAGGGGCTCCTCTTCTTCAGTTATGGGGGCAAGTGCAGGCTTTTCGGACGGCTCCGCATCATCCCTTGGAGTGGAACATTTTACTAGTGAAGTTTCTATAGAGGTTCCTCCCCGCATGTGCTCTTTAATAGAGACCGGGGCATCAGGAGTTTTCATCGGAGAATCGGGAACTTCAGTCGGAACTTCATGAAGTTGAGTAGAACGAGAAGAATGTAAAAGCTCAAACCGATGAAGAAGTTCATCTGTCAATAGAAATTTTGCGCTCCTCTCTTCAGCAGCCACAATGCTTAGCTTTTCAAAGACTGGCTTATGACTGGAATCTCTAGAAGGAGGAGGAAGTGCTGTAAAAATAAGGAATGGAATCAGCATCTAGCAATACGAACCATGAAAAACTTAGAATGAAATTGAAGAAAGAAGGGAAAGAAGATCTCACTTCCTATTCTCCAGTCTGCGTAAAATCCTGCGGGGCAACGAATATAGAAGAATTGATTCAAAAAACCATGTGCACTCTCCGGCAAATCCAAAATTAGTTTACGGTTCCTCGCACCTCTTACGAGTACGATTGAAGGGTGGTCCTTGTTCTTCGCAAAAGTGCACAGGTAACAGATTTCCTCAAAACTCGGAAGACGGTCAAGAGTTCTCCTGAACAGAACGCACAATCCCATCAAAATGGCATAGCCATTGGGATGCAGTTGGAAAGGAGAGATCGTTAATCGAAGAAGGATTTGTTGAAGAAATTCATTAAAGGGAGGAATTACTCCACTCAAACACATTTGGCGATTAATGGCAACAAAACCGGAAGGTGGTCTATCAGCAAAATCATTTGGTCCAGGGAGTAAAACTTCTGCCTCGGCAATGCCAAATTGAACGCATAATTGATTAAGCACCCGCTGTTTCAGAAGGGTAGGAGTTCTTTCCGGAGGGTTCTCTAGTGAAATAGCAATCGGGAAAGCCCCTTCGACGTGTTTTATCATCTCTTCTTGTTGAGACGTCATTCTATATAAGAAACTGGATGTTCAGATGTGAAGGTGCACGTTTCCTAAAAGTGTGAAGTGTTGTGCAAAACTAATAAAAATAACAAGCAAAATAACTGGAATTAAACTAGTTAACAACTGATCGATTGTGAGATTTTAGGACTTGTTAATTTAAAACTCAAGTGCAGTGTTAATTCAAACAAAATTTTAGCTTTACTTGAATACTTCATTTGTGTCGGTTGAGTTACAGCATTTCACTCACACAGTTCATTTAAGTTGATTATTCTTTATCGACTAATCTGTCATTCGATATGGGCGGTCAGTGACAGTATATTCGTCCCATTCTTCTGCAAATGTCATATTTAACAGGTTAACAACTTTAAAGGGATCTACAAAGAAGTGCAGCAGAATTTAAATCCAAACAACTCAATCGAATTTTTTCAGAAAAAATTTCACAAGTCCTAGGTCGTCCAACGACCTAGTATAGGTCGAAGCTCCTTTAGGTCGCACTGTGCAAATCAAAGAGTTCAAAGCTTTATGTCAAAATAATGCGAATTGGTTAAGTCCTAACTCGGCCGTGACCTAAAGCTTATGTCGCAAAAGATAGGTCGTTGATGTGTTAAGTCCCTATGCAGTCATTCAAAGGTGATAAGTTGCTAAGCTGTTAGGTCGTTCGGTTTAAAGTTCATGTGCAAACCATCCAAGTACTAGGTCGGCAGCGACCTAACTTCTGTACCACAGGAATTTAAGTCTAAGGTCGGCCGCGACCTAAAACCAATGCCGCAAGAACTTAGGTCATTACAAAGTTAGATCGCTAAGAAGTTAGGTCACATGGTTAGTATTCAAGCAGACAGCCCTAAGGTCGATCTTCCACTCATACGCTGCCACATCATCTCCTCCATTAACCCGTTAACCCATCGGAACCCTCCTCGTCTCCTCCAAATTTGCAAGCCAACTAGTTCGAAACACCATAATTCACCATCTTCCTCCTACATCGTCACGAATTACCCAAGAATCCAATCCAAATCGTCTCAAATTCATCACAAATCCGATATACTGCCATGCTCACAGGAATCGCGACAAAGACTCAGTCAAAAGTTAATTGAATCGTGACTTGTTGAGCGAACATAGCGCATGAAATTACATTAGGGGCGACAAGTGAAACATTTGCGATTTGATGATAGATGTAATCAAATGTTGGTAAAGTTCACTTACGTAGTCTGATGATGGGATAATTGATGGTTAAGTTGTTGGAGTTGTCTTTGAGGGCTCAAAAGCTTGTTAATGGCGGAATGGAGGCTGAAGCAGATAAGGAGGAGAAGGAACGACCTAAGTTATTTATATTCCAGGGTAATAGAACACGAACCGACACTACGCGACCTAACTTTCTCCTGAGGTCGTTTGCGACCTAACAATCCTTCAGAACGCGAGTTAAGAAAGTCGAAGCACACGACTTATGGCTAAGTCATATACTTCGAGGGGCAAATGTTAACTCCCTTCTGTACGAGACTTAAGGAAAATGTAACGACCTAACCAATTCGAGAACCTAGCGACCTAAAAGGCTACGACTTAAAAATGGCTCGACCTAAAAAGGAGAACGACCTAAAAATGCTTCGCGGCCTAAAGGAGGCCGCGACCTATCAAGCTTCGCGACCTAATAGAGAGCTGCGACCTAAGAAGTAGGACGGCCTAAGAGTGAATGCAACCTAAAAACGGTCTCGACCTATGGAACTCCGCGACCTAGGAATACTTCGCGACCTAAGGGAAGTCGCGACCTAAAGACTCCAGTTATAACTATAAGAAAAGGACTCACGACCTAGGATAGGTCGCTAACGACCTAAATGCCTGAGTAAAGAAGTTACCTATACTGTGCCGTAGGGGGATAGGTCGCTCGCGACCTAGGACTTGTACAAATCAGCATGTGTATTCTTGCAGAGGGAGGACAATGCATCCTAGGTCAGGGATGACCTGCGACCTAAGTTAGGTCGGTCTCGACCTACGACCTAACTCCGAAAAATGCCTATAAATACGACCCTAGTTCCAACTAGCGGGGGGACCTTTGGGCTCATTCATTTGAAGCATGGTTACTCAGCTGCATTCCGAACTACTTCAACACTTAAAGCTTTTGAGATACAAAGAACGCTTCAAGGAACTTCACGAAGAAATTATGCATGTTCAACATGAATCCAAAGATTTTGATCGACATTGAAGTTGAGGCTACTTGTTCTAAATGACTTCAAACTCAAAGTGTGTTGTAATCGATGAATCTTGTAAAGGGTTGTAATAATATCAGCAATAAAGGAGTTTAAAGTGGACGTAGGCTCTCTCTTAAGCCGAACCACTATAAATATCGTGTCTTTTAATACTTTTCTGTGATTCTTACTTTTTCTCTAGTTCCCGTACCAACGGGTGGTGCTTTCACAACTACACTCTACACACCGGGGTGTTAGCGTTCAATTTTTAGCGTTAACAAGAACATTATTGAGAAAATTGGAAATTTTTTTTGAAAACTATAATTTTGATTTTGGAATGAAAAGTTAAACAATATAGTTGGTTCTGAAAAGCTAACTGAGTATGATTTGAAAACTTAGTAAAGTTTTTGTAAGAAGTTTAACTATGGATTTTGGGAAAGCTAAACACTCAAATGAATTTGTAATTCAATTTGAACAAATGATTTTGAAAAGTTAATAGATTTCAAGACTTTTTCTCACTTGGCAATTTCGAGGACGAAATTCTTTTAAGGGGGGAAATTTGTAACGAACCAGAATTTCTGTCATTTGAAATTCATATATTTAATTAATTTTAAATATTCACGAACGAATTTTATAAGATAAGTGAATTAAATTTTGAATATGAGGATTTAATTGGATAATTAAATCGATAATTTAATATTTGAAATCACAGAAATAATTGGGAATTAGGTTTAATGTGATTGAAAATGATTTATAAAGTTATATTAAATCATATTGGAGTTAGAATGATGTTATAGAACTTTTAAAATTGAATTAAAAGTTAATTTGTGGAAATTGAATATTTTAATATTTAATTGACGAGTAAAAATAGCCATTTTTGAAACAGTCTCAGATTTCGACGAAACTAGTTTCATCGGATTCATAATGTTTTATTTTTGTATGGTCTCAAATTTCATGTCAATCGGATTTACGGTTTGTCCAGGGCAAGCCAAAACGCATATAAATTTGTTTAACCGATTTAATTTAAAATTGATCGTTTATTTCCGTAACTCACACATATGATCAAATTAGCTTCCGAAACTTGTTCCATTTTGTCCAGAATGCGGGTAAAACCCTAGGAACGTCGGTAACCCGTGAGATTTGGAGTTCGAAAAATCGGATGAATAGTGTTTTTTGGCCATTTTCTATAAAAGAACCTTCATCAATTCCATTTGCAAAACCCTAGCCCATTTTTCTTCAACCGCCACTCTCATGTCCAATGGCCAGAAACTTGTCGCGTTTTTCTTCATTTTTCTTCCAATCTATCAGCTTTCATAAGAAATTTTTAACTACAAAGACGTAGAGCTACGTGAGATCTTCAATCTGAACGGTGATGATCGGAAACGAAGCTGCGGATCGTTGGCAAATCGCATCCAAAGGCGTACCGTTCATGCACGAATTCCAAGGCCAATAGGCGACCAAGCTTGCCACCGTTGTGGCCGTAGGCGGCGCACGTGCATGCGGAGGCGGTGAAGATTGCCGAACATCTTCGTTTTTCTCTTGGGGGTCGCGATAAATTCTTGAACGAAGGCGGTCGAGTTGGTTTATTCACGTACGAATAAAGCCTAGGAACGGTGTTGGGGAAGAAATGTGTATGCGGCCTAGATCCGATGTTGCGTTGATGAGCGGCCCAGGTAGAAGCTAGGTAATATTTTGAAAAGAAATGTAAATTAATATATATTAAATTGTATAATGTTTAAAACTCTGTAACTTGTTCATACGAGATCGAAAATGGACGAAATGAATTGCGTTGGGTTCGTTTTGTCGAGCACTGCGTAATGGAGCTAGTTTGGAGTCGTTTGGAGCCAGTGATAATTTTAGGTAAAATTAAATGCTGTTTAATTTTATTCGAAACAAAACACTGCAACTGTTATCGGAAACTCAAGGTGAGGACTTCTCACTCAATCGAATTGTGTTTTGATTTAAATTTAAAATATTTAAATTTAAAATTGCTTGATTTTATGATTGAATGATAAATTGCTATCTATTGTTGACCCTATACGCCGTATATTAAGCGGATGTTATTTATTAAACACATATACCGCGATATTCCATCTTGAAGTGGAATTGGTATTATATATGTACTTGGAGTTGATTTTCCCACATTAAATAGCGGATGAGACCCTATTGCGCCGCATAATAGCTGATAATATTTTATATACACCCATATACCGCAGTAATCCCGTATTGGAACGGGACTAATATTGTGCTAACATCTGTGGATGCAGGGAAACAGGTTGGAGGGATCCAACTGGATTCCTCACCCGTATTGATTTATTTACAGATATTGTGATATATCCTGTTATCATACGATATATGATGTTTTGGATGCAGTGATTTTTATATTTAGTGTTGTTGCAGCATTGGGCCTATTTTGGAAAATTAAAACTGTTAAAGTAAATGATTTTCAAATTTAAGAAGGACTTTAAAGCGATTTTTGAAAGTATACATTTTATTGAATTTTGGAATTGATTCATTTTAAATAAATAAACGTTATAATTTTATGTTATAAAAATTATGATTTTTGCGAAATATAACCGAAATGTGATTTTTGAATTAAGTAGTTGATTTATTTCATAAAATAGGTTAAATTGAGATTTTTGAATTTATTATAAAAGCTTTATATATAAGATTTTTAAAATTGAATTTTTATAAATCAAAGTGATGAAATTATAAAGGAGTTTTGAAGACGTTTTAAAAGGATGTTATAAATGGATTTTATAAAAGAATAGAATCTACGATTTGTGAAGTTATAAAATGAATGAATTTGTAAATAGAGAATTATAAGTAATTTGCTTATAATTTAGATTTTGGCGTGTAAACGGAATATGGATAGAATTTGTTAATAAAGTGATTTTTATAAGTTGAAGTCGTTATAAAATATAAATGATATTTATAAACCTTGTTTTATAAATCCGAAACTGAATTATTTTGATAAGTTAATTATTATAGCTTATTAAAGGAGATATATCCACGATTTTGGACAGTGGATAATCCTTTAAAATAAATTGTGTAGAAATGATGAATTTGGTTAACGAAGTATATTCACGATTTTGGATAGTGAATAATATATTCAAGAAATGTTTTGGGGATGTAATATTTTAAATGGAATTAAAACGATTTGGCGTTGTTTTAAAATGTGTTAAGGATCGAAACCATAGATTTCAACATTAATTGTTGAAATAGACGTTTTCGAGAAATAAGGAAATGGTGGACTATAACACTGTTGTTATAGTAAATGATTTCGAAAGGAAATGTTTTATATAGTATTGGGATTTATATATCTATCAAAATGTTGAATCCCTATACTAGTGATTTTGGGTTGTCGTAACGATGTTTTACGCAACATTCGTACTCAAATGAATGTGTTTAAGAGAATGTTTTCCTTAAAAGAATAAAATATATACTTAATCGTGTTTAAGGTATATTGAATATTTTCTAAGTATTGAAAATAAATAGATTTGTGAATTACTTATTGTTAAATAAGTATTTGGAAGTGTTTTCCAATGTAGAAATTGAAATGGGTTGGAGAATATATCTTTTCAAAGATAAATTGAAGTGAATATTTGGCAAGTTTTTTAATTTATGGAAGATTGATAATAAGGCCCTAGTGATTGTTATGGTGCTGAATATTGGTTGGTTGGCTTTGATCGTTAAATGACCGACTATCAATATTTACCTTTAAATGGGTATTTGTGTGATTTGCTTGAATTTAAATGTTACACTTATTTTAAAATAAGGGTTCGTTATTCGGTTTAGCTGGGAGAGGACCTTTGGGTCATAAATCCCATTCCGAATAGCGATATGTCGTAATGGATAGCATTTGAAGACCGGTGTTGAAAACCGGATATTTTCGAAAACGGAAGGATTACCGTCGAATGTCTCTACATCGGCTGATCTCCGATATAGAGATTTTATCACCCTTTGTGATGGGAAGTCCGGTCGTGATTAGTGAATATCCGGATTGCAAGGGCTTCTTTGGAAGTGCCTACGGTTCTGTTCGAACCCAGAATGGACTTGTATGGATGTGTGTCTAACATTACAATTTGAGATGTAAAGCTGGTTTCTATCAAATATATTTCTATTGGTGGTGGAGAATTTATTCTCTTAGCTTAACACCGTTCTCTAAGACGTACGAGCTCAGAGGTTATGTGGTTGATGGTTACTAGTGATATATTCCCAAATTGGTAATGTGGCATACGAAGTGCTGTTGAGAATTTGTTGATCAATGTGTGGCTTTTCTATAAAGCATAGCTTCGTGGACGAGACTTCGTCGGACCTCACACCCCGGTAATGGTCAAAACAGGAAAGATGCGGCAAGGTTATTAGGGGATAGGGCCCCCTTAGTGTATGTCATTTCCTTCTGGATAGAGGTGGTATTATGGTATGGAGCCCTGATACTTAACTTATGTTGTTGCTGCAAACTTATTATTTTGTGGTTGTTGGTGAATCTCGGGATTTAGGTCGGTTGCGACCGGGGGATGGCATACTCGTATTAGTTGTTACCCAGCTAGGGGTAACCTGGCCTTGTGTTGGCAGAGATCCGGTTAGGTTCTCGGGGCGTCTTTCCAGAGGCTTACACATGTGGCAATGGGAAGTTCCTTGGCCTGACCATTAGTTGGAAATCCAAAGAAACAATACGAGCCTTGTACGGTTTTAGTTGTAGAACCTGCCATTTACATATGGTGGCGCCCCACTGTTTAGATGGTAGCTATAGTAGGCATAGTTCGGAATGTCTATGTTGGCTAAGATTTATATTATACTTTAGAAATGTTTTACTACACTTAGCACTTATAATAATAATGTCAAAGAAATTTGCGTATCAAGCATATTTGACTATCATAAGGAGAAATCTCCTCTGATTCTGCGTTTGCATTGTGTGTGTGTGCGGGAGGCCTTATGGTAGACTCATTTTCTAAAAAGCATTGCGAATCTAATTTAAAATATCCTCTGTTTGTTTTTAAAGATATAGCTGTTTTAAGTTCTCACACCAGTCCCATGACTGACCTGGAGTTTATTGTTCTCTTCCTAAACTCTGGGTGCCCATCATTTTCCACACTGGCAGTCTAGAGTTAGGTTATCAGGTCATTCTGGAAAAGGAGTTGCTGTGGAGACCTGGAGGCAAGCTGGATAGCATGGCGTATCAACTAGTATATAGTATTTCTTTTCCGCTGTTTGTTGTTGTAAACTCTGATAATGTAATGTAATGTGATGTAATGTAATAACTGATACAGTTCTTTTGATTTAAAGATTACTCATTTATCTATTATATGTTATTCCGCTGCGATTGTGAGATTCTGATATTGTTCCATTGCTTCTTCTTTCTTTCTTCTTCTATCTTCTACCTCTTATTTAACTCTAACGGTTCGGTTTTCCAGCATTCGATTGCTCGGCAGTTGATACGGTGGACGTATTAATGTCGACTTTCATGAGTCGAAAATCCCTGTCGTTGCAGCGTTGAAAATTTACATAGAAAATTCAATTAAAATTTATATGTATATTCTCATGTAAGCAACCTTCATCAACCGACGTTCGTTCACATCACGTACTCTGTCTTCCCTCAGAAGCTAATGCTTTCATTTTAAAGTTGAGCCTTCTTCGAGAATCCACACTTTCGGTTACCTATATAAAAAAATAGGGCCGAAGCCTTCATCTTCAAATCAGTATAAACCCGAAAAAAAGGGAAACACGAGATTCTCGTTATCTTCATTTGAACTAAAAATAAAAACCCAGATCTATCTCCTTTCTTTCAATTTCATTCATATCGAATTAATCAACAATCGCGACTTCGATTCGACCCAAGGCGATACCGACCGCGTGCGTGGGCGGGTTCAGATTCTCGTGTGGTCGACGAGTATTGTGAAGCTGATGGCGTTCGAAGCTCGGCCATGTCATAGAGCTCAGCAAACTCGAGTGTTGACGTAGTGGAGCGACATTTGGAGTCGTGCGACCCGCAGCAGTGGGCTAGGGTTGGAAGCATAGCGATTTTGGGGACGATGGGTCGCGATTGAATCGCGTTTGCACGAGGAGGAGGAAGCTGCACGAGGTCGCGGAGTGACCTAGGGGAAAGGCGCGAGAAGGGGGAAGGGGCATTCGATGGTTGGCGCAGTCGAGGTGTTCGAGCACGATGATATCATGTGGCTAAGGACGGACGGCGAGGCTCTTTTGCGTGCGTGGTTGGCCAAAGATTTCTCTGGGATTGCTGTTGCGAATTGGCTGTAAGGTATAAGATTTGATTTCATGTTAATTTAGAATTTTGTTATATATATGTATATGTTCAAAAGCAGGAAAATAAGACAGTTCCATTTTAATTTAAAAACAGTAAATTTTAAAAATATTTGCAGTAAAGAAAACAGTTTACAAGAAGATAATAATAATAATCATTTGTTAAGCAGTTCTTTTTATGAAAGAAAAAAACTGATGAAGCTAATTTTAAATTAATTTAAAAATATGCAAATAGACAGTGAGGTGAAAAGAGAAAGTTAATTCAATTTACAGTAAAACAGAAAATTTATTGGAAAGAGAAAATATAGGAATTTTGAAAAAGAAAAAAACAATATGTGAAGATTTATATAAATTAGTTTAATGGAATCTATATAAGTTCTTTCATAAATATACATGTGGTTTTAAAACGAAACCTAAAACAAATATATATATATATACATATTTTAGTTTACTAAGTTATTATAAAATAATGGAGTAAGGCAATTAGTTTGTTGAATAAGCTTGTTTCATTACTTTAGTTACTAAAAGACTTTCAAAAAAAGGGAATTAGTTTAAAATTTGATTATTTCTTTAGACAAGTAAGTAGCAATTAACTGTTCAAACAATTCAAATATTAATAAATCATATAATATTTATTCAAGGTCAGGAATCGAGAAAATCAAGGGAATATTGAAGTGGATTGCAAATAAAAGCAAAGGTGAGTTAATCTCACTCATCTGGTTAATTTAAATTTAAATGGTAAAATTTAAATAATTGATTGATTGGATATGGTGTGTTATATTATATATAGTAGTATATAGAATATCTTGGAATGTTTGATTCCCGCATTATATAGCGGATGAGACCCTATGCGCCGCATAATAGCGGATGATTTTTATTAATTGCATATACCGCGATATTCCACCTCGAAGTGGAATGAGTATTTATGTTGTGCTAACGTCTGTGGATGTAGGGAAAACAGGTTGGAGGGATCCAACTGGATTCCTCAACATTTATTTAAATTATTTAATATTCTCTGTTGTGATTATTTGATATTCTATAATGAATTATTAAATGCTATGGTTTGGTTGGATATTTTTGGGTATAATGAATTACCAAAAATATATAAAGTAGATTTTGGAAAGAAAATAAAAGAAGTGAATTTGTAAGCGAAATAATTATAGAAAATTTGAATAAATTAAGAATGAATTGAAAAGAAGTGGAAGTGATATTAAAATACTAATAAATAACTTCGAGTATGAAAAGAAAAGGATTTTGAATAAGCAGAATTAATGGATTGTAAAATGAAGTGATATTGTTTTAAGGAATAAGGAATTATTTTGAAATTTAAAGTTTAAAATTTTATTTAAAAAGGATAAAGAAGTAATTTGGGAAATCGAAAATTGGAATTTTCAGTTAAAGAATTTTAAATCATAATTAAGGGATAAAATCTGAAACTAATGGATTTTGGAATAAAAGGGAGTAAATTGGAAATCAATTTGGAAAATTGATTCAAGTTTGAAATTGGTAATTTAAAGAAGAAAGTGAAGAGAAGTATATTTCTCTGGATAGCCAAGTACGTTCAAAGTAAATTTTTAAATATAAGATAAAAAGTTTTAATTTTTAAAAAGCATATTTTAGGAATTTATTATTTCTAAATATCAAAATTCTAAAGTAAACATTTTTCAAATCTATTATCGTAGTAATTATTTATAAAAAAGTGATTTTGTATTTATTTTTTTTTAAAGTGAAAACCTAGTTTTATATTTTATAAAGTAACCATATTTTCAAATATTTATATAGTATGTATTTTTAACCCAATTATTGAAGTAGTTTTTAAGTTGAATGTTTTAAAGCATATTTCAAAGTAAGCGTTTTAAATTATTTTAAAAATCTAAAGTTTTGTGCTTGGTGATTCCAGTGGAAATAGAAAATACTTGGAATTTATTATGAGAAAGGAAGATAGTTTGAAAACTGTTTTCAAAAGAGTTTGAAAGTGGAAATATACCTTGTGAAGATATTTTTGGGATTAATAAATAATTTTGGAAATTATTTATTGGTTGATGGTTGTTTGTGAATATTAATTGATAGTTAAATAACCGACTATCAATGTTGGCCAAATGCGTTGATCGTTTCGAAGAGACCGAGATCGAGATTTATTTCTCAAAAACCATTTCGATCCGGTTTGTACGTTTTCAAGGAAAACGAGTTTGGATTCGAAGATGGAGCAGTGAAGTGCAAGGGCTAGTCGCTACTAATCCTGAGGATATTTCCAAAATGGATGTAGTAGGAATAGTGCCTTCGGTTCCGTTCGAACCTGGGATGGACTTGTATGGATGAATGCTTTCAGAGCATCGTCAGGTGGACGATTAGCATTCTAAGTGAATGATCTAAAAGGTAACGCTTAGCCTCAAGCCTCATCAACCAGGAATGACTGAAAACCAGGGGTACGTAGTAAGGCCAGGTGGGTAGCACCCATTCAGGGTGAGGTCATCCCTATCTAGATGTCCCTTTTTATTTCGGCTTAGTGGTTCAGTTGCTGATCCCAACCGCGGGGTGATCTCAATCGGGATTATCCAGTAAGGGGTAGTCTCAATCTTGTGTTGCAGGGAGTCCGGAGTGATCCTCGGTACGCTGATCTAGACCAGGTATTGTGACAGGTAAAAACCCGATATGTTTATTTGTGGCGTGGTCTTACGGGATGCTTTTGTTTTCAAAGGATTTTTGAAAGTTTAATAATCAATTGAGTGTGATTTCTCACGCTAGTAATCCAGACTGACTCGGGTGTTATTTAACTATAATGCTCGGGTTAGACCGAGTATTATAGAATACAGGATATGATGCTGTGGAGCTCAAGAGACGAGCTGGATGACGGTGCGTATTTTCGTACTTGTTTTATATAAATTCCGCTGTGTTGAGTAGCTTTGTATCCAGTTGTATGTTATTGATGTAGAACTCTGATGATGATGTACTCTGATGTATGAATAAACAGACATATTATTTGTTTTGTGTAAAGATAATTTACTATCTATTATATTTTATTCCGCTGCGATGGTCAGATTCTGATATTGTTTTCTATTTCTTATTCTACCTCTTCTTCTTTAACCCAAATGGTTCGTATTTTTGTACATCTTGAGTTAATTGATGTAGAATAGTGTTGACTCAAGGGGTACGTATTTGCGGGTCGTTACACTTGGTATCAGAGCTTAGTTTGGTGATAACCTTGGCTTTAGTGGGGATTACTCATTAAATAGAGTCTGAAGTACTCTAGAATGAGCTTGAGAGTATTAATGGACATGAGCGCGTATTTGTTAGTGAATATAAAATTGTTTTTATATTGCGTTGATTTATCGGTTGAGTGTTTATGGATTCTGGTCGATATATGGGATGCCATGTCATCGATAGGGATTTCTAAACTCTTGAACAAGATAAACCGACACAATATTGTTTTAAATAGGATAAATGGAATAATTTTACCCAAAATTATTTTTGTATATAAAAGAAATGATTTTTCATAAATTGTTATAGTATATATGGATGTTTGGTTGTTAGGAATGATAATACTAAATTATTATCATTATTGTATGAGAATTGAATAAGAAATTGAAAATAATAACCAGAGATTAAGGAATAAATTAATAAACAAATAAAATTTATAAATGTGATTCATAATTGAATGAGGAATTGAACTCATAATTAAAAACTAAGAAATAATTTCATAAACAAATGAGATTTGTAAATATAAACTAAATGTGAATTATAGTGTGATTAATTATTAAAATAAGATAAAATTTCAAAGCAACGTTGGATATAAATTTAAAGGATTTGGGATTTAATGTGACGACCTGGAAATTTTAACGATTCAAAATGGAATAATAAATTGATTTTTAACATTTGAAAGGTTAATTTAAGCTTGAATTCCAAATATTAATATTTATTAGATAATTAAAGTATTGAATTATATAATTGAAATTGGGTAAATTGTTGAATTTGAGATTCTAAGCCTGTTTAAAATAATTTGAAGGCTTATAAAATCTATAATGAGGATACTGAAGATAATAGAATGGTTGAAATTTAATTTAAAGGTAATTTGTTCAATTTTTTATATTATATCGTTTAAATTGGAACTTGAAAACAGCCTTCCGAGGCGCAGTCTCGGAATTCAACGGAACCAGTTCCATTGGATCCGTAATAATTAGTTATTATCGGATTTCAATTTTCGTAGCAATCGGAGTTGCCGTTTGACCCTGGTAGCTCAAAACGCTTAGAAATATTTTAATCGATTCAATTTAAAATTGATCGTTTACTGCCGTAACTTACGCATAAGAACGAATTAGCTTCCGAAACACGTTCCATTTTGTTCGAAACGCAGGTAAAATCTTATAATCGTCTGTCGGCATGTCTTATGTGGGGTTCGGGATTTCGCGTTATGCAACGAGACGTTTTGAAGTTTTATAATATAATAAATTTATGGTCAACATGTCAGAGATATTTATCAAAAACTAGCGTAATCAGGAAGCTTCCCCTACCTCTAATTTACCCCCCGCCTCTCTCTAATCTTATATATAGAAGGCCGAACTCTTAAAAAAAAATCGAATCGATGGCCGATCGAAATCATCATGCCGAGATTCATTTTCCATTCAATCTTCAGTTGGGATCGTACTTCAATTTCGAATTCGTAAGAGAATTGAGAGAGAACGGGGGGGAGCGACTCGTACACGATGGGTAGGGCATTGTCACGAGATTGGAGAGGGGGGTAGACTTGCAGGCCGCGATTTGGATCTTGCATACGTGCGCAATAGAGCGGGGTCGATTAGGGTTTTTCGAACGTGCGAGGTGGCGACGCAGTAGCGAGCTCGAGCACGATTGCTGAGTGAAGGCCACAACAATCGAAGGGGTTTACAGGGCAAGTTTGCAGTGGTTAGGGTGCTCCACGATCATGTTCAGTGAGTACATTCTATTCCCTTTATTTTTAATAATTTCAGCTTTGTTGTTTTAACCCTAAGTTGAATAAAAAAGGGGGAAGGTAAATAAAGGAAGATGGAATTGTTTAGTCATTTATAAATCCTTTAAATTAAGTGCCTTTCAAACTTAAATCAAGACAGTTGATTTATTGTTAAACTAAGTATATTAATACGTAAAAGATATTTGAGACTTAATTAGTTTACAACGTTAAATGTTTTTGCGATTTAGCATTTAACAAGAAGATGTTGACCTTAAGGATAATTCAGATTTGATAATTTATGAGCTAAGTTGAAGATTAATTAATTAATTGATTTGCAATTATTGATTGAGTAATTTGTAATTAGTGAGTTACAAATGGGAATTAGGTTTTAGAAATTAACAATGCCGGTTAATAATTAATTGCTAGGGAGTAATGAATTAAAATTCCTTGGGAAGTAATAAATTTATAATTCACTGAATACAATTAATTGAATAAAGAGGATTTCCAATTGTGAAGCAAAGGCGAGTAAATCTCACTATGTTGGATTTATTATTTAAATTTAAATGGTTGAGCTTAAATAATTGATTGAATGGTTAAATTGATTGGTTGTGCACTGGTAATGATGTGACTTTGGATTGTGGTGGGTCCTCGAGTAATTGTTGCTAGACTCGAAGTATTTGGGGTTTTTTTTAATTATTAAACTTAAATCATAAATAAGAAAATGGTTTCGTTTTAAAGTTAATAAGGGCTTGATGATTGCGACTTAATAAATCAGTAAGGTAATTAAAAATGGATAATTAATTAATCCAATTAATTAATGATTTGGGTTATTTAATTCAATAATTAAATGTTTGAATAAATAATAAATTAAGTTGCAAGTTAATTAACTAAATATACGTAATTCAGAATAATCCTTTGATGGTGTCATAAATAATTACTTAATGTAATTAATAAAAATATAATTAATTTATGAAATTTATCAAGAGATTAATTAGATAATTAATTATGGAGTAATTAATTTATTAATGAAGTAAATTAAAGAATAGTTAATTACAGATTGAGTTAAATCGAGAATGATTAATATTGGGACTGAATTAAAGCAATTAATTTAGACTAGAATAAATCAAAACATAATTGGAAATCATTAATTTATACAATCAACGTTGTAATTAAGGACTAATTAATTAAGATGAATTAATCAAAGTGACCATGAGAAATGAATTAATATAAGTAATTAAGAATTAGAGTAATTGATTTTGGTTAATCAATTTGTGGAATAATTAAAGATTACTCATTAATTTGGTAAGAATAAATAATGTAGAGAAATTAATTAAAGATATTCACTTGAATTTAATTGGAAAATAATCCAGGGTGATAAATTAAGATGAATAATGAGGGGCTGACTAATTAATTGATTTGGAATTAATTAATGTTAAATGAGTAATCTAGGTGATTGAGGTTTGAAATTCAATTAGAATCAATTGAATTGATTTGTATGTGATTAAGTTTTATTATGGATAATTGAATGGCATTTGATGTTTAAATGTGTTAATATCTCTGATATAAAATGTTGTGTATTTCATTTGAATAATGTGGGATGTGATATCATGAGACTCGAAGAGGGCGGGGTCGGGTATTAGGAAATACCCGAAAACCACTTCGAATTTTTATAAATTGATTGGTGAAATCAATACGATGAAATAAAACGATTTAAGTGAATTGGATTATTTATCTAAGTTTGGTACTTAGAAATTATATGGGAAATAAGTGTTGTCTATAGCAGATTGTGAATTGGTTAAATTGATATAAGTTACCCCAGGTTTTATTTAAGTTGTATGCTTTGTATTCCAAGTTGAATGGGTTTACTCACGCTGGTTTCCAGCCTGACCCGGGTGTTACTTTGATGTAATGCTCGGGTCAGACCGAGTGTTACAGATTTTCAGGTAGGTACGTTCTGGAGCTCAGGAGACGAACAGGATGGCTATAGCGTATAAAATATTTCCGCTGTATTATATTGTTGAGTATGTGAGACATGATAATTGTATATATTCAGTGACTGTATATATGTGAAAACTCTTATGTATATTAAATGTAATCGACAGATATAGTATTCTTTTGTAAACTGTTATTATTTATTATTATATTTTATCCACTGCGAATGTGAGATGTTTGGTGTTTTCTGTTCTTCTTCTTTTATCTCTTTCTTCTTTTCCCATAACTATCTGGAATTTTCGGGTACGGAAATTCCGGATCGTTACATTTGGAATTTGGGAGTTTAAATTTCATTTGAAATTCAAAATATTTCTCAAGAAGTTGGGAAAATAATGTATATTTGAGAATATTTTGAATCGGATTTGAAATCTAGAGAGATTTGGAATTTAAAAATATTTGAAGGGTTTAAAAGAGATAAAAGCATTGAACTCTTATGGTCGCTGGAAAATAACTTCGGTGATGATTGCAGGATCATCGATGTTCATTTTCGAGTTTCCAAAAGGGGGATTGCTACCTGGATGTTTTGGATTAATGTTTGTTTGCGAAATTGGGTTTGATTCCGAAAATGCATGGAATTTTGGATATAGGTGATTTCAAAGGGAATTTTGAAATGTTGAAAGATTGTTTAAACTTTGGAATTTTAATTAAGAATGATTATGGCATATAAAAAGTTTGATAACTTGTAAATTTGGAATTTGTTGAAATAAAATTCAACTTTGTAAGTAAGTTAAGTGAAAACTGAATACTGGAACTGAAATTTGAATTGTGTTAAATTGTGTTAAATGGAAAAATTAGTCAAGTTGGACTAAATAAAACAAAGTTTTGAGATTTAAAATTAGTAAGTAATTGAATGATTTATAGGGTATGCAACTGAAATGAAACTGAATATTGGATGATGTTTGATTTAAAATGTATAAAAATAAATATAGAATTTGTTCAAATAGACCAAAAATAATTAATGTTTGGACAAAAAAAATTATTGGTTGGAAATGAATTAGAGAATGAACAAATAAATTTATAATTGTAAGTGAATGAACTGAAAATTGGATATTGGAATGATATTAAATGAAATTAAGTCCTTACTTAACAAAATTCAAAAAAGGAATGGCATGCAACAAGACTTAACTGGGTTAAGTTAAATAGAGTTGAATTGGAGTAAAATTCAATTGAGTTATATTGAATGGAAATAGATTCCTACCTGAATAAATGAAAGTAAGTTGGATAAGAAATAAGTTGGAATAAATAATTTAGAATAACTTATAACATAATTAAAATCCTTAGAATAAAATATACTTGGGCTATAAATAAGCGTAAATCTTGAGTTAAAAATAAAAGATGAATATATTCAAGCCTAGAATGAATGGAAATGTGTAAAATAGTAGGTTGTGACTTATAAAATTGAAAGGTGGGATAGAAAACCCAAAATAAATATTTTTGATGAATTGGAAAATAAACGAAAATCCAAACTTGAATTATAAAATAAATTACATTTAAGAAACTTAATGAAGAGATTCTGAGATTAAAAATACAGTATTGAATTTAAACCAGGGGAGAACTAATTAGTTAATAAATTAGTTGATGAAATATGGAAATGGAACTCGAAATTATTAACTTAGAACTGAATTGTGAATAGATAATAGAGTTTCAAAATAAAGCTTGAGTTATAAATAGAAATTCAACTTAGAATTGTAAGTGAATTAAGTATGAATTGAAGTTTTATGGAATTGGATTAAAATAAAAATGAATTGAGATGAAAATAAATCCAATTCGAGTATGAATAAATTAAAACGAGAGTGAACTTAAGTTACGAAATGGTAGTGAATTGAAGTAAATTAACTTAAGTTTAAAGTTAACAGAAGCATGGGATGATGTCGTGTATAATAAAATGGTTTGGAATCAAACTTTTTGGATAAGAAAGAAATGCAATGAAAGTTTGTGAATAAATTAAAATGGGATGGGATTAAGTGTAAATTGAGTTGGAATCAATTTAAATGGTTATAAGCTTAGGTAATTATTTATTCACATTAATATTGTCGAATTGCGTTAGTAAATTTGTCATTCGACGTAAACGGAAGTAAACAAAATTATATAAATCAATAGCAGTTTGATAAATTGATTTTGGCATCAATTGAAATGAATATGAGTTCGTTTCGTTTAAAAATAAATTGAATGGAATGGTATGTAATTGGATGCAAACAATTTAAAACTAGTGTCGAAACCTTGCACATGTACTTATGAATGTATATCACATGCATTACTTATGAAATCTATGTGTTAGCTATTTGAATATAAGTGAAATGTTAACAAATTGCATATATTTTGTACTTACATATTTAAATTGAGTAAGTACAGGTACCGGGAAGCCGTTTGGCTGGATTTGGATGCACTAAATGCTAAAATAATAAGCCACTTGCTTATAAATGCTAAATAATGTACGCCTACACAATAAAAATAGGAAATATGAACTGTTTTTGGTTTTTCTGACTGTGTGGGTCGATGTATATATATTTATATCTTTTATCAAATTGCAAAAGCTCATCCGTACAAAGGAGACTCTGCCAAAATTTTCCGAAAATTTTAGGAGTTGGAATATTTTTTTGAAAATTTTAGGTAAATTTTAGTTAGCGACTAAACGATTTCAAAATTGGAAATTGAAATTAATTAGTGAATGAAACTAATTTAAAACAATGAAATGAATCACTTAAATTGAAGATAAAATTAAATATACAAGGTTGAAGATAAATTGAATTCGGATGGAAATGAAAGAATCAATTTGAATAGAAGTAGATATAAACTAGAATGGTAAAGTAAAAATAAATAAAGGAACATATAAAATGCTTATACTAGACTTAAGTAAGGAATGGTGCATTCTCAATTGGAAATTGATATTACAAATATATTCTAAGTTAATATTTGGATGAATAGATATTGACACTGGTAAGGAAGTCAATAAAATGTTTTGAATGTTGTGATTGGATATTATTGCTAAGTGGAATATACAGGTATTATGAAGGAAAAGAAAATTGGGTTTTTATTTCAGAAGATAAATTTGAATTGCTCGACAAAAAGGTATGTGTTTAAATTTCTATATGAAATTGGATTGGGTTTTTGATCGAGCCACTTGGCTTTTTGTTTTCTTTTAGAATTTGGGAGCCCGTAGAGGCCTTTTGAAGTTGTTCCGAGCTAGCCGCGCAAAGGAGACGCTGGAAAAAAAATTCATAAATTTAAGGAGTTGGAAAATTTTGGTAATTCAAAATTTGGTTTTAAATTGAAACTTGTATGACTAAGCAAATAGTATTGTTTGCAAAATTATAGGGGAGTTTGGAAAGTTAGTAAGTATGATAATGGATCTTCTATAAAAAGATAGATTGGTAGGATGTTAAATTATTAGAAACTGTTTGGTTTTAGGGAAAATAATAAATGGGTATTGGACCATTCTTCTTAACTAGTAATTTCGAGGACGAAATTCTTTTAAGAGGGAAGGAATATGACGACCCGAAATTTTCGAGCATTTAAAATCGGGTGTGATCCCGCTTTTTGGCAAAGCCGCGATACCAAAATATCGATCAAGAACAAAAGACAGTTCGTCTCAGAGATTGGTTGTACTTCATTTCGTTATGGATATCGATGAAATTTTGTCCGAGCCCGGATCAGGCTACAATTGATAAGACATGACAAGCAAGACCATGAAAGCCAGTGTTTCAAATTTCAGGTTAATCGGAGTTCGTATGAGCGAGATATGATCGATGCAAGTTAGCCAGAGTACACAGTTCGAAACCATCGGCTTGTTGAGAGGACGCCCCATTTCGAACCGATGGAGTTCGAATCCATCAGTAACTCCTTTGTTCGAATCCATCGGTTTGCACATACTTCGAGTCGAACGAGTTCGAACCGATCAGGCGTGATATTAGTCGCTTCAAACCCAACGGTTCAAACCTATCAGATAGGCATCATCTCAACAAGTTCGAATCCATCAAGCTCCGTGTACTTCGAATCGATGACATTCGAATCGATCAGCAGAATATTGATCACTACGAATCCATTAGTTCGAATCCATCGCATGAGCATCCCCTGAGCACTGTTTCGTATCCATCGAGTCCGGAACACTTCGAATCCATCACCATATATCCTACTTCGTATCGATCCATTTCGAATCCATTGATGCGAACTGGGTCGCGGCACACGATACGAACGAGGCGAAATCCATGGGTGCGAAGCGGTCAACTCGGAGATAAAACAGGATCGATGCGAGGAGTCTGCGCCACGTCACCAGAGATCCACGTAACCGATCGAGTCGAAGGGAATGGATTCGAAGTGATGGGTTCGAATGCAACAGCCCTCACGAAAAACCACAACTTGAATCGATCATATCTTCTAAACCGCCGATCCAAATGCAACGAAATTTTCACAATAGCTTCCATACAAGGTAAAGATTGTTCCTGCCAAGTTTCAGCTCGATTGGATCATTTCTTGATGGGTTCAAAATCACTTCAACTCGATGTCAGATCGAGCCGAAACTTGGTGGGGGTCGGTCGCGTGGGCCCACTCACGTGCCAGAAGAAGTCTCCCGAAGTTTGAGCGAGATCTGGGCCTCTTGCGCCTATAAATAGCACCCTGAAGCCTTCAGAAAAGGGGGATCTTTTGGGGGCTTCCACCATTGAATGTCCAGACCCTGCCGGATTGAATTCTAAACTTCATTATCGCTGTTGTATTCAGATTCCAAAGCTATCATCAGCTGTAATCCGTTGTAATCAATCAATATCATCAAGTGAAGCAATAAAGAGAGAACCTTCAAAGTGGACGTAGGCACGAATGCCGAACCACTATAAATCTTGTGTTGTTTACTGTTATTTCTGACTTGCTGCATTTATTATCTCTTAGATCTGAGTTCTGTGTTAATTATTACGGATCTGTGTTGATAAACGGATGCTTCCACGACTATTGGGTGTTTGTGGTCAATTTTGACGCAAACATTTTGGTGCTTTCACTGAGAACGGCTGATTCAGGATAATTTGAATTTGAAAGCTTAAAGATTTAGATCTAAGAACCATGACGAGACAAACGAGTAAGAAACAAAGGCCAGAGAGAAGTGAACACCAAGGAAGTCAAGAGGCTTCTTCAGGAGCAAACCAAGCTTTAATCTTCATCACAAGGGACGAGATGGAGACAATGATGAAGAAACAAGAGGAGTTGATCCAAAGTTTATTTCAACAGATAGGACAGCTTGGAGCACAGAATAGAGAAGCGAACAGAGTCCAGAACGGAGCAGGACCATCCGGCGTAGCACCTGGATTAGGAGGCGCGCCCATAGAGAATGTTGATCCAATTTCGGGGAGAGAAAGAGGAGCATCTGCGCAACCCAGTAGTAGTAGAAGAGTGAATGCACAGTCAAGGGGGCAGATCCCAGAGTTCCCTCATGAACTCGGGGGGCAGGTTGAGAGCAGTGAACGAGGATTGCATCTCGGAGACGAAGATAAATTGGCGCAAATGGTTAGGCGAGCCATGAGAGGCGGGTTAACAAACAAAGATCTTGAAGACGTAAACAGGAGTCCATTTTCTCCTGCGATTAGGATGGCTAGGAACCCACCAGAGTTTAAGTTGCCATCAATAGAGATGTATGATGGGAGGACGGATCCCGCGGTCCATTTGACGAGGTACATGAGGCATATGGACGTGCTGGATGCATCACAGGAGGTTATGGCCCGATGCTTTCCATTATATCTAACAGATATCGCAGCATTATGGTTTAGGCAACTAGAGAGCAGCTCCATAAGAACATGGGCAGACTTGACGGAAAGATTCATGAGACAATTTAGGGTTCACATTACAAGACCCAAGAATGTGATGACTTTGGCAACTTTAAAACAGAAGACTGGGGAGACCTTGAGGAGTTTTCTGACGCGATTCAATGCGGCGGCAGCATCGGTGGATCGGCCAGATCCATCCATGGTTATGATGGCAGCCGTTTCCGGAATAGCTGATGGCACGGATTTCAAAAATTCATTGACGAAAGATCCACCTATGGATCTAGGAGAATACTATCATGAGGCGGAAAAGTTCTTACGATTGGAAGACGCGAGTGCGGAAAGAGAAGAAGGAGATGAGCTCAATGTTTACACGGTCAAAGATGGAAATCCTTCTGAGAAAGGTACAGAAACAAGCAAGGGGAAGCGAAAGGCTGAAAGTGGATATAACAGGTCGATGCGACCACGAAAGGAACCAAGATTTACCACATACTCAGAGCTGAACGAGAATTTAGAGCGAATCTATCAGGATACCAAAGAACATGTCCCGTATCGCAGACCAATGCGAAGGGACCCAACTTCCGACGAAAGGAAATCAGATAAGTATTGCATATTTCATGAACTGAACGGTCATAACACTAACGATTGCAGGCATTTGAAGGATGAGGTGGAAGGTTATATCAGGAACGGTATGCTCCTTCAATATGTGAGGAATCGGACTCCAGCAGTAGAGCCAGAGCGCCCGCCGTCTACCTCAGCTAGAGGTGGCCCTGAGTCGGGACAACATCTGATTATCCATTGATTGACTGAAATAACAATGAACAAGTTGTAAACCTCTCACTAATGTGGTTAGATCATTTAAACATGTGAGCGATCGCGCACGATCCATAGACATGCTCTGAATAACTACCAACCGCATCATAGTGTGAGTTTACACTTTGACATCCCTGCTTTGCTTTCTGTTTTGATTTTGATTTGAACACTTAGACTTTGTTTGTATGGACATTTCTGTTGTGAGATTCGTATAATCATTGCTTTTATATTTGCAATTCCATGAAAGAATTTATCTTGATGCCCGTTGAATCGCGAACGGTCCACGAGCACCTTTTGTATGGCGATGAACCGCCAAAGTCTTTGATTCAGAAACTCCCCCGAACATGAATTCTGGCATCGATAATACTAAGTCCCTCCCGGGCACACCTAATTCGCCTCGAACGGCAAACGATCGCGAACGATCACAATCAGCCTCGAACGGCAAACGATCGCGAACGATCACAATCAGCCTCGAACGGCACACGATCGCGAACGATCACAATCATCCTCGAACGGCACACGATCGCGAATGATCACAAATCGCCTCGAACGGCATCCGACCGCGAACGGTCATGATGCACTTATATGACAGTTGATCGCGAACGATCACTTTCGGCCTCAAACGGCACCGACCGCGAACGGTCATGATTCACTTATGATGAAATCCGACCTCGAACGGTCACCATTCGCCTTGAACGGCACTTGATCGCGAACGATCACCGTTTGCCGCGAACGGCATCGACCGCGAACGGTCCCAACTCTTCAATTGCCGCGAACGGCATCGACCGCAAACGGTCCCATTCAATCTTTTGCCATGGACAGCATCGACGGCGAACGGTCCTATTCCATCCTTTGCCACGAACGGTGCAGACCGCGAACGGTCCCGATTCATCCCAAATGGCTCGATCCCGAACGATCGTCATTTGAGGACATATGAGACCATCAGGTTCTTTACAGGTTGATGATAGGATATGAACATCCAACTCAAGGCATTGCAAAACACACCTTCCTACCGCAAGGCATGTTTTGGGGGGCAAATGTTATCCCGCTTTTTGGCAAAGTCGCGATACCAAAAGATCGATCAAGAACAAAAGACAGTTCGTCTCAGAGATTGGTTGTACTTCACTTCGTTATGGATATCGATGAATTTTTGTCCGAGCCCGGATCAGGCTACAATTGATAAGACATGACAAGCAAGACCATGAAAGCCAGTGTTTCAAATTTCAGGTTAATCGGAGTTCGTATGAGCGAGATATGACTGATGCAAGTTAGCCAGAGTACATAGTTCGAAACCATCGGCTTGTTGAGAGGACGCCCCATTTCGAACCGATGGAGTTCGAATCCATCAGTAACTCCTTTGTTCGAATCCATCGGTTTGCACATACTTCAAGTCGAACGAGTTCGAACCGATCAGGCGTGATATTAGTCGCTTCGAACCCAACGGTTCGAACCTATCAGATAGGCATCATCTCAACAAGTTCGAATCCATCAAGCTCCGTGTACTTCGAATCGATGACATTCGAATCGATCAGCAGAATATTGATCACTTCGAATCCATCAGTTCGAATCCATCGCATGAGCATCCCCTGAGCACTGTTTCGTATCCATCGAGTCCAGAACACTTCGAATCTATCACCATATATCCTACTTCGTATCGATCCATTTCGAATCCATTGATGCGAACTGGGTCGCGGCACACGATACGAACGAGGCGAAATCCATGGGTGCGAAGCGGTCAACTCGGAGATAAAACAGGATCGATGCGAGGAGTGCGCGCCACGTCACCAGAGATCCACGTGACCGATCGAGTCGAAGGGAATGGATTCGAAGTGATGGGTTCGAATGCAACAGCCCTCACGAAAAACCACAACTTGAATCGATCATATCTCCTAAACCACCGATCCAAATGCAACGAAATTTTCACAGTAGCTTCCATACAAGGTAAAGATTGTTCCTGCCAAGTTTCAGCTCGATTGGATCATTTCTTGATGGGTTCGAAATCACTTCGACTCGATGTCAGATCGAGCCGAAACTTGGTGGGGTCGGTCGCGTGGGCCCACTCACGTGCCAGAAGAAGTCTCCCGAAGTTTGAGTGAGATCTGGGCCTCCTGCGCCTATAAATAGCACCCTGAAGCCTTTAGAAAAGGGGGATCTTTTGGGGGCTTCCACCATTGAACGTCCAGACCCTGCCGGATTGAATTCTAAACTTCATTATCGCTGTTGTATTCAAATTCCAAAGCTATCATCAGCTGTAATCCGTTGTAATCAATCAATATCATCAAGTGAAGCAATAAAGAGAGAACCTTCAAAGTGTACATAGGCACGAACGCCGAACCACTATAAATCTTGTGTTGTTTACTGTTATTTGTGACTTGCTGCATTTATTATCTCTTAGATCTGAGTTCTGTGTTAATTATTACGGATCTGTGTTGATAAACGGGTGCTTCCATGACTATTGGGTGTTTGTGGTCAATTTTGACGCAAACATCGGGATATTTAATTGATTTTAAATATTTAAAAGTTAATTTTTTTACTTGAATTCAAATATTATCATTTATTCAGTAATTTAATTATTAAATTAAATAAGTTGAAGTTGGGTAAAATGTTGAATCTGGAGTTCTAAGCCTGTTAAAAATAATTTGAAGGCTTATAAAATTTATATTGATAATACTGAAGATAATAGAAGTGTTAAAATTGAATTTAACAGTGATCTGTTCAATTTGGAAATTTTAAAGTTTAAATAGAATTTAAAAATATCCTCCCAAGACACAGTCTCGGAATTCGACGAAACCAGTTCCATTGGGTCCGTAGTATTGAATGATTATCGGATTTCAAATTTCGTAGCGTTTAGAGTTGCTGCGTGAGCGTACGATATATAAACGCATTGAAAATTTACATCGAAAATTCAATTAAAATTTATATGTATATTCTCATGTAAGCAACCTTCATCAGCCGACGTTCGTTCACATCACGTACCCTGTCTTCCCTCAGAAGCTAATGCTTTCATTTTAAAGTTGAACCTTCCCGAGAATCCACGCGTTCGGTTATATATATAAAAAATAGGTCGAAGCCTTCATCTTCAAATCAGTATAAACCGAAAAAAGGGAAACACGAGATTCTCGCTATCTTCATTTAAACTAAAAATCAAAACCCAGATCTATCTCCTCTCTTTCAATTTCATTCATATCAAAATAATCAAGAATCGCGACTTCGATTCGACTCAAGGCGATAAAGAGCGCGCGCGTGGGAGGGTACAGATTCTCGTGTGGTCGACGAGTATTGTGACGCTGAGAGCGTTCGAAGCTGTCCATGTCATAGAGATCGTCGAACTCGAGTGCGGAGGTAGTGGAGCGACATTTAGAGTCGTGCGACCCGAAGCAGTGGGCTAGGGTTGGAAGCATCGCGATTTTGGGGACGATGGGTTGCGATTGAATTGCGTTTGCACGAAGAGGAGGAAGCTGCACAAGGTCGCAGAGCGACCTAGGGGGAAGGCGCGAGAAGGGGGAAGGGGGCATTCGATGGTCGACGCAGTCGAGGTGTTCGAGAACGATGATATCGTATGGCTGAGGATGGATGGCGAGGCTCTTTTGCGTGCATGGTTGGCCAGAGATTTCTCTGGGATTGCTGTTGCGAATTGGCTTTAAGGTATAAGAATTGATTTCATGTTAATTTAGAATTTTGTTATATATATGTATATGTTCAAATGTTGGAAAGTAAGATAGTTCCATTTTAATTTAAAAACGGTAAATTTTAAAAATATCTGCAGTAAAGAAAAGAGTTTACAAGAAAATAATAATAATATTATTAATAATCATCTGTTAAGATAAAAGAAAAAAATTGATGAAGCTAATTTTAAATTGATTTGAACATATGTAAATAGACAATGAGGTGAAAAAAGAAAGTTATTTCTATTTACAGTAAAACAGAAAATTTATTGGAAAGAGAAAAAAATATAGGAATTTTGAAGAAAAAACAATGTGTGAAGATTTATATAAATTAGTTTTATGGAATCTATATAAGTTCTTTTATAAATATACATGTGGTTTCAAAACTAAACCTAAAACAAATATATATATACATATTTTAGTTTACTAAGTTATTATAAAATAATGGAGTAAGGGAATTAGTTTGTTGAATAAGCTTGTTTCATTACTTTAGTTACTAAAAGACTTTCAAAAAAGGGGAATTAGTTTAAAATTTGATAATTTCTTTGGATAAGTAAGTAGTAATTAACTGTTCGAACAATTCAAATATTAACAAATCATATAATATATTTTTTAAAGGTCAGGAATCGAGAAAATCAAGGAAATATTGATGTGGATTGCAAATAAAAGCAAAGATGAGTTAATCTCACTCATCTGGTTAATTTAAATTTAAATGGTAAAATTTAAATAATTGATTGATTGATTGGATTTGGTGTGTTACAATATATATAGTAGTATATAGTATATCTTGGAATGTTTGATTCCCGCATTATATAGCGGATGATACCCTATGCGCCGCATAATAGCAGATGATTTATATTGATCCCATATACCGCGATATTCCACCTCGAAGTGGAATGGGTATTTATGTTGTGCTAACGTCTGTGGATGTAGGGAAAACAGGTTGGAGGGATCCATCTGGATTCCTTAACATTTATTTAAATTATTTAATATTCTCTGTTGTGATTATTTGATATTCTATGATGAATTATATTGGAATATTAAATGCTATGGTCTGATTGGATATATTTGGACATAATGAATTACCAAAAATATATAAGTTACATTTTGGAAAGAAAATAAAAGAAGTGAATTTGTAAGCGAAATAATTATAGAAAATTTGAATAAATTAAGAATGAATTGAAAAGAAACGGAAGTGATATAAAAATACTAAAAAATAACTTCGAGTATGAAAAGAAAACGATTTTGAATAAACAGAATTAATGGATTGTAAAATCAAGTGATATTGTTGTAAGGAATAAGGAATTATTTTGAAATTTAAAGTTTAAAATTTTATTTAAAAGGATAAAGAAGTAATTTGGGAAATCGAAAATTGGAATTTTCAGTTAAAGAATTTTAAATCATAATTAAGGGATAAAATCTGAAACTAATGGATTTTGGAATAAAGGGAGTAAATTGGAAATCAATTTGGAAAATTGATTCAAGTGTTTGAAATTGGTAATTTAAAGAAGAATGTGAAGAGAAGTATATTCCCTGGATAGCCAAGTACGTTCAAAGTAAATTTTTAAATATAAGATAAAAAGTTTTAATTTCGTTTTCAAAAGCATATTGTACGAATTTATTATTTCTAAATATCAATATTCTAAAGTGAATATTTTTCAAATCTATTATTGTAGTAATTATTTATAAAAAAGTGACTTAGTATTTTGTTTTAAAAGTGAAAACCTAGTTTTATATTTTATAAAGTAACCATATTTTCAAATATTTATATAGCATGTATTTTTAACCCAATTATTGAAGTATTTTTTAACTTGAATGTTTTAAAGTATATTTCAAAGTAAGCATTTTAAATTATTTTAAAAATCTAAAGTTTTAATCTTGGTGATTCCAGTGGATATAGAAAATACTTGGAATTAAAGGAAGATAGTTTGAAACTGTTTTCAAAAGAGTTTGAAAGTGGAAATCTACCTTGTGAAGATATTTTTTGGATTAATAAATAATTTGGGAAATTATTTATTAGTCGATGGTTGTTTGTGAATATTAATTGATAGTTAAATAACCGACCATCAAAATTGGCCAAATGCGCTGATCGTTTCGAAGAGACCGGGATCGAGATTTATTTCTCGAAAACCACTTCGATCTGGTTTGTACATTTTTGTCGAAAACGAGTTTGGATTCGAAGATGGAGCAGTGAAGTGCAAGGGCTAGTCGCTACTAATCCTGAGGATATATTGGATGTAGTAGGAATAGTGCCTTCGGTTCCGTTCGTACACGGGACGGACTTGTATGGATGAATGCTTTCAGAACATCATCAGGTGGACGTGAGCATTCTAAGTGAACGTTCTAAAAGGTAACGTTTAGCCTCAAGCCTCATCAACCGGGGTGACTGAAAATCAGGGGTTATGCAGCAAGGCTAGGTGGGTAGCACCCATTCAGGGTGAGGTCATCCTTGTCTAGATATCCCTTTTTATTTCGGCTTAGTGGTGCGGTTGCTCATCCCAACTGCGGGGTGATCTCACTCACGATTATCCAGTAAGGGGTAGTCCCGGTCTTGTGTTGCAGGGGGTCGTAAGTGATCCTCGTTACGCTTATCTAGACCAGGTACTTTGTACAGGTGGTACCCCAGTGCCTAGTCATTAGTTGGAAATCCAATGTCCCTACGCGCCTTGTACGAGTTTTGTTTGTATTATCCGCTCTGTGGCTAGTAGCTGGAATTTAATAGATGTAACAATTTCGGCTATTTTAATAAGTATTTGTATATAGACCCTGTTATAATATTAGAGGCTTTTAATAAAAAAATGTTTTAGCTATCGTAAGGTAAAAACCCGACATGTTTATTTGTGGAGTGGTCTTACGAGATGCTTTTGTTTTCAGAGGATTTTTGAAACTTTAATAATCAATTGAGTGTGATTTCTCACGCTGGTAATCCAGACTGACTCGGGTCTTATTTAACTATAATGCTCGAGTCAGACCGAGTATTATAGAATATAGGATATGATGCTGTGGAGCTCAAGAGACGAGCTGGATGACGATGCGTATTTTCGTACTTCTTTTATATATATTCCGCTGTGTTGAGTTGTTGTTTATCCAGTTGTATGTTATTGGTGTAGAACTCTGTTGATGATGTACTCTGATGTATGAATAAACAGACATGGTATTTGTTTTGTGTAAAGATAATTTATTATCTATTATATTTTATTCCGCTGCGATGGTTAGATTCTGATATTGTTTTCTATTTCTTCTTCTACCACTTCTTATTTAACCCAAATGGTTCGTATTTCTGTACATCTTGAGTTGATTGATGTAGAATAGTGTTGACTCAAGGGGTATGGATTTGCGGGTCGTTACATTTACCTTTTTAATTAAAGATTATTGGAATTAATTAATCAACTTAATTTATGAAGTTTTAAAGTGAATTTATCAAAGTAACAAGGATGTTTTGACTTTGTTATTCATTAAAGAGAATGATAATTAATTAATTATAAATTTAGTTAATTATATATTAATAATTAATTGAATTAATAAGGTATAAGCGTGGTTTACCCTTTTTATTATTTAAAGACATTTGAAGTTCAAAAATAAAATTGTGTGATGAAGTTTAAACTTTAATTAATCAATGTAATATGGATTTTTTAAGTCATTTTTAAATTAATGTTTTAGTGTTAGTAAACTCTATAAACAAAGTGATTTAAAGATAATACTTGTAATGTGAGGCCAAGCATGAATTCGGGTTTTTAAAAGAAGAAAATTTGATTCGTTTATGGAAGTGAACAAATTTCCATAAAGCGATTCACTTGTATGAGAACGATTTGTTTGTATACTTAGCATGAAATGTCGAAGAAGTTGACTTGTCGTTATTTTGAAAGATAAGAATAATCGTGAGACATGACTTTGAGGTAACACTACCTTGACTTGTCCGGTAATGTTAACCGAGAAATAGTACATGTCGGAATTCGATGAGTGGTGATAAGTATACAAGACTTAATTTCCATATGTGATTGTTTTATATCCTCGATAGTTGGTTTACCAACTATCGGTTACATCGGCTTCTTTATTATCGTCATTCTAAGATGATGTGTTGGTCCGTTGAGCTTTGTTATCCTTTGTCGGAAATGACTAAACTAAGAGCGCCAGAGGAAGCCAAGTTATGTGGGGTTGCTCCCATTAGGGTATTTTCACATCTCATCTAGATTTCTGCGTACCGTCGCATGAAAAACGATTAAGATTTTGATATGAAATATTCAGATACTCGGTAAGGTTTGGCAGGGTCCAGCTTGGTATTGTCCAAGAAGTGTCATGGAGCATATGATCTTCTCAAAAGTATATTACTAGAGGTATACTTCAAGGGGGTGCACATTCCTAGTCATTGTTGGAAAAAATTCTTTCCTTATTTGATTCGAACCTTCGAATTGTATTCTGTAATTGCAACAGAAAGAATCGACCACTCTTCACGATGTTTAATTATAGGTTTTGTCCATTCTATCAAGTTTGGACTGTTATCCTGATTTATACATTCTGTCTAGTTTGGATTTTCTTTAGACTATTTCCATTCTTTCAAGTATGGATCTTCATACTATTTTTGCACATCATCTACGTTTGGATTTGTTTCCTATTTTACTTTTGCATTCTTATGTTCGGTTGTTATTTATATGGGAGAAAACCCGTTCCGCGTTAGCGGCGTGGTCCCACATATTATTGTTAAATACATTTCCTTTTGTTCTAATGTTTTACTCATACCAGACATTTTGTCTGACCCAAGTTGTTTATTTTCTCTAAACTCTTGGGTACTCGATTATATTTGGGTAGCCCGAGAATAACAGGTTTTCTTTGAAGTTCTTTGAAGTGGGTGATCGAGCAAGCAACTCCTTGGTTATTTAGTATTTATTTCCACTGTATGATTATATTGGTATATTTAGTGTTTGACAAAAAAGTAAAGTCAGAATGTATAGCTGCAAATCTATTAGATGTAGTAGCTTTGTTTAACTTTGATATCTCCATGTAAGGTGTAACCTTTTGTACTATATCATTTTGTATTATATGTAACCATTCTATTGTAAGGTATTTCCATTATGTCTTGTTCTGTTCTTTATTTTACCCCAAGACAACTTATCTTTCGGAGGCTTGGGAAATGGCACATGAATACCGAGGATGTATTAAGTGTTGTTCCCAGGGGTCAGAAAGATGGGTCGTCACAGCCGGCCACGAATTCTATTGCTTTCTTGTTGGTTATTCCGGCTATAAACAAATTCTAATCACTCCCGTAGATCAAGAGAAAATGACTTTCACGTGTCCCTTTATCATGTGTCCCTTTAGCACTTTTGCGTATCGACGTATGCCATTTGGCCTTTGCAACACTCCTACTACTTTTCAAAGATGCATGGTCAGCATCTTTTTCGATATGATCGAATGCTTTTTTGAAGTGTTTATGGACGATTTTTCCATCTTTGGAAACTCTTTTTCCGAGTGCTTATACCATCTTGAGTTGGTTCTTAATCGTTGCAAGGACAAACACTCAACATTAAATTGGGAAAAATATCATTTCATGGTCAAACATGGTATTGTCCTTGGGCAAGTCATTTCAAATAAAGGCAATGAGGTAGATAAATCAAAAGTTGATATAATTACGAATCTATCCTTCCCAAATCTATTAAGGACATTTGTTCATTCCTTGGACACACTGGCTTCTATCGACTTTTTATGAAGGACTTCAGTAAAATTGCTCGACTTCTTACAACTCTTCTTGGAAAAGACATTCCATTTTACTACAATTTTGATTGTGTTTCTGCTTTCGAACATCTCAAAAACAAACTCATTTCCGCTCCCGTCATTTGCTTACCCAATTAGGATATTCCTTTTGAAAAAATGTGTGACGCTTCTAACTTTGTTTTTGGTGCTGTCTTAGGACAATGCATCAACAAAATTCTTCATGTCATCTACTACGCTAGTATGACTCTTAATGATGCTCAACTCAATTACATGACCACTGAAAAAGAGCTTTTAGCGGTATTCTTTGCGCTTAAAAAATACTGACCATATTTGATTAGCTCATACATTACTGTGTACACTGATTATTCCACTCTTAGATACTTTTCAGTAAAAAGGATGCTAAGTCTTGTTTGATCCGTTGGATCTTTTTACTCCAAGAATTTGACCTTATGATCAAAGACAAAAAAGGATCCGACAATGTGATATCCCGTAAATTTGGGACAATATCAATTCAATAATCTACATTAAAAATTAAATTAATTTGATAATAATTTGAATTGATTTAATCATCTTCTTTTAAATAAATATTTATCTGATAATTTTTTTCTATTTAAAAGCTAATTTAAATTGTTTCTATTTATAATGTATACATGTATATATTGGTATATATTATAAATAGATAAATTTGTTTTTAAATTTAATAGATAAAGCGGTGTTTTCTGATTCTACTATTTTTGATGATTTGGAAATCTAATATTGAATAAATAATAATATGATCTTAAAAATACCCGAGATAAAGTTTAATTTGTTTAAAATGGTTTAGCCTAGAGTTTAAATTAAATAAAAAGTTTTGTTTTGTTTTTTTTTAAAATATAGCTTAATGAATAAGTATTTATATTTTAAAGAGATACTTTCTTTGAAAATTTATTTTCAATTTAATAATGAGTTTTATTTAAACAATAATAATAATGTAATATCTTTACAATGGATTTTAGATAAATAGGAATTGTTAGTTTAAACCTATGTTTTGGAAAACTAAGATTTATAAGTTTGAAATAAAATAAGTATTATAACAAAGATTACAAAAGTTTGAAATAATAAGAAGTAAATTTAGTATTGATAATTTAAGTTTAAAATAATAAGTGTAATAATAACAAACACTTGTACTAGAAATAAAACTTAATTCATAAGTATAGTTTATAATTAATAACTAGAATAAGCTAGAACAAAAATAAGATATAACATGCAGACAAGTAGTAAAAGTAAAGCAAAATTATGAGACAAAACAAAGTAAAAGTAAATAAAATTTCATTTGCAGGTTAGAGAAACAAAATAAAAGAAAATAAATATAATACAAATATCAAGTTACAAGACAAAGCAAATATATGAGCTGGTAAAAGAAATAAAACAAACATATGCAAGTAGCTTGTAAATAAAGTATGCAGGCAAGTAATCATGACTGTAAATTAGATATGCAAGCTAAAGAGTAAACAAAATTAACATATAAGATAGTTGTAGAGCAAGCTAATACAAGCAAAGTAAATAAAATTTCATTTGCAGGTTAGAGCAGAGAAGTGCAAAGCTAAAAAAATATAATAATATATCTATGAATAAAATGAGTAATAGGAGACATTAAGTACATTAACATTTAATGTTTCAAGTTCTCAGCACAACATTCAGTCAATTCATGATAGTGGAAAAGGAATTCAGCCTCCATAAGAAAGATTTTGCCTAATAAAAACAAAATCAATCTGATCAAAGAAAATGCTATACCAAGTTATTACCTCCCTGAAAACTTCTTTATATATGTCATATTATATTTTTTCGTTCATAAAACATATCAATCCTGAAACAAGAAAAATGGCAAACATTTTGACCTATACAAACTACAGTAATATTACAACCGAGGAAAGCAAGAAGAATCAAAGGAAAATCAAGTAAAACATTCCTAGTTTTAATGTTCAAATTGTTTCGGAAAAAAAAAGAATGTTCTGTCTCCATCCAAAAGCAAGGTGAGTAACATTATTTTCTTTAAATTTAAGAATGAATATAGTTATATGCTTTCTGTGATAAAATGTTGTGGTATGTATATATGTAAATGAATCTGCTGGTGCACGTTTATGTCCATTTAAACATTCTTTGTTTAGTTTCCAGTTTCTTGTTTTAGATTTAAATTAATAATTCTCTTCAGTTAACTGTTATTAGGACTTAGTTACAAACAAAGGCTGTTTGTTTCATTATGCATTTATGTTTAGAAGCCTGATTTAGTTGAATTCCAAGCCTGAGTGTCTCAGGGAGCTAGAAACTACGGTTTTGATAAACAAAGTAGAATCTCAAACTTGCAATTTAGGGATCCAGTATAAAAAAACTTGGGAAACAACAACTATAATATGATTTTTGAACTAAACATCATAATTGTTAGTTTAGGTTTTAGGGAGTAGTTCTAGTTTGAATGAAATATGAGAATATGGGTTTTTCTGGTGATCAAGTGGACTGGAGGGGTCGGGATTCTTCAGGTCGATGGAGGAGCGATCGTTGGTGCTAGGAAAAATGGGTGGCGGTGATGAAGTTCACCATGGGAGATGCGGCAGTGGGTTTTCCTCTAGAACCCTAAACTTTGCTGTGCTTTGAAGAATCGATCGCCACGGTCGTAGTAGGTGATCGAGTGTAGGGATATTTGAGGTGGTGATAGTTGGGTTGTAGTCGAAGAAGGGGCCAAAGTTGTAGACCATCATATGGTCGGAGGGTGGAGAACTCGATGATGACAGGTTTGGGTGGAGGGGCCTGTGCTGTTTCCAGGTTTTGCCTTTTTTATGCTCATTTTTGTTTTGGGCGTGGTGATGGATTTTAGGTGGCCGTGGTGTTATCTAGTGGTTGTTGGCGATGTGTTGACGTTCTTATGGGTGGCCGGAGTTGGCTGGGGCCACGGTGCACGTGCACCGTGCCATTGGAGGTCGGTTGAGTTTTGGGTGTGTGTGCAGTGGGTTGAACTCAGGAAATACTCGAGTCACTCAAGTAGATGACTCGAAGCAAGGTGATGGAGAACTCGAAGCAGTGAAGTGGGTTGGAAATTTAGATGGTTCCAAGTTTTGAACTGTCTCGGTTTTTTTTAGTGTGCAGGGTTTTTAGGCTCGGGGAAGTCTCGGGTCATTTGCATGGTTTACTCGAAGTAGGGAGAGCATTGACCCGAAGCAGCTTTGCTTTGGTCTCAGGTGAGAGTTGAATTTCTACAGGTTGTATAAACTGCCTGTAATTTTAAATTTAAACCAAAATTAAAGCAAAATTAATTGTAAGTTAGTTGTAATCATGATGTATTTGAATTTAAGTTGTCAACTAAGATTTAACAAAGTCTAAATCTAATTAGAAGTATGAATTCAAATTTATATTTTGAATCTAAAATGCAGTTTTAAAACATTTAAATGAGTTTCAAGTTTAAAACCTGATAGTTTCCAGATTTTAAAATTAGAGCCGAAACAAAAGTGTTGCAGCAGTTAAATTCGATTTTGTTAAAGGTTTTGATTCAAATGGATATTTGAATTTTAAAGTTAAAATGGATTTGGATTTAAAAAAAAATCGAGTTCCTAATTCTAGTTGTTAAAAGAGAGTTTAAATCGAAGTTTTTAAATCAAGATAAATTGAGGGAATTCAAGTTTACTTAGAATTCAAAATCTGAAAGCTTAACTCAGTTTTAATTATGAATAAGTTCAAATAAAATAGTTTTGAAAAGTAAATTGTTTCAATAAAAATTAACTTGATTTTGAGAATTCTTTGAGCAAAGATTTTTGAATGAAAAATAAATAAATTGTTTAACTTGAGATTTGCAAGTTAAAAAATTAATGTATTTTGGAAATTTAAATTTGAATTAAGATTCAAGTAGTTTAATTTAAAAGTCTTTCTTATATAAGTTCATATGTAAATAATAAATGTTATTTACATGTATTTAAAGGATTTTAAATTGAATTTAAATTATAATCATTTTGACTCTTCAATTCAAATGATATTTGAATTTAAATTTAAAATGTAATGTTAATGAAGTCATTAATAAAGAAATAAATTATCTTAAGAATAATAGGGTAATTAAGGAATGACTTATGTATTTAAGTTAATAATTTAAATTGATTTATAACTAAAGATCAAGTAAGAAGTATATTAAGAAATGTTATTAGTTAATGTAGATAATTAACTAAGTATTATTAATTAATTAATATATATGATTAATTTTGGATAATTAATTAGATTAATTGGATAATCTATTGTAAATTGTTTAATGTACTTACTTGATAAAAGTAATTAAGAGATTAATTACTTATGGCAACTAATTTTGATAAGATGGTTAATTTAAGTTAATTAGTTTATTTTAATTAATTTAAGGAAATCATTTGATAAATTGATAAGTGTTAATGACTTAGTGTATTCAATGGAGCATAATTACTTAATGAAGTAATTAATGATAATTATTGAATGTAATTAGTGAAAGATGATGTGTCAATAAAGTAATTTGGATAATTACTTTTGACATTAATCAAGGGATTAATTAACGGAGATAATTAATTATGGAATAATTAATTTACTAATATGTAATTAAGGGTGGTTAATTACTAGTTGATATTAATCAAGGATGATTAATAGTTGTGTTTAATTAAGGATTAATTAATGTAATCGATTTAAATAAAGTAATTTAATTTATATCTAAATTAAAGATCATTAATTAATAATTAATGATGTGATTAAGAATTGGTTAATTAAGAATAATTAATAATGTGGTGATTACTTTATGAAATTAATTAAGAATAAATGTAATTATTTATATTTAATTAATAAATTAAGAAATTAAATGTTAATTACTATAAATGATTTAGGATAATTAACTCGTGCAATTAATTAAAGACTAATTACCGATTGTAATTAGAGATTAATTATCAAGGGTGTCTAATCAAGATGATATATAGAGGATGATTAATTAATCTAATGGATGACTGTATAAGCAGGATTTATAGATGAAGTAATTAATTCAATTTACTTTAAATTGATTAGAGATAGGAGTAGTTAATTTAATTCATTTTAAATTAATTACAAATGGTATGATTATAAATCATTGCTTATGGATGAATGAAATTTATATTTCACATGATGATTGTGAACTCAGATATGAGATGAATAATATTTAGGTAACTTGGATGTTTGTTTAAGTATGATAGTACATTATTATTTGATTGGGTTGATAATTTTGATTATCTGTTTATGATGATGATATGATTATCTACTGTGATATTATGAATTATCTTTTCATGATTTTGAATTAAACTGTTAAGACTAAATAGACAACTTGGCCTTAAAAGACACGTTTTGGATTTCGATGAGTGTGACGACCCGGAATTTTGTGCAATATCAATTTAATAATCTTTGATAATAATTAAATTGATTTGATCATTTTATATTATAAATTGACAAGTTAAATTTATTTTAAAGGTTAATGATAATAATTTGTTAATATCTATTAATATTTTTCTTTGCAATATAAATAGGCAAGATCAATTCTTTTGAAAGCTTATAATAATTTGATTTGGAAATATTTATTTTGGTAAATAAGAAGTTTTTAATGTAATGAAACTTTATATTCAAATTGTAATATATATGAATGTATATATTGTGATTTGATATTTGTTTTAAAATTTAATAAGTATTTCCAAACTTTATAATATATATAGTTTTGAAATTTGAAATGTTAATTTGATTTAATATTTTTGAAATGATATTTGGAATTTAAATTTTTATAACAAAGTTAATTTCTTATTATTATAAACATATAGTTTAACTTGAGTTTTAGATAAGAGTTAAATTTAAAGGTTCATTTGCTTAATAGTCTTTCATTTTAATTTTAACATAGGATAAATTGTTTTAAAATTTTTATATGAAGAGTTAAAATAAATTTAATTAAAAGCATAAATAATTTATAAACTAACAAGAAATCACTTTTCTATTCATTAAAATCTAAAGATTTGTTTAAGTATACATTTTCATATTACATAATTACATATACATATTACATGCAAAATTTAAAATAAAATTATAAAAAATAAAATAACACTTGTAAGTATATTAAATTATGTAAGTTACATTTGTAAGAATATAAACCTTTAAAGAGACACATGTCATTCTCTTGTAAATATAATTCAAAATTAAACTTGTAAAAAACAAGAACAGGTTTTTCTTTCAGCTAAGATTTCTTTCTTCATTTCAATAATTACAATACAAAAACTAAGATCAGGAAAGAATGAATACAAATCTGGAAAATTTGAAACAGAGGAAGAAACCTGGAATCTGTGAAATCTGTAAATCTGGATATTCAAATCAAAGATCATCTTCAAATTTAACAACCAACTCAGAAATCAACTGCAAGTAGATTGATTTCATCATGCAATTCAGGTTCAACAAGCAATTCTGGAAACATTCGACTTGCGGATGAATTCAAAAGCATGGAACAGCTTCTGTTTTCTGGAAAATTTATAGGTGAGTAAATAAATTCTTTTAAAAACAGTTTAAACTTTGGATTCATCTTGTTCTAATGATTGGATAGCATGATGTTGATAGAATATTTGATTCAAATTTGAATGCATTGGGTATGTTTGTCTTGCCTGTGAAGTATACATATGTTCCTTGTATGTATATTAAATTAAGTAAGTTACATTTGTAAGAATATAAACCTTTAAAGAGACACATGTCATTCTCTTGTAAATATAATTCAAAATTAAACTTGTAAAAAACAAGAACAGGTTTTTCTTTCAGCTAAGATTTCTTTCTTCATTTCAATAATTACAATACAAAAACAAAGATCAGGAAAGAATGAATACAAGTCTGGAAAATTTGAAACAGAGGAAGAAACCTGGAATATGTGAAATCTGTAAATCTGGATATTCAAATCAAAGATCATCTTCAAATTTAACAACCAACTCAAAAATCAACTGCAAGTAGATTGATTTCATCATGCAATTCAGGTTCAACAAGCAATTCTGGAAACATTCAACTTGCAGATGAATTCAAAAGCCTGGAACAGCTTCTGTTTTTTTGGAAAATTTACAGGTGAGTAAATAAATTCTTTTAAAAACAGTTTAAACTTTGGATTCATCTTGTTCTAATGATTGGATAGCATGATGTTGATAGAATATTTGATTCAAATTTGAATGCATTGGGTATGTTTGTCTTGCCTGTGAAGTATACATATGTTCCTTGTATGTATATTAAATTAAGTAAGTTACATTTGTAAGAATATAAACCTTTAAAGAGACACATGTCATTCTCTTGTAAATATAATTCAAAATTAAACTTGTAAAAAACAAGAACAGGTTTTTCTTTCAGCTAAGATTTCTTTCTTCATTTCAATAATTACAATACAAAAACAAAGATCAGGAAAGAATGAATACAAATCTGGAAAATTTGAAACAGAGGAAGAAACCTGGAATATGTGAAATCTGTAAATCTGGATATTCAAATCAAAGATCATCTTCAAATTTAACAACCAACTCAGAAATCAACTGCAAGTAGATTGATTTCATCATGCAATTCAGGTTCAACAAGCAATTCTGGAAACATTCAACTTGCAGATGAATTCAAAAGCCTGGAACAGCTTCTGTTTTTTGGAAAATTTACAGGTGAGTAAATAAATTCTTTTAAAAACAGTTTAAACTTTGGATTCATCTTGTTCTAATGATTGGATAGCATGATGTTGATAGAATATTTGATTTAAATTTGAATGCATTGGGTATGTTTGTCTTGCCTGTGAAGTATACATATGTTCTGTGTATAGAAACAGGTTTCAATATCATTATAAAATCAATAATCAAGTATTGAATTCATATTGACCTATGATGTATAAATAAAAGTTGTTTGCAATCAACTAACTTATCATCTAAAAATGTTTGTAAGTTTTAAATTTGAAGAATTAGTTGTAAAATTTCAGATTTACAGTAAAATATAAATTGGGTCAAAATTTAATGAATTCAATTTCAAGTTTTGATTGCATGATTGAATTGCAAATGGAAAATTATGATTTTTAGTACTTGAATCATAATTTTTAATGAGTTAATTAGTGAGTATTTTGGGATTTACTGATTTGGGTTTTTTTGCCAAATCACGGCAAAACACGGCGAATTGGACATCGCCGTTGAACTCGAAGGTGGAGGGGGCTTCAGTGATCATGTGAAAAATGTTTCAAGAATTTTTAGTAGAGTGTGATGATTGTGGATCGCGGAGGTAGGGTTTAACACCCTGTAGATGTCATTGTTGTTCAGTTGGAATTCTCGGCATCATAATGAAACCGGAGGCTGTCGCGAGTGGAGCTATGGGTTCGAGGTGACGTGGGGAGGTTACGGCAGTGGTGGCAAGGTTGCTCGAGTTTGGAGTTGCCGTGGAGGGATGGATTTGGGTGATGGTGGTTTCGAACGTTTTCAGGTTGAAGGTTGAGATTTTGTTCTCGATTGAATTAGTGATTTCTGGGTTTAGTTTGTTGATGTCGAGGTTGAAGTCGACCTGGGGATGATCGGCGTGGAGTTCGCCGTTGATCATTGGCGTCGTGCACGTTTATGTGCACGTTTATGGGCTACTGCAGAAGTTCTGGGGAGAAGAAGGAGGGAACTCGAAGTATGCTCCGTGTTTTCATCGTTCTGGCTCGAAGCAGGGGGTAGGTAGGGGAAACTCGGGGAAGTCACTGGGTTTTTGTGTAGCTTACTCGGTTTTTAGTGAGGTCACTCGAGTATTAGTATATTCAGGCTTTAGATCTAGGTGTTTAGTTGTTAATGCAAAGAATATTTGATTTTAGGAATTAAGTTTTTAAAACAAAGGTTAAACAAGTTTCAAATTAAATTTGTTTTCAAAGTTATGTTTAAAAACAAATTTATATATTTTAAAATATGGGAGTTTTAAAATAAAATAAGTAGATTTTAAGATAAAATTTGTATTAAACTTTAATAAATAAATTTGGTAAAGATTTAAAAGTTCAATTTAAAATATGTTTAAATTATAATTGATTTCTAAATATTATATTTTATTCAAATAAAGATTAATAATTTAGAATTTGATAATCAATTGTAATAAAGATTATCTTTAGTTATTTTGAATTTGATTTAATTAAAGATAAATACATTTGTATAGATAATTGAGATAATTAAATTATTTTAAATTATCGAGTTTTATTTGTTAATAAATGATCTAATTAAGATAATGGTTTCTTAATTAAGAATCTTTTAATATAGTAAGTTAAGAATCATTTAATTAAATTTTAAATGATTAAGTTAAATAATTAATTAAATAATTAATTAGTGATTAATTAAGATAATCACTTAAGGGTTAATCTAATATAATTACTTTGGAGGTAATTAAAGAAATTAAGTGGTTAAGTACTAGAGGTAATTAAGTAAGAGTTAATTACTTTATGAAAAGTAATTAAGTAAATGTGATTAAGGATTAATCACTTGAGTTATTAATTAAAGAATTAATTAATAATTAATTAAAGGTTTAAATTATTTGATTAATGATTAATTAATAAAAGGTTAAGAATAATTAATTAAGTGATTAATTACTTGTTAAAGTAATTAATTAAGAAAGAAATTTAATTAATGAAGTAATAATTATTTAATGTAAATAATTAATTAATTGTTAATTAATAATTTAAGATAATTAATTTATAAATAAGTTTAATTACTAAATGTAATTAAAGTAATTAATCAAAGGTGATTAATTAAAAGTAATTTATTAAGTATGATTAATTAAGAGTAATTAATCAAGTGTGATTAATTAAAAGTAATTAATCAAGTAGTTTTTAATTAAAAAGTAATTAATCAAATATGATTAATTAGAAGTAATTAATCAGGTATGACTAATTTTAAAGGATAATTAAGGAATAATTATCAGAATAATTAGAGAATAATTAATCAAGGTTGATTAATTTTAGAAGGTAATTAAGAGGTAATTACTTAGTATAATTTGAAAGTAATTAATCAGGATGATTAATTAATATGGTAATTAAGTAATAATTACTTAAAGTAATTAAGTAATAATTAATCAGGGAAGATTAATTGAAATGGATAATTAAGTTGGTTAATTAATTAATTTGTAATTAATTAATGAATAGTAAAATGAATTGAAGATAATCCAAGTGATTAATTAAGGATTAATTTAATTTAAGGATTAATTAAATTAATCAAGTTTGAATCAAACTTGTTTATGAATGATTAATGATTGGATGATATATATCATTGGATGAGTTAATGATATTGGATGTTGTTGGACGACATTGATTGATATGTGATGATGTGAATATGCTATATATATACTGTTTGTGATATGTATAGATGCGTGTGATAATAGATGCTTATCTATCTGTGTAATATAATACATCCATTAATGTTTAGTGATATTTTCTGAAATATCTATTGTTTAAATCCCTTAAGAATAAATTGGACATTAAAATGGCGTTTGGATTCGATGAGACCGGGATCGGGTTTCCATATTTCGATATCTGAAAACCACATCGATTCCAATTAAACGTAGGTCGTTAATCCAAGTGGAGCAAGTGAAGACTCGAGTTGTAAGGGCTATACGTCAGTATAACTCTGTGGGTGATTCCGTAATGAGTTTGACGGAATAGTGCTTATAGATTCGAGATGGTGAATCAGAGTGCAAGGACTATGGTCGTTGACTCTGAGGCTGATTCCAAAATGAGTGCAACGAGATAGTGCCTTTGGTTTCGTTTGAACCTGGAACGAACTTGTATGGATTGAATGCTTTCAGCACATCGTCAGGTGGACGATGAGCATTCTAAGATAATTGGTCCTATAAAGGTAATCGCAGCCTCAAGCCTCATCAACCGGGAATAGCTAAAACAGGGGAGGTGCAGCAAGGCTTCGTGGGTCGCTCCCACTGGACAGCAAGATACATCCCTGTCTAGAAGTCCCTTTATATTTCGGCTGTGTGGGCAGTTGGTCTGCAGCCAACTACAGGGTGCTCTTATTCGGAACTGTTCAGTAAGGAATGGTCCCAGCCTTGTGTTGCAGGGGAGTGGGAGTACTCCTCGGTACGGTGATCTAGGCCACGTACTGTGACGGGCGGTACCCCAGTAGCCCTGCCATTGATGGAAACCCATTTTCCCTACGAGACCCTACGGTTTTGTTTGTATTACCCACTTTTGTGGCTAGTAGCTGGAATTTAATCATGTAACAATTTCGGCTATTTCATATTTATTTGAAAACCCTAGACACTATTATAATATCACTGGATTTCCTATCAAATGTTTTGGTTAGCGTAAGGTAAAAACTTTTCCGTGTTTATGTGTGGGAAGTCTTACGTGATACCTTTCTTTTCAAAGGTTCTTCTAAAGTTAAGCAATCTTAAACCGTTTACTCACACCATACCCCTATCTGACCCGAGTGTTTATTTCTGATTATTAAACTCTTGGGTACTCATATTATATATGAGTAGTCAAGTGATTCAGGTTATCTCTTGACGAAATCTGGAGGAGCTTTGGAGCAGGAGGCTTCAGCGTGTAGATATATAGTTAGAGTTTCCGCTGTGTTGATATTCTGTATGATTGTCTTGTATTGTATATTAGAGAGAAGTGTTATAACTGTCTAAATTGAGATGTTTAGTTGTGTACTCTGATGTATATGATACTATGTATATGTTCTATATTATATTTAAATCTTTCCGCTGTGAGATTCTGATGTGTTGTTTCTTTTTCTTCTCTTTCTTTTCTTCTTCTATCCCTTTCTTTCTTTATTAGTGATGCGATTTTCCGGGAGTGGAAAGTCGGGTCGCTACAGCTGGTATCAGAGCATTAGGTTGAGTGAATATCTAGGCTCTGGAGAGGTGTCTATCTTGAGAGAGCGTACTTGTAATTTTTATATATATACACTTATATATAACTACCTAATCAGTTGGATTATCTGTTCGGATTTTCCAACATAGGTTATTAAGGTAGATAAGGTAGGAGTGTGTGGAACACAACTACCACTAATGGAAGAGGTTTATATGTTGTGGTTGGAGGTGTTTATCGAGATTGTAGATCTAATACAGTCTCAAATAAGTTTTTGTAGATTGGTAAAAGAATTTCTTTGAGTCCAGAGGAAGTCTTTTCCAAGAATTGGAGTATATTCTTGGAGTGTGAGGTTGATTTTCTCTCGAATGAGCAGGGATTTCCAAAAGTTGAATTTGTCCACTGAGGAGAAGTAAGTGGTGGTATCTTGATAGCTTCAGGAAGGAATAGTTGTGTGATGAGATGCAGTTTCCATAGATGGTTCTGAAGATGTTTCTTTTAGAGCCAGATTTAGATGGTGTTGGAAGAGCATTGATGCTTACTTCAGGGAAGATTCAGATGTTTATAGATTTTCTAGATCTCAAGTAAGGGTGTCTTATCTTTATTGAAGTATGAGGCTAAGGTCGATGAGTTACCTCATTTTAGACATGGTCTCATTTGTTTTCCCTTATGAAGATAAGTGGTTGGTGTTTGATTTTGAGCCGAGTTTCTTTGAGGAGATGTCTACTCGTCTCAAGGATGTTTTAGAGGATTTGGGTGTAAGTTTTGAGTTTCAGGAATTGGTGGTTAAGGATGATCTTTTGGCCTAGCAGAATCATTGAAGTGAAGTTTGAAAGTAGCAGCATGGATCTGTTTCTTCGATGATTCAGTAATCTTTGGGATTCTACTATCAGCAGACCAGGCAGATAGTGAAGGCTTATTCTTTTCTTTGGGAGGCTCAACAGAGTGGGATATCTGTTGGAAGTGATCTATCAGTTTTATGGTAGATAAGCCATTCTGGAAAGATTTATCTTGTTTAGGAAAAGCTGTTCTAGTTGGGGAGATAGTTCTTTGGAGTTTGAACTGAGTGGGATCGCAAAAGTGACTTGCGATTAGTTTGGGAATCTTTGAGTATTCTTGGTTTGAGATTGAGGCATCTCAAGTAGAGGTGAAAGCTATAAAAATAGACGGAGATTCTCTAGATGTTTTGAGGGAATCAGAAGTTGACCCGAATCGGAGATTGAGATTTCTTATCGACTTGGAATTCAGGAGTAATTTTGATGGTTCAACCTTGTAGTGGGATGACTCTTGGAGCGAGAAGAGTTTGGTGAGGTAGCTCAGATTCTTTGGAGAAGGATTGATCATCTTATTCTAAGTTGAGATTCTGCTGGGATGTTTCATCAAGAGGAAGGGTCACTTAAATATTATGAGTCGGATGAACAGTGTATGGAGAAAGATTTTGCTCATGTTCTTCGATAGCATTCTTATCTGCTCTAGATCAGAGTTGTGCAGCGGAAGCGAGTTGGGAATTATTCTTGAATGGGAGCAACCGGGAGTTGCAGTAAAGAGATTTCTACAGGAAATTCAAGTATAAAGGAATTTTCCGGATTTGGTAGGTAAGGTTGTCAAGTACAACTGTTTGGCTATTTAGATATGAGATATAGGTTTGAAGTCCATTGATGCTTGTGGTATAGAGTTGTGTTTTTGGATTTCAGCAAATTATTTTTGGGAGAGCCATTTTGTTGAGTAGGACCTGGAGATTTGGTTTGAATTGGTGCTGATGTTTCTTGAAGCAATCAGCAAGGGTTAGGATGATCAGGAATATTGGAGGTGACTCAGAGCATCTGAAGAGTTATGCAGTTAAGAACTGAGAAATATTGCAATGTGCAGTTAGAGTTTGGATATTGATTTGGTTTTATCCAATCAAAGGAGATATAAGAATGGGTAAAACTGGAGAGTTCGCTCTGGAAGTATTTTGAGTTTTTCCCTGTGTTCTCTGAAGATTTGATTTTGATCTACAAGATTGAATTGCCAGTTCGGATAACTGGAATTCATTATATTTCACATATCTCTGAGGAATATGTGTATGATTCTTCGAGTGATAGAATCAGTAGTTAAGAAGGATTTGGTAGTTGGGCTAGTTTTGAGTTTAATCTGATATCTTGTTCAGAGTTGTAGGATCAGATGAGGGAGTTCGTGGTTTTAGTAGTATAGTTAGTTAAGATTCTGTAGAGCGAGTATACCGGTATAGGTACCTGGAAAACTCTTGATAATATTAGGAAGTTCTATTCAGAATTTTTCTGGATAGATGAAATTATTTGTTTAAATTGGTTGCTACGATTGATTGTTTGATTTGCTGATAGGAATTTAAATTCTTTAGCTGGGTTATTAAATTATCTTTGCTTTTAAATTTCGGGGACGAAATTCTTTTAAGGGTGGAGGAATGTGACGACCCGTAATTTTAAGCAATATCAATTTAATAATCTTTGATAATAATTAAATTGATTTGATCATTTTATATTATAAATTGACAAGTTAAATTTATTTTAAAGGTTAATGATAATAATTTGTTAATATCTATTAATATTTTTCTTTGCAATATAAATAGGCAAGATCAATTCTTTTGAAAGCTTATAATAATTTGATTTGGAAATATTTATTTTGGTAAATAAGAAGTTTTTAATGTAATGAAACTTTATATTCAAATTGTAATATATATGAATGTATATATTGTGATTTGATATTTGTTTTAAAATTTAATAAGTATTTCCAAACTTTATAATATATATAGTTTTGAAATTTGAAATGTTAATTTGATTTAATATTTTTGAAATGATATTTGGAATTTAAATTTTTATAACAAAGTTAATTTCTTATTATTATAAACATATAGTTTAACTTGAGTTTTAGATAAGAGTTAAATTTAAAGGTTCATTTGCTTAATATTCTTTCATTTTAATTTTAACATAGGATAAATTGTTTTAAAATTTTTATATGAAGAGTTAAAATAAATTTAATTAAAAGCATAAATAATTTATAAACTAACAAGAAATCACTTTTCTATTCATTAAAATCTAAAGATTTGTTTAAGTATACATTTTCATATTACATAATTACATATACATATTACATGCAATATTTAAAATAAAATTATAAAAAATAAAATAACACTTGTAAGTATATTAAATTATGTAAGTTACATTTGTAAGAATATAAACCTTTAAAGAGACACATGTCATTCTCTTGTAAATATAATTCAAAATTAAACTTGTAAAAAACAAGAATAGGTTTTTCTTTCAGCTAAGATTTCTTTCTTCATTTCAATAATTACAATACAAAAACTAAGATCAGGAAAGAATGAATACAAATCTGGAAAATTTGAAACAGAGGAAGAAACCTGGAATCTGTGAAATCTGTAAATCTGGATATTCAAATCAAAGATCATCTTCAAATTTAACAACCAACTCAGAAATCAACTTCAAGTAGATTGATTTCATCATGCAATTCAGGTTCAACAAGCAATTCTGGAAACATTCAACTTGCAGATGAATTCAAAAGCCTGGAACAGCTTCTGTTTTTTGGAAAATTTACAGGTGAGTAAATAAATTCTTTTAAAAACAGTTTAAACTTTGGATTCATCTTGTTCTAATGATTGGATAGCATGATGTTGATAGAATATTTGATTTAAATTTGAATGCATTGGGCGTGTTTGTCTTGCCTGTGAAGTATACATATGCTCTGTGTATAGAAACAGGCTTCAATATCATTATAAAATCAATAATCAAGTATTGAATTCATATTGACCTATGATGTATAAATAAAAGTTGTTTGCAATCAACTAACTTATCATCTAAAAATGTTTGTAAGTTTTAAATTTGAAGAATTAGTTGTAAAATTTTAGATTTACAGTAAAATATAAATTGGGTCAAAATTTGATGAATTCAATTTCAAGTTTTGATTGCATGATTGAATTGCAAATGGAAAATTAGGATTTTTAGTACTTGAATCATAATTTTTAATGAGTTAATTAGTGAGTATTTTGGGATTTACTGATTTGGGTTTTTTTGGCCAAATCACGGCAAAGCACGGCGAATTGGACATCGCCGTTGAACTCGAAGGTGGAGGGGGATTCAGTGATCATGCGAAAAAAATTTCAAGAATTTTTAGTAGAGTGTGATGATTGTGGATCGAGGAGGAAGGGTTTAACACCCTGTAGATGTCATTGTTGTTCAGTTGGAATTCTCGGCATCATAATGAAACCGGAGGCTGTCGCGAGTGGAGCTATGGGTTCGAGGTGACGTGGGGAGGTTACGGCAGTGGTGGCAAGGTTGCTCGAGTTTGGAGTTGCCGTGGAGGGATGGATTTGGGTGATGGTGGTTTCGAACGATTTCAGGTTGAAGGTCGAGATTTTGTTCTCGATTGAATTAGTGATTTCTGGGTTTAGTTTGTTGATGTCGAGGTTGAAGTCGACCTGGGGATGATCGGTGTGGAGTTCGTCGTTGATCATTGGCGTCGTGCACGTTTATGTGCACGTTTATGGGCTACTGCAGAAGTTCTGGGGAGAAGGAGGGAACTCGAAGTATGCTCCGTGTTTTTGTCGTTCTGGCTCGAAGCAGGGGGTAGGTAGGGGAAACTCGGGGAAGTCACTGGGTTTTTGTGTAGCTTACTCGGGTTTTAGTGAGGTCACTCGAGTATTAGTATATTCAGGCTTTAGATCTAGGTGTTTAGTTGTTAATGCAAAGAATATTTGATTTTAGGAATTAAGTTTTTAAAACAAAGGTTAAACAAGTTTCAAATTAAATTTGTTTTCAAAGTTATGTTTTAAAACAAATTTATATATTTTAAAATATGGGAGTTTTAAAATGAAATAAGTAGATTTTAAGATAAAATTTGTATTAAACTTTAATAAATAAATTTGGAAAGGTTTTAAAGATTTAAAAGTTCAATTTAAAATATGTTTAAATTATAATTGATTTCTAAATATTATATTTTATTTAAATAAAGTTTAATAATTTAGAATTTGATAATCAATTGTAATAAAGATTATCTTTAGTTATTTTGAATTTGATTTATTAAAGACAAATACATTTGTAAAGATAATTGAGATAATTAAATTATTTTTATTTATTGAGTTTTATTTGTTAATAAATGATTTATTTAAGATAATGGTTTCTTAATTAAGAATCTTTTAATATAGTAAGTTAAGAATCATTTAATTAAATTTTAAATGATTAAGTTAAATAATTAATTAAATAATTAATTAGTGATTAATTAAGACAATCACTTAAGGGTTAATCTAATATAATTACTTGGGAGGTAACTAAAGAAATTAAGTGGTTAAGTACTAGAGGTAATTAAGTAAGAGTTAATTACTTTATGAAAAGTAATTAAGTAAATGTGATTAAGGATTAATCACTTGAGTTATTAATTAAAGAATTAATTAATAATTAATTAAAGGTTTAAATTATTTGATTAATGATTAATTAATAAAAGGATTAAGAATAATTAATTAAGTGATTAGTTACTTGTTAAAGTAATTAATTAAGAAAGAAATTTAATTAATGAAGTAATCATTATTTAATGTAAATAATTAATTTATTGTTAATTAATAATTTAAGATAATTAATTTATAAATAAGTTTAATTACTAAATGTAATTAAAGTAATTAATCAAAGGTGATTAATTAAAAGTAATTTATTAAGTATGATTAATTAAGAGTAATTAATCAAGTGTGATTAATTAAAAGTAATTAATCAAGTAGTTTTTAATTAAAAAGTAATTAATCAAATATGATTAATTAGAAGTAATTAATCAGGTATGATAAATTTTAAAGGATAATTAAGGAATAATTATCAGAATAATTAGAGAATAGTTAATCAAGGTTGATTAATTTTAGAAGGTAATTAAGAGGTAATTACTTAGTATAATTTGAAAGTTATTAATCAGGATGATTAATTAATATGGTAATTAAGTAATAATTACTTAAAGTAATTAAGTAATAATTAATCAGGGAAGATTAATTGAAATGGATAATTAAGTGGGTTAATTAATTAATTTGTAATTAATTAATGAATAGTAAAATGAATTGAAGATAATCCAAGTGATTAATTAAGGATTAATTTAATTTAAGGATTAATTAAATTAATCAAGTTTGAATAAAACTTGTTTATGAATGATTAATGATTGGATGATATATATATCATTGGATGAGTTAATGATATTGGATGTTGTTGGATGACATTGATTGATATGTGATGATGTGAATATGCTATATATATATACTGTTTGTGATATGTACAGATGCGTGTGATAATAGATGCTTATCTATCTTTGTAATATACTACATCTGTTAACGCTCGAATTTGAACGCTAACACCCCGATGTATGAGTTGTAATTGTGAAAGCACCACCCGACGACTCGGGAACAGATTTCAAGCAGATAATAGTAGAAAAGCGGTAAACAACAACAATTTTATAGTGGTTCGGCTTTAGGGTATAGCCTACGTCCACTTTAAGTACTTTTATTAATAATCTCGTTACAAGCTGATACAATTCTTCCCAAATACAATACACTTTGAATTACAAGATACTTAGAACAAGTAGCTTAAACTTCGATGGAGATGAGAGTTTTCGAATCCATGTTGGATGTATGTGATCTCTTCTTGAAGTTGTTTGTAGCGTTCTTAATATCTTGAAAGCTTCAAGTGTTGGATTGGATTAGTTTGGAATGCAGCAGAGTAACGATGTTTGAAGGAAATCCGCCAAAAGTCCTTTTTTCAGTTGGAATTAGGGGTGTATTTATAGGCTTTGCTCGGACTTAGGTCGTAGGTCGTGACCGACCTAAGTAAGGTCGTAGGTCGTCTCCGACCTATGAAGCTCCGGTTTTCCTTTTTCATGAGTGGGCGCATGCTTATTTGCACAAGTCCTAGGTCGTGAGCGACCTATCCCCCTGTGGCACAGCATAGTCAACTTTTTTTACTCTGGCATTTAGGTCGTTAGCGACCTATCCTAGGTCGCGAGTACTTTCCTGTAGCCATAGCTGATCTTAGGTCGCTGAATCCCTTAGGTCGCGACCTTCCTTAGGTCGAAGCACTCCTTTAGATCGTGAAAGCTTTAGGTCGCTAAGCCAATCATGCCGTTAGGTCGCAGAGTTCCATAAGTCGAGACCGTCTTTAGGTCTCATTCACTCTTAGGTCGCGAAGCTTGATAGGTCGAAACATCTTCTGAGTCGCAGCCTTCCTGTTAGGTCGCGAGGCTTCATAGGTCGCGGCCTCCTTTAGGTCGCGAAGCATTTTTAGGTCGTTCTCCTTTTTAGGTCGAGCCATCTTTAAGTCGTAGCCTTTTTTAAGTCGCTAGGTTCTTGAATTGGCTAGGTCACTACATTTTCCTTAAGTCTCTTACAGAAGGGAGTTAACATTTGCCCCTCGAAGTATATGACTTAGCCATAGGTCGTGTGCTTCGACCTTCTTAACTCGCGTTCTGAAGAATTGTTAGGTCACAAACGACCTAAGGAGAAAGTTAGGTCGCGTAGTGTCGGTTCGCGTTCTACTGCCCCAGAATATAAATACCGTAGGTCGCTCTCTCCCTTCTTCATCTTCTTCAGCATCCATTCTGCCATTAACAAGCTTTTGAACTTCTCGAGGACGATTCCAATCAGCTCAATCCTTAGACTTTTCCATCATAAGATTGCGTAAGTGAATTCTATCAACATTCAACTACATCCATCATCAAACCGCGAATATTCCACTTGTGATTCTTAATACATTTTCGTATGCTGCTTTTTTCCATAAGTCGCGACTCGATTAACCTTTTGATTGAGTTATCGTGGTGATTCTTGTGAATATAGCAATACATCCGATGTATGGTGGTTTTGAGGCAATTCGAGTTGGTTTTTTCGAGTCATTTGTGATGATGTGGGAGGAAGATTGTAAATTACAGTGATTCGAATTAACTGGTTTGTAACTTTGGAAGAGATGAGGAAGGCTCTAATGGGTTAACGGGTTAATGGTGGAGATGATATGGCAGCGTGTGAGTGGAGAATCGACCTTAGGGGTGTCTGTTTGAATGTGAACCATGCGACCTAATACTAGCGATCTAACTCTCTCTTGAATGAGATAAAACTTAAAGCAGAGCGACCTCAGAACGACCTAAGAAAGTAACGACCTATGTTTAATGATGATTGAAATCTTAGGTCGCGGCTGACCTTATACTTAAAACAAATCTGGACCATCTTAATCTGAACCAAGGTGCGACTTAAGAACTTGTTGACCTAAATCCCTGAATGACTGCAGAGGGACTTAACATGTCAACGACCTAACTCTTTTGCGCCATAGGCTCTAGGTCGCGGCCGAGCTAGGACTTGAACAAATCTGCATTGTTTTGAACCTCTTGAACTTGCACAGGGCGACCTAATATAGCCTTGACCTATACTAAGTCGCGGGGGACAGTTTGGATGATCTATGACCTGTAAAAAATTTGAGAGAATTTGATTGAACTGCTTGGACTTGAATTGCTTGAAATTCATTACATTCCTTTGCAGATTGCTCTGACTTTTAATCTAACAACCTGTTTAAACATAACATTTGCAGAGAAATGGGACGAATATACTGTCACTGACCGCCCACATCGAATGACAGATTAGTCGATAAAGAATAATCAACTTAAATGAATTGTGTGAATGAAATGTTGTGAATCAATTAACTCAAATGAAGTGTTAAAGCAAAGCTAAAATTTTGTTTGAATTAACACTGTACTTGAGTCTTAAATTAACAAGTCCTGAAATCTCACAATCGATCAGTTATCAATTAGCTTAACTTCAGTTATATTTACTTGTTTATCTTTACTATTTTTGCACAACACTTCACACTTTTTAGGAAACGTGCACCTTCTCATCTGAACATCCAGTCGCTTATGTAGAATGATGTCTCAACAAGAAGAGATGATAGAACACGCTGAAGGGGTTTTCCCGATTGCTATTCCACTGGAGAATCCTCCGGAAAGAACTCCTACCCTTTTGAAACAGCGGGTGCTTAATCAATTATGCGTTCAATTTGGCATTGCCGAGGCAGAAGTTTTACTCCCTGGACCAAATGACTCTGCTGATAGACCACCTTACGGTTTTGTTGCCATTAATCGACAAATGTGCTTGAGTGGAGCAATTCCTCCTTTTAATGAATTTCTCCGGCAAATCCTACTTCGACTGACGATCTCTTCTTTTCAGCTGCACCCCAATGGCTATGCTATTTTGATGGGATTGTGTGTTCTGTTCAGGAGGACTCTTGATCGTCTTCCGAGTTTTGAGGAAATCTGTTACTTGTGCACTTTTGCGAAGAACAAGGACCATCCTTCAATTGTACTTGTAAGAGGTGCGAGGAACCGCAAACTTATTTTGGATTTGCCGGAGAGTGCACATGGATTCCTGAATCAATACTTCTACATTCGTTGCCCCGCAGAATTTTACGCAGACTGGAGAGTAGGAAGTGAGATCTTTTTTCTCTTTAATTTTATTCTAAGTTTTAGCTGGTTCGTATTGCTAGATGCTGATTCCATTCCTTATTTTTCCAGCACTTCCTCCTCCTTCTAGAGATTCCAGCCATAAGTCAGTTTTTGAAAGGCTAAGCACTGTGGCTGCTGAAGAAAGAAGCGCAAAATTTCTATTGACAGAAGAACTTCTTCATCAGTTTGAGCTTCTACATCCTTCTCGTTCCACTCAAATACATGAAGTTCCAACGGAGGTTCCTGATTCTCCGACGAGCACTCCTGATGCCCCAGTCTCCACTAAAGAGCACTTGCAGGGAGGAACCTCTATAGAAACTTCACTAGTTAAGTGTTCAATTCCGAAAGATGTTGCGGGGCCATCTGACAAGTCTGTACTTGCCCCATTTACTGAAGAGGAAGAACCCCCTCGATCTACTAGTGAAGGAGTTAAGAAAGCAAGCTCCAAAAAACAAGATGGCGATGATGTTTTTGAGGGGTTGAGCGATTTAATTGTGACATCTCAAGAACTTTTCAAAGATGATGTTTCTAAAACTGTCTCTTCTGTAATCGAGGCGACATCTTCTTTTCAACAGATGTCAACTCCTCCTACTCAAGTTATCACTACCTATATTCCACAGAGTGGTTTGTAACTCGATGCGCGTAGTTTACACGTTACACGACACTTTGGATTTCTCATCACTTCTATGCACTTATCTTCTTGTACTTTAAAGATTTCTAAAGCTTATTATTTTAATTCCAGATTCTCCTATGGGGCGCAGCGGCTCGTACTATGATGATTTCCAGCGCTACGGGAGGCGTAGCCAGTATGATTACAGGCGTGACCTTCCTTCTTACAGAGAGTCGGATGAAGAGAGGGCCATCAGGAAAGCCGACGAGAGACGAGCATATGAAGAACGTCGCCGAAGGGAACAAGAAAGACATGATCTTCCCCACAGAGATGATGATACCCAAAAGAGAAAAGCTCATGATGAGAGAGGAAAGAGTCACATAGACGATTCTTCTAGCAAGCGGGCTAGACTTACTGAAGAAACAACTCCTTCAGCTTCTAAACATGTCCCTGCTCAATCTCCTGCTCCCGTTCGCTCCGACATTCAAGCAATCATCAACCGGCCCGCATACCAAGTCGGGCAAGGTCCTCCCACTCTTCAAAGTCGATTTCCTCAGTGGTGCCTGAGAGGGGTTCGATTTGATCTCGACTTGGTTCCTCTCGACAAACCGGCTATGCTGCGAAATCTTGATACTGTCAGGACCGATATCGAAAGAATGTCGAACTGGCAAAAACTCGTCGACGAACTTCAGAGGGTTAACCGAGCCAATCTCGAGGCCATGCTAACAATGGAGAATGATAAGGCTGAGTGGCAGAAGTCTCTCGAACAGCATGACGCCGAAATGAGAAGTATTGCTTCCTACAATGAAAAGCTGGAAGAGGAAGTAGAAAAACTTAAGGAAGAATTAGCTACTTCATCTACTTTCCATTCACAAAAGGAGAGCATGCTTCAGCAACAAGTATGAGATGCGCATGCCAGTCAAAGAGCAGTCGAAGATAAGCTTGCATACAAGGAAAAGGTCATAGAAGAATATCGTGCTGAAACTGTACAACTGCGAGAACAGACCGGCTCTCAAAGCTTGGAGATAGAGTTGTTAAAAACTCGACTTGCTATGGCCGAAAAGGAGCGCGACGAGGCTGTTGCTGGTAAACTTGCGGCCGAAGAGGCTCATCAAGCAACCAAAGCTGACATTAGCTCCACATTATTCGATTTTTATCTGCACAGCATTTTGGGACGTGGCAGCCTTGCCTTTCTAGGCCCCAAGTATGAAATCACACTGGCTGACGTTTGTGAGGCAGCACTTGATATGCTCGGTGGTAAAGGTGCTGGATATGCTGAGTCAGCCCTTGAAGAGCATTATCTTGATGATGAAGCCCGTGCCGCTCTTGCCAAGGGAAAGGAGTAGCTTGCCAAAGCGTGGGCCGGGATGGCGGAAGAGGAGCGTTCTGAAAAAGAAGTACCGCCTACTACCTCTGAACGTCCTCTAGTTTCTCCCGAGGTGGACATTACAGGCTCTAGTGCTCATTTGCCGCCTCCTACAAGAACCGGGGTAATTACCCCTACTGATGAAGAGGCTTTGGAGGACATTGGGGATCAGAATTATGAGATTGAACTGACGAAGCCAACATCTTTAGGTAATTTCGACATTGGTCCGATTCAGGTGGATTACCTGCTTATTCCTCAAAAATTTGATGAGCTTCTCGATTACCTCTTGAATCTCGATGAACCCATGTCTCCCTTCTTTCGGGAAGATACTAACATTTTCAATTTTTCTTCTTCTGCAGTTGAAACAACAAGTGCCGTGCAGACTTCGCCTTCTCTGGTTATTCCTCCTCCATCTCTTCAGGTGACTCCTCCTTCTGCTTCACAACCTGGGTCACAAGAGGAGAAAATTGAGGCTCTTCATGGTTTGGATGACCCTATTGCTTCGCAGGAGCAAAAAGATAAGGGACTCGAAGGAGGTGAGATCTCTCCGGAGCGGACTCCTTCTGACGACGTAGTTTTGTCCGCTCTCGTTACTCCGGGGAGTGAGTCTTCTTCGAAGAAAAGAAAAAAGCATGGGACATCGAAGAGGAGGGGGAAGAAAATTATCACCACTGAAGAGGAACCGGAAATTGCACCAGTTGCACCTCCCTCCCCTTCTTCCCTTATGCCTTCAGACCAACCTGAAAGACCTGAAAAGCTAACCACTCGGCCGGGTAAAGGGTCTAAAGGCGACAAGAAGAAATGAAGAGTTGAGCTTTTTGATTCCTTTTTTGTGTAATGGTCGGATGTTGTGCAGGCACCGGCCCCTGCGTTTTACTTTGAAACCTGTATCTGCAATATCTGCAATTGAATAAAATGATTCTTTATTTGTACAGACTTTTGTTTGAATTTGAGAATGCATTTATTATTCATTTTTGCACAAGTTTATTTATACGATGTTGCGGTGAGCTTGTGGTATGTTGTTTGAGCGTACTTTACCGACATAGTTATACCGCTTTGTATGTAACTATACCATGTTGCCCCTATACCATGAGCTTACTGCAATATCGTATACTTTGAGGGGACTTGCACTCTCGTTTTCTAAAGAATAATTACTTCATTCTCGAAGAGAATTTTCGTAGAGTGCAACTTCCTTCATATAAGTTTCTACGCTTTGTCCTTCGAAGAAATCACTTTTTCCTTTTGCGTATGTATATATTTTGCCAAGTGAATTCTTCTATGTGGTAAAGCGGACCTCTGAATGTACTTTAACTTTCTTCCCCCTTCCTTTTTTTTTTAGAATAGGTAAAGTCATCAAGTACGCTCTTGATGAGGATTTTTCTCTTTCTTCTTTTTTAATAAAAATTTGTGCCTCTGAGGAGAGATTTTTTCACGTTTCAACACTTGGAAGTTTTATTTCAATCTCGGTGAAACGTGGGCTTCTGAAGAGGTCTTTCTTTTTAATTGTGTCCCCGGGAGGGGGTTGTACCTCTGAGGAGGGATTTCTCACGTTTCAACACTTGGAAGTTTTATTTCAATCTTGGTGAAACGTGTACCTCCAAAGAGTTGTGCCTTCGAGGAAAGCCTTTTCACGTTTCGACACTTGGAAGTTTTATTTCAACCTCGGTGAAACATGGGCTTCCAGGAAGGTCTTTATCTTGTTTTGCATTTCAACTTTGGTGAAGTGAAATTCCGAAGATCGGTTGTTACACTTCAACTCCTGGTGAAATGGGCCTCCGAAAAGGGCTTTTATTTTGTTTGCATTTCAACTCTGGTGAAGTGTAATTCCGAAGAGCGGTCATAACACTTCAACTCCTGGTGAAATGGGCCTCCGAAGAGGGCTTTTATTTTGTTTGCATTTCAACTCTGGTGAAGTGTAATTCCGAAGAGCGGTCACGACACTTCAACTCCTGGTGAAATGGGCCTCCGAAGAGGGCTTTTATTTTGTTTGCATTTCAACTCTGGTGAAGTGTAATTCCGAAGAGCGGTCATAACACTTCAACTCCTGGTGAAATGGGCCTCCGAAGAGGGCTTTTATTTTGTTTGCATTTCAACTCTGGTGAAGTGAAATTCCGAAGAGCGGTCATAACACTTCAACTCCTGGTGAAATGTGCCTCAGAGAGGGTTTTCATCGCCTGGAAGTTACTCTCTCATGGTTGGAGGGTCATGACTCCTCCAATCTTTTTTGTTGAGTAGAGAACTTTCTTTTTTGTGGCGTATGACCCATTAGAGGTCTTTATCCTCCGAAGAGTCGTGCCTCCGAAGAGGACTTGTGCTGCCGATGATAGCTTTGGTTGTTCCTTTGTTCACTTGCTTATGCCTTTTCAATGATCCTCTGCCCCCCCCCCCCCCCCCCCCGTTTTTTTTTTTACAAGTAACTTGTTTAAGCCAAGGAAGTGTGCTTCATTGTCAGGCAATTTCGTGAGAACGAGCACTAGCTTTTTAATTAGATGTTTGTTTGTTCAAACGATCTCAATTTATTAGCAAAGACCCGTTTCTGTCGAAATCATAGGCTGTTCAATTGAAGTACTTCCTATCTAGGATTTGAATTCGGGGCTCTTGTGACTTGAAATTTGGCGAGAATCACTTGGTCTTTTTATGTGCAAGTTTCACTTCCATTGTCTGCAAAAATTCAAATCGACATTTCAGCAATACATTCTATGTACCTTTTATATCGAGAATAAAGCAAACATGTAATAATAATAAGGAACACAAGATTTATAGTGGTTTGGCCATGAAATTGGGCCTACATCCACTTTATATTCTTTCATTATTTACTTGCATCAGTTTTACAATTGCCTTCAATTACAAGAATCATACATTCATAATTCTTTTTACAATGTTTCAACAAAATTTTCAAGTAAAGTATGGACGCAAATGGTTGCTGTTCCATGCCCTTGGAATTTGATCTCCATCAACAGTGGTGAGTTTGAATGTGCCGTCAAGAAGCTTCTGACCTATTACATATGGTCCTTTCCAATTTGGCCCAAACACACCTGTTGCTGTCATAATTCTCTTCAGGACTAGGTCTCCAATCTCAAAGCTGCGTTGGCGAACTTTGGAATTAAAATGTATGGCTATTCTTTGCTGATGAGCTGCAATTCTGAGATTGGCCTCTTCTCTTTTTTCATCAAGGAGATCTAGTGCCTCAAGCTGTAGTTTTTCATTCTCCGCTTGATTGAAATGGATTCTTCTGTGTGAAGGAACCTCTGTTTCTATCGGGATCATTGCTTCCGACCCGTATGCTAATGAGAAAGGAGTGTGCCCAGTCGCAGTTTTGTGAGTGGTTCTGTATGCCCATAGTGCAAGTGGTAGCTTATCGACCCAACCACCTTTTGCTCTTTCGAGTTGCTTTTTGATGGTTGATTTGATGATCTTGTTTACTGCTTCCACTTGCCCGTTTGCCTGCGGATGAGCAACTGCTGAAAAGCTTTTCTGGATTTTGAATCGCCTGCAAAAATCTTGGAATTCCTCGCTTTCAAACTGAGTACCATTGTCTGTGATTATTTTCTGAGGCACACCATACCTGCAAATGATATTCTTGGTCACGAAACTTATCATCTTCTTAGAGGTGATAGTAGCCAATGGTTCAGCTTCAGCCCATTTCGTAAAATAATCAACTGCAACAATAGCATATCTAATCCCTGATTTGGCAGTCGGTAGCGGCCCAATGAGATCCATTCCCCAAATTGCAAATGGCCATGGACTGACCATTTGTGTAAGTTCAGTTGAAGGTGCTCTAGGAATTTTGGCAAATCTTTGGCATTTGTCACACTTTCGGGAATAGCTTGCAGCATCATGATTAATTTCTGGCCAAAAAATATCCGTATCGGAGAATTTTCTTTGCTAATGTTTGACCACCTGAATGATCACCACATTCTCCTCCATGCACCTCAGCTAGGATTGTTTTGGACTCTTCCCGGGATACACATCGAAGCAATGGCATTGAGAATCCCTGTCTGTATAATCGGCCATCCTGAATTACATAGCGAGAGGCTTTCCTTAGTAGCTTTCGTCTTTCTATCGAATTTTCTGGCAGAGAACCTCTGAGTAGGTAGTCCAGTATTGGAGTCATCCATGACTCTTGTTCTTGAGATACATTCATAATCCAGTCAATATCCATCTCGTCTATACTTGGTGCTGAAAGGACTTCTACAGGGACCAATCCCAATAGTTGAGCTTCACCAGAACTTGAATACTTTGCGAGGGAATCTGCCTTCATATTCTCTTCCCGAGGAATGTGGCTTATTGAATAGTGATCGAGCTCACACAGAAGTTCCCAAGCCTTCGACGAGTAAGCGGGCAGGTTTCCCCCTTTCGTTTGAAATTCCTTCTTAACTTGACATACAATAAGTTGAGAATCGCTAAAGATCCGTAATGCTCGTATGTTTAGTTCTTTAGCGATTTTCAGTCCTGCGATAAGAGCTTCATATTCGGCTTCATTGTTTGTTGAAGGAAATTCCAATCTTAGTGCATAGCATAATGACCGACCTTCAGGAGTCTCAAGTACGACTCCGGCTCCAGAACAGTAATCATTTCTTGCACCATCGACATATAACCTCCACTGGATAGGGGAATTGTCGAACGTTTCTTCCTCACTGTTTCCTTTATCTGTAAACTCTGCAATGAAATCTGCTAAAGCTTGTCCATTGACCGCTTTCCGGGGATGATAAGTGATGTCATACTGACTGAGTTCAATATTCCACTTTAGAAGACGACCCGAAGTTTCAGGGCGAAACAGGACTTGCTTTAAAGGTTGATCAGTGAGGACTCTGATAGGATGAGCTTGAAAATATTGCCTCAACTTCCTAGACGCATTAGTAAGCAATAGGCGAGTTTTTCCAACTTAGAGTAATTCATCTCTGCCCCAGTGAGTCTTTTGCTGATATAGTAAACTGGATGTTGAATCCTTTTGTCTTCCCGTATCAGCGCTGCACTTAAAGCGTGTGATGATACTGCCAAGTATATAAGAAGATCCTCGCCATCGCCAGGCCTAGAAAGTATTGGAGGCGTCTCCATATGGCGAATCAACTCATCAAAGGCTTTTTGGCATTCGGGAGTCCAATTGAAGTTTTTCTTTCCTTTCTTTAGGGCGTCAAAGAATGGGATACATTTATCTGTGGCTTTGGAAATGAACCGACTTAAGGCGGCAACTTTTCCATTGAGACTTTGCAATTCCTTCTTTGTTCTAGGAGCTTTGACTTCTTTCAAGGCAGTAATTTGAGCTGGACTAGCCTCAATGCCCCTAGCACTGACGATAAACCCTAAGAATTTTCCGGACTCGACCCCAAACGTGCATTTCAGAGGGTTAAGCTTCATTCTGTATTTCCGGAGGACTGCGAACATTTCTGCCAAGTGTTCAATGTGATCCGCTGCTTTCTTAGACTTTACTAACATGTCATCAACGTAGACTTCCATAGTTTTGCCCAATTGCGGTTTGAACATAGCATTAACAAGTCTTTGGTAGGTCGCCCCTGCATTCTTCAAACCGAAGGGCATAACTCTGTAGCAATAAAGACCAACATCAGTGATAAAGCTCGTGTCCTCCTGATCCGGTTCATGCATCATGATCTGGTTATATCCGGAGTAGGCATCCATGAAAGATAACAATTCATGTCCCGCTGTTCCATCTACCAGTTGATCGATCCTGGGTAAAGGAAAGCAATCTTTGGGGCAGGCCTTGTTCAGATCTGAAAAATCGATGCACACTCTCCATTTTCCATTAGCTTTCTTAACCAACACAGGATTTGAAACCCAGTTCGGATATGTAGATTCTCTGATGAAGTTATTTTCCATGAGTCGATCAATTTCCTCTTTTAATGCTGCTGACCTTTCTGGACCTTGGGTTCTTCTTTTCTGTTTTACTGGTGTAAACTTCGGGTCAATATTCAGAGCGTGTACTGCAACTTCTGGAGATATTCCACACATATCAGCATGAGTCCAAGCGAAGACATCCAGATTTGCTTTCAGGAATGATATCAAGATATTCTGAATTGACACATTAAGTTGTGAACCCACATTCAACACCTTATTTGGGTGCTTCGGGTCAACAGGTACCGGTACCGTCATTTCAACCGGCACTACTCTATTCTCCCATGCACTGGCTTTTCTGGGATCCATCTCTTTCCGTGCCCCGCTATGCTCGCCAGTGCAGGGTCCACCCCGTAATTGCTACAAGGTCGGCTCTTTGATGCGGACCGGAGTGGCCGCATCCTTTCCCATTTCCCTCTTTCTTGACTCTCGCAACTCTGTCAAATAGCACTCTCGCGCAGCATTTTGATCCCCTTTTATAACTCCTACTCCATTGTCTGTAGGGAATTTAATAGTGAGGCACCACGGGGCTAGAATAGCTTTGAATGCTGCGAGCGTTGGACGGCCAAGGAAAGCATTATAAGCAGAAAATTCATCGACAATCACAAATGTTTGCTTGCGGACCACTTTCCTTTCTCCTTCCCCAAGTTCTACTAGCAGATCGATGGTTCCTATTGGTTGCTTTGGCTCCCCGGTGAAGCCAGCGATCTTCTGCGATGAGGCTTGTACATCGACCATAGGGATTTTCATTTGGTCGAATGTCTTCTTGAAGAGGATATTACATGATGCTCCGCAGTCAATGAGAACCCTTCTGACAATGGCCGGTCCAATACCAGCAGAGATGACCAAGGGATCTAGGGTAGGAGCTTCGATACCTGAGGAATCTCTGGCTCTGAAAATAATATCATCACTGAAAGTTTTCTGTTGTTTTAGGGGCGTAGTGTCTTCTAAAACAAAGACGTCTTCTTCGGCTGGAACATATTTCAAAGCTCTGGCATATCTCTCCATCTCTCCCCAGCTCTTGCCAGCTGGGTGAGGCCCTCCTGTAATGACATTGATAATGGGCCTTCCAGATTCATGCCCCGTAGCTTTCTCACCTATCCTAGGCTGATGAACAGGAGCTTGTTGCCCCTGACTTGACGATGCAGGATTGTTGCTATTCTTTTTCACAAATTGCTGCAGCTTGTTTTCTCTTAGTAATTCTTCAATCAGATTTTTCAACTGGCGGCATTCATCAGTCTCATGACCGGGTTGATTATGGAAGCGGCAGAACTTCCCACTTTGTATAGCCTTTTTTCCGGTCCTTAAAGGGATAGGTTTAGGGAGGTCAACAGAATCTTTAATGGCAAGGAAGATATGCTCCGGCGTGTCTGATAAAGGAGTATACTCTGATGGCTTGAAGGATCGGGGCTTCTTCAGATTACTCTGTTTCTTCCCATTGTTATTTTCCCTTTTTTGCCCTACAGATTCAATCTTGCGTGGTGCAACAGTGTTATCTTCAGCTTTTTCTGACACTGCCTTCACCGGTACAGGACGACTTTCCAGGCGTATGAATTCGTCTGCCTTTTTGTAGAACTTTTCGAGGGAGGTTGGCTCCTTCATGTTTAACCATTTCCCAAATTCGCTCGACTTATCAATAGCCCTCATCAGATAAGTTAATATCATTCGCGGTTCAGCATTGTCCACCTCTGCCAGCGCTATATTAAAGCGGTTCAAGAAAGATCTGATAGATTCACCAGGATTCTGTTCTATACTTGACAATGACATGATGTCTTTGGCCTTTGAAGCATATAGTCTAAACTGTTCCTTGAACTTTCGGGTCAAGTCTGAAAACTGATCAATAGATCGGACTGGCAACTTGGTGAACCATAGTAGAGCCACACCTTCAAAGTATACGGGGAAATATCGGCACTTTATCTCGTCTGAGGCCCTGGCACCTGTCATGTGCCAATCATATTTATACAAGAATTCATTCGGATCACTTGTCCCTTTGTAAGCTGGGATAGTTGGAGGGACAAACTTCCTTGGAAACTCCGCCTTTAAGATTTTCTCAGTAAATGGAGTTTTACTTGAGGCGAAACCCCATTCTTTCTCATCTTCAACCCTTTGCATACTTTCTCTCATGATTTGCCGGACCATTCCAGAAAGATACTCCTCATCATGTCGAGTTCCAGATCCACTAACCTCAGGAAGCGTTTGCTCAAAGGGACTGGCAGCCCTTTCTGGAGCATTCCTCTCATTAGCATCATGAATGTTGCCAGTATAATTCCTTCCATTACCAGCCGGTTGATTATTTGCCCCGAGCAAATCATTCAACTTATTCAGAATTAGAGCATTTTGGGCACTCTGAGCTTCCAATTGTGCATTCTGGGCGTTTATCTTCTGGTTCAGTCCTAATATTACAGCATCCAACTCTGCTTTCGTAACCCCAGCAGACGGAATGGGTTGATTAGGTACAGGGGAAGCGGAGATTCCCTCTTGAATATTCCCAGATCTGACAGATCTACTCTTCCTTCCAGGAGCCATTATCTCGGATAGACTTCTGGTTTTCAGGGAAATTCTCTCTACAAACCTCTGTGAAGCAATGATGATAACTTGCCTGAGTTCAATCCTCAGTGAAAGCACCAAAAATGTTAACGCTCGAATTTGAACGCTAACACCCCGATGTATGAGTTGTAATTGTGAAAGCACCACCCGACGACTCGGGAACAGATTTCAAGCAGATAATAGTAGAAAAGCGGTAAACAACAACAATTTTATAGTGGTTCGGCTTTAGGGTATAGCCTACGTCCACTTTAAGTACTTTTATTAATAATCTCGTTACAAGCTGATACAATTCTTCCCAAATACAATACACTTTGAATTACAAGATACTTAGAACAAGTAGCTTAAACTTCGATGGAGATGAGAGTTTTCGAATCCATGTTGGATGTATGTGATCTCTTCTTGAAGTTGTTTGTAGCGTTCTTAATATCTTGAAAGCTTCAAGTGTTGGATTGGATTAGTTTGGAATGCAGCAGAGTAACAATGTTTGAAGGAAATCCGCCAAAAGTCCTTTTTTCAGTTGGAATTAGGGGTGTATTTATAGGCTTTGCTCGGACTTAGGTCGTAGGTCGTGACCGGCCTAAGTAAGGTCGTAGGTCGTCTCCGACCTATGAAGCTCCGGTTTTCCTTTTTCATGAGTGGGCGCATGCTTATTTGCACAAGTCCTAGGTCGTGAGCGACCTATCCCCCTGTGGCACAGCATAGTCAACTTTTTTTACTCTGGCATTTAGGTCGTTAGCGACCTATCCTAGGTCGCGAGTACTTTCCTGTAGCCATAGCTGATCTTAGGTCGCTGAATCCCTTAGGTCGCGACCTTCCTTAGGTCGAAGCACTCCTTTAGGTCGTGAAAGCTTTAGGTCGCTAAGCCAATCATGCCGTTAGGTCGCAGAGTTCCATAAGTCGAGACCGTCTTTAGGTCTCATTCACTCTTAGGTCGCGAAGCTTGATAGGTCGAAACATCTTCTGAGTCGCAGCCTTCCTGTTAGGTCGCGAGGCTTCATAGGTCGCGGCCTCCTTTAGGTCGCGAAGCATTTTTAGGTCGTTCTCCTTTTTAGGTCGAGCCATCTTTAAGTCGCAGCCTTTTTTAAGTCGCTAGGTTCTTGAATTGGCTAGGTCGCTACATTTTCCTTAAGTCTCTTACAGAAGGGAGTTAACAACATCCATTTATGTTAAGTGATATTTTCTGAAATATCTATTGTTTAAATCCCTTATGAATAACTTGGACATTAAAATGGCGTTTGGATTCGGTGAGACCGGGATCGGGTTTCCATATTTGGATATCCGAAAACCACATCGATTCCAATTAAACGTAGGTCGTTAATCCAAGTGGAGCAAGTGAAGACTCGAGGTGTAAGGGTTATACGTCAGTATATCTCTGTGGGTGATTCCGTAATGAGTTTGACGGAATAGTGCTTATAGATTCGAGATGGTGAATCAGAGTGCAAGGGCTATGGTCATTGACTCTGAGGGTGATTCCAAAATGAGTGCAACGAGATAGTGCCTTCGGTTTCGTTCGAACCCGGAATGAACTTGTATGGATTGAATGCTTTCAGCACATCGTCAGGTGGACGATGAGCATTCTAAGATAATTGGTCCTATAAAGGTAATCGCAGCCTCAAGCCTCATCAACCGGGAATGGCTAAAACAGGGGAGGTGCAGCAAGGCTTCGTGGGTCGCTCCCACTGGAGAGCAAGATACATCCCTGTCTAGAAGTCCCTTTATATTTCGGCTGTGTGGGCAGTTGGTCTGCAGCCAACTGCGGGGTGGTCTTGTTCGGGACTGTTCAGTAAGGAATGGTCCCGGCCTTGTGTTGCAGGGGAGTGGGAGTACTCCTCGGTACGGTGATCTAGGCCACGTACTGTGACGGGCGGTACCCCAGTAGCCCTGCCATTGATGGAAACCCATTTTCCCTACGAGACCCTACGGTTTTGTTTGTATTACCCACTTTTGTGGCTAGTAGCTGGAATTTAATCATGTAACAATTTCGGCTATTTCATATTTATTTGAACCCCTAGACACTATTATAATATCACTGGATTTCCTATCAAATGTTTTGGTTAGCGTAAGGTAAAAACTTTTCCATGTTTATGTGTGGGAAGTCTTACGTGATACCTTTCTTTTCAAAGGTTCTTCTAAAGTTAAGCAATCTTAAACCGTTTACTCACACCAGACCCCTGTCTGACCCGAGTGTTTATTTTCTGTTTTATTAAACTCTTGGGTACTCATATTATATATGAGTAGTCAAGTGATTCAGGTTATCTCTTGACGAAATCTGGAGGAGCTTTGGAGCAGGAGGCTTCAGCGTGTAGATATATAGTTAGAGTTTCCACTGTGTTGATATTCTGTATGATTGTCTTGTATTGTATATTAGATAGAAGTGTTATAACTGTCTAAATTGAGATGTTTAGTTGTGTACTCTGATGTATATGATACTATGTATATGTTCTATATTATATTTAAATCGTTCCGCTGTGAGATTCTGATGTGTTGTTTCTTTTTCTTCTCTTTCTTTTCTTCTTCTATCCCTTTCTTTCTTTATTAGTGATGCGATTTTCCGGGAGTGGAAAGTCGGGTCGCTACAATGAGACCGGGATCGTTTTTCCTTATTTGGAACATCCGAAAACCACATCGATTCCAAATTAACGATAGGTCGTGAATCTGAGGTGAAGATGAAGATTCAGAGTGCAAGGGTTATCGTCGTTAACTCTAAGGGTGATTCCAAAATGAGTGTAACGAGATAATGCCTTCGGTTTCGTTCGAACCCGGAACGAACTTGTATGGATTGAATGCTTTCAACACATCGTCAGGTGGGTGATGAGCATTCTAAGAAATGTTTTCTATAAAGGTAATCGCAGCCTCAAGCCTCATCAACCGGGAATGGCTAAAACAGGGGAGGTGCAGCAAGGTTAGGTGGGTCATGCCCAAGCAGGACAAGATTTTCCCCTGTCTAGATGTCCCTTTTTATTCGGCTGTGTGGGCGGTTGGTTGTACACCAACTGCGGGGTTATCTTGTTCGGGACTGTTCAGTAAGGAATGGTTCCGACCTTGTGTTGCAAAGGGTCGGGGGTGATCCTCGGTACGTTGATCTAGGCCACGTACTGTGACGGGCGGTACCCCAGTAGCCCTGCCATTGTATGGAATCCACAATCCAATAAGTGCCAACGGTTTTGATTGTATTACCCACTTTTGTGGCTAGTAGCTGGAATTTAATGAATGTAACAATTTCGGCTATTTTCTATTTACTTGAAAACCCTAGACCTATTATAATATCACAAAACTTCCTATCAAATGTTTTGGTTAGCGTAAGGTAAAAACTTACCCATGTTTATTTGTGGGGAGTCTTACGTGATATGTTTTATTTTCAAAAGATTTTCAAAGTTAAACAACTTTAACCTGTTACTCATACCAGACCCATGTCTGACCCGGAGTTTATTTTTGTTTTTCATAAACTCTCGGGTACCCAAATTTTTACGGGTAGCCAAGGGATTCAGGTTAGCTTTGACGAATTCTGGAGGAGCAATGGAGCAGGTGGCTTCAGCGTTGTAGATATATATGGTTCCATTGTGTTGGTATCTTTGAGTCATTTGTTTGAGTTGTGTTGTATTAACTAGACAGGTGTTTATAACTGTCTAGTATATGATGTAGTATCTGTATAACTCTAGTTGATATTATGTAAATACTTATGTAAATATTATAATTTACTCGTTCCGCTGTGAGATTCTGGTGTTGTTGTTCTTTCTTCTTTATCTTTTCTACTTTCTCATCCCTTTCTTTCTTCAAGAACGATACGTCTTCCTAGGCGTAGGAAGTCAGGTCGTTACAGACAATGTCATTGTTGATCATTTGTCACGTCTTCCAAACACATCATCTTCTTTACCGATCAAGGAGAACCTTCCCGATGAACAGCTTCTTTCTGTTTCCGTCGATCCATGGTATGCCGACATAGTGAACTGTTTAGTCACTAAACAAATTGCTTCATTTTAGTAGAAACAAGATAAATATTAATTTCTTTCCCAAGTCAAGTACTTCTATTGGGATGATCCTTACTTGTTTAAGTACTGTCGTTCAACGTTGCATTTCGGATTGTGAAATCAAAAGTGTTATTTCATTTTTTCATGATCAAGCTTATGGTGGTCATTTCGGTCCAAAGAAAACCGCGGAAGGTGCTTCAATGTGGTTTTTACTAGCCTACGCTTTTCAAAGATGCATTCGAGTTTTGTAAAACTTGCGATCACTGCCAAATGTTAGGAAGAATCTCTTGACGAAATATAATGCCTTTGAACCCTATTCTTACGATCGAAATCTTTGATGTCCAGGGTATTGATTTTATGGGACCCTTTCCCAATTCTATTGGAAATTTGTACATTCTTCTTGCTGTTGATTATGTCTCCAAATGAGTTGAAGCCATTCCTTGTAAAACAAATGACCATAAAGTTGTTGTGAAATTCATAAAAGAAAATATTTTTTCGAGATTTGGAACACCTCGCACAATAATAAGTGATAATGGAACCTATTTCTCTAATCATTCATTTGAAACTCTGATGAAGAAATATTCGATAACCCACAAGTTATCCACTCCTTATCACCTTCAAACTTGTGGTCAAGTTGAAGTTTCAAATCATCAAATCAAACAAATTTTGAAGAAAACTGTGAATAAAATCGAAAAGATTGGTCACAAAATTAACAAATGTGCTTTGGGCTTATAGTACTGCATATAAAACCAATCTTGGGATGTCTCCTTTTAGGCTTGTTTATGGTAAAGAATTACATTTGCACGTCGAACATGAATATAAAGTGTTGTGGATAATTAAGAACATAAACTTTAATCTTGAAAAAGCTGGCGAAAACAAAAAATTGCAGTTCAGTGAGTTAGAGGAGATTAGGAACGATGCGTATGAAAACGGAAAATTTACAAAGAAAGAACAAAAGTTTTTCATGACAAGTCAATCCTAAGGAAATCTTTTTCACCAAACCAAAAAGTCCTTTTGTATGATCTAGACTTCATTTGTTCCATGGGAATTTAAAATCAAAATGGACAGGACCATACATTGTACGAACTGTTATTCCACACGGTACCATGGAAATAGAAAACCCTGAGGATGGATCGATTTTTAAAGTCAATGGTCATCGTTTAAAGTATTACTTGGAGTTAGCAAGTGACTGAAAGGAGGAGCTCATGACTCTTCATGATTCATACTACGTCTAGTGTTAACCCTCTCTTATAAATATGTACATAATTTTCCCCGTTACACTCAATATATCATGCATCACTGTGTGGACGCTGTCAAAATTAAGTGTGGGGGGAGTCTCATGTTCATTTTTGATTTTTCATGGTTATTTTTTTGCCTTTTCTTCCCAAGACTCAAAACTTAAAAAAACAAAAAAATCCAAAAACAAAATTTGTTTTTTAGCATATTGATTTACTTTTGAAGAAACACTGTAGGATAAGTATGTGTTTTTGGCTATTGAATTGAAATTTTTGAAAATTTATTTGTCTCAACAAAAATAAAAATAAAGTTTGATTACAAGTAACTATGGTTTAACTAGTACATAGGAAGGTCAATGGGTGATAAGCATAAAGTATGTCCAATTGTAATCTTTGTTTAAAAGAGTGGTTGATTTAAAGTAAAGTGATAACGTTTTTGATCCTAATTAAGTGGTACTAAGATGATTTTGGACAACTCTCTCTTCATAAAAAAACAAACAAAAAATAAAAAAAAATTATAAAAATAAAAAACACCTAGAGTCAGGTGTTCACACGTAACTGTGTACACTCATCATGCTCTGTACTCTTCTCACGTAAGCCCGAAAGGCAGTGCATGATCAATATATCTGACTTCATTTTATCAGAGTTAGATGTATGAAAATAGATTTAATAAAAATAACCACCTACAGTCATGTATTCATACGTAATTGTGTACACTCACCATGCTCTGTACCTTTCTCACGTAAGCCTGAAAGGCAGTGCATGATCAGTACATCTGGTCTCGGTTTATCTGAGTAAGGTGTGTAAATAATAATAATGTTAATATTTTTCAAAAACAGAGAGAGCAAGCAATTGAAATCCAAGCACTATTTTCACTTATTTGATTCGACTTGTGAACCAAAAGAAATAAAAATACCATTTTTGAAATTTTTTGATAATCAAAAGGATCCATTTCATAGTTGCACTATGTTATCAACTGAAACAACTAGCCAAACTAGAATCTAATTGTGATGATAACTTAATTTTTGATGGAAGTTTTGATGACTAAAAGGAATTAAATTTCTTGATAATGACCAGAACTTTTATTTAACTTACTCGTGTCAAATTAAAAGTAAATTCTTCATTTGTAAATATTTTTGAAAACTTGCATCACGTAGAATCTTCATATCGCATTAGGATTTTGTGGGTAGTATCCGCTAAAAACCCTCACGAGAAAACACTCGTCCTACTAGGGACACTTAGAGGTTTAACGGCTTGTTGCATACGCTCAATGCAATCTAGCTTCCTATGAAAACAGATTTATCTTAGTTTTAATTTATTCGAGAATGAATAAAAAGATAAGTATGGGGGTATTTGATGTGCATGTAAAAGTGCATATTTTTACTTCCGTATTTAATCTACTTTCATTTAAATAAATGAGCATATTGGGATGTTTTTACATGTTTTTATTAAAATCTAAAGTGTTTTCAAATCATCATTCATTCATCTTCATATTGGGAAAAAATGATCATTTTTGTGTGTGTTAATTTTTGATAAAATTTACTTGCATATTTTAATGTTGTTTTGTAGGAATTTGAGTGACTATTGGAAGTGGTTTCATGTATGTATGCATTAACAAATGAAGGAAGAAAAAGGAATGAATAAATAATAGAATTTATGCAACATGGAGGAGCCCACCTACCCACTAACCTATGGACCACAATTAAAGGTTAATGGAGATTAAAATGCACATGCAAATATTAATGGTGGATTAGGTAGATGCTAATTATTACTTGGAGGTTACACTTCCTAAAGGGTATTTTAGGTAGTCACATAAAATATGAATTAGGGTTTTAAGCATATATAAATACCTCTTATGACTTATGTAATTATCTTCTTACCTTTCACGTAAGTTGTAGCCACAAAATCAAAGATAAAATACAAGTTTCTTTAATAACTTCTTAGCATTTTGTTTTTGCAATTTATTTATATGCAATTTTAATTCAAGCACTTTTAATTCATGTTCCTTTCTTTTATATTTCTTTTTATGTTAATAGTTTAGATCTCTTTCTTTGATGCAAGTAGTTTAGATTTATTTTATGCAAGTAGATTAGCTTTTTATTTTATTTTAATTAGCTCTCTTCTTTTATGTTGAAATCGCTTTATCTTATAATGAATTCAAATATGAGAAGCTAAGCCCCTTCAATTTAGGGGTGATGAGCTCTCAGAATCACATAAAGTTAACATAGTGATTTCATTTGATCTCTTTTTGTGCTTAATGAAAAATTTTGATGTGTAAAATTTTGGTGTTTCATATTGAATTTGATAGCCTATGTTGTTGACATCAAATAGGCTATGCTTAAACAAACATAAACACAAATTACCTCTTCATCTACGTATGATTTTGGTATTAAAGTGGATTAAGAATTAAAATTTGATGGTACATATTACTAATCAATAGTAAATAGATCATGTTTAGAATAGATTTTAATTCTAATTTTATTATCATTTTCATGAGAGTTGACAAGTGGTTTGGATGGCATGTTAAAGTTTGATGGTTAATGTTAGGCTACTTAATAGTACAAATATACCATACTTAGGATAAACACATCAAGTAATCACAAAAAAAAGAGATCATAATTTCATTGTGTTAATTTGCGTAATTATGAGAAGGCATTTGCCTCTAAATTGCTTCTACTCTCATGTTTTTATTCATTTTTATTTGTAGTTAGTTTTAGCAATTTTAGTCAACACATCTTCAAACTTTGGTCTAATTTGATTGAGTAGAATTTTAAATTAATTCATTTCCCTATGGATTGATTCGTACTACAATTGTACGCCATGCACTTGCTGTTATTTTTATTACATTTTAAATGGTGGTTTTCTAATTTATAGAAAATTCGTCGTTTTAACAAGTACATTGGAATGCCTTTCATATATCCCTATTCTCCATTCTTGTAGGCCAAAATACTTCGGTATTTTCCGAAGTTTAAGTGGGTCTAAGGGACGAGCATCATAATTTGGTAAATATGATACCAAGGTGTAACGTCCCACCTTTACCCATACGAACATAGGATATTACATAATAATATTGTCTGCTAATATAGAGAATAAAGCTGGTTAGGAGCAACCGAGCATGAATATTCCCTTGGGCTAACACCAACACATTTTACTTTATCTCATGAATCATATATAACGTGTACGGTATCGGCATAAAGCAATAGACACGGTGGCTAAAAGAGTTCAGAACAATATAAAATATCACAAAAAATGCAGAATCACAGAACATGGTGGAATATATAATATCGTAATGAAAGTACATACATAAGTGAGTCTACAAAATAGAGCACTAGACCCACATAATATACAAGACAGAGCACAAGGGTAGAACCAAAAGAATACATATACATCAAGAACCACTATCACAATTAAGAGACATAATAATACAAAGTCTAGAATCAAAAAGGTATATATAACATATATATATAACTATCTCCAAGCTAGGCCAGCATCTAAAGTCCTAGAGTCGCGGTACCTAAAATATTACGGTCTAACCCGAGTATTATAAAAATAATAAATGGGATAGGCTAATTCTAAATCAATAAAAGTGAGATCATAAAGTAACATAAGAGACTAACAATGATATAGTCATAAACATACATAATAAGCCAACATCTAAATACTAATAACTTGCATAATCACAATAATTCCCTATGTCAAAAAATTATATCATGCTTATCATATGCAATCATGTCAAAATACGGTGAATCGAAATATATCATATTCTAAATCATAAACATGCGTGAAACCAAGTGATAACCATAAGAGAAGCATAAATGCAAGTCAAACCCAAAAGACGAGTATAAAGGCAAGTCGAAATCAAAGACAAGCATGAAAGCGAGTCGAACTAAAAACAAGCATGCAAGTAAGTCAAATCAAAATCTCATAAATAATATTCATAAATCAAAGGGCATATTTGAAAGCATTTCATCACAAGAAGAGCCAAAACTCGACAGTCATGCTTGGATGCATACCATAATAAGGCAAGCTGATACTTGCCATACATGCCAAGATGCATCCTATCTGGGTAGTTAATGTCCCGCTATTACCCTGCTATAACTCCGCTATATCTCATAGCGGATTTCTACCGCTACGATTTTTCCATATAGCCCCAAAATATAGCATTTCCGCTTTAAGCCCCGCTATTTCCGCTATATCCCGTTATTCCCGCTATATTTCACTATTTCCGTTGTATCTTATTTAATAAAATGAATTGAAAAATTGCATTTATACATTATAACAATTATGAAACTAATTTATTTGATTTAGTTTTCAATATATTTTCAGAAATGAAAATACTCTAATATTCTACTAAATTCAATTATGTTATATAACTGTTTTATGTTTATTTAAAGTATATTTGCACATGTTTTTATTTAAAATTATTTATGTACTAATTATAATTCAATTGAATGATGATTTTTCATTTAATTACCATTTATATATTTGTTAAAACATTAAGCACGAGTTTTATATGCTATTTTAGAGCCATCCGCTATATCCCGCTATATCCTCGCTGTATCCCCGCTATGACTTTTTGCACCTCCACCGTTTTGAATCAGCCGAGCGCATTTACTGCACAGCATCCTTTAATAAGGCAAGTCGATACTTGTCAAACACGTCAGAAAATGTGTTATCTAAAAGTGGAGCCGATCATGCTTGGATGCATGCTATAACAGGACAAGCTGATACTTGTCGTACATGATTGGATGTGTGTTATCTCAAAGATCATTTCTAATCAAAAGTGTTAAATACTTTCAATTAGTAATCAAAATAATTTCACCCAAATGTTCCATAACCACTAAGAGATACTCGAATATTTACTAAAAGATCGTAAACTCCACTCTGTAAAATATTACATCATAAGAGTCAAATAATTAACCGATAAAGTGGTATGTAGTGTTTCATACCATTAACACTACTAAATTGTTTAATTAAAATTCTCATCAAGTAATATTTTTCGTAGAAATTACTTATTTTGAAATCATTTAAATATTGGTCTCATGACCACATTAGATATATTTAGGAAATGCTACTATTTAAATATATAGTCTTCAAAATCCAAAATTTATAAACATATACATACATATATATATAATAACTTTATTTTTCAAATATTATTATCTCTAGAATAATTTTAATTAAATAGTTCTTTGGATAATTCATAAGTTCATTTTTTATATAAATTCTAAAAAAGATTTTTAAAGGAGGTATTATAATATAACAATTTAAAGCTAATTTTTCAATGCTATATAATTAATAAATATATATTATTCTAAACAAATTAGAATAATGAAATTTCCCTAAAATATGAACCTGTCAAATTTCCAAAATCGCAAGAATCAAGTAAGCAAAAGTATCAAGAATCAAAATCGTTAAAAAAATTCCATAATATCACAAAACAACAAAGGAAATCAAAATAAAAAAGGAAGCAAAGGATAAAACACATAATGCAAGAGCTAAAAACAACAAAACAAAGCTGCATAAGTTAGGAGGTGAAAAGCAATTCGAGCGCAAGCCCCAGGTCATGGCTGGTCGACCGATCATTATACACCGGTCGATCGATGGGAGTGCCAGGAGCATGCACGCTCCAAGCTCCATCCTATTGTTGATTACTTGCATTGCGACGATCGAAACTTGAAACAATGAACCCAAACTACAGATTCATGCACTGTAAACAACCACAATTCATGCCTAGAAGCTACATGCATCCACCATGCACAAAAATACCAAACAATGATGTACTATAAACAATTCTAGAAAGTTCAGAAGATTAATTTACTGTCAGTGTTAATAGACGGTAGCTTCAACCAATATCAATCCAATAATCACAACAACACTCAATTCAACAACATGCAATCATAATTAGAATTAATATTGAGTTTTATTCAACTTAACATCCAAAAAGCTCCAAAATTGAAAGCATCATTCTTAAGTCCAAATAAACAAAATTTCTTGAGTTTTGTTCTCAGTGCAGTGAGAATTTAGTATAGTAAAATTTAATATTTTCCTATGAAATTTTTAAATAACGTGTATATATGAGTTACGAACATCATAACAAAATTTCATATTTTTATGATTTTTATGGAACTATTTATGCTTTTTCTATTAACCAGCTTTTTTAGCTTCAGATTTCTCAATTTCCCTCTTTGCTATTCAATCAACTTCGACCTCCAACCATAGCCAAAACTCTAACTTTTTGGATCTAAGGGATGGACAATGGTGTTGGGAAGCTAGATTCTAAGTTCGGTGATTTTAGGGAATTTACTGATTTTGTTTTGATTTTTGGAAGGCCTAGGGTTTTGAAAGATAATACTTAGGGAAATTTGTCTCTTTATTTTACAGTAAAAACGTCAAAATGAATGCACTACAAAACGGAATAGAAGAAACTTCTCCTTAGTTAAAATTCTACATGGGCTTAGGTTGCAAACAAACCCAATAAAAAGAAATAAGTAATTTTTCTTTCTTCCTAATCAAAGGTCTCTTTTCTGTTATCTTTAAAACTTTTGTTCTTGTTTCATGAAACTCAAGGCTAACATAGTTCATTCCAAAATTCATAATTTTACTTATAATCATTTTTACTTGCTAACACTTTGAAATTCTTTATTCTTTACAAAAGGTTTGACAACCGAAAATCTACATTATTCCTACCAATTAAATTTTTATTCAAGAAGACAAGAATACAATTTTTCAATTTTACATTAATTTAGAGTTACTCATCCTAAAAAAAATTATCTTTTTTTAGGAGAAACAACCTTTAATTGCCTTATTTTAATAAAAAAAATTAATACCCATTATTATTTTCAGAATAATTATTATGAAATTCTAATCAAGGTAATTTATAACCCGGGTTGTTGCAGAACTTATCTTTTTAAAGAAATTACGTCCTCTTAATTACATTTCAGGGAAATGTCTATAACGGATAAATATTACTATTGGTAATACATTCATCAAACAATCATAAACCAAAACTCCACGTTATATCACCTACTAAAGCATACCATCCAATCGTCTAAGTGGCTTCGACTACTATAGGCCATTCAGAATCCATCTATTTCATATGTTGCATAGTCAATTTATCTTTATTAAATGTACTATTCATGCATATGAACTAAAAGTTCAAAGTATTATAATTTACAGAAAATTTCGGTAGAGTCTCATTTGTACAAAAAGCATTTCAAAATTTTAATGCATAAAAATATATAAACATCTCCGAAGTGGCATCCCAAAACATAGGGGAAACAAAAACAATTAAAACATTGTATAAAATGATAAAGCAAGTATTCTCTTACCACTTTTAAGCGTATTCTTACTTAACTTTAGCGAGCATAAGCGCATTTGCGCTTTATGCTATTGATCACCTTTACAACCTATGATCAAACATGCCATATAAATAATAACATACATATCATATTCACATAACAACCATAAACGATCAATTAAGGTTATAAAATGTTTAATAAATTGTCTAAAACATGTTGAATTTTAGAAATAAAGGTGTATTAAAATACCTTCATTAAAATTCCTATTTGCCAAATCTGAAGTTAACTTTTCTCCTCAATTCTTCTTTACTAATCATCAGTTTTCATACAGAAGATACAAAAATTCAGGAAAACTCATCAAATAAAATTTTTCCTTACGGTCTTGGCTTTCCAAAATGAGCAAGATTGTTGAAATCAAATTTACCACTCAAAATTTATGATCAATATAAGTTGATGTTTTAACTCAAGAAATAAATAGTAGGCTGTTAGCGCCAAAATTGGTCACTAACACCCAAATGTAGACGAAAGCACCAATTAACAGTCACTGATAACATATAGAGTGTGTGTAGAGAGTAATAATATGAAGAACAGTTAAAATTAAAATGAAAGCAGTAAAGAACAGCAGATTTTATAGTGGTTCGGCTAACTCTGGCCTACGTCCACTCCAGTAATTTCTTTTTATTGCTGTAACAATCGATTATAGTTACAAAGTGATAGGCTAGCCTTAGCCTTAGGAAATAGAAGGTCAGAGAGCAAAGGAAAGAAGAAGAAAGATCCATTTTCTGAAGCCCTACATGCCCTATTTATAGACACGTCCAGGTAGTTGTTGGGCTCTCTGAATATCCTGAGCCCATCAAGGCCGAACGGCCTGCCGAACCAAAATGACGTGCCGAACGTACTTGCCTCTCCCAATAACGAGCCTCATATGATGCCAAATAGCCTACCAAGCCGACCGCTTCCTGATGCCGAAATACTTCTTATGCCGATCACAGTGAGGCCGAACACTCTGAATGTTGTGGGATGTATTCGTGCCGAACGATACCGAAAGCCGATCCAATATCTTGGCTGAACGATGTCTCGGCCGAACGATGTCTGATGCCGAACGAGGTTGGATGTTGAATGATGCTTCCATGCTGAACACTCTTCCAATGCCGAACGATGCCATCATGCCGAACGCTAGTCTAATGCCGAACGCTACTTCCATGCCGAACGCTGCTAGGATGCCGAGCGATGCATCTAATGCCGATCGATCCCTGATGCCGAACGATCCATCCTGCCGAACGACCTACCATGCCGAACGATCCCTGATGCCGAGCGACCTACCAATGCCGAACGATCCAACGTGCCGAGCGACCTCGTATGCCGAACGATCCAACGTGCCGAGCGACCTCGTATGCCGAACGATCCATCGTGCCGATCGACCTACCATGCCGAATGATTGCCAATGCCGAACCATATTTCCTAGACCCAAACTATAGTTGATCCATCTTTATCCAGTCATATTTCCATCTTCTAAGCACGTTGCGTCATCCATCCATCCAGTCAACTGAATCCATCGTACACCAGCCTTGACGAACGTGCAACCGATTAAGTTAAACCCGCATGTCCATGACCTGGTAAAAAGGCGGGTTAACACTTGCCCCCCAAAACATGCCTTGCTATTGGAAGTTGTGTTTTGAATAGCCTCAAATCTGATATCCAAAGTCCACATCCTTTTTGTAACCATATCATCAAATCCATGACCTCTCCGGGCTTAATCTTGATTTTGTAGACCTCGCCGGGTCGCGTTATCCTGTCCCAGCCTTGACTTTTCCATCACGGGGTTGTATGTTCTCCGGCCTCGACTCTCCGGTCAAAGACTTTGGTATTCACCGGCCTCAGCAATCCGGCAAAGGATTTTGATATTCTCCAGCCTCGGCACCCCGGCCAAGGACTTTGATATTCACCATCCTCGACTCTCCGGTCAAGGACTTTTTACATTCTCCACCCTTGACTCTCCGGTCAAGGACTTTTTATATTCTTCGGCCTCGACTCTCCGGTCAAGGACTTTTTATATTCTCCGGCCTTAACTCTCCGGTCAAGGACTTTTTATATTCTCCGGCCTCGACTCTCCGGTCAAGGACTTTTTATATTCTCCGGCCTCGACTCTCCGGTCAAGGACTTTTTATATTCTCCGGCCTCGACTCTCCGGTCAAGGACTTTTATATATTCTCCGGCCTCGACTCTCCGGTCAAGGACTTTTTATATTCTCCGGCCTCAACTCTCCGGTCAAGGACTTTTTATATTCTCCCCGAGTCCATTTCTTCGCTCTCCGGCGAAGGGGCTCGTAACTTGTGACCATTGCCTCGTCTCTCCGGTCGGGACAGTAATTATAAAACCTGAACTGTTTATTACATTAATCCAAAACCAAATATAAAACCAGAAATCCATATCAAAAATCAAACATCCAAACCAGAATGGGAAACCAAGAAAAAACCAACCAAACCGGGAGTTCAATCCAAACTCCAAAACCATACCAAAGAAAAGTAAATGTCCGAAATACGAAAGAGAAACCAAAGTTTGCAGAAAACTAGAAAGAAAGAAGGACTGTCCTCAATCCCGTACGTGTGTAAGTGATCTAGCCGTATTACTTTGAGTTCTATTACTTATTCAAAACCATGAACCTGTTTAGTTGATAGTAAACCGGCGTTGACTAGACCCAATGCCGTCGTTGCTAGAGGTAGGTGGTGGCTGCTCTTGCTCCCCTGCCGTAGTTCGATTCCTGACATATTGCTGTAGGTGACCATTCCTTACATGCTCCTCAATGATATCCCTCAAATGCCTGCAGTCGTTTGTGTTGTGCCCATCCAGCTCATGGAATAGGCAATGCTTTCCCGATGTCCGTTCGTATTCTGAAGGCTCTCTCTTTGCTGGCCTTCGGTATTGGAGCCGCCCTCGAGTGTCCAAGTAAATCCTTTCTAGAGTCTCAGTTAAATCTGTGTAAGAAGAAAACTTTGACTCCCTCCGAGGTTTTTTCGAAGTGCCACCATTTCCATTCACTTTCCTTTTTCCTTTATCATCTTTACTCAGATCCTCCCTGGATGGACCTCCACCCCTCACTACATAAGCTTCAGCCTCTCTCCCTACTCTCTCAGCATGCGCATCCTCCTGTCTCAAGAACCTTTCCGCCTCATGATAGAACTCCCCGAGATCCCTCGGTGGGTCCTGTTCCAATGATATTTTGAAATCCGAGTTATCCGCGATTCTCGAGACGGCTGCCATCAACACCATTGACGGATCGGGTCGATCCACTAAGGCTACCGCTGCGTTGAATTTGGTTAAGAAGTCCCTGAGCGATTCCCCTTTCCATTGTTTCATAGATGTCAGAGTCATCACGTTCTTGGGTCTAACTATGTGGACCCGAAACTGTCTCATAAACCTCTCAATTAGCTCCGTCCATGTGCCGATAGAACCATTCTCCAGCAGTCTAAACCACATAGCTGCGATATCTGTCAAATACAATGGGAATCATCGAGCCATGACCTCATCTGATGCCCCCCAATACCTCCATATGCCTTATGTATTTCGTCGGATGAACCGTTGGATCCGCCTTCCCATTACACATTTCCAAATTTGGTAGCTTAAATTCGGGTGGGTTCCTAGCTTGCCTGATAGTAGGAGTAAAGGGACTCCTATTTACATCCTCCAAGTCTCTATTTACCAATCCACCCCTCATAGCCCGTCTAACCATCTCCGCTAATCTGTCGTTGCCCCCAAGATGTAATCCTTGTCCATCGCCTCTGGTCTGCCCCCCGAGTTTATGAGGGAATTCTGGCACATACTCCTCATCTCGCACTCCTGCACTCCTGTTGGTGTCGGGTTGCACAACATCGTCTGGTATCCCTCCATGGGTTGGTCCAACATTTCCTGGTGGTATGCCCCCAAGTCTAGATCCATCTGGATTGATAGCTGTTTGCTGATTGGGGGTTTCCCCCTGCCGAGCTATTCCCTCTGCTTGCTGGTTGAGTGCTTCTGATCCAGTTCCACGAATCTGAGCTCCTGCATTTTCTGTTTGTGCAAATTGTCTGAGAAGAGTCTGTATCATCTCCTCTTGTCTTTTCATCATCGCCTCCATTTCCTCTCTAGTGATGTAAATGGATGCTCCACCTGCTCCATCTCCAAAGGAAGCCTCTTGACTTCCCTCCTGATTGTTCCTTTCCATTACTTGCTTCCTTGCTGATGGTCTAGCCATTGCTCTTTTAAATCCAAGTTTCTAACTCCAAAATTCCTGAGTTCAATTCTCAGTGAAAGCACCAAAATGTTAGCACCAAAATTGGTCACTAACACCCAAATGTAGACGAAAGCACCAATTAACAGTCACTGATAACATATAGAGTGTGTGTAGAGAGTAATAATATGAAGAACAGTTAAAATTAAAATGAAAGCAGTAAAGAACAGCAGATTTTATAGTGGTTCGGCTAACTCTGGCCTACGTCCACTCTAGTAATTTCTTTTTATTGTTGTAACAATCGTTTACAGTTACAAAGTGATAGGCTAGCCTTAGCCTTAGGAAATAGAAGGTCAGAGAGCAAAGGAGAAGAAGAAGAAAGATCCATTTTCTGAAGCCCTACATGCCCTATTTATAGACACGTCCAGGTAGTTGTTGGGCTCTCTGAATATCCTGAGCCCATCAAGGCCGAACGGCCCATGCCGAACCAAAATGACGTGCCGAACGTACTTGCCTCTCCCAATGCCAAGCCTCATATGATGCCAAATAGCCTATCAAGCCGACCGCTTCCTGATGCCGAACATACTTCTTATGCCGATCACAGTGAGGCCGAACACTCTGAATGTTGTGGGATGTATTCGTGCCGAACGATACCGAAAGCCGATCCAATATCTTGGCTGAACGATGTCTCGGCCGAACGATGTCTGATGCCGAACGAGGTTGGATGTTGAATGATGCTTCCATGCTGAACACTCGTCCAATGCTGAACGATGCCATCATGCCGAACGCTAGTCTAATGCCGAACGCTACTTCCATGCCGAACGCTGCTAGGATGCCGAGCGATGCATCTAAAGCCGATCGATCCCTGATGCTGAACAATCCATCCTGCCAAATGACCTACCATGCCGAACGATCCCTGATGCCGAGCGACCTACCAATGCCGAACGATCCAACGTGCCGAGTGACCTCGTATGCCGAACTATCCAACGTGCCGAGCGACCTCGTATGCCGAACGATCCATCGTGCCGGTCGACCTACCATGCCGAATGATTGCCAATGCCGAACCATATTTCCTAGACCCAAACTATAGTTGATCCATCTTTATCCAGTCATATTTCTATCTCCTAAGCACGTTGCGTCATCCATCCATCCAGTGGACTGAATCCATCGTACACCAGCCTTGACGAACGTGCAACCGATTAAGTTAAACCTGCATGTCCATGGCCTAGTAAAAAGGCGGGTTAACATAGGCTAAGTTTTTGGTTCATCTAAAAGCAGTATTTAGCCATAAAATATTGCAGAATTTGATCAAGTGGTTTGAAGAAAAGCTATGCCTTACAGAGAGGTCTTTCAAACCCGAAAAGAATTAGTGTGATCGGATAAAAAAATCAAAAGATATGATCGTTTTGCTATAGATAACTGTAAAAATAAAATTTTCTACAACAAGGCCGTTTTAAATACTCTCATTTCAACCCAAAATGTTATACCAAAACAATATGCTTTTACAAAAAGTCCTTTAAACCAATCTTTAGGATGAATAAGTCCATTTTTTAGAAAGCTAAGAGTTGTAAATTTCAAATTTGTACTAGCTAGCAAACTACCTTTTACACTTATACCATGCCTAAAAAAATCTTGCATGAGTAGAAACTCAAATATTCTTACTTATGCTTTTAAGATGTATTTAGGACTTAACTTGTTTATACTAGCATCTTAAAATTTTCAAATGAAAAGAAAAAACAAACACTTTAAGGAGGTAATTTATTTAAATGAAATGCCTTCACATTTATTGTTATGACAACAAACATTTAGGTTTAAATTTTAAATATAGTCCAAAAACAATAATAATACTATTATTCTTTTCTATAAACTACTTACCATGAAAGCTTAGACTAAAATTAACTTACTCTTCTAATTAACTTTTCTTTGAAAAGTTAGAACTATAAAGCTAAATGAACTACTCCATTTTAATTTATTCTCAAGTTTCATTTATCAACTTCTATGTTAACAAAGTTTCAAAATAGAAATGACTGCCAACTCCTCAGAATTGAAAGATGATGGAAGAAAAGTCCCATCTAAAAAAGTTATGAAAATTAGGTCCTTGTTTTTAGTTTTTGGCTAATTTATGATGCTTTTGCCCTTGATTTCAATGCTGGGCCAAATTTCTACGAGGAGACAATTTGGTAAAAATAACAAAACAGGGACCAAATTTACATGAGCTTATAGGTAGGGATTTTTTATGCATAGACTTTGGTAATAGGGACCTTTGGTCCAAAACCCCATTTCAAAATGCTTTTTAAAGTTTTTCATATCTCACTCTAAATAGATTTCTATTGTTGGGGAAAATCACTTAAGATGATAAGTCTAAGAGAATAAAAAACTCAACGCAGTGGAAAATAACTGGTCGTGATTGTTGTGAAACGAAACCAACATAGATAAACACCAGAATAGATAGTCATGGATCAATGCAATGCAGAAAAATAAATAACACTAGTGTTTATAGTGGTTCCACTACTACGAGGTAGTGTACGTCCACTTGGAGAGAGGAGATTTTATTAATCACTAAAAGATTAGAGTTACAATATTGATTCACTTTTGTAGGCTATACATAAGACGAATTAACAGTACAGATAAAATTCTACATAATTTTAGCTCTCTAGGATGACTGCCATTGTTGTCCAAAAGCTCCAGCATTTATAGAGTGAAGAAATGAGGAGGGGTAGCTGCTATATAGCAGTCCTGAAGTTTGGTTCAGCACATCTGGTTCGACATCACTTTGGTTCGGTCAACTTGGTTCAGTGTCCATCTGGTTCGGCATTCAATGACCGAACGAGAAAAATGAACCGGCACTTAATTTGGTTCTCTATGCACTCATCTGGTTCAGCTACGTTTTGGAGCGGCATCAGCATACCGAACGAAATATTTGGTTTGGTTATTCACCTCAACACCGCTCCACAAATTCATCTTCACCGAAACCCTATTCCTCGAACGAAATACTGGAGCGGTGCTCCTTGCTTCTCACCGAACTAAAGATATGGTTCGGTAAGCTCTTCAACATCACTGCTCTGAAGCCCTAGCTCCATCATGTCTCCACCGATCGAGCTCACCACCGCCGGACAAAATAATCTTGTCAGGTCCTCCATTCCACCGCTCCAGATTTGGAGCGGCAACTGCTTCTCCACCACTGAACCAAACTTTTGATTCGGCAACCCCTAGCTCTGATTTAGGGCTTCACGAATTCCTCCTCCGCTTCATCGATGATGATGTTGAGCCTATCCTCCACCTAGTATGGAAACAAGGTAACAATTCCAACAATCTCCACCTTGTTGCCTTATTCCATACAAGTCATCCAAATCCATCTACACCTTTATCCTCCAAGCAATGGATACTTACCTAATGGGCTTCGGCAATGCCATCACCTATTACACTTTGTCAATGAACTCCGGCAAGGCCATCGCCCGTCAAAAAAGTGTTCGAAGTACCCAGTCCGTGTAGAACCTATCATTCTCCACCATGAAAACAAATGCCTCCATGAACCATCTCAACTCTCCCCCGATGCCACCCTATGACACCTAGCACTTCATTAAGCGAATTAAGTCGAGTAATGCTTGAACTTAGCAATAGACAACGACTTGGTAAACATGTCTGCTGCATTCTCCTTTGTGTGAACCTTTCGAAGACGAACTAGCTTCTCTTCACTCATCGAGACAAGAAACGACTTTCTCACCTCAATATGCTTCGTCCTCGAGCTGAATGCCAGATTTTCAACTGAGTGAATTGTACTATGACTGTCACGGTACACATCCACACATTCGTATTCGAAGCCCAAATCACACAACAATCACCTAAAATAAAGCGCCTCTTTAGCTGCTTCAACCGTAACTATGAGCTCTGCCTCTGTAGTAGATAAAGCCACAATTGACTACAACCTCTCTCTCGAACTAATCGTTGTCCCACCATGGTGAACACATATCCGGAGGTAGACTTCCTTCGATCTCTATCACTGGCATAGTCGTAATCACAAAATCGAACCAAGCTGAAATCTCTTCCTCTGTCGCCAAAGACAAGTCCATGGTTTGGAGTTCATCTAAGGTTTCTGAAGATTCACCTCACTACTTCCGAATGCATTTTTCCTAGTTTAGCCATGAACCTACTCACCAATCCAACCGCCTGTGCAATGTCAAGCCCAGTGCAGACCATGACATACATCAAGCTGCTAACTGCACTTACATATGGGACCTTTATCATATAAGCCTTGTCCTTTTTCGAGATCGGAGAGCTTTTGCTAAAAATCTGTATGTGCAAGGGCGTGGGTAAGCTCATTGCCTTTCCCCTTTCATGCTAAACCGAGCAAGCACCTTTCGAATGTACTCCTTTTGAGTGAGGCTGAAAAGTCCTAGCTTTCTATCCCTTTGGATTTTCATACCCAAAATTTTCTTTGCTTCTCCAAGGTCTTTCATTTTGAATTCCACTTTTAGCTTTCGCTTTAAACTATCGATTTCAACCTTATCCTTGGAAGAAATCAACATATCATTCACGTATAAGAGTAGGTACATCCATCTACCATTCTTGAAATGCTTGAAGTATACACAAGAGTCTTTAATGCTACGATCAAAACCAAGTGAAAGCATAAAAGAGCCATACCTCTTGTATCATTGTTTAGGCGACTGTATAATGACTTCTTCAATTTACAAACTCAATTTTCTTTCCCATCTACAACAAATCCTTTTGGTTACTTCATGTAGATGGTCTCATCCAAGTCTTCATGCAAGAAAGCGGTTTGCACGTTCAATTGCTCTAGCTCCAAGTCATGAGCTATGACCACAGCGAGCAAAATGCGAATGGACGTATGCCTCACTACTAAAGAAAATATCTCATCATACTCCATTCCCTTTCTTTGTGAAAACCCTTTAGCAACTAGTCTAGCCTTGTATCTTCCATCATCCTTCACCTTGAACACCCACTTGCAACCTATGGCTCGGCTTCCTTTAGGAGGTGGTACCAAATCCCAAGTCTTGTTCTTCTTCAACGACTCTAACTCCTCTTCCATAGCGCAAATCCACTTCGAACTGTCACATGACTTCAAGGCTTCATCAAGGTCAAGCGGCTCCTCAAGAACCACATGTAGGGCATAGTCAAACTGATCACCAAGTTTAAGGTTCGCAAACTGCCAATCACCATACCTTTCGGGCGTCTAAATAGTCCTACAACTGACCCGGATAGGTACTGCTTCGTCTAAACTCCTTTCAGCTCCACCTTGAACTGAACTTCCTCTAAATTCATTCACATCACTAGCACTACTAGAAAATACTTGTGGACTATCCTGTGATGTTTCATCAATTGAGTTTTCCTCGACAGCATCAACAACAACTCTACTATTTGGCTGAAACACGGAAACTTCATCCATTTCCTTAGGCCTAACATAGTAGACTTATCAAAAGTAACATGTCTGGAATGAACAATCTTCCAATCAACAGGGTTCCAAATTTGATACCCTTTGATGCCATCGGTGCATCCCATTAGTATGCCCTTGTATGCTCTAGGCTCCAACTTGTCATCACCTGTATAATGAACGTACATAGGATAACCAAAATTTTGGAAGTAACCAAGATAAACTGTTTTGCCTCTCCACTTTTCCTCTGGAATCTTCCCATCTATGGCAGAGAAAAAATTGATTTATGATATGTGCCGCAATTGATAATGTCTCAACCCAAAAACCTCTAGACAGGCCCACTGTTAATCTTAAGCAACGAGCCTTCTCCAGTAGATTCCTATTCATCCTTTCTACAACCCTTATTTACCATTGTCTGTTTCATATCTATATTTATATATATTATGTAGGTAGGCTGCACTGTACACATTATAAGAGGTATGATGATTTGGTCTGCATATAGTAGTTTAAGTAAGATATATATGTTATATTTATTCACTTATATGCATAAGGACATTTGTCCTGAGTTCGAATATATATAAAGTTGTTTGTTTATGTGTAAAGCTGTAAATAATATATATGGAATTATCTAAAATTATATGATAGATATGTGTTGAGTCTAATATATGTGTTTTAATTTGAAACAATGGATTTTGAAATAAATATATATATAGTTATATATAAGTTCACTTATACCAATTATCATTATCGATCCAGTCTGATTTGATTTCGTCAATTTCTATCTATCAGCTTTATCGTTAAATTCGTGTCCAATCTAGCTTTGCCTTGGAATTCACGCTTGGATTCGTAACTCATTTCATTGTCTATTCTCTCTAGCCTCGAAAGGTGAGCAATCACTCATGATTTACGTTCTTATATATATTAAATTTGATTTCAATTGAAACGACAATTGAAATATGCTACTGTTGATTATCTACATTGTTATATATATGTTATTACCTCTATCTGTTCACCTATGACATCTGACACCATTATCTGTTATTTATATTGATGATACATGCCTTAACAACCCGTATATTTGGACCATTTAAATTGACAATAATCCACATATGTCAACTTAAATAGTACAAAACACGAATCATTAATGAAGTATATGTATATAAATGAGAATCATCATAGAATCACAGAAGATACAATATAACAGAATAACGTAACGGAATTACAACAATGTCATAATAGTAGTTCATGAAGCTACTAAGTAAATACAACAAAGTCTCAAGCAAATAGTGAAAAGAAATACATAGATGTCCGATACAATATCAAAATAGAATGGAGCAATACTGATAAAGATAAAGATAAACGATAGGCTTCAAGGTCTTCAGCTTCCAAGCGGCACAGCAATAGAAATCCTCAGACTGACCCAAATATAAGCATAAACAAACACTCGAGTCAGGACATATATTCTTATACAAATAATATGGTTCAAATTTTGAAATAACAATAGCTCAAAGATGAATGGAATAAACATCTTTCAGGATCCGTTAAACTTCTATGCATAGTAGTGTACAATAAGTAGCTAATGTTTAACAGTAACAAAAAGTACCAAAATAGTGTTAACTCATTACCATATTCCCCCTTAACACATTTATATAGCATTACAGTTTATACAGCACTGTAAACTACACCATAAACTAGTGGGATATCAGGGAGTACTCTATAGGTATAACACGAAACAAATCGTAGTGGTCGCGTATAGGGTTACAAGTATGATAAGGCACATGAGGCAATACCCAAGGTAGTGAAACTACCGTTTACCTGATCTGGACTGGTGAGAATGCATCGCTGCAACGATCGCAACACCACGATACAACACTCCAAATTCAAGGGTGCGCACCAATCAAAAACAAGTAATGAGTAGTTTACGAAGAAATGTGTTCGATCGAGGTAGCTAACCTCATTGGCCCGACACGACTCCTGTTTTAGTCATATCCAATTTGACACAAGTGTCAAGGTCATCCATTATCGTTCTCTTTCTTTAATCATCAACGTACATCATTCCAACCACTTCATTCTGGATCATACTCCGCGTATAGTTATTAAAGTGGTATTCGTTTAGACAGTGAGTATGTCCCTAACCGATCCCGGTCTCTGTAATAACTTCGTAATTATTACACCGATTGGTCAATTAATAAATTTCAAAACCAAATCAATTTCAATTTCACTTAGAATTCGGAAGTCAACAGTTCATTTGTCTTTCTGTATCAATTTTCAAAATTTACATTTCAAATTCCAAATTTCCAATTTCAAATCTCTATAATTCACTTCAAATTTGATTTAAAACAATCCAGATATTGATTTAAATTCATATATAGGTTTCATTCAATAATCATTCAAATTAAGTTAACTTAACATAATATCGATTTAAGTTCATAGATCGATTTCATACAATAATCACTAAAATTAAGTTAATTTAACATTCAAAACAATTTCAATTTAATTTCCAATTCATTAAATCAATTTAAGTTTACCTTCATTATATCCAAACTTATAAATTAAATTAAATTAAATTCGTCAAATTAAATTCTTTAAATTACAAGTCTTATATTAATTTCAATAAATAAATCCCATTTTATTTCTTATTAAAGAAATTCAGTTTCACTTATTTACTTATCTAATTAAATAATCACAAGTTACATTTCTTCGGTAGCCAAGTTCAAATTTTGTTTAATGATTAAATAAATTTCAAAACTTGGTTCAATAATTTACTAAAATTTAAACAACATCCTTTCATCAAACATTTTGCTAATATTTTGTTTCCAATTTATTAAATATTAACATTCTAAATTTCACTAGAATTCAAAATCCAAATTTCATTTAAAACCCTTATTATTTTATTCAAATAAAATCTTATTTATTTATTTAAATCAAATTATTTGACCAATCAGGTTTTTATTTAATTCTCTATCCTAGGTCAATTGTTTCATTTGGGTATTTATCATTTCAACCCGATTCCATTTCAATTCAAAATTAGAAACATAGTAAAGAGAACTTGTAGTGTGATAATTGGGATGGTGTTAAAGTAAATAAACAAGCAATAACAACAATCAATCACAATCCAATAATTAATTCAAATAATCCCGAAATAATCGTATTAATTTACATTATGAATTTTATGTTAATTAATATAATTATTTCTAGAATCTACACTATCATTTCATGTAGATTAAAGATTATTACGCTATTATTTTATGCGGTTCTACACTTGATATCTACTACATTCAATATTATACCACATCCAATTTACTTGACATGAAATTCTTGTCTACAATGTTTAAGGTGTCGTTAACTATATTTCAACGTGTCAACTAATTATACATTTCAAAGGTCATATTATACAGATTTTTATTTAATCGAATTCAAGTACATAAGTCAATTTCAAAGTACCAACTGCCATACGTCAAATTCAAGTGTATATTATTTTTCACTTTATGCATTAACAAATTTCTAACGTTAAATATCAACATCAACAATCAACATATTATCAACCAAACTTGATTATCATCGTATAAGAATATAAATCGTGAACACGAGATCATCAAAGAAATTAAGAATGTTCCTTCACCGAAGCACCCTCTCTCATCCACATGGTAAAAAAAAATATTCAGCAACATCAAATGGTTAGTCAGAGATTTCTTCAAGTAGGGATTTTCTAGCTTGGTCCAAATGCTCCTAGTAGTGGTCTCACTGCTAATCCCTAAGATAACATTGTAACGTCCTGCCTTTCGGCACGCTCTAAATCGACACACGTGCCAATTCAAACCATACGGAAGGGCAGATTGTTATGGGGTAATTAAGAAAAACGAGAAAGAAATAAAAAAAACAGAATCTCACGGCGGAAGGATAAAATATAATAATCAAATATACAGTTCATGAAGCTGTTTACAAATATGTAATTTTACTTATAAAATATACATCAGAGTTGCACATACCAACGAAATAAAATCAATGCAGCGGAATACAGTGTGTAGAGGAACGATATAATATAGCAATAATAATGAAATCTTCGTCTTCGTCCTCTAGAAATAAAGTCTTTGATCCTAAAATGATCGGACTGACCCGAGCGAATTGGAAAGACAAAACACTCGAGTCAGAACTAAAAGATCTTATGTAAGTTAAATTAACAGAAATAAATATGAGTGCAGTAACTTAAGAGATGCTCGGGATTCACATCTCCTAAGGATCCGTTAAACTATTTACTATGTAGTAATATTTCGCTATAATAATAGTGTCTATTAGTAAAATAAACTTACTTTAAAATAGCGTTAAGGAGTGACCCAATATTCCCCTTGACACAAAATATATTCCCATAGTCTATACAGTACCGTGTAATCTCCCCTGCACTGGGCGTCGTCGGAGGGCACTCTATAGGTATGGTACAAAACCGAAATCGTATAAGGCACGCTAGGGTAGGTGACACGGCACAACTTTTCAATGCCAGGATAGATATACCATTACGCTTCCGGGTCGGTGGTAACACATAGCAGCTACTACCGCCCACCTCGAACAACGCCCCCAAAATCAAAAATCAAAAGTGGCCACCGAAAAATCCAAAGTCAGAGTAGAATAGCGAAGGGATGTGTCCGATAAAAGGTGCTACCTTCTTAACCCCTCAATCGCTCCTATTTTACCCACCTTATGCCAACTCACGGGAGTTGGGTCCACGTATTTACCTCAAAAAAACGCCATCACCATCCTACTTCATTTTGGAATCTCTACCGCGTACACGGATGTTAAAGTGGTTTTCGAAGTTGGCAGAGAGTATGGCAACTTCCGATCCCGGTCTCTTCAACAACCAATTGTTATTATAACACTGCGGTTATTTCAAATAATTTATACTTTAAAACCAGAATATAATATCCCTTTCAAAACCATATAAATACGATATCATTTATATTTTTTTTGTAAAACCCCAAATCAATATGATATCATTTTTATTCTAAATATATCCCTTTTCCCAAAATCATAATATTTTCAAACATATATATCTTAAACCCCATAGCTTTTAAAACCTTAACTTTGAACTTAAATGGTTTGGATATTCAACACTATATAAAATAAAAATGGTTTAAACTTCAAAATTTCTTTATAAAGTAAAAAATATCCACGACTTTAGAAATTTATTGTCTTTAAATTAAGTCTAAATCCATAAATTTTAAATTCACTTTCAGTTTCAATAAACCACTTCAGTTTCAATATATTTCAAACTTTGAGTATTAAACAATTAGAAACTAAGGTTGGAAATTTCTATTCAACCATTAAAAGTCCTATTATTTAGTTTGAAATATTTGCATAATAAAACCATAATCATTTAAATAAAACTCAAATTACCTATAACTAAATATTTCCTCCAATTTATTTATACTAGAAATATTCATTTAATTCATCTCGAATAAAAATTCAGTTATAAATATCATACCGTTAACATTTCAAGCTAATAAATTCTACATCACCTTATGGAGTTTAATTTTTAAAAACTCAATTCCAAATAGATTTCCAATTTAACTTCCGATCTTAATTAATTTAAATCATTAAAACTCTATATGTACATATTCAATATCTTAACATGTACTTAACCCTATAATATAAAATAATCAAACTCCATTATTCAACTTATTTATTTTATTTAACAAATTTATACATAGCTTAAATTCAAAAATTTAACTATATATGTATATATAAAATAATATTTATATAAATAAAAATTTGATATTTATTTAACTGCATCCTATCCAAACCAAAGAAAACATTTTCAAAATATTTATATATGTAGGCCGACGGTGTCTGTATAAAATTTTCTATCATATGGTCAAGTGATACGAATATTTTTATCATTTCAATCCGCAATTTAAAAATAAAAATTACAGTTATATATCATTTCAAACCGCAATCCCGAATGAAATGAAAATGCATAATAAATTGCAGTTTATAACAATATAAAATACAACATCCATTCATCCAATATCAACCATCAACCATTTATCAAAATCATCATCCAAATTCAAACAATACATTAACATATAACATGTAATAAATAACATGTATTAATTAACAGTTTATATTCAATAATAAATTTAATAACTGTTTAACTGGGATTTTATATGCAATAAATGAATAAATAACAAATTTTACTGGCATTTTATTTGTAATGAATAATTAAATAAATTTAATTAAATAAATGCGATTTAACTGAGACGATGAATAAAAGTATGCCAAACACTCATAAATAAATTTCTACTCATATCATATATCAATTTAACAAACATAAGAAATTTTAGAAGTTGTGAGTGGGTTAAAACACTCACCTTTTGAATTTAAATTGAATTTAAATCCAATTTAAACCTAAAAATTGAACGGTCTCCGAATCTGTCCAAACCATTGCCAAGCTGTCAGAAATTTAAATACGATCCTAACAAAAAATCCGCCCGTAAATCGGATATCGTATGTGGAATTTATTCGTGTTTGAATGCTTGAAATTTGAAATCAAATAAAATAAAAGAAAAACCCCACCTACCATCAATTTGAAGCCACGTCATCCCTCATTTCTCCCACTCGTACGAAAATCCTGCTCATGCGAATGCTACTGCACCAACAGGAATGAAGCCATGCCAACGTTGACCAAACGCTGCCGCCCTCCTCAGCCACCTTCGTGCTTTGCCGATCCATCCCTCAACTTCGCCGTCATCGCCTCCACGCCCATCAATGGGTCCGATCCCCGCATTTTTCCGTCGGCCACCACCCCTAGCTAGGGTTTCAAAGCCCTAAACCACAAAAATCAGCCACCTTCGACCGAGCTAGACCACATAACGACCATCGAACGACACCATACTTCAATCTCTGTAATACCCACGAACCAATTTCGCAAATAAACGACAAAATCGAAAAACCGCAAATCGAAACTAGGGTTTCAAAATTTCCGGTCTTTGACTGAGTTTTGCCACTGATTCGAGCATCGTTTGCAGAAACAGACACCACAAACAGATTCATAGAGATGAAATATTCGATATATAATTTTTTCAAATTTTTTTAAGGAGATTGAATTTTTGACTTTGATTTTTGAGTTGAAATTGAATTGGATCTAAAATTTTGTCTGCCATAGAGGAGGAGAGATAGCTAAATTGCGTACAGACAAATGAGAATTAGAGAGGCTAGGATTTATAGCAGGGTATTTATAGAGAAAGTTGGAATAGAATAAATGGATCGGGTTGAATACGCGCTAACGACAAAGTGGCCCAAAAAGCCTGCTTCGACTACGGAACGAAATTGGGTAAACCCATATATCAAAATAGGTGTTTTAAAATATTTTAAGCGCAATGGAAAAGGTTTCACGTCCAAATTCCATCGTATGAAAAAGTTATGCTAAAATCAATAATTTCAAATTGATTTCAATTTATTCCATTAAATCGATTTCAAGGCATTTCAAGCCCATACGATCAACCGACAAGTCCAATCAATACGAAACTCAAAATCCTACAATAATTCACCGATACGGATCCAATGAAACTAGTTTCGTAGAAATCCGAGTCAGTGGTCAAAATGGCTATTTTTCCATTAATTAAATAAACTAAAATTAATTAATTAAATCAACTTTTCAATTTCAATTCGAAAATTTCCCAAATTTCATCACTTATGATTTCTCAATCATTTACAATGATTAACCAAAGTTAAATGTCAACTTAGAGGTGAATAATTTATAAATTTCAATATTATCCTCAATTTAATTAAATTATAAATTTAATTTCAAAAATTTCCATTTAATTAAATTAACCCATAATTATTCCATTCATTATTTTCAAATAGATGGGTTTACCATAGGATTCAAAATTATTGCATAGATTATTCTCATATTCCATCTAGATTTCAAATAACGTATCATTTAGCTATTTCAATTTCATTTAATTTTAATTTATCTTATTATCAGAAATTAAATTCCAATATATTAATAAAACTTTATTTCCATTCCTTCTAATTCAAAAAATTGTCCAATATGAATAACCTTAACACCATTTCCTTTAATTTAAATCATCTATTCATTCATACACCATTAGCAAAACATTATTACCCATTACTACCCAAATTTACTAATATAACCCTTAATTAGATTAATTTCAATTGATTACCCATTTAATTATTAACCCAAATAAACGGGTAACTTATAATAAATTCATTGACCAATTAATTAGGTAATATTCAAATAATTGTTGTCAAAACCTTTAATTACACATATGAATTCACTATTCACTAACAAATGTTACAGTTCTTGTATGGTACTGATTTTATTCAAATTATTACGTATTACTTCCTTAGTTAATAACTTTTGAGTTGATTCCCCGATTCCTAAATGTATATTAACGTAACATTTCTTTTAGATTTATTGCAATGATTTCCAATTCAATTGAATGAATTAAATACATATGTATAACTCATAACAATTTGTGGTCACAACTCTCAATCACCTTTTATAAGTTTATTATTTCCACTCCAATAATCGTCATTTATTATATATATACATTAATTAATTCAATATTTAAGTTTGTTTTCCTATACTAAATTTATTACCAAGTATAATTTACTCTATTCCAACAAATTGGAATTCCATTCAATTACTACCTTAAAATAAGTTTATGTTTCTATTAGTTTCCATTCACACTTCCGTTATTTTATATTACAATCATTAAAGTAACGTTTAACGTCAACACAACCATTATGAATACTTATCAACCTGCATCATCTTATTTCATTAATTTACGTTTTATCCCATTATAGATTAATGCGTACATAAATTACTTCATATTTACATCCACTTTCGTATATACATTTTGTAACCAAGCTATCACATTTACATTTATTTTTTCTTATTTTAATCAATTACCAAAATTTCTTTCTTACACTCAATTATAACTTTGTAATTTGATTACCAAATTCATTCAATATCCTAAATAAATAACATATATTAATTCAATACTTACATTTTTACATATGTATGTTTTTATTCCCAAACAATATTTCAGTTACTACAGGACATTGATTTAATTCAATTTACTATTTAATATTATTAATTCATTAAATTAATTCACTATTTAGCTTTGTTTTCTTATATTCAAATCTTAGCCTACTATAACAATTTATATAACTTCAGTTATTCGTAGTTTCATGTCAACTGTTAAACTTATCTTTAATTTCCCTGGTTTCATTCCATTTTCAACATTCGCTTCATTATTAATTATAAATTTTATGTTATTTTTCTTCCTAAATTTAATTTCAAAAATTAAATTAAACTAAACAATTTATTTATCAAAATTTACGGGTCGTTACACTCTCCCCCACTCAAAACTTTTCGTCCCCGAAAGGGAAAAGAAGGGAAAACAATAATTAAGAAATCAACCTATCTTATTCAAAATATTAACTTTATAAAAAAATAAATTTACAAAATTAATTACTTTAAATAAAATATACAAATTTATAACCATTAAACCTTTTTATACTCAAATTAATAATAAAATTTGGAAAACATTTTAAAAAAAATTCTAAGTCCAAAATTTACGGAAAATTTCGGCAGAGTCTCCTTTGTATGAAAAGACTCGGGAGAAAATATAATATCAAATATAACAAAATATCACATATAATTTTCAAAATAATATATATCCCAACATGGGAAAAATAAAATAATAACGCTATAAACCATAATCCGAAAACGTACCTATTTGTCGGGCAATTTACGCTTATATTATGAAACTAAATGCAGTAGCAATTGCTTCCATAGCCTGTATTTCACTTATATAATCTGAAAAGAGTTAACAATTATATAAATTAAATATTTAAGTTGTTTCAACCACACACAACAATCCATACAACAACAACTAATTGCAACAAGGCATACAACCATCTTACAAAATCACACAATTCAATCATTCATTCATATTAAACACAACGAATAGTTGTTCAGGTTTAGACACTATTAATTTGTATAGAACAACAAATAAACTATTAGGTATACCATTTACTCAACAGTCTTAGATAAAACTGAATAGGTTATTCATATATCTAACAAATTGTAAAGTATCCTTTCCCAAACAACCATAAACCAACAAACAACAATTTCACACAATAAATCAAGTTCATTTTTATTAATTACATGCATACATTTGTTGTTTGTTATCTCCTTTCCATTCATATAATGGTGTATCTTTTTATTTACCTTTTATTTCTTACAGTTTTCATTTATCCATATGCAATGCATTATGTGACGCCCCATCTCTACACCCACGCTAGTCAAGGACACTACGGTGTAATGACGTCAACTAGCACGGAGAATAAGGCTGTTGAGGAGCGACCATCCGTGTAATTACTTTGCGCTAGCACCGATATGTCAGATAGTATAACATGCATTTTAGGAAATCCGACATACCGATACAAACACAAAGCTACTACACAGTGGCTATAATAATTTTCGGAAACAAATATAGAAATAAGCATAACACAAATCAGTCACAGATAATTCATATCACAAAGGCGGAAATAGATATGAATATATATAACACATAAAAGTGTTCATCAGAGTAGTGGTCAAATAAGATCCACAACATCACAAAAGAATAGATACAAGTGCTAGACAAAAGAATATGTATACATCAAGGAGTCTATTTCTCAAATGCATACAACAAAAACTACTAAACTAAAGTAGTTAGCCAAAAGTCAGAAGATGGTTCCAGATAGTAGGCCATGAGGAAGCACCTGTAATATCTCAGTCTGACCCGAGTATTATTTAAGAAGAAAATAATAAACGGATCAGTCTAGCTATAAATATCAGATGAAATGATATAGAATAAGAAATATGACTAAACGTATAATAATCACAATGCCAAGCTGTGATAAATAAATAATTGAAAAATCAATAAGAGATTAATCAATATCGCAAAGATCTTCTCAAAGATAAAAAGGAATGTCATACTCCTAATTTCATTCACCAAGCCACAATAAATGACATATATATTAATGCCAATCGTAAAAGTTGGTGAAACATAAATTCCAGAATTCAACACATGAAATCCAGAAATCAAAAGAAAAGGATGGCCAAGACATTGATGTAGTGCAAACGGTACATCCAATGAATCAAAAGCAAAGACATTGATGTAGTGCAAACGGTACATCCAATGTATCAAAAGCAAAGACATTGATGTAGTGCAAACGGTACATCCAATGTATCAAAAGCAATGACATTGATGTAGTGCAAACGGTACATCCAATGTATCAAAGCAAAGACATTGATGTAGTGCAAACGGTACATCCAATGTATCAAAAGCAAAGACATTGATGTAGTGCAAACGGTACATCCAATGTATCAAAAGCAAAAACATTGATGTAGTGCAAACGGTACATCCAATGTATCAAAAGCAAAGACATTGATGTAGTGCAAACGGTACATCCAATGTATCAAAACAAAGACATTGATGTAGTGCAAACGGTACATCCAATGTATCAAAAGAAAGACATTGATGTAGTGCAAACAGTACATCCAATGTATCAAAAGCAAAGACATTGATGTAGTGCAAACGGTACATCCAATGTATCAAAAGCAAAGACATTGATGTAGTGCAAACGGTACATCCAATGAATCAAATAATTCGGAACATCGACGTCGTACAGCGTGACATCCGATGAACCAAATCAAAAAGACATCGCACAATGCTAGTCTAAAACATAAAAATGATCATCATGATCACGAAGAAGTGTCAATTACAGTGAGCTAGTAAATATATGAGCTTAGCTTCATGTCCCATAACCACTAGCTTAACTTAAATATTTATGAACAAATTGTAGATCTCCATTAGAAAATTGTCACAAGAGGTTCAATCGAACAAGTCCAAGAATTAACCGACGAAGTAAACGCAAGTGTTTCATACCACTCGTTTTACTAAGTCGTTTAATTAGATTTCTCATACGAGTGAGGTAAAGGCTTGTATTGGAAAACGGTTTAAGAAAACGGGCTTTGTAATAAAATAGTGTTGAAATCATTTGTAGAAAGAGTTTTAATATTTACTACTAGTATAGAAAACCTTTATATTTTTAAAGTGACAAATCACAAAGAAGATTGTAGGAACAATCAATCACTAAGATTCACATTCGAAGACGTGAATGAAAATCCAAAGAAATCGATACCGAATCCATCAAAACGGATATTTCAAAAAAATTCCAAAGAAAAGAAGTCACCAAAGTTAATAACAAATGATAACAAAAAATAGGGAAATAACACGAATCGATTAAAGTTGGAAATTCAAACAATTAGGCGAAGTAGGCAAAATTGCAACAGGTCGGTCGGCCGGCTACAGAGCTCGGTCGACCGGACCCTGTTCTCAAAATTCCTCGGGAAGCAGATCGGTCGGCCGAACCCTGTAGTTGGTCGACCGGACCATAAACAGAGAAGTGCTTATGCACTTGGAAGCAGGTCGGTCGGCCGGCAGCAGGGCTCGGTCGACCGGACCTGTTGCCAGTCTCTTCCTAGCCCATCCAAATGAGGTCCAACCTCGACCAAATTGCTTTCGCTCGAGCAACGGCACTAAGGATTTATGCCTATCGACTACCCGGCCCTATGAGCTCTTCGTTGCATCACCAAAAACACATTTGAACATCAAAGCTATGATTTTTAAAGAATTGAACCCAAAACACCAAAAATTGGAATATTCACCAAATCAATCCAAACCAAAAGCAAATGCACATGAATAAGTGTTAGGAATTCATACCTAACAATCGAAGATAAATATAGACTAAGATGTGAGATAAAAATCTCACCTTTGAACCCAAATTGATGAAGAAGAAGCTTGAAAGCAAAGGAAGATCAACCACACTTCAATCCTAACTCAAGAAGCTTGATTCTAAGCTTAAAAGAGAAACATTTCCCAAATTAGGTTTAGGAATTTTTTGAAATCAAAGAGAGAATGAGTTGGACAAGATGAAAAGGATGCTTACCAATGGGTTCTCTTAGAATTTGGAGCTAGATCTTGGATTTGCAATGAAATTAGGGCTTGGAATTTCTAATTTCCACTCTCCTCCAGCATTGTTGCTTAAAGCTCAAAGTGTTAGGAATATGAAATGAAGTAACGAAGAGGAGAGGGTTGGAACTGAGTTAAGTGGGGTTAATGGGCTCAGCCCAAACCAAAGCCCTAAGTGCAAAAGTAGCAAAATTCCACTAACTCCAAACATATCAAAGTTTACACCTAAAAAGATCGCAAACGGCGTTTTGAACTCAATGGGAGTGGTCTCGAGTCCTAATTCGGCTGTTTGCAAAAAGTAGCTTTTCGGACAAAAATCCGACTAACGATGAAATATTTAAATAAAATATTTAAATATACAATTGATAAATATGCGGGTTGTTACAGACTCCCCTCCTTAAAGAAATTGCGTCCTCGCAATACTTAAGAAGAAAATAAGAAGTAACAACCATAGAAGCATATCAACACAAAAGAAAATTTGAAATAGGAAGTTCACCATAAGGAGCATGAAAGAGTAAGCCTGAACAGGTTCGCACGGTGAATTCTCTGGATTCCCAAGAGCAATCCTTAGGATCTGAGAACTATTGAACTTTCACAAGAAGAACATCTTTATTCCAAAGGCGCTCAACCTCCGAAGCAATGATGCGAATAGAATGTTGCTCATAAGTCAAACCTGGTGAAACTTCAATTTCCTCAATATCACCGTGCTCAAGAATAAAAATAGGAAACCCAAAAGCATGTCCATAGTTAAAAGACGTAGAAAACGTCAAGAATAGCATAAAATTAAGCCAATGCAAGGCGTAGTACAAAAACGGTGCGCCCGAGAAATGAGGAACTCGAATAATTTGGAACAACGGCGTAGTACAATAACGGTACGCCAGATGATCCAAAGCTCGAATAATTTCGGAACACCGACGCAGTACAAAAACAGTACGTCCAATGATCCGAAGTTCAAATAATTCGGAACACCGGCTAGTACAAAAACGGTATGTCCAATGAACCGAACACCATAAAAGAACATCAGACGCAAGTCTAAAAAAATGAGATAAAGCTCAATAAAACGAAGTATATCAAAACGTCCGATGAACTTGATAAAAAGATAATTCCTTTCAGAAAACATCAAAGAATCAACCACTTGTTGCTTACGACAAAGAGCATTGGCAACACGATTTCCCTTCCGGGAATAAAAAGAATATCAAGATCATAAGATGCCAGGAACTCGAGTTGACATGAAGTTACTTATGAGAAAATAAATATTCCAAAGATTTATGATCGAGGTGGAGAACAAATTTCTCCCCCAAAAATGATGATGCCAAACTCTAAAAGCGAAAACAATAGCCGCGAGCACTAGATCATGAGTGGCATACCTAGTCTCAATCGGCTTTTAATGATTTAGAAGCACAAGTGATAGCACGCTATCTTTTGCAAGAGAACGGCATCCAAACCAATACGGTTAGCATTGGTACAAAAGATAAAGTCTTGGTTCCCCTTCAGGAATCACAAGAATAAGAGTATCAAAAAGAAGAGTTCTTTTAAATAATCTTCTTTCCCGAAAAGATAAAACTTTCAAAATTACAATTAATTTATGTAATCATCTTTTTAGAAAATTTTACTTATTTAAAGTGAATTTTACTGTGTTTGATTGTCTCATCAAAGCATTTAGGAAATTCCTATCGATAACGTTGATCAAGCGCATCGACCAAAATCCTTAAAGCACTCAATGGGTAATACAATCACAAAATCATCTTCTAGATAATAAACATGTTTCTAAAAACTTTTGAAAATTCTCTTTGTTCGTTCTAAAAACAGAAAATCCTATTTATACTTAAAAATAAATCTTATGAAAAAGATTTGGAAAAATTTTAAATTGCTAAGTTCATCCAAAAATCAATAAACACAAGAATGGTCTCACCGGAATATTCATAGAATACTCGATTAATAAAATGGATGAAATAAGCTGGACAAACTGAATGACAAAATAAGTCATTCATAAGAATCATAACGAGTGCGGAATGCGGTAGGTGGAATTCTAATTCCTGCAACTCGTAGCTAAATGAAAATCGGTGGCAAGGTCGAACTAGAAAGACCTTAACACCACACAAAAGATTTCTTAGGTGATAATCCTAAGACAAACTCAAAAATACCGAAAAAGTTTCACAAATTATTTAGATAAGAGAAATAACACTTTTCTCATCTTGAGGGCTTAAAGAATAAAATGATGTCTTCAAAAATTTGAAATCGGTATCACAAGAAAAAATAGAAATCTGCTTAACAGATAGAAAATGTCGAAGATGAATAGTCCGCATGGAAAAATAGGATATGGGCTTCACAACGATTAAGCCAATCCTTACAAAAATCAATTCCGAAGCCTAAGTAAAAATCGGCTCGGAAAGAAAAATCACATAAAATAATTTCGACATCAATAGAAAGCAAATTGAGTGTTGCGGATCCACTAATCCGGATTCGCAATCCTCGAAGAAGTCATCAAGCCCATAAATGTTTAAAGAAAAAGAATCACAGGTTCTCTTGAAATAAAATAACAAGATGATTATATCAACAAGAACTTGAAAAGGATAATCACAAAACAAATGAAATCAAGGACTGAACGAGAAATACCTTGACCAAGAGAAGAGTTGCCAGGGGCTTGCAGCTTTCCTTCTCTCTTGCTTGGAAGCTTAGGACACGAAGACAAAAGATGACCCGAACCTTTGCAATAACGACAAAAGAGGGGTTTCGGGCACTCCCTTGCATAGTGGTCAGTGGAACCACAATTGTAGCATCGTCCACGACTAAAGGTAGGAGTCTTTGCTACCGGAGTTTGTTGCTTCACTTTCTTATTAGAATCGGGGCCTTTGAATTTGATAGGCCTCTTCAAGTTATTGTCGAAGTTCTGTTGGGCACGCACAACTTCAACATCACCTTCATTATCGACCTCTTCAAGACGAAGAGCGATATCAATAAGCTGATCAAATGAAACCTCAAGTTTCAGAAGTAATGGCTTCTTAAGATTCTTATTCAAGCCATAGACAAATCTCTTATTTTTCTTCAATGGGGTATTAATGTACTCAACCCCGTATTTGGAAAAAGATTCGAAAGATGCGACATAGTCTGTCATAGAAGATTCACCTTGAACAAGGTCAATAAAACACCGGGCCAAAGTTACTTTTTCAGCCTCCGGCACGAATTTCAATTCGAATCTCTCTCGGAATTGCCCCCAAGTGAGATCCGCCTCAACGATTTCAAAAATTAAAAGCTCATACCAATCTAACGCTATTTCCTGGAGCATGCTAGAAGCCACTTGGACTCGATGTAGATCAATAAGGTTCATGCGAGAAAAGATACGATCGCATGATTTGGGCCAATCTTGAATTTCTATAACACTCTCGGATCCCATGAATAGCCTTCCACCCAAATCGGCATAGTCTCTACACAAGCGTGCAAAACCGGATCTAGGATGAGTGGGCTCTGGATTGGGACCGGCTGCTTGAGCGTTCTTTACTAGATCAAGAAGCTGCTGGGCAGACATAAAAACTCCATCTTGGGGAGTAGCACTAGATTGACCGGCACTGGGATGGCCAGGTCTAACCATTTCTCTTCTTTAAGAAAGAAAGAAAGAAGAGGAAAAAGTTATTCCCAAAATAAATATCAAGCAATCTTGATAGATAAAACAAGGAATCATAAAGAAAATAGGATGAATCGGTACGAAGACCCGAATAAAATCCTAAAGCGACTCCTAAGAAAGACTTAGGACATGATCCTTGCTAGATTATTCTACACTGTTCCGAAGTTTGGCATTGATACCAAGCTGTGACGCCCCACCTTTATACCCACGCTAGCCAAGGACACTACGGTGTAATGCCGTCAACTAGCACGGAGAATAAGGCTGTTGAGGAGCGACCATCTGTGTAATTACTTTGCGCGAGCACCGATATGTCAGATAGTATAACATGAATTTTAGGAAATCCGACAAACCGATACAAACACAAAGCTACTACACAGTGGCTATAATAATCTTTGGAAACAAATATAGAAATAAGCATAACACAAATCAGTCGCAGATAATTCATATCACAAAGGCGGATATAGATATGAATATATATAACACATAAAAGTGTTCATCAGAGTAGTGGTCAAATAAGATCCACAACATCACAAAAGAATAGATACAAGTGCTAGACAAAAGAATATGTATACATCAAGGAGTCTATTTCTCAAATGCATACAACAAAAACTACTAAACTAAAGTAGTTAGCCAAAAGTCAGAATATGGTTCCAGATAGGAAGCCATGAGGAAGCACCTGTAATATCTCAGTCTGACCCGAGTATTATTTAAGAAGAAAATAATAAACGGATCAGTCTAGCTATAAATATCAGATGAAATGATATAGAATAAGAAATATGACTAAACGTATAATAATCACAATGCCAAGCTGTGATAAATAAATAAATGAAAAACCAATAAGAGATTAATCAATATCGCAAAGATCTTCTCAAAGATAAAAAGGAATGTCATACTCCTAATTTCATTCACCAAGCCACAATAAATGACATATATATCAATGCCAATCGTAAAAGTTGGTGAAACATAAATTCCAGAATTCAACACACGAAATCCAGAAATCACAAGAAAAGGATGGCCAAGACATTGATGTAGTGCAAACGGTACATCCAATGAATCAAAAGCAAAGACATTGATGTAGTGCAAACGGTACATCCAATGTATCAAAAGCAAAGACATTGATGTAGTGCAAACGGTACATCCAATGTATCAAAAGCAAAGACATTGATGTAGTACAAACGGTACATCCAATGTATCAAAAGCAAAGACATTGATGTAGTGCAAACGGTATATCCAATGTATCAAAAGCAAAGACATTGATGTAGTGCAAACGGTACATCTAATGTATCAAAAGCAAAGACATTGATGTAGTGCAAACGGTACATCCAATGTATCAAAAGCAAAGACATTGATGTAGTGCAAACGGTACATCCAATGTATCAAATAATTCGGAGCATCGACGTCGTACAACGTGACATCCGATGAACCAAATCAAAAAGACATCGCACAATGCTAGTCTAAAACATAAAAATGATCGCCATTCTCATGGAGAAGTGTCAATTACAGTAAGCTAGTAAATATATGAGCTTAGCTTCATGTCCCATAACCACTAGCTTAACTTAAATATTTACGAACAAATTGTAGATCTCCACTAGAAAATTGTCACAAGAGGTTCAATCGAAAGAATCCAAGAATTAACCGACGAAGTAAACGCAAGTGTTTCATACCACTCGTTTTACTAAGTCGTTTAATTAGATTTCTCATACGAGTGAGGTAAAGGCTTGTATATACTAATAGATTGGAAAACGGTTTAAGAAAACGAGCTTTGTAATAAAATAGTGTTGAAATCATTTGAAGAAAGAGTTTTAATATTTACTACTAGTATAGAAAACCTTTATATTTTTAAAGTGACAAATCACAAAGAAGATTGTAGGAACAATCAATCACTAAGATTCACATTCGAAGACGTGAATGAAAATCCAAAGAAATCGATACCGAATCCATCAAAATGGATATTCCAAAAAAATCCGAAGAAAAGAAGTCACCAAAGTTAATAACAAATGATAACAACAAATAGGGAAATAACACGAATCGATTAAAGTTGGAAATTCAAACAATTAGGCGAAGTAGGCAAAATTACAACAGGTCGGTCGGCCAGCTACAGAGCTCGGTCGACCGGACCCTGTTCTCAAAATTCCTCGGGAAGCAGGTTGGTCGGCCGAACCCTGTAGTTGGTCGACCGGACCATAAACAGAGAAGTGCTTATGCACTTGGAAGCAGGTCGGTCGGCCAGCAGCAGGGCTCGGTCGACCGGACCTGTTGCCAGTCTCTTCCCAACCCATCCAAATGAGGTCCAACCTTGACCAAATTGCATTTGCTCGAGCAACGGCGCTAAGGATTTATGCCTATCGACTACCCGGCCCTATGAGCTCTTCGTTGCATCACCAAAAACACATTTGAGCATCAAAGCTATGATTTTTAAAGAATTGAACCCAAAACACCAAAAATTGGAATATTCACCAAATCAATCCAAACCAAAAGCAAATGCACACGAATAAGTGTTAGGAATTCATACCTAACAATCGAAGATAAATATAGACTAAGATGTGAGATAAAAATCTCACCTTTGAACCCAAATTAATGAAGAAGAAGCTTGAAAGCAAAGGAAGATCAACCACACTTCAATCCTAACTCAAGAAGCTTGATTCTAAGCTTAAAAGAGAAACATTTCCCAAATTAGGTTTAGGAATTTTTTGAAATCAAAGAGAGAATAAGTTGAAGAAGATGAAGAGGATGCTTACCAATGGGTTCTCTTAGAATTTGGAGCTAGATCTTGGATTTGCAATGAAACTAGGGCTTGGAATTTCTAATTTCCACTCTCCTCCACCATTGTTGCTTAAAGCTTAAAGTGTTAGGAATATGAAATCAAGTAATGAAGAGGAGAGGGTTGGAACTGAGTTTAGTGGGGTTAATGGGCTCAGCCCAAACCAAAGCCCTAAGTGAAAAAGTAGCAAAATTCCACTAACTCCAACATATCAAAGTTTACACTTAAAAAGATCGCAACGGCGTTTTGAACTCAATAGGAGTGGTCTCGAGTCCTAATTCGGCTGTTTGCAAAAAATAGCTTTTCGGACAAAAATCCGACTAACGATGAAATATTTAAATATACAATTGATAAATATGCGGGTTGTTACACATTACATTCATTTATTCATTCCTTAATTTCTCTTATTCACAGTATTCATTCTCCTACTTATTTTATTTATAAATAGCTTCAACCATTACTTAAGTTTATAATCTTATACTTACAATACTTACTTTTATTACCTTAATTACAGTAACATTTCAATTATAACTTATGTTCACAACAATTACATCATCAAAATTCATTATTTATAAAGGAATTTCCATACTTATGATATTTGCCTCCATTGTATTTAATTAGTAATATTACAATTATACTTGAGTTTATAACACTACAACAACAGATTCTCTTTTATTAAAGCATTTCATTAATTACTTTCATTACCTCAAGTTTATTACTTGTATAATATCTATTACAATTTCTTATTAAACATTTTAACTTTTATTATTTTGGTAAGTTATATATATGTTTAAAGAATGCAATTTGAACTTATATAAGTTTTACCTCATTTCTTCTAATTTAATCTAATGTTCAATAATTACATCTTTTGTTTTATAAGTTACAATTCCAATTTTCTTGTTATTTCATTTATAACCTATCCTTTAATTTCTTAGCATTAATCTCTTATTTCCTTTAGAGGTTTCAATTATTAATTATTTAAGTTCAAATTCACTACAATAACTGAAACTATTAATTAATGGAAACTTAAGAATTTAAATACCGGGTTAATTTCAAATCATTTTAAAATAATAGATAAACGTATATACTTACACTTTATATATCAAATTATATTCAAAACAATTTAAAATTTTATATTTGGTTTATCAAACAAATCTGCAGTAAACTACTACAGTGGTCTTCCCCCTTCGAAACTCGAAAATGAATGTCGATGATGCGTGCACTCATCACCGAAATTATTTTCCAGCGATAGAGAGGGGAGTACAACTTATTTCTTTCTAGAATTTCTTTTTAAAACATTTCTTTCAAATTGTATAGAAATATTTATATCAGAAAATACTTCTAAATATAGTATTATATTCCGAAATCATTGAAAGAATTTTCAAAACCCCGGAACTTAAGTTCTAAAATTTCCAATTTTCATTTACTTTATTTTCAATCTTATTTCATCTATTATTTATACATTTCATTACCTAACAACCAATATATTGCAACCAAATATATATCTTATCTAAAAAAAATTATTTTATACATATACAGAAAATATAATAGGCAAAATTATTTCATTCACCTATATTAAAAACAATTATTATATCGGTCTGTCCTATTAAGTGTTTAGAAATCCCTATTGATGTCATAGCGTCCCATGCATCAACCAGAATTTATAAATACAAAACGGAACAGATTAACATAATATCAAAACTTTTTTATAACACTAACAAATACTCTCTCTCATATATATACACTCAGCGACTCATCATAGGGTATTACTACCCTATTTATACCGAGTCTGACCCTACAAAGTTAAGGTTTATCGCTAAACCAAAGCTCTGATACCACATTGTAACATCCCGCCTTTTTGCACGCTCTAAATCGACACACGTGCCAATTCAAACTATACGGAAGGGCGGATTGTTATGGGGTAAGTAAGAAAAACGAGAAAGAAATAAAACAAAACAGAATCTGTAACATCCCGCCTTTTCGCACGATTTAAACAGACACACATGCCGATTCAATCCATACGGAAGGGTGGATTGTTATGGGGTAAATAAGAAAAATAAGAAAGAAATGAAAGAAAACAGAATCTCGCAGCGGAAGGATAAAATATAATAATAAAATATACAGTTTATAAATCTGTTTACAAAACATTCATATAATACATATCAGAGTTACACATACCAACAACAATGCAGCGGAAAAGTGTGTAGTGCACTAGTATAAATAGTAATAATATACATCTTCGTCTTCGTCCTCTAGAGCTAAATCTTCAAATCCTGAAACGCTCGGACTGACCCGAGCGAATTGAAAAGACAAAACACTCGAGTCAGAACTAAAAGATCTTATGTAAGTTAAATTAACAGAAATAAATATGAGTGTAGTAACTCAAGAGATGCTCGAGATTTGCATCTCCTAAGGATCCGTTAAACTATTTACTATATAGTATATTGCGCTATTATAATAGTGTCTATTTGTAAAATAAACTTACTTTTTAATAGCGTTAAGGGGTTACCCATATAGCCCTTAACACAAATAATGCCAATAGTCTATACAGTACCGTAATACCTCCTGATCGGGAGGCTACCAGAGGATACTCCATAGGTACGACACAAATAGAAACTCGTAGTAAAGGCGCGGTAGGGTAGGTGACACGGCACAACTAGGCAATGCCAGGGTAGATATACCAATTACGCTTCCGGGCCGATGGAAACGCGCAGCGCGCAGCTACCGCCCACCTCGAACAAACTCCCCACATCAAAGAAATCAAAAATGAAGGTGGCCACCGAATCAATCCAAAATCAGAGTATAGTATCGAAGGGAAGTGTCCGATCAGAGGTGCTACCTCATTAACCCGTCAATCGCTCCTGTTTTAGCCACCTTATGCCAACTCACGGGAGTTGGGTCCACGTATTTACCTTACAGGAAACGTCGCCACCAACCTACTTCATTCTGGAATCTCCACCGCGTACACAGTTAGTCAAAGTGGTTTTCGGTATCGACAGAGAGTATGTCCATATCTCCCGGTCTCTTTGCCAACCAATCGTTATTATAACACCGCGGTTATTTAAAAAAAAAGATTTATACTTTTAAAACCATAATAAAATATCCATTTAAAACCCATATAAACCCGATATCATTTATTCTTAAAACCCCAAATCAATACGATATCATTTATTTTCAAATATATATTCTTCCAAAATAATAGGGTTTCCAAAGTAAAATATTTAGAAATCAAAACTCTTGAATATAATATTTCCAAATTATACTACCTTGAAAACATAGCTTTGAAACAAAATTTCCATCTCTTTAAATGGTTAAATATTAAATTACTTTTATAAACAAAATAGCTTCTTTAGATTTCACAAATCAATTTCAAATATCGATTTAAACTTCCAAATACCATTTCAATTCTTATGTTTCAAGGCTTTAAATATTTCACCATTTCAAACAGACTCATTTGACAATTCCATATATATATCAAATTCAGTTACTTATTATTTAGACTTGAAATGTTTGCTTAATGAATTCAATATAATTTAAGAAAACCTTTAACTTCATATAACCGGATCATCTTTCAATTTATTATATATTCATTTAATCAACCTGATATTCATTAAAATCGCTTTACACAAAAATCAAGTTATAAAAATCATATCCTTTAAAAATTCTAATTTTTATTAAATTTCAATTTAACTTAATATTCATCTTCCAAATCTATTCTCATTTAAGTCATAAAACTCCAGAAATTAAATTTTAAATAAATGTTTAATCTTATTTGATCTTAAAATCAAACTTTATTTAAACTTCAAATCAAATTTATACAAAGCTTAAAAACCGGAAATTACTATATATATATAATAGCCTTTATCAATAACCAAATCAATATCTCATAAACCATATATATATAACTTTACAAAACCATAGAAAAACATTTCAAAAATAATTTTATATATTTACCGCGGTGCCTGTATAAAATTTTCTATCCTATGGTCAAGTGATACGGATGTTTATCATTTCAATCCGCAATTTAAAATGAAAAAAAAAATGCAGTTATATATCATTTCAAACCGCAATCCCGAATGAATGAAATGCATAGCAACTTGCAATTAATAAAATTAATCATCCATTCATCCATCAAATCATACATCCATTTATCACAGTCATGATCCAATTTCAAACAATCATCCATACATAACAGGTGATAAATAATGGTATCAATTATCAGTTTATACTCAAAATAAATTTAATAACTGTTAATTGGCAGTTTATATGCAAAAATAAACGTAAATTTAACTGGCAGTTAATATGAAATAAAAATTTAACATAACTATGACTGGCAGTTAATATGCAATTAAATAAATTCTAACTGTCAAATTTATATGCAATAAAAAAATAAATTTACAGTTATATTAAAAAATGCGTTTAATCAGAAATAGTGAATAAAACATGCCAAACAGTCATAAAAAAATTTCTACCTATACCTAAAATTAATTTAACAAACACAAGAAATTTTAGAAATTGTGAGTGGGTTAAAACACTCACCTTTTGAATTTAAATCGAATTAAAAATCCGATTTAAATCCAAAAATTCGACGATCTCCAAATCTGTCCAAACCAGTGTCAAAAGATCTGGAATTTTATTACGATCCTAACAAAAAAAATCTTGCATGAAACGGAGTTCGTAGGAGAAAGTTATACGCATTAATGGTGATTGAAATTTCAAAAAAAAAAAGAATAGAAATAAAAGAACACCTTCAAGCGCCACGTCATCCCCCTTTCTTTGTAACGACCCAGAATTTTTATTAATTAAAATATGAATATTTAATTAATTTTAAATATTAATAAGTGAATTTATAAGTCAAATAAATTTTTATTTGAATTATTGGATTTAATTGAATAATTAAATCGATAATTTAATATGTTAAATTATGGAAATAATAGAAAATTGGGTTAAATATGATTAAAAATGATTTGTAAAATTTTATTTTATCATATGGGAGTTAGAACGATATTTTAGAACTTTTAAAATCGAATTAAAAGTTAATTTGTGAAAATTGAATATTTTAATATTTAAATCGACTAGTGAAAATAGTCAATTTTTGAACAGTCTCAGAATTGAACGAAACTAGTTCCATTGGATCCGTAATAGTTAGTTATTACCGGATTTCAATTTTCGTGTCAATCGGAGTTACCGTTTGATCGTGCCAGCTCGAAACGCATCGATTTATTTTTAATTTTAATTTGGCGAGTTAAAATAGCCATTTTTCAAAAAGTCTCGGATTTCGACGAAACTAGTTTCATCGGATCCGTAATGTGATATTATTGTAAGGTTTCAAATTTCAAGTCCATTGGATTTACCGTTTGTCCTGTACAAATTAAAACGCCTAGAAAATCGCTTAAATCGGTTTAATTCAAATTTAGCGTTTATAGCCATAACTTGCACAGATGTCCGAATTAGCTTCCGAAACCTGTTCCATTGTGTCCGAAATGCGGGATAAACCTTAGGAACATCAGTTTCGGCGCGTAAATCGGAGTTCGGAATTTCCGGGATGAATAGTGTTTCGTCGGTTCCTTATAAATAGCCCTTCACTCTAAAAAAAATAAAAAAAAAATATACAAAACCCTAATCTAAAACCCTAGCCGCCTCCATTGTCATGCACGGCCAGAAATTGATCTCATTTTTCCCTCGATTTCTCAAAATCCGTCAACTTTTAGACAAAACCCTCAACTACAAAGAGGTAGAGCACATCGAGAGCTACGAGATCAACGGCTATGATCGCGTTTGGAGCAATGGAACGACGGGAAATTGGGTTTGAAGGGGGCCGGCTGCGCACGCCACACGAAGAGGAGGAGGGGGCCGAGCTCTACATGGTTATGGCCGAACCTAGAGCAAGCACAGGGCTTTCAAATGAAGTATTCTGATCGAGGTGTAGTTGATCGTGGAGGGAGTGGTATTAAACCCTAGTCTTGGGCTTTGGGTTCTTTTGTTCGGCATTAGGTTGTAGGTTGCGTGCGTGATGAAGGAGATGAATTGTGCGGTCTTGATCGTGTGGTGGCAGATCCAATGGCTTGTGTTAGCTGTAGGTTATAAATTTTATAATTAATGTTGTAATTTTAGTTATTAAAATCGTGTAAACTTGTAAAATCAATAACTTTTTCATACGAGGTCGAAAACGCGCGAAACCAGTTGCGTTGGAATCGTATGGACAAGTACTACGCGATGGAGTTGGTTTGGAGTCGTTTGGAGTTAGTGAGAATTTTGGGTAAAATTAAATGTCCGTTTAATTTTATTCGAAATAAATCGCTAAAATGGAAATAAAATCAAGGTGAGAATTTCTCACTCAATCGAATCAGTTCGATTTTATTTTAAATAGTTAGATTTAAAATATTTGAATGCATGTTTGAATGTTGATGAATATCTATTGATTGTTAAAATAAACATTATACGCCGTTAGTAAGCGGATGTTATTTATTGAAAACATATACCGCGAATATTTCATAAACAGTGAAATTGGTATTATATATAATAGCAATATATATATATTGGCATATGTATATATTGGAGTTATTGATTTCCCGCATTTTTTGTTTAGCGGATGAGACCCTATTGCGCCGTTATTAAGCGGATAATATTTAATAAGAACATATACCGCGATAATTTCGTACTAGAGCGAAATTGGTATTGTGCTAATGTTTGTGATGCAGGAAACAGGTTGGAGGGATCCAACTGGATGCCTCAACAGTATTTATTTGATTTCAGATATTTTGATATTTGATGGATTATCATATCGATATATGATATCGTTGTAGTCGTGATTGACTATTGGTGTGTAGCATCATTGGACCAAATTTGGAATTTTAAAATGATTTTAAAGTGATTTTAGAAAGTATACGTTTTATAAAATAATTTTGGAATTGATCCATTTTAAATAAATAAACGTTATAATTTTTAATGTTATAAAAATTATGATTTTTGTGAAATACAGTTAAAAACTGATTTTTGATAATATGATGCTATTGATTTTATAAAATAGTTTAATCGAGATATTTTAGAATTATTGTGAAAAGTTTAAATATAGGATTTATAAAATTTGATTATTTTATAAATCAAGAGAAAGGATGAAATTATAAAGGAAATTAAAGACGTTTTAAAGAATAATATAAATTGATTTATATTAAAGGATTTATAAATTGATATTTATAAATTAAAACATTTGAATTATAAAACGAGTTTTTATAAGTGTTTGAATGAAGTGAAAATGAATTTCATTAAAGAATGAAATTTATAGAATTCAAATGGGGAAGTTATAAGAATGAAATTTATAGAATTATAAACGGTGAAGTTATAAATGAAATTTATAAATAGTAAGATTTATAAATTTTGTGAAGTTATTAAAGAATATATTTGGATGAATAATTGAATCTTAAAAGTTATAAGATTTATAACTATGAAGTTTAAAAGAATGATTTTGTAAAATAATCGTTTTATAAGCATTTGACTTATAATATGAACTTTTAGTTCATAATTGAGTTATAAACTGGAATAGGTTAATAAAAGAATTTATAAAAAGGAAGTTGTTATAAATAAATAGAAATGGAATTTATAAACGTTGTTTTATAAATTCGCAAATGACTTATTTTGATAAGTAAATTGTTGAAACCTATTAATGGAGTTATATTCACGTTTTTGAATAGTGAATAATTCTTTTAAATAAAATGTATAAAAGGATGAAATGTGTTAACGTAGTATATTCACGTTTTTGAATAGTGAATAAGATGTTAAAGAAATTGTTTTGAATGTGATATTGAAATAGAATTAAAACGATCTAACGAAGTTTTAATTGTGTTGAGATTCGAAACCATAGATTTCAACATTGATTGTTGAAATAGACGTTTTCGAGAAATAAAAGGAAATGGTGGACTATAACACTGTTGTTATAGTAAATGATTTCCGAAAGGAAATGTTTTGCATAGTATTGGGATTTATATATCTATCTTAAAAATTCGAATCCCTATACTAGTGATTTTGGGTTGTCGTAACGATGTTTTACGTAACATTCGTTTTGGCCCAAATAAATATGTTTAAGAGAATGATTTCCTTAAAGAATGAAATATATACTTAATCTCGATTTAAGTATATTGAATATTTTCCAAGTGTTGAAAATAAATAAAATTTGTGAATTACTTATGAATAAATAAGTATGGAAATGTTTTCCAATATAAAGTGAATATTTTGAGAATTTATCTTTTTGAAGATAAATTGAAAAGAAATATTGAAATGAATAATTGAAATCGAATATTCATAGATATTTTGGATTATAAATTCACTAAAGAATTTATAAAAGAAAGTGGAATTGGTTTAGAAAAATAAATATTGATTTATTTTTGAAGTATGAAATAATATATCTTGTAAAGATATTTTTGGAAATAAATAATTTGGAAAATTATTTGGAATCTGGTGATGTGTGCATATCCAGTGATAGTTCAATAACCGACTATCAATATTTCCCTTTGAATGGGTAATTGATAATATTTGTTTGAATGTGAATGCTACACTTATTTTTGAATAAGCGCTCACTATTCGGGTTAACCGAGAAAGGACCATGGGGTCGTATAACCCATTCCGAATATGTGATACGTCGTTGTGAATTGCATTTGAAGATCGGTGTTGAAGACCCGGTATTTGCGAGAGCGATAGGATGACCTGTCGATTGACTCTGCATCGAGTTGCTCCGGTATAGAGTTCTCCATATGTGATGGTGAATCCGATCAGGATTGTGAATATCCGGATTGCAAGGACTTCTTTGTAAGTGCCTTCGGTTTTGTTCGAGCCCGGAACAGACTTGTATGGATTGTATGTCTGACATTACAAGTTGAGATATAAAGCCGATTTCTTTCAAATATATTTCTGTTGGTGGCGAAGAATTTATTCTTTTAGCTTAACACCCTTCTCTGAGACGTACGAGCTCAGAGGTTATATAGTTGAAGTTATCAGCGATATATTCCCAATTTGGTAATGTGACATGCTGAGTGTTGCTGTAAATGATCATTGTGTTGATTATTGTGATAGGATCATTTATTTGATCGTCTATCTTAGTGATCATTGTGTTGATCATTTGTTGACCCAAAGCATGGCTTTTGTATAAAGTATGTTTTTGTGGACGTGACTTCGTCGAGCCTCACACCCCGGAAATGGTCAAAACAGGAAAGATGCGGCAAGGTTATGAGGGGTAGCTCCCTTTAGGGTATGTACATTACCTTCTGGATAGAGGTGGTATCATGGTATGGAGCCCAGATATTTAACCTATGTGGTTACTACGAATTTATTACTTTGTGGTTGTTGGTTATCGGGATCCCGTGAGAAAGGTCGTTTACGATCGGGGAATGGCGTGCTCGTGTCAGTAGTTACCCAGTTAGGGGTAACCCGGCCTTGTGTTGGCAGAGTTCCGGTTTGGTTCTCGGGGATGTCTTTCCAGAGGCATTCTCATGTGGCAATGGGAAGTTCCTTGGCCTGACCATTTGTTGGAAATCCAATTCCCAATACGAAACTTGTACGGTATTAGTTGTAGGACCTGCCATTCACTTATGGTGGTCACCACTGTTTGGATGGTAGCTATAGTAGGCATACGATAATGGTCGTATGTTGGCTAAGATTTATATTCTACTTTCGAAATGAATTTTTCCTACACTATACACTAATAATAATATCAAATGTCTTTTTAAATGCGTATCAAGCATCTTTGGCTATCATAAGGAGAAATCTCCTCCGATTCTGCGTTTGCATGTGTGTGTGTGCGGGAGGCCTTATGGTAGTCTCATTTTTAAAAGCATTGCGAATTGAATTTAAAAATATTCCTCTATTTTGATTTTAAAGATAAATAAACTGTTTTGAGTTCTCACACCAGTCACATGACTGACTTGGAGTTTATTGTTTTCCTTCCTAAACTCTGGGTGCCCACCAATTTCCACACGGGCAGTCAAGAGTTAAGGTTTATCAGGATATTCTGGATATTCTGGAGTTGCTGGAGGCAAGCTGGATGGCATGGCGTATTACTAGTTTATATAGTATTTCTTTTTTCCGCTGCACTGTTTGTTGTTGTTGTTATACACTCTGATGATATGATGTAATGAAATGTGATGTAATGTAATAACTGATATAGTTCTTTGTTTAAAGATTATTCATTTATTATTATATGTTGTTCCGCTGCGAATTGTGAGATTCTGATATTGTTCTGTTGTTTTCTGTTCCGTTCTATGTTCTCTATTCTCTTTTTCTTCTATTTTAAATTTTGTTCTATTCTCTATTTTCTTTCTCTTCTGTCCTATTTTCTCTTTTCTTCTATTTTTAAAATTTTCTATCTTCTTTTCCCTATCTAAATTTTCTATCTTCTTCTTTCTTCTTTTCTTAAATATTTCTTAAACCCCTAAGGGTTCGTATTTTCGTTCATCTTGAATAAATCCATCGAGATTAGTGTCTATTCAAGGAGTACGGATTTACGGGTCATTACAGTTGGTATCGGAGCTTATGGTTAAGCGACAACCATGGTTCTGTTGGGTATTATTCATTAGAGATAGAGTCAGCAGTACTCTAGAATGAGTTTGAGTGTAATAATAGCTATGAGAGCGTATTTGTTAGTGAATATAAAATTGTTTTATATTGTGATGATTGGTTTGTTGAGTGGCATATGAACCTTCGTCAGCGTGGTCTCGACAACTATGCCGAAGGGGTTTCTAAACACTTAAATAGAACAATTCGGCACAGTATTGTTTTAAAATTGGGTAAATGAAATAATTTTACCTTGATTATATTTTTATATATAAAGGAATAATTTTTCAGAATTATTAAAGTGTATATAAGTTGATTGTTAGGTTGTTTGAATAATCTAAATAAAGAATAATTGTATAAGTATAATGAATTATAAGAATTGAATTATAATTAAACTGATTTACAATTATGAAATAAACTTATATATATGAGAAGAGAAACTATATGGATATATTTATGAATATGGGTTATAAATAAAAATGAATATAAACTTGAGTTATATAAGTGAAATTCAACTTTTGTAATAGAATTGAATGAATGGATTGACTATTAATCAATTAAATGTGAATTAAGTTGATATGAAATAATGAATATAAGTGTTAATTCATTAAAATCTAATGTTATTGGAAGTTGAATAATAGAATGAAAATCAATTTAATTTAAACCAATTGATAAGCAAAGGAATTTGGTTGTATTTGATATACATTGGTTGTTATATGATTGTTAGTTGATTGATTGTAAATAATTCATTGAGTGTTAATGAAATTGGAAGCTAAAGTAATTGAAATTCAATTAGAAGTTAAGTGAATCTTAAATGAATTGAATTTGTTTTGGAAGTGAACCAACTTGAATATGAATTAGTGAATATAAACTAATTGAAAGTGAATGTTAGTAAGAACATCCACTGCAATAAATCAAATGTGATTTAAATTGAAAACCAATTCATTTAATATTAATGAGAATATGAATGAATATTTATTGGTTATGGATGTTAGTTGGATGATAGTTGGTTGATGTTTGCATTTGTTGTTTGTTTACATTTGCTATGTTGACATATATAGTTATTATGTTGCTATATGATGTATATTGAGATTATTTTCATATATGCATATTCTCATGTTGTTTGTTGAGTGATTAGTAGGTGCGGATCGCGTTTGCTTCGCATTTGGAGCTCGCTTTCGCGCTATATTAGCCGTATATGCTTGCTAATAAAATATAAGGTACATATCTCGGATTACATACCGTACTTTTACACTTTTTTCCCTGTGGGATGCCTCATTACTTGATGAGATGTATATTTGTGATATATATACTGTCATTTTTTTTTCGGATCGAGCCGCGCAAAGGAGACTATGGCGAATTTTTCCGAAAATTTAAGGCGTTAGAAAAAATTTGAGAAAATTGGAAAATTTTTGAAAACTTTAACTTTGATTTTGAATTGAAAGTTAAACAATAGTAGTTGTTTTTGAAAAGATAACTAAGTATGATTTGGAAAACTTAGTAAAGATTTGTAAGAAGTTTAAATTGATTTTGGGAAAATTAATAAATTCTGTAACTTTTCTTACTTGATAATTTCGAGGACGAAATTCTTTTAAGGGGGGAAGATTGTAACGACCCAGAATTTTTGTTAATTAAAATATGAATATTTAATTAATTTTAAATATTAATAAGTGAATTTATAAGTCAAATAAATTTTTATTTGAATTATTGGATTTAATTGAATAATTAAATCGATAATTTAATATGTTAAATTATGGAAATAATAGAAAATTGGGTTAAATATGATTAAAAATGATTTGTAAAATTTTATTTTATCATATGGGAGTTAGAACGATATTTTTGAACTTTTAAAATCGAATTAAAAGTTAATTTGTGAAAATTGAATATTTTAATATTTAAATCGACTAGTGAAAATAGTCAATTTTTGAACAGTCTCAGAATTGAACGAAACCAGTTCCATTGGATCCATAATAGTTAGTTATTACCGGATTTCAATTTTCGTGTCAATCGGAGTTACCGTTTGATCGTGGCAGCTCGAAACGCATCGATTTATTTTTAATTTTAATTTGCGAGTTAAAATAGCCATTTTTCAAAAAGTATCGGATTTCGACGAAACCAGTTTCATCGGATCCGTAATGTGATATTATTGTAAGGTTTCAAATTTCAAGTCCATTGGATTTACCGTTTGTCCTGTACAAATTAAAACGCCTAGAAAATCGCTTAAATCGGTTTAATTCAAATTGAGCGTTTATAGCCATAACTTGCACAGATGTCCGAATTAGCTTCCGAAACCTGTTCCATTGTGTCCGAAATGCGGGATAAACCTTAGGAACGTCAGTTTCGGCGCGTAAATCGGAGTTCGGAATTTCCGGGATGAATAGTGTTTCGTCGGTTCCTTATAAATAGCCCTTCACTCTAAAAAAAATAAAAAAAAATATACAAAACCCTAATCTAAAACCCTAGCCGCCTCCATTGTCATGCACGGCCAGAAATTGATCTCATTTTTCCCTCGATTTCTCAAAATCCGTCAACTTTTAGACAAAACCCTCAACTACAAAGAGGTAGAGCACATCGAGAGCTACGAGATCAACGGCTATGATCGCGTTTGGAGCAATGGAACGACGGGAAATTGGGTTTGAAGGGGGCCGGCTGCGCACGCCACACGAAGAGGAGGAGGGGGCCGAGCTCTACATGGTTATGGCCGAACCTAGAGCAAGCACAGGGCTTTCAAATGAAGTATTCTGATCGAGGTGTAGTTGATCGTGGAGGGAGTGGTATTAAACCCAAGTCTTGGGCTTTGGGTTCTTTTGTTCGGCATTAGGCTGTAGGTTGCGTGCGTGATGAAGGAGATGAATTGTGCGGTCTTGATCGTGTGGTGGCAGATCCAATGGCTTGTGTTAGCTGTAGGTTATAAATTTTATAATTAATGTTGTAATTTTAGTTATTAAAATCGTGTAAACTTGTAAAATCAATAACTTTTTCATACGAGGTCGAAAACGCGCGAAACCAGTTGCGTCGGAATCGTATGGACGAGCACTACGCAATGGAGTTGGTTTGGAGTCGTTTGGAGTTAGTGAGAATTTTGGGTAAAATTAAACGTCCGTTTAATTTTATTCGAAATAAATCGCTAAAACGGAAATAAAATCAAGGTGAGAATTTCTCACTCAATCGAATCAGTTCGATTTTATTTTAAATAGTTAGATTTAAAATATTTGAATGCATGTTTGAATGTTGATGAATATCTATTGATTGTTAAAATAGACATTATACGCCGTTAGTAAGCGGATGTTATTTATTAAAAACATATACCGCGAATATTTCATAAACAGTGAAATTGGTAATATATATAATAGCAATATATATATTGGCATATGTATATATTGGAGTTATTGATTTCCCGCATTTTTTGTTTAGCGGATGAGACCCTATTGCGCCGTTATTAAGCGGATAATATTTAATAAGAACATATACCGCGATAATTTCGTACTGGAGCGAAATTAGTATTGTGCTAATGTTTGTGATGCAGGAAACATGCTGGAGGGATCCAACTGGATTCCTCAACGGTATTTATTTGATTTCAGATATTTTGATATTTGATGGATTATCATATCGATATATGATATCGTTGTAGTCGTGATTGACTATTTGGTGTGTAGCATCATTGGACCAAATTTGAAATTTTAAAATGATTTTAAAGTGATTTTAGAAAGTATACGTTTTATAAAATAATTTTGGAATTGATCCATTTTAAATAAATAAACGTTATAATTTTTAATGTTATAAAAATTATGATTTTTGTGAAATACAGTTAAAAACTGATTTTTGAGAATATGATGCTATTGATTTTATAAAATAGTTTAATCGAGATATTTTAGAATTATTGTGAAAAGTTTAAATATAGGATTTATAAAATTTGATTATTTTATAAATCAAGAGAAAGGATGAAATTATAAAGGAAATTAAAGACGTTTTAAAGAATAATATAAATTGATTTATATTAAAGGATTTATAAATTGATATTTATAAATTAAAACATTTGAATTATAAAACGAGTTTTTATAAGTGTTTGAATGAAGTGAAAATGAATTTCATTAAAGAATGAAATTTATAGAATTCAAATGGTGAAGTTATAAGAATGAAATTTATAGAATTATAAACGGTGAAGTTATAAATGAAATTTATAAATAGTAAGATTTATAAATTTTGTGAAGTTATTAAAGAATATATTTGGATGAATAATTGAATCTTAAAAGTTATAAGATTTATAACTATGAAGTTTAAAAGAATGATTTTGTAAAATAATCGTTTTATAAGCATTTGACTTATAATATGAACTTTTAGTTCATAATTGAGTTATAAACTGGAATAGGTTAATAAAAGAATTTATAAAAAGGAAGTTGTTATAAATAAATAGAAATGGAATTTATAAACGTTGTTTTATAAATTCGCAAATGACTTATTTTGATAAGTAAATTGTTGAAACCTATTAATGGAGTTATATTCACGTTTTTGAATAGTGAATAATTCTTTTAAATAAAATGTATAAAAGGATGAAATGTGTTAACGTAGTATATTCACGTTTTTGAATAGTGAATAAGATGTTAAAGAAATTGTTTTGAATGTGATATTGAAATAGAATTAAAACGATCTAACGAAGTTTTAATTGTGTTGAGATTCGAAACCATAGATTTCAACATTGATTGTTGAAATAGACGTTTTCGAGAAATAAAAGGAAATGGTGGACTATAACACTGTTGTTATAGTAAATGATTTCCGAAAGGAAATGTTTTGCATAGTATTGGGATTTATATATCTATCTTAAAAATTCGAATCCCTATACTAGTGATTTTGGGTTGTCGTAACGATGTTTTACGTAACATTCGTTTTGGCCCAAATAAATATGTTTAAGAGAATGATTTCCTTAAAGAATGAAATATATACTTAATCTCGATTTAAGTATATTGAATATTTTCCAAGTGTTGAAAATAAATAAAATTTGGGAATTACTTATGAATAAATAAGTATGGACATGTTTTCCAATATAAAGTGAATATTTTGAGAATTTATCTTTTTGAAGATAAATTGAAAAGAAATATTGAAATGAATAATTGAAATCGAATATTCATAGATATTTTGGATTATAAATTCACTAAAGAATTTATAAAAGAAAGTGGAATTGGTTTAGAAAAATAAATATTGATTTATTTTTGAAGTATGAAATAATATATCTTGTAAAGATATTTTTGGAAAATAAATAATTTGGAAAATTATTTGGAATCTGGTGATGTGTGCATATCCAGTGATAGTTCAATAACCGACTATCAATATTTCCCTTTGAATGGGTAATTGATATGATTTGTTTGAATGTGAATGCTACACTTATTTTTGAATAAGCGCTCACTATTCGGGTTAACCGGGAAAGGACCATGGGGTCGTATAACCCATTCCAAATATGTGATACGTCGTTGTGAATTGCATTTGAAGATCGGTGTTGAAGACCCGGTATTTGCGAGAGCGATAGGATGACCTGTCGATTGACTCTGCACCGAGTTGCTCCGGTATAGAGTTCTCCATATGTGATGGTGAATCCGATCAGGATTGTGAATATCCGGATTGCAAGGACTTCTTTGTAAGTGCCTTCGGTTTTGTTCGAGCCCGGAACAGACTTGTATGGATTGTATGTCTGACATTACAAGTTGAGATATAAAGCCGATTTCTTTCAAATATATTTCTATTGGTGGCGAAGAATTTATTCTTTTAGCTTAACACCCTTCTCTGAGACGTACGAGCTCAGAGGTTATATAGTTGAAGTTATCAGCGATATATTCCCAATTTGGTAATGTGACATGCTCAGTGTTGCTGTAAATGATCATTGTGTTGATTATTGTGATAGGATCATTTATTTGATCGTCTATCTTAGTGATCATTGTGTTGATCATTTGTTGACCCAAAGCATGGCTTTTGTATAAAGTATGTTTTTGTGGACGTGACTTCGTCGAGCCTCACACCCCGGAAATGGTCAAAACAGGAAAGATGCGGCAAGGTTATGAGGGGTAGCTCCCTTTAGGGTATGTACATTTCCTTCTGGATAGAGGTGGTATCATGGTATGGAGCCCAGATATTTAACCTATGTGGTTACTACGAATTTATTACTTTGTGGTTGTTGGTTATCGGGATCCCGTGAGAAAGGTCGTTTACGATCGGGGAATGGCGTGCTCGTGTCAGTAGTTACCCAGTTAGGGGTAACCCGGCCTTGTGTTGGCAGAGTTCCGGTTTGGTTCTCGGGGATGTCTTTCCAGAGGCATTCTCATGTGGCAATGGGAAGTTCCTTGGCCTGACCATTTGTTGGAAATCCAATTCCCAATACGAAACTTGTACGGTATTAGTTGTAGGACCTGCCATTCACTTATGGTGGTCACCACTGTTTGGATGGTAGCTATAGTAGGCATACGATAATGGTCGTATGTTGGCTAAGATTTATATTCTACTTTCGAAATGAATTTTTCCTACACTATACACTAATAATAATATCAAATGTCTTTTTAATGCGTATCAAGCATCTTTGACTATCATAAGGAGAAATCTCCTCCGATTCTGCGTTTGCATGTGTGTGTGTGCGGGAGGCCTTATGGTAGTCTCATTTTTAAAAGCATTGCGAATTGAATTTAAAAATATTCCTCTATTTTGATTTTAAAGATAAATAAACTGTTTTGAGTTCTCACACCAGTCACATGACTGACTTGGAGTTTATTGTTTTCCTTCCTAAACTCTGGGTGCCCACCAATTTCCACACGGGCAGTCAAGAGTTAAGGTTTATCATGATATTCTGGATATTCTGGAGTTGCTGGAGGCAAGCTGGATGGCATGGCGTATTACTAGTTTATATAGTATTTCTTTTTCCGCTGCACTGTTTGTTGTTGTTGTTATACACTCTGATGATATGATGTAATGAAATGTGATGTAATGTAATAACTGATATAGTTCTTTGTTTAAAGATTATTCATTTATTATTATATGTTGTTCCGCTGCGAATTGTGAGATTCTGATATTGTTCTGTTGTTTTCTGTTCCGTTCTATGTTCTCTATTCTCTTTTTCTTCTATTTTAAATTTTGTTCTATTCTCTATTTTCTTTCTCTTCTGTCCTATTTTCTCTTTTCTTCTATTTTTAAAATTTTCTATCTTCTTTTCCCTATCTAAATTTTCTATCTTCTTCTTTCTTCTTTTCTTAAATATTTCTTAAACCCCTAAGGGTTCGTATTTTCGTTCATCTTGAATAAATCCATCGAGATTAGTGTCTATTCAAGGAGTATGGATTTACGGGTCATTACATTCTTTCCCTCTCTCCCTCATGCGTTTTGCTTCCAGATTTTTCTGAGAAGTTTGAATTTTAGTCTTTGATTTGGTTTGGAATTTTTATTTGGATCTAAGCTTTGTTTGTCTACCATTAAGGAGGAGAAGGAGATGATGAAATTTTACGCCCAGACAAATGAGAATAGGCGGAGGCTAGGGTTTAGCGGGGTATTTATAGACGAAGTTGGAATAGACAGATGGATCCGAATTCAAATGAATTCACAATTTGTCAAATTTAAATTCCAATATTCCATTTATTTGATTTTTAGATCTTATTATGAATAAATGGTCAACTTACCATTCCTATCATTTCTGATTGCAATTAGCTTCAAATTTATTAACCAAACCTCCATATCAAATAAAGATTTATTGCAAAAATTTTAGTGTTTACCTTTAATTAAAGTAAATTCAATAAATTATAAAATCTTATTTCAAATGAAATTTTATACCATTCGTATTCAATTCTCTTTATTAAATCAATCATCATCTTATGTATGTAATTAACATTAGTATATATCAATTTACCCCAATTAAATAAAATTTTATTCCCAAATTGATTTACAGCCTAATATAACATTTGAATTTTATTCCCAATTCATAAATTACTACCTTAACTAAATTTTACGTTTCCCTTTTAATTTACATATTCACCTTACATTACTACATTAATTAACCTTAAAGTAACGTCTATTATTAATAACAATATTATAATTACTTACCATTTTATTTCATAAATCAATCCATTTCGTCTAAATTCTTATCTATGTAATATTTCAACATTTAATTTCATCAAATGTAATTGTTTTCCAATACGTTAATAACTTTATTTCCAAGTCTTATATTACAACAAACTATCCAATACGAAAGTCTTAACATTGTTACAAATACTACTTTAATTAACATTAACGCAATACTCAATTAAAAATTATTGTAACTGATTTCAAAATTGTAAATTAACAAGCTACCAAAATAGGAAACATACAATAATCGTACTCTAACCTTTAGTCACATTAATACGCTTTTATTTCTCAAAATCAAAGTTCCCATTTAACTAAATCTCCATAAATGAATTTGACGTTATCTTCAAAAAGTACTTTATATTAACATTAACGTAAAAATTTATTTATATCTATTGCAATTGATTTAGTACTATTTTCTCAATATTTAAAATGATTTAACAAATTTTAAATGTCAATTTATTCAAGATTAAATCAATATAAATATTCAATTCCATAAAATCCAAAACTGTTGATAAATTTCCAAAACTTTCCTTTTTTATTGAATCAACCTATATTTATTCCTTTCATTAATCTCAAATATAAGGGTTTACCCTTTGGATTAAAATTTATCACATAAATATCCTATTTCAACGTAATTCTTAATTTAACATAATAAATAAAATTTGATTTCATTTATCTCAATAAGTCCTACTATTATAAATTTACCAATTGACTCACTATTCAAATTCACCTTCTATAATTCAAAATTTTTCTATCACCTTGATTTACTTAACTTTATAATTCCTTAGACAAATCTCTATCTCAAATCTTAAATGTAAGTCATTCTACTAATTATAATACTTAATATTTTCTTAAAATAATCTTTCTATAATCCAATTTATTAAATAAGTTTCCAATTAGATCCAATTTCAACCTTACACCTAAGTTTAGGCAATAATTAACTTATAACGTATACTTCCCTAGTTATTTCTTTATATACTCCCCATATTAATTCCACAATTAACCATTATTATTAGAATAACGTTTATAATAAATACAATCCTATAATTTACTCAACACTTAATTATTTCCTTTTCCATTAGGGTAACATTCCTTTATCTGATTATTACTTATTACACATTCTAATTCCATTAACAAGGAAGCAGGTAAATTATGATATATGCTACAAATTTTCAATCTATTACTATTCATTATTATTAACCTAAATTCAGCATTACTTACCTCGCATTAACCTTATTACTTAAAATCCTTATCCAATTGAAATTAATACTCTAAATAAATACATTTACTTCTTTCGTTATTTTATTAGTTACAATTAAGGCACGCCTAATAATCTTTATAGGTAAATGAGTGAATTTACTAGTATCCTACTATTACAACCTTTAATATACTTGTATATGGTTATTTTACCCTTTTATAATCCCTTTATAAATATATGCACATCTACAAATTAAGATTCCAAATCCAATTTCTTATTCCATCTAGGTTCCATTTCTTCACTTTATGAATAACTAGCATTTCCTATTCATTTGTTACATCTACTTATATTCACTTTATGAATAGTTTTGATATTCCATTTATTACTAACTTTAATTATTCCAATTTATTATCTACATACAATTTGAATCTATTTTCAAATTTTCACCTTTCTAATAATTAACACCTTCCACTAATAAATAAAAAGGATTGTACTAAATAAAATTTTATTTTCATTAATGAATTCAATCCTTGCCTTTATTTACTTATTTCTAACCTTATATCCAATTGCAACAATTTTCACTATTACACTTAATTGCAATAAACATTCAATTTGTAAATTTCAATTAACCTAGATACATCTAATTTCAACATTCTCTTTCATATAAATAAATAAGATTTCTGTTTCTTTCTAAAAAAAATTAAAAATCCTATTAATATAATTCATTTTAAGCATCGAATTTACACGGGTCGTTACAAAATCTCACAGCAGAAGGATAAAATATAATAATCAAATATACAGTTCATGAAGCTGTTTACAAATATTTAATTTTACTTATACAATATATATTAGAGTTGCACGTACCAACGAAATAAAATCGATGCAGCGGAATACAGTGTGTAGAGGAACAATATAACATAGTAATAATAATGAAATCTTCGTCTTCGTCCTCCAGAAATAAAGTCTTCGATCCTGAAATGCTCGGACTGACCCGAGCGAATTGAAAAGACAAAACACTTGAGTCAGAACTAAATGATCTTATGTAAGTTAAATTAACAGAAATAAATATGAGTGCAGTAACTTAAGAGATGCTCGGGATTCTCATCTCCTAAGGATTCGTTAAACTATTTACTATGTAGTAATATTTCGCTATTATAATAGTGTCTATTAGTAAAATAAACTTACTTTAAAATAGCGTTAAGGAGAGACCCAATATTCCCCTTAACACAAAATATATTCCCATAGTCTATGCAGTACCGTAATCTCCCCCGTACTAGGCGTCGTCAGAGGGCACTCCATAGGTATGGTACAAAACCAAAATCGTATAAGGCGCGCTAGGGTAGGTGACACGGCACAACTAGGCAATGCCAGGGTAGATATACCAATTACGCTTCCAGGTCGGTGGTAACACGTAGCAGCTACTACCGCTCACCTCGAACAACACCGCCAAAATCAAAAATCAAAAGTGGCCATCGAAAAATCCAAAGTCAGAGTAGAATAGCGAAGGGATGTGTCCGATAAAAGGTGTTACCTTCTTAACCCGTCAATCGCTCCTGTTTTAGCCACCTTAAGCAAACTCACTGGAGTTGTGTCCACGTATCTACCTCAAAGGAAACGCTGCCACCGCCTTACTTCATTCTGGAATCTCCACTACGTACACGGTTGTTAAAGCGGTTTTCGAAGTTGGCAGAGAGTATGACAACTTCCGATTCTGGTCTCTTCAACAACCAATCGTTATTATAACACCGCGGTTATTTCAAATAATTTAAACTTTAAAACCACAATATAATATCCCTTTCAAAACCATATAAATAGATATCATTTATATATATTTTTAAATCCCGAATCAATATGATATCATTTCTATTCTAAATATATCCCTTTTCCCAAAATCATAATATTTTCAAACATATATATCTTAAACCCCATAGCTTTTGAAACCATAACTTTGAACTTAAATGGTTTGGATATTCAACAGTATACAAAATAAAAATGGTTTAAACATAAAAATTTCTTTATAAAGTAAATAATTTCCATGACTTTAGAAATTTATTCTCTTTAAATTAAGTCTAAATCCATAAATTTAAAATTCAGTTTCAGTACACCACTTCAGTTTCAATATATTTCAATCTTTGAGTATTAAACAATTAGAAACTAAGGTTGGAAATTTCTATTCAACCATTAAAAGTCCTATTATTTAGTTTGAAATATTTGCATAATAAAACCATAATCATTTAAATAAAACTCAAATTACCTATAACTAAATATTTCCTCCAATTTATTTATACTAGAAATATTCATTTAATTCATCTCGAATAAATATTCAGTTATAAATATCATACCTTTAACATTTCAAGTTAATAAATTCTACATCAACTTATGGAGTTTAATTCTTAAAAACTCAATTCCAAATAGATTTCCAATTTAACTTCCGATCTTAATTGATTTAAATCATTAAAACTCTATATGTACATATTCAATATCTTAACATGTACTTAACCATATAATATAAAATAATCAAACTCCATTATTCAACTTATTTATTTTATTTAAAAAATTTATACATACCTTAAATTCAAAAATTTAACTATGTATGTGTATATAAAATAATATTTATATAAATAAAAATTTGTTATTTATTTAACCGTATCCTATCCAAACCATAGAAATCATTTTCAAAATATTTATATATAGACTGACGGTGTCTGTATAAAATTTTCTATCCTATGGTCAAGTGATAAGGATATTTATCATTTCAATCCGCAATTTAAAAATAAAAATTACGGTTATCTATCAATTCAAACCACAATCCCGAATGAAATGAAAATGCATAATAACTTGCAGTTCATAACAATATAAAATACAACATCCATTCATCCAATATCAACCATCAACCATTTATCAAAATCATCATCCAAATTCAAACAGTACATTAATATGTAACAGGTAATAAATAACAGGTATTAACTAACAGTTTATATTCGATAATAAATTTAATAACTGTTTAACTAGGAGGTTATATGCAATATAGGAATAAAAAACAAATTTTACTGACAATTTATATGCAACGAATAATTAAATAAAATTTAATTAAATAAATGCGATTTAACTGAGATGATGAAAAAAAGTATGCCAAACAGTAATAAATAAATTTCTACTCATATCATAAATCAATTTAACAAACATAAGAAATTTTAGAAGTTGTGAGTGGGTTAAAACACTCACCTTTTGAATTTAAATTGAATTTAAATCCAATTTAAACCCAAAAATTGAATGGTCTCGGAATCTGTCTAAACCAGGGCCAAGCTGTCAGAAATTTAAATACCATCCTAACAAAAAAACCCGCACGTAAATCGGATATCGTATGCGGAAGTTATTCGTGTTTGAATGCTTGAAATTTGAAATCAAATAAATAAAAGAAAAACCCCACCTACCATCAATTTGAAGCCATGTCGTCACTCATCTCTCCCACTCGTATGAAAATCCCACTCGCGCGAATGCTACTGCAGCAACAGGAACGAACCCATGCCAACGTTGACCAAACGCTACCGCTCTCCTCGGCCACCTTCGTGCTTTGCTGATCCATCTCTTGGCTTCGCCGTTATCCCCTCCACGCCCATCAATGGGTCCGATCCCCCCATTTCGTCGCCGGCCGCCACCCCCTAGCTAGGGTTTCGAAGCCCTAAACCACAAAAATCGGCCACCTCCGACCGAGCTAGACCACATAACGACCATCGAACGACACCATACCTCAATCTCTGTAATACCCATGAACCAATTTCGTAAATAAACGATGAAATCAGAAAACCCCAAATCGACACTAGGGTTTCAAAATTTCCAGTCTTTGACTGAGTTTTGCCATTGATTCGAGCATTGTTTGTAGAAACAAACACCACACACAGATTCATAGAGATGAAATCTTCGATATATTATTTTTTCAAATTTTTCTAAGGATGTTGAATTTTTGACTTTGATTTTTGAATTGAAACTTAATTGGATCTGAAATTTTTTCTGCCATCGAGGAGGAGAGATGGTTGAATTGCGTATACACAAATGAGAATTAGGGAGGCTAGGGTTTATAGCAGGGTATTTATAGAGAAAGTTGGAATAGAATAAATGGATCGGGTTGAATACGCGCAAACGACAAAGTAGCCCAAAAAACCCGCTTCGACTCCGTAACGATATTGCGTAAACCCAAATATCAAAATAGGTGTTTTAAAATATTTTAAACGCAATGGAAAAGGTTTCACGTCCAAATACCATCGTATGAAGAAGTTATGCTAAAATCAATATTTTCAAATTGATTTCAGTTAAATTGATTTCAAGGCGTTTCAAGCCCATACGATCAACCGACAAGTCCGATCGATACGAAACTTGAAATCCTACAATAATTCACCGATACGGATCCGATGAAACTAGTTTCATCGAAATCTGAGTCAGTGGCCAAAATGGCTATTTTTCCATTAAATAAATAAATTAAAATTAATTAATTAAATCAACTTTTCAATTTCAATTCTAAATTTTGCCAAATTTCATCACTTATGATTTCTCAATCATTTACAATGATTAACCAAATTTAAATGTCAACTTAGAGGTGAATAATTTATAAATTTCAATATTATCCTCAATTTAATTAAATTATAAATTTAATTTCCAAAATTTCCATTTAATCAAATTAACCCATAATTATTCCATTCATTATTTTCAAATAGATGGATTTACCATTAGATTCAAAATTATTACATAAATTATTCTCATATTCCATCTAGATTTCAAATAACGTATTATTTAGCGATTTCAATTTCATTTAATTTCAATTTATCTTATTATCGGAAATTAAGTTCCAATATATTGATAAAACTTTATTTACATCCCCTATAATTCAACAAATTGTCCAATATGAATAACCTTAACATTATTTCCTTTAATTTAAATCATATATTCATTCATACACCATTAGAAAAATATTATTACCCATTACTACCTAAATTAACTAATATAACCCTTAATTAGATTAATTTTAATTGATTACCCATTTAATTATTAACCCAAATTAACGGGTAACTTATAATAAATTCATTGACCAATTAATTAGGTAATATTCAAATAATTGTTATCAAAACCTTTAATTACACATAGGAATTCATTATTCACAAACAAATGTTACAATTCTTGTATGGTATTGATTTTATTCAAATTATTACGTATTACTTCCTTAGTTAATAACTTTTGAGTTGATTCCCCGATTCCCAAATTTATATTAACGTAACATTTTGTGACGACCCAAACTCGATGTCCGATAAACGACATCAAATTCGTATCGTCGGAGCTTATAACAACAATTAGATGAATATAAAACAGCGGAACAGAAACAATATCATAAATATCATCACAGATACAACATCATCATAATAATATCCATACTACATCAGAGTACATAATACATTACCCACCACAACTCCAACAATGACATAATAATACAACATGATCCATATATCCAAAAGTCTGCAATAACGGAAGTGATAATGAGCTCTCAAAAACTAACACCTGAAATCTCCAAAAAGCTCCTAAGAATATCTCCAAGATAAGAGCTCCAAAATACTGCTACTCCCAAAATACGGAAACCTGCTACTAGGCTGCCGGTGTGAAAATAATGGGCACCCAGAGTTTAGGAAATAAACAATAAACTCCGGGTCAGTCATGGGACTGGTATGAGTAAACAAAAACAGTTGCATTTAAATAGAACAAGAAATATAAAAGAAATTTAGTTATGTTTTTTTTTAAAATGAAACTACCATAAGACTTCCCACCACACACACAATGCAAATGCAGACTTGGAGGAGATTTCTTCTTATGATAGTCATATATGCTTGATACGAGAAAAGAATTCTTTGGTATTATTACTAGTGCATAGTGTAGAAAGCATTTCGAAAGTAGAATATTAATCTTAGCCAGCATAGCCATTATATTATGCCTACTATAGCTACCACCTGAGGTGGCAGGTTATACAATTTAAAATCGTACAAGGCACGTATTGTTTCTTTGGATTTCCAACAATGGTCAGGCCAAGGAACTTCCCATTGCCACATGAGAACGCCTCTGGAAGGACGTCCCCGAGAACCTAACCGGATCTCTGCCAACACAAGGCCGGGTTACCCCTAACTGGGTAACTACTGACACGAGTATGCCACCTCCCGGTTGTAACCAACCTTTAACCGGGGCCCCAACATCAAATCACAAAACAAGATATATATAGGTTTGTGATGTCCACATAAGTAAGTATCTAGGCTCCATACCATGATACCACTTCTATCCAGAAGGAGATGTACATACCCTAAGAGGCGCTACCCCCAATAACCTTGCTGCATCTTTCCTGTTTTGACCATTCCGGGGTGTGAGGCTCGACGAAGTCTCATCCACAAAACTGCGCTTTGGTACAAAGCCATGTTTTGGGTCAACAAATGATCAAAGTAATGATCACAAAGATAAATGATCAAACAAATGATCATATCACAAATGATCAAACAATGATCATTACACAGCAACACTTAGCATGTCACATTACCAAATTGGGAATATATCGCTGATAACCTTCAACTACATAACCTTTGAGCTCGTACGTCTCAGAGAAGGGTGTTAAGCTAAGAGAATAAATTCTCCGCCACCAATAGAAATGTATTTGAAAGAAATCTGCTTTATATCTCAAAGTGTAGTGTCAGACACACAATCCATACAAGTCTCTTCCGGGTTCGAACAGAACCGAAGGCACTTCCAAAGAAGCCCTTGCAATCCGGATATTCACAATCCCGATCGGATTCCCCATCACATATGGAGAACTCTATACCGGAGCAACTCGGTGTAGAGTCATTCGATAGGTTATCCTATCGCTCTCGCAAATATCCGGTCTTCACCACCGGTCTTCAATTGCTATCCATAACGTCGTATCACATATTCGGAATGGGTTATATGACACCAAGGTCCTTTCCCGGCTAAACCGAATAGTGGGCGTTAATTTAAAAACAATGTGGATGTCATTCACAACAATTCACAGGCTCGATGTGGGTTTCGGATAACAAACTGAAATCCGATTCCCTGTCGCATAGAAGTTTAAATGTCGTTTTACGGCAACAGGGTTTTCACATCAATACAGAGCAAAACACAACATAGCGAAGTACATAGCAATCCACATAACACAGCATCACAATCAGAATAGACAGTGTCAATCTTATGCATAGTCATAGTTAAACTATTTTTAAATGTGGTTAATGAATCGTGTGGTTTAAATTAATTAACCACTTCTTTAATCAAATAAATCTTAAATTGATTATTAATTAACAACCTTAATTTTTTGATTAATAAAACTTACTTAATCCTTTATTTATCACTAATTACTTAAGTGAATTTCCTAATCAGTTATTTACCAAATCAAAGTAAATGTGATTTAATAATTTGTCCACATAATTATTTTTATTGATTATTTTAAAACAAAGGGTTTATTATTTTTAATGACAAATTAGTTAATCTTAATCAGCTTGATATGTTGATTATTCCTTAATTTATTATTTTAATTAATCGCCAATTTAAAATTTATTAACTTAATTTATCTGATTAACAAAATCTTAATTATAAATTTATTTAAGTACTTAATTGATTATTAAATCAAAAATTATTATTATTATTATTATTATTTATAAATTCCTTTTCAGTGCTATAAATTGTTTACCTAAGTTTTCATTTTAAAACCTGCTTTATACTTTAAAATTTTATTTATTGTTGCATTGAAATCTTAATGTAAATAAATTTTAAAATTCTTATTTTAAATTAAATCATTAAATAAAAAGGGTTAATTAAAATTTTATTTCAAATTTTTCTTGCTTAATTAAAGAATTAACAAATTTTAAAACATTTGTTAAAAGAGAATTTAACTTTGCAAACTCAACTTACTTAACATTTCAACTTGAACATTGTTTTGGGCCTAGCCCATTATCACATCAACTCGAGTGCAACAGGGTTTCACCGAGCCTTCCCTCCTTTCTTTTTCTCGCGTGCTTGTTCTCTTCTCCCGGTTTTTTTTTCTCTTTTCTTTTCCTCAAGTTACAAACTTTATTAACTGTTGAGACAATAACACTCACGCGCCAGTTTTCTTCTCCTCTTTTTTCTTTTTTTCCTCTCCAGGTTCTTACCAACTGACACACAATGCGACGTGCACGTGCACAGTCGAATTCGCCATCGTGGGTCGAATCGCCAGCCACCCTCAAGTCAGTGATCATCCCCTCATCAAGTTTTCGAACACCTGAACTCCACTTCCATTATAAATCAAAATCGAGCTTTAAAGGTTCGAAACCTGGAAGTAAATCCGGAACCACCCTTCACCTGGAAACGCGTCGCCTCCATGACCTCGACCACCAGAAAACCCATGACTTCGTCCATAGCACGTCGAGAGTTCATACTATCATCACTCCAGAGCATTCGCAACTCGATCGCCCCTACGTGATGGAATCATCACGCGCTCAACCCACTGGAAAATTTAGGGTTAAACCCTAAATTTAACTCGTCCCCAAAATCCCTTCAACAGATAATTTTTCTTTTATTTTTCCTAATATTATAGGGTTCCAAACCAGCTTCACACGAAATTACAACATCCAAAATTCATTTGATTACAAGAATTTGATGAAAAACCCTATCCTATTCATTTGTGAACCCCTCAAAGCGTGCACCACTAAAAATCCCCATTCTTGTTTTAAAAATCTTATTTTCCAGTTAGGATTCAAGTTGTATATTTAAATTAGTATTTTACAGAAATCAATTTTTTTCCAAGTTGTACTTTTTGTTTGCCTGTAACACTTATTCTAGAGCATAGTTCACTATCATAATTTAAAACAAATGTTATAAGTCTTGACTTGAGTTTTAAACATCTTGCTTTGTCAAAAAAAAAATTAAGTTTAATAATGATTGATGACACAAATTCGAATTTGAGTAAATATTTAACCTTGAAATCAATAAACAGAGTAGTAAAGAATGCAGAACATTCTATATATATACACAGGATTATTTTCAAAGATAGATCACAACAACACATATTATCCAATGAATAGCCTATACTGTTGTGATCAAAACTTAAACCTGAGAGTGTATGTTTACTCACAAGGCAACTATAGAAACAGAGACTAATTTTTTTCTTTCTTTGCAACTGCAGTTTGAAGCTCCCTTCAGTGATTTGCTTTCCAATTTGTAATATAAGGTGATGATCTTCTCTTCTATTCTGATTTTTTTTTTTTAATCGAGTGGTTTTAAGTTTATAAGATGATATTTATCATTTCTTCTTTCAAGCTTGCCAAGTTTTGTTCGAACAAACTGAAGTGAGAAAGTTGAAAAGAAAAGGGTTTACAGGGTATGTATTTGTACAGGGTGAGCTGCATTATCTTGTACAATAAGATCAGTTTTTTTTTTATTGTACCATGCCATCCTAACTTCGGCTGATAGGATTTTATTTATACAAAGCAAGATTTTCACTTGTGCTTGAATAGATGGCATTTAATGCCCTTGCTCCTTTTGTATGCTACAGCCTTATTTTATATGCAAGTACTGTTTGTTTTTGTTTTGAAGATATTTTCTTACATAGATTTTTATTTCTTAGGCTAGACTCTTGTATTCCCATGGCAAGTGCTGTTTTGCTTCATTTAATTTTTTTTTTTTTTAAATACTTACTTGCTTACTTAGTTTGTATATTCCTTTGTTTGCATGGCTAAATGAAAGAGTTTTGTTCTTTTTAGTTTCTTATCTACATGACTATTTGTATAGGTCTAGTTAGTATATTTTCTTGCAAGCTTGTTTATTAACTTTTAATTCTATTACAATATACTTTTTCTTAAATTTTTATTTTATTGATCAATACAAGTTCTTGTTTTGTTATACATTTCATTTACTTATTATATATATTTTATTTTAAAATTTAACGGTGTATGTATGCATTTTGTTTGTATTTCATTTCCCTTCATATATTTATTTTTATTGTTTAATACAATCTCCTGTTTGTTTTGCTAATGTTTGTTCTTATTACTTTATTCTTTATTAATACAAAACTTAAATGATCAGTTTATTTATTCAATTCCATACAATTTTATAATATTAATATCAACCAATTTTATTTCTTTTGAAATTCTCAAATTTAATTTTAAAAGTTCAAATTATTAATCGAACTTTAATTTATCAAAATTCCGGGATGTTACACTATCCCCTCCTTAAGAAAATTTCGTCCTCGAAATTGAAAAAGAGAGAAACGCAAACAAAGAATATACGAACTCGGAAATAAGGAGATGACTTACAGTTTAAGTCGAGATGTCTATTCTGCAGTTGGGATATGATTTTTTTCATATTATCTTCAGTCTCCCAAGTACAGTCCTTTGGATCGCCACTCCATTGAACTTTGACCAGTTTCACAACTTTGTTTCTTAATCGCTTCTCATCACGATCTATAATCTTTATCGGCTCTCTTCTAACTGCCAAGTTAGGAGTGATTTCAAGATCCTGCTGATCAGCTTCTTCAATAATATCATCCGGATCGTGCACATACTTCCGAAGATTAGAAATGTGGAACACATCATGCACTCCAGACAACAAGTCGGGTAGCTGTACTCGATATGCCAGAGAACCAATCCTTTCCAGAATAGGAAAAGGACCAATATAACGCGGTGCTAACTTTCCAGTTTTCCCGAATCTCAATACACCTCGCATCGGAGATACTTTCAGGAATACGGAATCCCCAACTTGAAATTCCAAATTTCTCCTTCGACGGTCATAATAGCTTTTCTGACGGCTTTGGGCAGTTCATAACTTCTTTCGAATGATATGTACCTTCTCAGTGGCTTCTTTGATCATATCCGGCCCTAAGACGAGTCTGTCACCTGATTCGATCCAACATGTAGGCGATCGACATGGACGACCATACAAAGCTTCGAAAGGAGCCATTTCTATACTAGCTTGATAGCTGTTATTATAAGAGAACTCGACCAGATGTAAATGGTCCTCCCAAGAACCACCAAAATCAAGAATGCAAGTACGCAAAAGATCTTCTAGAATTCGGTTTACCCTTTCAGTTTGCCCATCAGATTGTGGATGATAAGCAGTACTGAAATTTAATTTAGTTCCCAATGCATCCTGAAACGCCTCCCAAAATCTACTAGTGAAGATCGGGTCACGATCACTCACTATGCTGCTGGGAATACCATGGAGTCGAACTATCTCCTTTATATATAGATCTGCTAAGCTTGCTGCAGTTCGAGTGGATTTAACTGGAATAAAGTGAGCAGTTTTGGTTAAACGGTCCACTATAACCCAAATCGCTTCATTTCCCTTCTTGGTTCGTGGCAATCCGTCAATGAAATCCATCGATACCTGATCCCACTTCCATTTCGGTACTTCCAAAGGTTGAAGTAAACCGGCCACTTTCTTCTGATCGCTTTTAATTTGCTGACAAGTAGCACAGCGACTCACATAAATAGATATGTCTCTCTTCATCGTTTTCCACCAGAAAGTTCTTTTAATATCTCTATACATTTTATTAACTCCTGGATGGATACTGAATTTTGATTTGTGGCATTCATCTAAAATTTCACGTTTCAGCTCCGGAATATTAGGAACACAAATTCTGCCTTTCAATCTTATAACCTTATGGTTGTCAACCTCAAAACTAGTATTTTGTCCACGCCGCATTTTCTCATAGATTTGATGAAGAAACTCGTCTTCTTTTTGTTGGCTGGCAATCTTTTCAAGAAGAGTAGGAGTGATAACCAGATGAGCAAGAATAGCATGCTTTCTACTTAAGGCGTCGGCAACCACATTGGCCTTCCCTGGCGTATATAGAATATCTAGGTCGGAGGATGCCAGAAATTCTAACCAACGTTGTTGTCGCAGATTCAGATCCTTCTGGGTGAAGAGATATTTCAAGGATTTGTGATCGGTGAATAATTCAAATTTTTCACCTAAAACAAAGAGAGTTTATTAAGTATATTGTTCATGTTATATTAATTTCGTAAATTACTAAGAAAGCTGAAAAGATTCATACCCAGAAGATAATGTTGCCAGATTTTTAAGGCAAAAACAACAGCCAAAAGCTCCAAATCATGTGTCGGGTAGTTCTTCTCGTGCGGACGTAATTGTCTACTCGCGTAGGCAACTACCTTTCCATTTTGCATTAATACTGCACCTACCCCATCACCACATGCATCAGTATAGACAGATAAGCCTTGGTTCCCGTTGATAATTGCGAGAACAGGAGAGGTGGTTAATCTCTTCTTCAGTTCCTGGAAAGCTTCTTCACATTCTGGAGTCCAAATGAATTAAGCATCTTTCATTGTCAGCTTGGTCAATGGGCTAGCCAACTTTGAAAAATCTTGCACAAACTTTCTATAATACCCCGCTAAACCGAGAAAACTTCGAACTTCTCTGGGAGTAGAGGGTTGCTTCCAATCTAGAATTGCAGAAATTTTGCTTGGATCAACAGAAATTCCTTCTTCATTAACAATATGACCCAAAAATTTGACTTCATTGACCCAGAAGTGACACTTCGAAAATTTCGCAAATAGAACATTTCTCCTCAATATTTCCAATACGATTTTAAGATGCTCGGCATGTTCTTCTTCCGTTTTGGAGTAAATCAAAATATCATCAATGAATACAAGCACAAATTTATTCAGAACTTCCCGGAACACACGAGTCATGAGGTCTACGAAATATGCTGGAGCATTGGTTAGCCCAAAAGGCATGACTAACCATTTGTAGAACATATCGGGACCTCTGAAAGCAGTTAGATGTACACAATCTTCGGCGATTCATAATTGATGGAACCCTTGAGCTAGATCCATCTTTGAAAAGAAACGAGCGTCGTGCAACTGATCAAATAAATCATCAATCCTGGGCAGTGGAAATTTATTCTTGAGAGTCTGCTTATTGAGATCGTGGTAATCAACACACAATCTCAAAGATCCGTCTGATTTAGCAACAAATATGATGGCTGAGCCCCATTCAGAAACACTGGGTCGAATTAATCCTTTTGCTCGTAGTTCATCAGTTTGATTTATCAATTCAATCTTTTCCCTGGGTGCCATCTTGCGACTTGCGTGAACAACATGACGGGCATTAGGTAGTAAATCAATTCGAAATGCTATTTCTCTGTGTGGAGGTAAGGAATTTACTTCACCAAACACGTCAGAAAATTCCTGAACAACGGGTATAGACTGCAAAGTGGGTTCAGGATATCCCAGAGTATACATCAATCTATCTCTCCTTGGACTCGGATTCTCACAAGAGATTTCAATAAAATTCCCAAGGTTTGTTTTGATTAAAAGTGTCCAATCATTGCAATCCAATATAGCTTCGTATCTCGATAACCAGTCCATACCGAGTAAAATTTCAAATTCATTAAATTCGAGGACATAGAGGTTAATAGGAAACCGATAGCTAGCATATGAAATAGGAACTCTTTTACAATATAAACAAAGATTTGCGGGACCTCCAACTGGATTTTTCACGCAAATAGGATCTTCAACAGATTTAGTTTTAAGTCCTAATTCACCTACGGTTTGTTGGGAGATGAAACTATGGGAAGCTCCCGTGTCAAATAAAACTCTAACAGTTCTATCACAAATAGTAAGGTTACCTTCCAAAACACTTTTCCCTTTATCAGCTTTTGGAGAGGAGGGGTCCTTCTTTGCCGCATAAACCTTTGCTACCTGTGCTGGCTTCATCACTGGGCAATCCTTAACAAGATGTCCAGGTTTGTGGCAGTTATAGCACTCCTTAGCTCCTTTGACAGTTTCCTCCTTCTTAACTTGCTTTTTCGGGTTTGGGCAGCTGTTGGAGTAATGGCCCTTCTCTTGGCAGTTGAAACAAGTTACATTACTTGCTGAATTCCCTTGGCCGTTCTTTTTGTTTTGCTGTGGCCCCTTGCCCCCAAATTTTCTTTTCTTCCAATTCGGATTATTTGAATTTCCTCCTTTCGGAATCTCCTGAATATCTAATGTGGCATATCTGTAGCCCATATCAATAAGATCAGAGAAAGACTCCTTGACATGTGTGGTCATTCTTTCGTGATATTTTCGGTTCATCCCTCGGATAAATCTTTCATTCTTCTTCAGTGGCGTGTTTAACAATTCAGGGCCAAAATGAGATAGTTCATTGAACCTGTTTAAATATTCCTCAAATGACATGTTTCCTTGTTTCAAATCCAGAAACTCTTGGTACATTCTGGAAATCCCCGACGACGGTATATAACATTTTTCGAACACCTCTTTAAAATGATCCCAAGTAAACTCCTCCTCGGGTTTTTCAACAATTATTGTTTCCCACCAAGCTGATGCTTCCCCTTGGAGTTGCCAAGAAGCAATTAGTCTCATTTGATCGTCTTGTAGTTTCAGTCCTTTGAAAATTTTCTCGCACGATCTCACCCAAGCTTGAGCCTCAATGATGGTTTCCTTGCCAGTAAACGGTTTTCCACCAAGCCTTTCGAACTTCTTATGTAAATCAGCTAAGTCTGGCTGAGGCTGAATATCTACTGCTACTGCCACTGCTGGGGGATTTTGATTGGGTGCTGCAGCATTTCCCTGACCCCTAGTTCTTCCTCTACGTCCGCTCATACTTACTATCTGAAATTTAGTAAGAAAATTGATTTAGATATACGGACGAATATCTTAAAGAACATCAGCAGTAAAAAGAAATAGACTAAGAAAATTCAAAGTTTCAATCTTGGTTATACTCATTCTAGGGTATACTTCACCCTATCTCTAATGAGCCATCTAATGTGTTATACTCCGTAGCTTAAGTTCTTACTCAACCAAAAGCTCTGATACCACTTTGTGACGACCCAAACTCGATGTCCGATAAACGACATCAAATTCGTATCGCCGGAGCTTATAACAACAATTAGATGAACATAAAACATCGGAACAGAAACAATATCATAAATATCATCACAGGTACAACATCATCATAATAATATCCATACTACATCAGAGTACATAATACATATCCCACCACAACTCCAACAATGACATAATAATATAACATGATCCATATATCCAAAGTCTGCAATAACGGAAGTGATAATGAGCTCTCAAAAACTAACACCTGAAATCTCCAAAAAGCTCTAAGAATATCTCCAAGATAAGAGCTCCAAAATACTGCTACTCCCAAAATACGGAAACCTGCTACTAGGCTGCCCGTGTGAAAATAATGGGCACCCAGAGTTTAGGAAATAAACAATAAACTCCGGGTCAGTCATGGGACTGGTATGAGTAAACAAAAACAGTTGCATTTAAATAGAACAAGAAATATAAAAGAAATTTCGTTATGTTTTTTTTTTTTAAATGAAACTACCATAAGACCTCCCACCACACACACAATGCAAACACAGACTTGGAGAAGATTTCTTCTTATGATAGTCATATATACTTGATACGAGAAAAGAATTCTTTGGTATTATTACTAGTGCATATTGTAGAAAGCATTTTGAAAGTAGAATATTAATCTTAGCCAGCATAGGTACCATTATACTATGCCTACTATAGCTACCACCTGAGGTGGCAGGTTATACAATTTAAAATCGTACAAGGCACGTATTGTTTCTTTGGATTTCCAACAATGGTCAGGCCAAGGAACTTCCCATTGCCACATGAGAACGCCTCTGGAAGGACATCCCCGAGAACCTAACCGGATCTCTGCCAACACAAGGCCGGGTTACCCCTAACTGGGTAACTACTGACACGAGTATGCCACCTCCCAGTTGTAACCAACCTTTAACCGAGGCCCCAACATCAAATCACAAAACAAGATATATATAGGTTTGTGATGTCCACATAAGTAAGTATCTGGGCTCCATACCATGATACCACTTCTATCCAGAACGAGATGTACATACTCTAAGGGGAGCTACCCCCAATAACCTTGCTGCATCTTTCCTGTTTTGACCATTCCGGGGTGTGAGGCTCGACGAAGTCTCGTCCACAAAACTACGCTTTGGTACAAAGCCATGTTTTGGGTCAACAAATGATCAAAGTAATGATCACAAAGATAAATGATCAAACAAATGATCATATCACAAATGTTCAAACAATGATCATTACACAGCAACACTTAGCATGTCACATTACCAAATTGGGAATATATCGCTGATAACCTTCAACTACATAACCTCTGAGCTCGTACGTCTCAGAGAAGGGTGTTAAGCTAAGAGAATAAATTCTCCGCCACCAACAGAAATGTATTTGAAAGAAATCTGCTTTATATCTCAAAGTGTAGTGTCAGACACACAATCCATACAAGTCTGTTCCGGGTTCGAACGGAACCGAAGGCACTTCCAAAGGAGCCCTTGCAATCCGGATATTCACAATCCCGATCGGATTCCCTATCACATATGGAGAACTCTATACCGGAGCAACTCGGTGCAGAGTCATTCGATAGGTTATCCTATCGCTCTCGCAAATATCCGGTCTTCACCACCGGTCTTCAATTGCTATCCATAACGTCGTATCACATATTCGGAATGGGTTATATGACACCAAGGTCCTTTCCCGGCAAAACCGAATAGTGGGCGTTAATTTAAAAACAATGTGGATGTCATTCACAACAATTCACAGGCTCGATGTGGGTTTCGGATAACAAACTGAAATCCGATTCCCTGTCGCATCGAAGTTTAAATGCCGTTTTACGGCAACAGGGTTTTCACATCAATACAGAGCAAAACACAACATAGCGCAGTACATAGCAATCCACATAACACAGCATCACAATCAGAATAGACAGTGTCAATCTTGTGCATAGTCATAGTTAAACTATTTTTAAATGTGGTTAATGAATCGTGTGGTTTAAATTAATTAACCACTTCTTTAATCAAATAAATCTTAAATTGATTATTAATTAACAACCTTAATTTTTTGATTAATAAAACTTACTTAATCCTTTATTTATCACTAATTACTTAAGTGAATTTCCTAATCAGTTATTTACCAAATCAAAGTAAATGTGATTTAATAATTTGTCCACATAATTATTTTTATTGATTATTTTAAAACAAAGGATTTATTATTTTTAATGACAAATTAGTTAATCTTAATCAGCTTGATATGTTGATTATTCCTTAATTTATTATTTTAATTAATCGCCAATTTAAAATTTATTAACTTAATTTATCTGATTAACAAAATCTTAATTATAAATTTATTTAAGTACTTAATTGATTATTAAATCAAAAATTATTATTATTATTATTATTATTTTTAAATTCCTTTTCAGTACTATAAATTGTTTACCTAAGTCTTCATTTTAAAACCTGCTTTATACTTTAAAATTTTATTTATTGTTGCATTGAAATCTTAATGTAAATAAATTTTAAAATTATTATTTTAAATTAAATCATTAAATAAAAAGGGTTAATTAAAATTTTATTTCAAATTTTTCTTGTTTAATTAAAGAATTAACAAATTTTAAAACATTTGTTAAAAGAGAATTTAACTTTGCAAACTCAACTTACTTAACATTTCAACTTGAACATTGTTTTGGGCCTAGCCCATTATCACATCAACTCGAGTGCAACAGGGTTTCACCGAGGCTTCCCTCCTTTCTTTTTCTCGCGTGCTTGTTCTCTTCTCCCAGTTTTTTTTTCTCTTTTCTTTTCCTCAAGTTACAAACTTCATTAACTGTTGAGACAATAACACTCACGCACCAGTTTTCTTCTCATCTTTTTTCTTTTTTTCCTCTCCAGGTTCTTACCTACTGGCACGCAATGCGACGTGCACGTGCACAGTCGAATTCGCCATCGTGGGTCGAATCGCCAGCCACCCTCAAGTCAGTGATCATCCTCTCATCAAGTTTTCGAACACCTGAACTCCACTTCCATTACAAATCAAAATCGAGCTTTAAAGGTTCGAAACCTGGAAGTAAATCCGGAACCACCCTTCCCCTGGAAACGCGTCGCCTCCATGACCTCGACCACCAGAAAACCCATGACTTCATCCATAGCACGTCGAGAGTTCATACTATCATCACCCCAGAGCATTCGCAACTCGATCGCCCCTACGTGATGGAATCATCACGCGCTCAACCCACTGGAAAATTTAGGGTTAAACCCTAAATTTAACTCGTCCCCAAAATCCCTTCAACGGATAATTTTTCTTTTATTTTTCCTAATATTATAGGGTTCCAAACCAGCTTCACACGAAATTACAACATCCAAAATTCATTTGATTACAAGAAATTGATGAAAAACCCTATCCTATTCATTTGTGAACCCCTCAAAGCGTGCACCACTAAAAATCCCCATTCTTGTTTTAAAAATCTTATTTTCCAGTTAGGATTCAAGTTGTATATTTGAATTAGTATTTTACAGAAATCAATTTTTTTCCAAGTTGTACTTTTTGTTTGCCTGTAACACTTATTCCAGAGCATAGTTCACCATCATAATTTAAAACAAATGTTATAAGTCTTGACTTGAGTTTTAAACATCTTGCTTTGTCAAAAAAAAAATTAAGCTTAATAATGATTGATGAAACAAATTCGGATTTGAGTAAATATTTAACCTTGAAATCAATAAACAGAGTAGTAAAGAATGCAGAACATTCTATATATATACACAGGATTATTTTCAAAGATAGATCACAACAACACATATTATCCAATGAATAGCCTATACTGTTGCGATCAAAACTTAAACCCGAGAGTGTATGTTTACTCACCTGGCAACTATAGAAACAGAGACTAATTTTTTTTTCTTTGCAACTGCAGTTTGAAGCTCCCTTCAGTGATTTGCTTTCCAATTTGTAATATAAGGTGATGATCTTCTCTTCTATTCTGATTTTATTTATTTTTAATCGAGTGGTTTAAGTTTCTAAGATGATATTTATCATTTCTTCTTTCAAGCTTGCCAAGTTTTGTTCGAACAAACTGAAGTGAGAAAGTTGAAAAGAAAAGGGTTTACAGGGTATGTATTTGTACAGGGTGAGCTGCATTATCTTGTACAATAAGATCAGTTTTTTTTTTATTGTACCATGCCATCCTAACTTCGGCTGATAGGATTTTATTTATACAAAGCAAGATTTTCACTTGTGCTTGAATAGATGGCATTTAATGCCCTTGCTCCCTTTGTAAGCTACAGCCTTATTTTATATGCAAGTACTGTTTGTTTTTGTTTTGAAGATATTTTCTTACATAGATTTTTATTTCTTAGGCTAGACTCTTGTATTCCCACGGCAAGTGCTGTTTTGCTTCATTTGATTTTTTTTTATTTAAATACTTACTTACTTACTTAGTTTGTATATTCCTTTGTTTGCATGGCTAATGTTAACGCTAAAATGTGAACGCTAACACCCCGGTGTGTGAAGTGTAGTTGTGAAAGCACCACCCGATAGATCGGGAAAGAATTACAAGCAAGTAATAGCAGAAAAGCAGTAAACAACAACAATTTTATAGTGGTTCGGCTTAAGGGTATAGCCTACGTCCACTCTAAGTACTTTTATTAATAATCCCATTACAAGCTGATACAACTCTTCTCAAGTACAATATACTTCAAATTACAAGTGGTTTGAAACAAGTCTTAAGCTTCAATGTCGATTAAAGTCCTTAAATCCATGTTGAAGATGTGTGGTTTCTTCGTGGAGTTCTTTGATGAATTCCTCTAATCTTGAAAGCTCTAAGTGTTGATGAAGTTCTCAATGCAGCAAGGCAACGGTGTATGAAGAGAATGTGCCCCAAAGTCCTTTGAATGTTGGAGGTGGTTGCCTATTTATAGAGAGTTTCGGTCTGGAATTATTGCCAAGTCCTAAGTCGCGGCCGACTTAAGTTAAGTCGTAGCCGACTTAATATGAGTCGTGGCCGGTCCATCTGGCCCCTTCATGGCTTCACAGGAGTTCACTTGCACAAGTCCTAGGTCGCCTCCGAGTCAACACTACCCCTTCTTAGTAATACGGCCTCGGGTTTGCATTTAATAGCTTTAAGTCGTTCACGACTCAAATTGGGTCGTGAGTCGTGACCGAGATAACTGGGAGCTGAATCGTGCACGAGTTAAGAGGTTGCTGTGCTGAGTAGCTGCATTGAACTCATCTTCCTTTTCTTGAGTCGTGAACGAGCTAACATTGGTCCTAAATCGGTTGTGACTTGGGTCGGTAACTATTCTAGGTCGCCAACTTGGTAAAACATTAGATCGGTAACTCGGTCAAGTCACTGAGTTGGCATCTCTTTTAGGCTTTAGGTCGGCCTTCCTATTAAGTCGGCATCCTCTGAGTCTTAAGCCAGTACCCACGTTAGGTCGTCCACTGTTTTAGCCTTAACTCGGTATTTCTTAAGTCGGTATGCCTCTCAAATCCTTAAGTCGGTAACCCTTTGAGCCTTAAGTCGGTCTCCCTGATAAAGCAGTTAGGTCGGTATCTACGTTGAATGTTAGGTCGGCATACCCCTTAGGCCTTAGGTCGGCATGCTTCTAACTGTTAGGTCGGTAAGTCATGGTCGAGGCGGAGTTAACATTTGCCCCTCGAAGTATACGCCTAAATGTTAGGTCGTGTGCTTCGATAGTCCTTAACCCGTCCCCTCTTAGGTCGGTAGGTCATATGCGACCTAACAGTTAGACCGTATGTGTTGCTCCAAATTTTCCACTGCAGGGTATAAGTCACATCTCCTCCTTCCTTCTCATTACCTACTCCTTTGATTCTGCCATTAAAATTTTCCTGAGCTCCAAAAGGCGATTTAACTCCAATCAACTACTAACAACCTCTGCTATTCATTGCGTAAGTAAACCCTCTTCTTCGATCACTGTTGGCTCATGAATTTCGTCACTTAAACCACTTCCTTGCATGATCTTTCATCGCGAATCCTATTACACTCATGGCTGATGGAGCTTAGATTGCTCGGTTTGGCTTTAACTGACCGATGAGACGATAAAGATGCTTTACTGATTCAGGCTAGTTGATTTTGATTCGCGCTAGGATTGCAAGGCATTAAATTTGCAGTGGTTTCGAAATGGTGTATTGGATGATCCGATAGCATGAAATAGCATAAATGAAATGAGGGTTTCTTGATTGAGGGAGTGGCTAACGGGTTAACGGGTTGAGTGGGGCGAGGTATTGATCTAGATGCGACCCGGTGATTTGAAGTGACTTAGCTTTTGGCCGACCCAATCCTTAAATCGTGGCCGTGTTAGCACTTGGGGGAAATCTGCCGATTTAACCTTCTACTGATTCATCCTTGAACCGCAGCCAAGTTAACCCCTAAGTCATGACCGAGCTAAGCCCTTAAACCGTGACTGAGTTGGCTCTTAAACTGCTGCCGAGTTAACACTTAAGCTTTAGGCATGCTGACTTTTTGAGAGCATAGATCCACTTTGAGTTTCTAACTTGAACTGCCAAACTAAGTTGCCTAAATTTTGAACTGCCCCAACTTTAAATTTGCTTGAATCTCAGTGTATTATTTCACAGATCGCATTAACTTATAAGCTGCTAACCTGCTGAAAATAACAAACAAAGAAAACCAAGGCGAAAATACTGCCATTGACTGCCCATGTCAGATGACAGATTAGTCAAGACAAGACAAGCAACTTAATTACACTGCATGAAATGTTTGTGAATCAATCAATCAAAGTTAAACATTAATGCAAAGTATCAATAATCTGAACTGATTTATCTGCATCAACATCTTACTTGCATATTTAGGCTTAAAACAATAGTCCCTGAATTTCATAACTAACGAATGCTTGCTAGTTTTCATTCCAGTTATATTTGTTCACTGCTTGATTGATTTTACACAACACTTCACACACTTTAGGAAACGTGCACCTTCATGTTTGAATACCCAGTTGTTTATGTAGAATGACTTCCCACCGAGAAGAAGAAGTGGTAACTCAAGAGGAAGAAACTTTTCCGATAGCTGTTCCCATAGAGAATCCTCCGGAGAGAACCTCGACTATTCTAACTTCGAGAGCGTTTGTCCAGCTGCGCACTCAATTTGGCTTTGCTGAAAGTGACGTTCTTCTCCCTGGGCCAAGTGATACTGCTGACAATCCTCCCTATGGCTTTGTTGCAGTCAATCGCCAAATGTGCTTAAGTGGGGCGATTCCTCCGTTTAACGACTTCCTTCGAACTCTTCTCCTTCGGTTGACAATCTCTCCGTTTCAACTTCATCCCAATGGCTATGCCATCTTGACGGAGTTATGTGTTTTGTTTAGAAGAACCCTTGATCGCCTACCGAGTTTTGAAGAAATTCGTTATCTGTGCTCGTTTGCAAAGAGTAAAGATCATCCTTCCCTCATTATTGTGAGAAGTGCCAGAAACCGCAAGCTCATTTCCGATCTTACTGAAAGCGTTCATGGATTTTTGAACCAGTTTTTCTTTGCCCGCTGTCCCTCAGGGTTTTATGCCATCTGGAGAGTAGGAAGTAAGATTAGTGTTTCTATTTTTTCCGTTTTGAAACTTTTTCGAGATCCGAACTTTCAGTTGCTAATTTCATTCTTTGTTCCTTTCAGCACTTCCTCTCCCTTCTAGAGACCCAATTCACAAGCAAGTTTTTGAGAGGTTGAGTGCCGTGGCCACAGAAGAGAGGAGCATAAAATTTCTGTTGAGGGATGAATTTTTACATCAACATGGGCTTCTACACACTTCTCGCTCTATGCATGCTCATGAAGTTCCAACGGAAGTCCCCGATTCTCCGACAAAGACTCCTGAATCTTCGCTGGTGAAGTGCTCCACTTCTGTTGATGTTGCGGGGCCATCTGGTAAACTTGCCCCGGTTATCGAGGAAGAAGAGCCTCAGGGATCCTCTCACCATTCACAAGAATCTGGTGAAAAGGCTAAGAAATCCAGTCCTGTCAAGCAAAGCAGAGACGATACCTTCGAAGGATTGAGCGACCTCTTCGCTACTTCACAAGAGATCTTCAAAGATGACCCTACTACTGCCGGGATTTCTTCTTCAGTAGTTGAAGCTACTTCTATTTTGCAACAGCCGTTGTCGACTCAAGAGTTGACGTTAACTATTACACCCACAACCACTCCCCAAATAAAGAGTGGTTCGTAGATTAATGCGCGTAGTTTGCACAACACACACACTTAGAATCTCTCATCACTTCTATGCACTTATCTTCTTGCACTTTAAAGATTCCTAAAGCTTATTATTTTAATTCCAGATTCTCCTATGGGGCGCAGCGGCTCGTACTATGACGATTTCCAGCGCTACGGGAGGCATAGCCAGTATGATTACAGGCGTTACCTTCCTTCTTACAGAGAGTCGGATGAAGAGAGGGCTGCCCGAAAGGCTCATGAAAGGAGGACTGAAGAAGAACATCGTGAAAGAAGGGAGAGAGAAGAGCGCCATGATTCTTGGCAAAAAGGCGATGACTCCCACAAGAGAAAATCTCATGACGATCGAGGAAAAGGTCACATGGGTGAAGACTTAAGCAAACGAGCCCGTCACAGTGAAAAGCAGGCCTCTACTACTCCTGAGAAAGTTACTACTCCTGCCTCGCTCGACATTCCTTCTGACTCTCCCGCTCTTGGGAAATCAGATATTCAAACGATAATTAGCAGGCCCAAATTTCAAGTTGGACCGGGTCCTGCTACTCTGCAGAGCCGGTTTCCTCAATGGTGCCTTAAGGGAGTGAGGTTCGACCTAGACTTGGTCCCCATCGACAAGTCTGCCATGTTGCGCAATCTTGACGCCGTCAAACTTGATATCGAGAGGATGTCAAACTGGCAGAAGCTTGTCGATGAGCTTCAAAGAGTTAACCGTGCCAACATAGAGGCCATGCTTACTATGGAAAACGATAAGGCCGAATGGCAAAAGGTCGTTGAGCAACACGACACCGAGATGAGGAACATTGCTTCTTACAATGAGGAGCTTGAAGCAAAAGTCGAGGAATTGAAACATGAGCTTGCTGCTTCCTCTACTTCCTATTCTCAAAAAGAAGAAGTGCTCCTGAAACAAGTGAGAGACGCTCACGCTAGCCAAAGGGATGCCGAAGACAGGCTAGAAGTACAAAAAAGAATCAGTGAAGGCTATGCTACTGATATTGCTGAGCTCCGAAAGAAAAACAACTCCCAGGAGGCGGAGATACAAATGCTTAAGCTTCAGCTTGCCAAAACTGAAAGGGAGCGTGATGAGGCTGTCGCCGGCAGAATCGCAGCTGAAGAATCTCATGAGGCCACCAAAAACAGCATCAGCTCAACATTATTCGACTTCTACTTGCACAGCGTCTTGGGGCGTGGAAGCCTTGCCTTTCTAGGCCCCAAGTATGAAATCACACTGGCTGAAGTTTGGGAGACAGCACTTGATATGCTCGGTGGTAAAGGTGCTGGATATGCTGAGTCAGCCCTTGAAGAGCATTATCTTGATGACGAAGCCCGTGCCGCTCTTGCCAAGGGTAAGGAGCAGCTTGCCAGAGCGCGGGCCGGGATGGCGGAAGAGGAGCGTTCTGAAAAAGAAGTACCGCCTACCATCTCCAAACGTCCTCTAGTTTCTCCCGAGGTGGACATTACAGGCCCTAGTGCTCATTTGCCGCCTCCTACAAGAACTGGGGTAATCACCCCTACTGATGAAGAGGCTTTGGAGGACATCGGGGCTCAGAATTATGAGATTGAACTGACAAAGCCAATATCTTCAGGTAATTTCGACATTGGTCCGATTCAGGTGGATTGCCTGCTTATTCCTCAAAAATTTGATGAGCTTCTCGATTACCTCTTGAATCTCGATGAACCCATATCTCCCTTCTTTCGGGAAGATACTAACATTTTCAATTTTTCTTCTTCTGCAGTTGAAACAACAAGTGCCGTGCAGACTTCGCCTTCTCTGGTTATTCCTCCTCCATCTCTTCAGGTGACTCCTCCTTCTGCTTCACAACCTGGGTCACAAGAGGAGAAAATTGAGGCTCTTCATGGTTTGGATGACCCTGTTGCCTCGCAGGAGCAAAAAGATGAGGGACTCGAAGGAGGCGAGATCTCTCCGGAGCGGACTCCTTCTGACGACGTAGTTTTGTCCGCTCTCGTTACTCCGGGGAGTGAGTCTTCTTCGCAGAGAAGAAAGAAGCTTGGGACATCGAAGAGGAGGGGGAAGAAAATTATCACCACTGAAGAGGAACCGGAAATTGCGCCAGTTGTACCTCCCTCCCCTTCTTCCCTTATGCCTTCAGACCAACCTGGAAGACCCGAAAAGCTAACCACTCGGCCGGGTAAAGGGTCTAAAGGCGGCAAGAAGAAATGAAGAGTTGAGCTTTTTGATTCCTTTTTTGTGTAATGGTCGGATGTTGTGCAGGCATCGGCCCCTGCTTCTTATTTTGAAACCTGTATCTGCAATATCTGCAATTGAATAAAATGATTCTTTATTTGTACAGACTTTTGTTTGAATTTGAGAATGCATTTATTATTCATTTTTGCACAAGTTCTTTTTTTTTTTTTTGCACAAGTTTTATTTATACGATGTTGCGGTGAGCTTGTGGTATGTTGTTTGAGCGTACTTTACCGACATAGTTATACCGCTTTATATGTAACTATACCATGTTGCCCCTATACCATGAGCTTACTGCAATATCGTATACTTTAAGGGGACTTGCACTCTCGTTTTCTAAAGAATAATTACTTCATTCTCGAGAAGAATTTTCGTAGAGTGCAACTTCCTTCATATAAGTTTCAACGCTTTGTCCTTCGAAGAAATCACTTTCTCCTTTTGCGTTTGTATATATTTTGCCAAGTGAATTCTTCTATGTGGCAAAGCGGACCTCTGAATGTACTTTAACCCCTCTTTTTTTGAGGAAGATCATTCTCCATAATAGGTAAACTACTCTTCCTTTGGAAGTTAAAGTATGCTCTTGATGAGGATTCTTTTTTTTATATATATATATATATAGAAAGTTGTACCTCTGAGGAGGGATTTTTCACGTTTCAACACTTGGAAGTTTTATTTCAATCTCGGTGAAACATGTACCTCCAAAGAGTTATGCCTTAGAAATCCTTTTCACGTTTCAACACTTGGAAGTTTTATTTCAATCTCGGTGAAACGTAGATTTCCGAAGAGGTCTTTCTTCTTAATTGCGCCTCCGAAGAGGTCTTTATTTTGTTTGCATTTCAACTCTAGTGAAGTGAAATTCCGAAGAGCGGCTGTTACACTTCAACTCCTGGTGAAATGTGCCTCCGAAGAGGTCTTTCTTTTGTTTGCATTTCAACTCTGGTGAAGTGAAATTCCGAAGAGCGGCTGTTACACTTCAACTCCTGGTGAAATGTGCCTCCGAAGAGGTCTTTCTTTTGTTTGCATTTCAACTCTGGTGAAGTGAAATTCCGAAGAGCGGCTGTTACACTTCAACTCCTGGTGAAATGTGCCTCAAAGAGGGTTTTCATTGCCTGGAAGTTACTCTCTCATGGTTGGAGGGTCATGACTCCTCCAATCTTTTTTGTTGAGTAGAGAACTTTCTTTTTTGTGGCATATGACCCATTAGAGGTCTTTATCCTCCGAAGAGTTGTGCCTCCGAAGAGGACTTGTGCCGCCAATGATGGTTTTTGGTTGTATTCTTGTCTTCTTGCTTATGCCTTTTCAGCGATCCTCTTTTTTCCTTTTCAAGTTTTCATTCCCCTTTTCTCGCAAGTAGCTTGTTTAATCCAAGGAAGTGTACTTCATTGACAGGCAAGTTCGTGAGAACGGGCACTAGCTTCCTAATTGGATGTTTGTTTGTTCAAACAATCTCAATTTATTAGCAAGGGCTCGTTTCTATCGAAATCATAAGCCGTTCAATTGAAGTATTTCCTATCTAGGATTTGAATTCGGGGCCTTTATGACTTGAAATTTGTTTGTTGAATGATGGTGAGAATCACTCGGTCTTATTATGAGCAAGTTTTATTTCCATTGTCTGCAAAAATTTAAATCGACATTTCAGCAATACATTTTATGTACTTTTATATCGAAAATAAAGCAAACATGTAATAATAATAAAGAACACAAGATTTATAGTGGTTCGGCCAGAAATTTGGGCCTACATCCACTTTATATTCATTCATTATTCACTTGCATTAGTTTTACAATTGCTCTCAATTACAAGAATCATACATCCACAACTCTTTTACATTATTTCAACAAAATTTTCAAGTAAAATATGGACGCAAGTGATTGCTGTTCCATGCCCTTGGAATTTGAACTCCTTCAACAGTAGTGAGTTTGAATGTGCCGTCAAGAAGCTTCTGACCTATCACATATGGTCCTTCCCAATTGGGCCCAAACACACCTGTCGCGGTCATAATTCTTTTCAGGACTAGATCTCCAATTTCAAAGCTGCGTTGACGAACTTTGGAATTGAAATGCCTGGCTATCCTTTGCTGATGAGCTGCAACTCTGAGATTAGCTTCGTCTCTTTTTTCATTAAGGAGATCTAGCGCTTCAAGTTGTAGCTTTTCATTTTCAGCTTGATTGAAATGGATTCTTCTGTGTGAAGGGACCTCTGCTTCAACCGGAATCATTGCTTCTGATCCGTATGCTAACGAAAAAGGAGTATGCCCAGTCGCAGTTTTGTGAGTAGTTCTGTATGCCCATAGTGCAAGTGGTAGTTTATCGACCCAACCACCTTTTGCTCTTTCGAGTTGCTTTTTGATGGTTGATTTGATGATCTTGTTCACTGCTTCCACTTGCCCGTTTGCCTACGGATGAGCTACTGCCGAAAAGCTTTTCTGGATTTTGAATCGTTTGCAAAAATCCTGGAATTCCTCGCTTTCAAACTGAGTACCATTGTCTGTGATTATTTTCTGAGGCACACCGTATCTGCAAATGATATTCTTGGTCACAAAGCTTATCATTTTCTTAGAAGTGATAGTAGCCAATGGTTCAGCTTCAGCCCATTTAGTAAAGTAATCAACTGCAACAATAGCATATTTAATCCCTGATTTAGCAGTTGGTAGCGGCCCAATGAGATCCATTCCCCAAATTGCAAACGGCCATGGACTGACCATCTGTGTGAGTTCGGTAGAAGGTGCTCTAGGAATTTTGGCAAATCTTTGGCATCTGTCACATTTTCGGGAGTAATCTGCAGCATCTCGATTAATTTCTGGCCAAAAATATCCGTATCGGAGAATTTTCTTTGCTAATGTTTGACCACCTGAATGATCACCACATTCTCCTCCATGCACCTCAGCTAGGATTGTTTTGGACTCTTCCCGGGATACACATCGAAGCAATGGCATTGAGAATCCCCGTCTGTACATTCGGCCATCCTGAATTACATAGCGAGAGGCTTTCCTTAGTAGCTTTCGTCTTTCTATCGAATTTTCTGGCAGAGAACCTCTGAGTAGGTAGTCCAGTATTGGAGTCATCCATGACTCTTGTTCTTGGGATGCATTCATAATCCAGTCAATATCCATCTCGTCTATACTTGGTGCTGATAGGACTTCTACAGGGACCAATCCCAATAGTTGAGCTTCACCAGAACTTGAATACTTTGCGAGGGAATCTGCCTTCATATTCTCTTCTCGAGGAATGTGGCTTATTGAATAGTGATCGAGTTCACATAGGAGTTCCCAAGCCTTTGACAAGTAGGAAGGCAAGTTTCACCTTTTGTTTGAAATTCCTTCTTGACTTGGCATACAATAAGCTGAGAATCACTGAAGATCTGTAATGCTCGAATGTTTAGCTCTTTAGCGATTTTCAGACCTGCAATAAGAGCTTCATACTCTGCTTCATTGTTTGTTGAAGGAAATTCCAATCTTAGTGCATAACATAATGATCGACCTTCAGGAGTTTCGAGTACCACTCCGGCTCCAGAACAGTAGTCATTTCTTGCGCCATCAACATACATCTTCCACTGGATTGGGGAATCATTGATCGTTTCTTCCTCACCATTATCTTTCTCGGTGAATTCTGCAATGAAATCAGCTAAAGCTTGTCCGTTGATTGCTTTTCGGGGGTGATAGGTGATGTCATATTGACTGAGTTCAATGTTCCATTTTAGAAGGCAACCCGAAGTTTCAGGGCGAAATAGGACTTGCTTTAGGGGTTGATCAGTGAGTACTCTGATAGGATGAGCTTGGAAATATTGCCTCAGTTTCCTTGATGCAACTAGTAGGCAATAGGCGAGTTTTTCCAACTTGGAGTAATTCAGCTCTGCCCTAGTGAGTCTTTTGCTGATATAGTAAACCGGATGTTGAATCCTTTTGTCTTCCCGTATCAGCGCTGCACTTAGAGCATGAGATGATACTGCCAAGTATATAAGAAGATCCTCACCATTGCCTGGCCTAGAAAGTATTGGAGGCGTTTCCATATGACGGATCAACTCATCGAAGGCTTTTTGGCATTCGGAAGTCCATTCAAAATTCTTCTTTCCTTTCTTCAGGGCGTCAAAGAATGGGATGCATTTATCAGTGGCTTTGGAAATGAACCGACTCAGGGCGGCGACCTTTCCGTTGAGACTCTGCAATTCCTTCTTTGTTCTAGGAGCTTTAACTTCTTTCAAGGCAGTAATTTGAGCTGGACTAGCCTCAATGCCCCTAGCATTGACGATGAAACCTAAGAACTTTCCGGACTCGACCCCAAATGTACATTTCAGAGGGTTAAGTTTCATTTTGTATTTCCGGAGGACTGCGAACATTTCTGCTAAGTGTTCAATGTGATCCGCTGCTTTCCTGGACTTCACTAACATGTCGTCGACGTAGACCTCCATAGTTTTGCCCAATTGTGGTTTGAACATAGCATTAACAAGTCTTTGGTAGGTTGCCCCTGCATTTTTCAATCCGAAGGGCATAACTCTGTAGCAATAAAGTCCAACATCTGTGATAAAGCTTGTATCCTCCTGATCCGGCTCGTGCATCATGATTTGGTTATAACCGGAGTAGGCATCCATGAAAGATAACAATTCATGTCCCGCAGTTCCGTCTACCAGTTGATCGATCCTGGGTAACGGGAAGCAATCTTTGGGGCAAGCCTTGTTTAGACCATAAAAATCGATGCACACTCTCCATTTTCCATTAGCTTTCTTGACCAGCACAGGATTTGAAACCCAATTCGGATATGTAGATTCTTTGATGAAGTTATTTTCCATGAGTCGATCAACTTCTTCTTTTAATGCTGCTGACCTTTCTGGACCTTGGGTTATTCTTTTCTGTTTAACTGGCGTAAACTTTGGGTCAATATTCAGAGCGTGTACTGCAACTTCTGGAGATATTCCACACATATCGGCATGAGTCCAAGCAAAGACATCCAGATTTGCTTTCAGGAATGATATCAAGATATTCTGAATTGACACATTAAGCTGTGAACCCACATTTAACACCTTATTTGGGTCCTTCGGGTCAACAGGTACCGGGACTGTCGTTTCCACCTGTACCACTCTATTCTCCCCTGCACTGGCTTTTCTGGGATCCATTTCTTTCCGTGCCCCGCTGTGCTCGCCAGTGCAGGGTCCGCCCCGTAATTGCTACAAGGCTGGTTCTTTGATGCGGACTGGGGTTGCCGCATCCTTCCCCGTTTCTCTTTTTCTTGACTCTCGCAGCTCTGTCAAATAGCACTCTCGCGCAGCATTTTGATCCCCTTTTATAACTCCTACTCCATTGTCAGTAGGGAATTTAATAGTGAGGCACCACGGGGCTAGGATAGCTTTGAATGCTGCGAGTGTTGGATGGCCAAGAAAAGCATTATAAGCAGAAAACTCATCGACAATCACAAATGTTTGCTTGCGGACCACTTTCCTTTCTGCTTCCCCAAGTTCTACAAGCAGATCGATGGTCCCAATTGGTTGTTTTGGCTCCCCAGTGAAGCCAGCGATCTTTTGTGATGAGGCTTGTACATCGATCATAGGGATTTTCATCTGGTCAAATGTCTTCTTGAAGAGGATATTACATGATGCTCCGCAGTCAATGAGGACTCTTCTGACAATGGCCGGTCCAATACCAGCCGAGATGACCAAGGGATCTAGGGTAGGAGCTTCTATATCTGTGGAATCTCTGGCTCTGAAAACAATATCATCGTTGAAAGTTTTCTGTTGTTTCAGGGGCGTAGTGTCTTCTAAAACAAAGACGTCTTCTTCGGCTGGAGCATATTTCAAAGCCCTGGAATATCTCTCCATCTCACCCCAGCTCTTGCCAGCTGGGTGAGGCCCTCCTGTAATGACATTGATAACGGGCCTTCTAGATTCATGTCCCGTAGCTTTCTCACCTGTCCTAGGCTGATGAACAGGAACCTGTTGCCCCTGACTTGACGATGCAGGATTGTTGCTATTTTTCTTCACGAATTGCTGCAGTTTGTTTTCTCTTAGCAACTCTTCAATCAGATTTTTCAACTGGCGGCATTCATCAGTCTCATGACCGGGTTGATTGTGGAAGCGGCAGAATTTCCCACTCTGTATGGCTTTTTTCCCGGTTCTCAAAGGGATAGGTTTAGGGAAATCGACGGAATCTTTAGTGGCCAGGTAGATGTGCTCTGGTGTATGTGATAACGGAGTATATTCTGATGGCTTGAAGGATCGGGGCTTCTTCAGATTACCCTGTTTCTTCCCATTATTATTCTCCCTTTTTTGCCCCATCGATTCATTCTTGCGTGGAGCGACAGTGTTGTCTTCTGCTTTCTCCAACACTGTCTTTACTGGTAAAGGACGGCTTTCCAAGCGAATGAATTCATCTGCTTTTTTGTAGAACTTTTCGAGAGAGGTTGGCTCCTTCATATTTAACCATTTCCCAAATTCGCTTGACTTATCAATAGCCCTCATCAGATAAGTCAATATCATTCGTGGTTCAGCATTGTCCACCTCAGCCAGCGCTATATTAAAGCGGTTCAAGAAGGATCTGATAGACTCACCAGGATTCTGCTCTAAACTCGATAGTGACATAATGTCCTTGGCCTTCGAAGCATATAGTCTAAACTGCTCCTTGAATTTTCTGGTCAAGTCTGAAAACTGATCGATAGATCGGACTGGCAACTTGGTGAACCATAGTAGAGCCACACCTTCCAGGTATACGGGGAAATATCGACACTTTATTTCGTCAGAGGCCCTGGCACCTGTCATGTGCCAATCATATTTATACAAGAACTCATTCGGATCACTTGTCCCTTTGTAAGCTGGAATAGTCGGAGGGACAAACTTCCTTGGAAATTCCGCCTTCAAGATTTTTTCAGTAAACGGAGTTTTACTTGGGGCGAAACCCCATTCCTTCTCATCTTCAACCCTTTGCATACTTTCTTTCATGATCTGCCGGACCATTCCAGAAAGATATTCCTCATCATGCCGAGTTCTAGATCCACCAGCCTCAGGAACTGCCTGCTCAAAGGGACTAGTAGCCCTTTCAGGAGCATTCCTCTCACTAACATCATGAATGTTGCCAGCATAGTTCCTTTCATTACCAGCTGGTTGATTGTTTGCCCCAAGTAAATCGTTCAACTTATTCAGAATCAGAGCATTCTGGGCACTTTGAGCCTCTAATTGTCCATTTTGGGCGTTTATCTGCTGGTTTAGCCCTAGAATCACAGCATCCAACTCCGCTTTCGTAACTCCAACAGATGGAGTGGGTTGATTAGGCACAGGGGAAGCGGAGGTTCCCTCTTGAATGTTTCCAGATCTGACAGATCTACTTTTCCTTCCAGGAGCCATAATCTCAGATAGACTTCTGGTTTTTAAAGAAATTCTTTCTACAAATCCTTGCGAAGCAATGATGACAGTTGCCCTGAGTTCGATTCTCAGTGAAAGCACCAAAAATGTTAACGCTAAAATGTGAACGCTAACACCCCGGTGTGTGAAGTGTAGTTGTGAAAGCACCACCCGATAGATCGGGAAAGAATTACAAGCAAGTAATAGCAGAAAAGCAGTAAACAACAACAATTTTATAGTGGTTCGGCTTAAGGGTATAGCCTACGTCCACTCTAAGTACTTTTATTAATAATCCCGTTACAAGCTGATACAACTCTTCTCAAGTACAATATACTTCAAATTACAAGTGGTTTGAAACAAGTCTTAAGCTTCAATGTCGATTAAAGTCCTTAAATCCATGTTGAAGATGTGTGGTTTCTTCGTGGAGTTCTTTGATGAATTCCTCTAATCTTGAAAGCTCTAAGTGTTGATGAAGTTCTCAATGCAGCAAGGCAACGGTGTATGAAGAGAATGTGCCCCAAAGTCCTTTGAATGTTGGAGGTGGTTGCCTATTTATAGAGAGTTTCGGTCTGGAATTATTGCCAAGTCCTAAGTCGCGGCCGACTTAAGTTAAGTCGTAGCCGACTTAATATGAGTCGTGGCCGGTCCATCTGGCCCCTTCATGGCTTCACAGGAGTTCACTTGCACAAGTCCTAGGTCGCCTCCGAGTCAACACTACCCCTTCTTAGTAATACGGCCTCGGGTTTGCATTTAATAGCTTTAAGTCGTTCACGACTCAAATTGGGTCGTGAGTCGTGACCGAGATAACTGGGAGCTGAATCGTGCACGAGTTAAGAGGTTGCTGTGCTGAGTAGCTGCATTGAACTCATCTTCCTTTTCTTGAGTCGTGAACGAGCTAACATTGGTCCTAAATCGGTTGTGACTTGGGTCGGTAACTATTCTAGGTCGCCAACTTGGTAAAACATTAGATCGGTAACTCGGTCAAGTCACTGAGTTGGCATCTCTTTTAGGCTTTAGGTCGGCCTTCCTATTAAGTCGGCATCCTCTGAGTCTTAAGCCAGTACCCACGTTAGGTCGTCCACTGTTTTAGCCTTAACTCGGTATTTCTTAAGTCGGTATGCCTCTCAAATCCTTAAGTCGGTAACCCTTTGAGCCTTAAGTCGGTCTCCCTGATAAAGCAGTTAGGTCGGTATCTACGTTGAATGTTAGGTCGGCATACCCCTTAGGCCTTAGGTCGGCATGCTTCTAACTGTTAGGTCGGTAAGTCATGGTCGAGGCGGAGTTAACAGCTAAATGAAAGAGTTTTGTTCTTTTTAGTTTCTTATCTACATGATTATTTGTATAGGTCTAGTTAGTATATTTTCTTGCAAGCTTGTTTATTAACTTTTAATTCTATTACAATATACTTTTTCTTAAATTTTTATTTTATTGATCAATACAAGTTCTTGTTTTGTTATACATTTCATTTACTTATTACATATATTTTATTTTAAAATTTAACAGTGTATGGATGCATTTTGTTTGTATTTCATTTCCCTTCATATATTTATTTTTATTGTTTAATACAATCTCCTGTTTGTTTTGCTAATGTTTGTTCTTATTACTTTATTCTTTATTAATTTAAAACTTAAACGATCAGTTTATTTATTCAATTCCATACAATTTTATAATATTAATATCAACCAATTTTATTTCTTTTGAAATTCTCAAATTTAATTTTAAAAGTTCAAATTATTAATCGAATTTTAGTTTATCAAAATTCCGGGATGTTACACATTTCCTTTAGATTTATTGCATTGATTTCCAATTCAACTGAATGAATAAAATACATATGTATAACTCATAACAATTTATGGTCACAACTCTCAATCACCTTTTATAAGTTTATTATTTGCACTCCAATAATCATCATTTATTATATATATATACACACATTAATTAATTCAGTATTTAAGTTCGTTTTCCTATACTAAATTTATTACCAAGTATACATTTACTCTATTCCAACAAACTGGAATTCCATTCAATTACTACCTTAAAATAAGTTTATGTTTCTATTAATTTCCATTCACACTTCCATTATTCTATATTACAATTATTAAAGTAACGTTTAACAACAACACAACCATTATGAATACTTATCAACCTGAATCATCTTATTTCATTAATTTACGTTTTATCCCATTATAGATTAATGCGTACATAAATTAATTCATATTTACATCCACTTCCGTATATACATTTGGTAACCAAGTTATAACATTTACATTTATTTTTTCTTATTTTAATCAATTACCAAAATTTCTTTTCTACACTCAATTATAACTTTGCAATTGGATTACCAAATTTATTCAATACCTTAAATAAATAACAAATATTAATTCAATACTTACATTTTTACCTATGTATGTTTTCATTCCCAAACAATATTTCAATTACTACAGGACATTGATTTAATTCAATTTACTATTTAATATTATTAATTCATTAAATTAATTCACTATTTACCTTGTTTTCTTATATTCAAATCTTAGCCTACTATAACAATTTACACTACTTCAGTTATTCGTAATTTCATGTCAACTGTTAATACTTATCTTTAATTTCCCTGGTTTCATTCCATTTTCAACATTCGCTTCATTATTAATTATAAATTTTTTTTCTTCCTAAATTTAATTTCAAAAATTAAATTAAACTAACCAATTTATTTATCAAAATTTATGGGTCCTTACAAACATTCTCTCTCATAGCTAGTTGCCAAATAGTAAACGCTCATTTCTCCATCTCCTTCTTTTCCGCGACTGAGATGTCAGCCGTCAACTCCTCAGGGGCAAACACTATTAGATGTACTTCATTCCTCATTAGAATAGCTTTCATCCTCCATTGCCACTTCTCAAAGTCTTTATCCCCATTCCATTTCTCAATTGCTAACTGTGATCCTGACGAAATATACATCCCTCTAGTATATGGTCTTGTAATAACTGGAGTTGCTTCATCTCCTACCATAGCGTCTAACACTCCTCAGTCAACCTTGTAGCTCTGATACAAGATTGTTGGAAAAAATCCATTCAGATGACCAATTTAAGGTAATAAAAATCCCAACGCAGTGGGAAACAACTGGATCATGATTTTAGTGAGACGAAACAAACAGAGTTAAACACTAATATAGACTGTCACAGACCAATGCAATGTAGAAAAATAAATAACATCAGTATTTATAGCGGTTCCACTACCACGAGGCAGTGTACGTCGACTTGGAGAGAGGAGATTTCATTAATCCTAAAATATTAGAGTTACAAGATTGATTCATTTTTGGAGGCTATACATAAGAAGAATTAACAATATAGATAAAATTCTACAGAGTTTCAACTCTTTAGGATGGTTGTCATCATTGTCAAGAAGCTCTACTATTTATAGAGCGAAGAAATGAGGAGTGGTAGCTGCTATATAGCAGCCGTGAGGTTTGGTTCGGATCTGGTTCGGTATCACTTTGGTTCGGTCAACTTGGTTCGGTGTCCATCTGGTTCGGCATTCAATGACAAAACGAGAAATCTGAACCGGTACTTAATTTGGTTCGGTATGCGCACATCTAGTTCGGCTACATTTTGGAGCGGCATCAGCATACAGAACGAAATATTTGGTTCAGTCATTCACTTCAACACCGCTCCATAAATTCATCTTCATTGTACCCTATTCCCCGAACAAACCAAAAATATGGTTCGGCATGCTCTTCAACATCACCGTTCTGAAGCCCTGCCCCATTATGTCTCAACCGACTGAGCTCACTACCGCCGGACAAGAAATCTCGCCCGGTCCTCCACTCCACCACTCCAGATTTGGAGCAGCAGCTGTTCCTCCACCGTCGAACCAAACTTTTGGTTCGATAAGCCCTATGTAACGACCCATAAATTTTCGATGTTAAATTTTTTTATTTTAATAATATTTTATGAGTTAATATTGAAAGAAATAAAATATTGCAATTTTATAATGGAATAATAACTAAATTTAGACTGAAACAATGTTAATACAAGCCAATTGTCAACAATCTAAATGAAACTCCAATTCATTTTATTTAAGCATGATACGTTTGGTTATAAAATAAATATAAGTAACAAATGTAAACATTTAGTTATTGTACAAAATAGATAGTTAATGGTAATTAAATAAGGTCAGTATTGTGTAAGTAATGATAATAAGGGTGGTATTAATGGTTACACTGATTTATAGTGGGATGTAAAAGGTAATAAATTTATGTATAATTTGGGTAATAAAATAAGTTTATTTATGGAGTTAGATTGGTTATATTATCTTAGACTATAAACCAAATAGAAGAGAACAAGCGTAAATCTTAAGGGTATAATAACAATTATTATATATTGCCTAATTTATTGGTCAATCAATTTATTTGAAATAAAGTCCTCTTGAATGTTAAGTAATTTTAATACTGTTATGGAGGAAACGTTACTTAATGATTTTTAATTTTAGTAACGGAAGAGTGAATGAGAATTTACAGATAACATAAATTATTTATAAGTAAAATGGAGTATATATTGAACAAATTTTTGATAATTGGATAATGCAGTGTTATTGGAAATTAGTTAGTGTTATATATGGGATTTATACCTGGGTGGGCAAGTAGTAAACTTATAAATGAAAGAAAGTGAGTAGGTGACCCTTTATTTAGGTAATTTATTCATTTAGTATGTTAAATAAAAATTTAGGAATCAGATCTCAATTAAGAGAAATTAAGTTGTACGTTAATTTGAAATAAAATCTATTAAAAATTACATTTATAGGGAATGTAGTACGAATGGTTAGGGATTGTCAAATTTGGTAAAAAGTGATTGGACTTAGGAAACTTTGTTAATTGAGTTTAAAACCTTAATTAATACGCGTAATTGACAAGATTCACATTTTAAAAAAAAATAAACGTTGATACAAATCTAAGATGTATATAGAAGTATTAATGTAGTGAAAGACAAACAAATATTAACTATGTTATTTGTGTAATTAATGGATAGGAATACACTATTCGCTACAAACAGTAATTATATATATTTCTTACTAAATAATAGTTTCTCATCTCTACAATCAATCTTTCAGTTGATAAACATTTTTACTAAATGAATGTTTACTCTTTTACTAAACTTATTCATTCTTATTCTTTATTAACATTTATTATTATAATCACCGTTATTAATTACATTCAAACAATGTCATTAAATACACCTGACGTATGTTATCATTTTTTAATCTTACCGTAATACATGTTATTAGTAGACGCTCAAATTAAGATCATAAACATATCTCTTGACATATGTTAACAAAAATAAAATCATAAATTTTTATTATTCTACCACTTATATTCCTTGCTACAATAATTGCATTCAAACAATGTCATTAAATACACCTGACGTATGTTATCATTTTTTAATCTTACAGTAATACATGTTATTAGTAGACGCTCAAATTAAGATCATAAACATATATCTTGACATATGTTAACAAAAATAAAATCATAAATTTTTATTATTCTACCACTTATATTCCTTGCTACAATTAGCCTTAAAAATTTATGATTTTATTTTTGTTAACATATGTCAAGAGATATGTTTATGATCTTAATTTGAGCGTCTACTAATAACATGTATTACGGTAAGATTAAAAAATGATAACATACATCTGGTGTATTTAATGACATTGTTTGAATGTAATTAATAACGGTGATTATAATAATAAATGTTAATAAAGAATAAGAATGAATAAGTTTAGTAAAAGAGTAAACATTCATTTAGTAAAAATGTTTATCAACTGAAAGATTGATTGTAGAGATGAGAAACTATTATTTAGTAAGAAATATATATAATTACTGTTTGTAGCGAATAGTGTATTAATATGTTTAAATTGCTATTAGATAGGAAATAATTGTTATACTTCTCATTACATTCATTTAGTCCATTTTGAAACTTAATCAACTGAAATTAATGTAATTGAAAGTTTCCATTTAATAGGAGAGAGAATACGAATTGTAAATTATAGGTGTAAATAAAAGCAGCATATGTTTTGTGAAAATATAGGGAAAGTTTGATTTAATAAAAAGAAAATTTTACATCAAATAAAATGAATGTTTCATCTGTGAATGTACGTTTAATTTCATTAAAATAAGAACAGAAGATTGATTTTAAAGAAAGAAATATATGTTTATTTGAACTGTGTTTTAGCTTACAGACTGATTACAAGAATAGGAAAATAATCTATTTATTACGCTGGTGTATAAACAATAAATTTATAAACGTGTTTAAATAAACAATTGTTCTATTTCTTTATCCATTTTAGTTGTCTGTTTTAAAATCTAACTTTGTAAGTAACTGCAATTAATGTAATTCAAATGTTTCAATTAAAAAGAAAGGAAACGTTGGTTGCAATTAATAGATTTAATAAAAGAAACGCACGTTTCGTGTTAAACAAAAAAGGTGTTTTAATGGAAATAAAAGATCATTTTGAGAAAATAAATTGAACGTTCTCATTTTTAAGGTAAGTATAAATATTTTATTTTGTGTAGATAAAAACGTAAATGCGCACAAAATTCTACTTTCGTTTGCAAACTTTTCCATTCCTACGTGCATTCCCTTATCTATTATTAATGTCTGAAGCTTTAATAATAAAACGCGACATTTATTTTGTCCCTCCACATTCATTTCCTAATTATAAATAACCTACATCTTATTTCTTCTTCTACATTTTGTTTCTCCTAACACCTCATATTCAAAAGCTCTTATTCTTACAACTCCAAAAGCATTCATTTATAAAAATGATTTTTTTTTATTTTTCATACCGGAGAAGAACGAGGTCCTGTAGCGTGCTAAACCTTTTGTTGACGTGGCTTATATTTTTGTTAGGTATGTTTATTTGTTTATTTAAATTAATTTTGTTTTCAAGCGATTTAACGCGTGTAACTTTCTCATACGAACTCCGTTTCACACGTGATTTTTTTTGTCAGGATCGTAACAAAATTCCAAACCTTTTGACGCTTGATTGGACGAATTTGAAGACTGTCCAATTTTTGAGTTTAAATTGAATTTTAAGTCAATTTAAATTCAAAAGGTGAGTGTTTTAACCCACTCACAACTTCTAAGTTTTATTATGTTTGTTAAATTGATTTAAGATACGAGTAGAAATTTATATATGACTGTTTCACATATTTTTTTTCACCATCTCAGTTAAATCGCATTTATTTAATTTAACTTTTAATTAATTTTATTATTGCATACAAATTGACAGTTAAAATTTATTTATTTTGCATATAAACTGCTAGTTAAACAGTTATTTATTTATTCATTTTGAATATAAACTGTTCGTTGTTATGTGAGCATACGATATATAAACGCGTTGAAAATTTACATCGAAAATTCTATTTAAATTTTTATTTATATATTCACGTGCTAATCACCATTGGCTGCTTTTCCTTCAAATCGCTGCTTCCTCTCGTACATGCCATCATCATCGTGTCTCTCTTTCTCTTATCACGCAAGCTTCATTTCCCTTAAATAAATTCGCCGAAGCCTCCTTCTTCATAATGGAATACTCAGTTAAACTAAACTAAAAAAAGGGCCGCTGCAAATAATCGCGAGTCTTCTTCATTTAAGATCTCAAACCCCTTTTTCGAATTAGTTCAAACTCCAAACCAAAATCGTGTTTTCCCCTTTCGTTCGTTCAAATCGAAAAAAAAGAACGAAGACAAAATAATCGCGACTGAGCGACGGTCAAGCTCGAGTTCGGGAGCAACAACGTGATACTCTAGGGCGACGCATCTGGGCACGTGTGTAACGACCCGTTAAATTAATAATATTTAATGAATTGAATTTAATAGGATTGCTAATCTAATTTAGAAGGAAATATAAGTCTTAAGATTTTATTTGAGTAAATATAGGAATTGATATGGTGATTATAATTTAATGTTAACAATTAAATATTTATGTGGCATAGATTGGGTTAACGTAAATTGGTGGGTAGTTATTAGTTATAATTAGTTGATTTAAAAGGTATTAATGAAATGATAGTTGAATTGGATTGCAAATATATAAACATTAGAAAATTTATTAGGTGGACTAAATTTGTTAAAGTTCATAAGTTGTATAATTCAATTTAGTAGAAACTTTAAATTTATAAACGGAGATTTAAAAAAAAAAAATGCTAAATATGTAAATGGTGACTTAAGACCTAGTTATAAGAATTGGAATATAATCCAATTTGAATTAGGTATAAAAAGGATTTGATTTATATGAAAGTTATTTTTCACAGTATTGAATAAAAATTTGGAATCCAATTATAATTGATGATAATAACGTTAGTATTAGTAATAAATAGATTTCAACGCAGTAACCAAATGAATGGAATAAAAATGAGTATATATTGCATAGAAATGAAATGTAAATTCCATTTAATATAAGAATTCAAAGGTGGAAGATTTACATTTGGATTGGAAAATGGATAGTTATTAATTAAAAGTGACCATTGAATAAATTTATGCAAACGTGATATAATGTAAATAGATGGGGATCCACCTTTATTTATGTGGTTAATGGAATTTAATTCCTATAGTATGATAATCGAAATTAATAGAAGTTGGAATAGCTAATTTATATGTTAGTTGAAATTTAGCTAGAATATGTAGATATTGAATGATAGTAAAATTAAATGGATATAAAGGTTTCAATTATACATTGAAATTCATACTCGCCATAAATGGTTAATTGAGACCAAAGAAGTAGTATAGGAATCTAACCTTCTTTATTAATTTGGATTTATTGCAATAGTTAATTTCATAAAATAAAGGTAAAGCTAATTCAAATTTAACTGGACCATTGTTGGTATAACTTTAGAAGCAAGACTTATTTATGATTTGAGTATTTAATTCAACAAGTGGTATTTACGACAAATAAAATAGAATTGAACGTAAAATATTACGTTATTAAATTGAAATGGAATTTGTAAACATTGAGTGAAATCTTAAACTAATGTTAGTATTCGTCGTATTTACAACAATAACTTTGAATAATAGAAAGGAAGTGAATATAATAAATTAATCAAATTTATAGTGTTGAATTCAATTGGATTGGAATTAATAAATAGTTAAGAAAAATAAGGGTTATTAATAATTTGGAATTTAATTATGGTAAAAAGGTTAATTGCAATCCAAAGATGAGTTGGAATGGAAATCAAGTATTTATTTAATTTGATTTAAGAGGAGAGTATAAAAGTATAAGATTAAATAATTGGATTTTTGAGAATAAAAATTTTATTTCCAAATAATAAGGAAGTGTAGATATTTACACTGCAAATTTATATACTGATAGATTTTAATTCACATCCAAGCTTGGTAAATAATTTAGAATTGATTGAAGTATATAAATAATGAAATGTGGCCTATATTAGAAATTGAAATATAAAAATTGGATTTTTAATTTATTTGATTTATTTAATAAATATTAAAAATAGCCATTTTTGTCACGGACTCGGATTTCGACGAAACCAGTTTCATCGGATCTGTATCGGTGAATTATTATAGGATTTCAAATTTCGTATCGATCGGACTTGTCGTTTGATCGTACGGACGCGAAACGCATTGAAATCAATTTTATTAAAAATCAATTTGAAATCAATTTGGAAATCTTGTTTTCAGCATAACTTCTTCATACGATCGAATTTGGACGTGAAACTTTTTCCATCACGTTCAGAATATTTTAAAACACCTATTTGGATATATAGTTTTAACAAATTCGGTTCCGGAGGCATAGCGGGCTTTTTGGGCCATAGTTTATTCCGTACGTTCGCTTATCCAGTCCATCTTCTCTATCTCTAGCCTACCTATATAAGCATGGCTATAAACCCTAGCCCCATTTTATTTGCTTATGCTGTACGTTCATTCTTCAACCATTCTTTCTTCCTCAATGGATGCTCCTCAGATCCAATTTCAATTGCAAAATAAAAGTGAAAATTCAAAGTTCTCCAAAAAAATTCTCAAAAAATTATATATTGATGCTCTCGATGAGCGCAGTTCAGTGGTGAAATTCGTTTCTGGTTTTGAGGCGTCGTTTATCCAGAAATATTCAAACAAATTTCGGCCTCTCATCGTCGTCGTAACAAACGGAATCTGATCGAGAAACCCCTTCTGGGTATTGTGGAGAGCACCAAGGAGAGTCAATCTGGGTGGTTCGTTTGGCAATTCAACGGTCAGATCGTCGTCAAAATTTGAATTAGGGTTTTGTCCCTAAGTTTAGAGGCGGCGGCGGCGGCAACCAAGGGGGTGCGCAGGTGGTCCATTGGGGGCGGCCAGGTCTAAGGGACGTTGGGCGTTGGTCGGCGTGAGGCAGGAGGCCGGTGGCGTTGGGAATCGATGGTCAACAGTGGGTAGTTTAGGGTACCAGTTCGAACGAAGGCAAAGGGAACAGTAACGCGTTGTCCCTGTTCATAATGAAGCTTTCGTGACTCACTGACGTGGCAAGTAAATATGGACCATTTTTGTTTATTTTCAATTTTGAATTCACTCTCCATTTTTCGCCTTAACTTTCTCATACGAATTCGGATTCACACGAAAATTTTTTTGTTAGGTTCGTTTTAAAATTCCAGATCTGATGACGCTGGTTTTGACGAATTCTGAGACGGGCGAATTTTTGGGTTTAAATCGAATTTAAATTCGACTTAAATTCCAAAGGTGAGTGTTTTAACCCACTCACAATTACTAGAAGCTTTTATGTTTGTTAAATAAATTTTAGAAATGAATAGAAATTTATTTATGAGCTTTTGGCATGTTATTTCACCCATATCTGTTGAATTGCATTTTTATCAAATTTAGCTGTTAATTAAATTGATTGATTGCGTATTAATTGGCTGTTAGAAATTATTGTTTGCATAAGAACTGCTAGTTAACAGTTATGTAAATTATTACTGAATAAACTGTTAGATAAATAGTTGATAAATTTAATTTGAACAAACTGACAGTTATCACCTGTTGTATATGTTCATATATATATATTGTTATTGATTGAGATTGGTTGATGGTTGCGATTGGATGATGGATGTTGTTGATGAATGAATGTTTATTTCATATCATTAAATTGAAAATTTATCATGCATATTTCATTTTTCGGGATTGTGGTTTGAAATGATAAAACCGCAAAGTTTTATTTTTAAATTGCGGATTGAAATGATAAATATCCGTATCACTTGACCATAGGATAGAAAATTATATACAGGCACCGCGGTCTATATATAACTATTTTAATGTGATTTCGATGGTTTGGATTGAATACGGTTTATAAATCTTAAATTTTATATTGTATAAATATTTTATTCCATATTTATATACTTATGAAGTTAAAATTTAGGAATTTAAAAGGTGGATAGATTTCTTTATTGAAATGGAAGAAATTTAGAAAATGGAGTTGGTAAATTTATATCCTATGTTTAAATGTTAAGTTTGGAAATTTAAGAGATGATATTTGAAATTGGATTTTCCCAAAATAAATAGAAATGGATATTCTAGTAAAAAAAAAAAATATTGAATTGGAAAATTTATATATATATTTTACTAGAAATTGAAGTTTTATTAATTACGGATTTTATGTGAATGGTCAAGATTAATTAATAGAATATTGATTTTGAAAGGATAAAAAATCCAACTTTAGTTGAAATATTAATGCTCAAAAATGGATATAAATATATATAAAATTGAAATGGTTTTGGGACTTGAGGTAATATTTTTGGATTTTGGTTTAACTTTAAAAGAAGAAATATTTGGAAAGCCGTGTAATCTATTTCTTTATAAAGCAACAGTAAAGTTAACCTTTTTAATTCGCATACCGTTGAATATCCAAACCAGTTGAGTTTAAAAGTTATGGTTTGGAATTATGGATTTCCAAAAATATTAAGCTTTGAAAATATTCGATTTTCAGATATTATGAAGCTAAAGCCTTTTAATTATTGGAAAGAAATTATATTTGGAATAAGTGGTAAAATATGGTTTTGGGTTTTGGAATGATATCGTAATATTATGGTTTTGAAATGGATTATATTCTGGTTTTAAAGTATAAACAATTTTTAAATGACCGCGGTGTTATAATAACGATGGGTTGGCAAAGTGACCGGGATCGGATATGGACATACTCTCTGTCGATACCGAAAACCACTTTGACTAACCGTGTACGCGGTGGAGATTACAGAATGAAGTAGGTGGTGGCGACGTTTCCTGTAAGGTAAATACGTGGACCCAACTCCCGTGAGTTGGCATAAGGTGGCTAAAACAGGAGCGATTCTCAGGCCAATGAGGTCATTCCTCTGATCGGACGCTCCTCTTCGATATTATACTTTGACTTGGATTGATTCAGTGGCCACTTCTATATTTTGATTTTGGGGGAGTTAGTTCGAGGTGGGCGGCAGCTGCGCGCTGCGCGTTACCATCAGCCTGGATAGCAATTGGTATATCTACCCTGGCATTGCCTAGTTGTGCCGTGTCACCTACCCTATCGCGCCTTGTACGAGTTTGGTTTTCTCCCGTAGCCCATGTGGTATCCTCTAGTGGCTTCCCGATCAGGAGGGACTATGATATTGGACGGACTACTGGGACTATTACGTGTTAAGGGCTATATGGGTAACCCCTTAACGCTATTAAAAAGTAAGTTTATTTTATGAATAGACACTATTATAATAACGCAATATACTACATAGTAAATAGTTTAACGGATCCTTAGGAGATGTAAATCCCGAGCATCTCTTGAGTTACTGTACTCATATTTATTTCTGTTTATTTAACTCACATAAGATATTCTAGTCTGACTCGAGTGTTTTTGTCTTTTCAAATTCGCTCGGGTCAGTCCGAGCGTTTCAGGATAGCAGATTTAGCTTGGAGGACGAAGACGAAGAATCAGTATTATTCTATATATAGTATTGCACCAAACTCCTTATATTCCGCTGCATTGTTGTATTGGTATGTGTAACTCTGATATGTATTGTATAAAGTAAATAACTGTTCTGTAAACTGTTTTTGAACTGTATATTTATTATTATATTTTATCCTTCCGTTGTGAGATTCTATTTTGTTTTATTCCTTCTCTGTTTTTCTTATTTACCCCATAACAATCCGCCCTTGCGTATGCTTTGAATTGGCACGTGTGTCGTTTTAAAGTGTGCGAAAAGGCGGGATGTTACAGTTGGTATCAGAGCTTTGGTTTAGCGATAAACCTTGGCTTTGTGGGGTTTGACTCTTTGTTAATAGGGTAGAAATATCCTATGGGAGTCGCTGAGTGTATATATATGAGAGAGCGTACTTGTTAGTATTAATAAAAAGTTTTGATATTGTGTTAATCTGTTCCGCTTTGTATTTATAAATTCTGGTTGATGCATGGGACGCTATGCCATCAATAGGGATTTCTAAACACTGAACAGGACAGACCGACATAATATTTGTTTTTAATATAGGTGAATGAAAGAATTTTGCCTATTATATTTTCTATATATAAAAATATTTTATAAAGATATATATATATTTGGTTGCTATAGATTGGATGTTAGGCAATAAAAATATTTATAATAACTGAAGCTAAGTTGAAATTATGATAAATCAAATGGGAGATTTTAGAACTTAAGTCCGGGATTTTTGAAATGTGCTTTCAAAGAATTTATGAAAAATAATGATTTGGTTTATAAGAAATTTCTTATATAAAAAGTATAATTTGGAAGTATAATAATATTGTCATATATATATATTTTCCGATATGAATATTCCGTTTTAAATTCGGGAAATTTGTTTTAAAAGAAGATTTTGGGGAAATAAATTATGTACTTTTCTCTCCGTCGCTGGAAAATAAATTCGGTGATGACGGCCGCATCATCGACTTTCATTTTCGAGTTTCGAAGGGGAAAGGCCGCTGTAGTAAATACTACTACAGAATTGTTTTGAATTTATTTGAAATTTTAATTGTTTAAAGATAATTGGAGATATAAGAGTTGTAAGAAATTATATTATCTATTATTTTAAAGTAATTTTGAAATTTGACCCGGTATTAAATTCTTAAATTTCCATTAATTAATTGTTAAAATTATGTTAGGGAAATAAAAGTTAAGTAATAAATGAATTGAAACCTCTAATTTAATAAGAGAATTATTGCAAAACTATAAAGAGTAATATGGATAAACATTAAATTTAATTTAAGAATGGAGATTTAACTTGTATAAGTTCAATTGCATTTTCTTTAACATAAATAACTTACCCATATATATAAAAGTTGAAATGTTAAATGAGAAACTAGAATTGAATATTTTACAAGCAAGAATTTAGAAAATGAAGTATTCAATAAATTACTGTTATAAATAAGAATTTAATGATATAAACTTAGGTTATAATTGAAATCTTACTGAAAATAAAGTTAAGAATTATTAGTAGATGATATGAACCTAAGTATATAAAATAAAATTCAAAATAAGAATTGATTGTATGATTATTAACTTAAGTATGTTTTAACTCTCCCCTATTCTAATATAATGGAAAGTAGGAAAATTTTAAATGACTGTAATCCATAGTTAATAGAGAAATAAAAACTTCCACTTATAAGAATGAATATTAGCAGATTAAGAATTTAAGGGCAAGTTGAAGTTGTAGTTATAAACCGAATATATGTTTGTTGAACCATAAAATAAAGATATTCAGAATATTGTTGTTATTAATGAGATTTATTTTATAAACTTAAGTAATAAAAGGAAACTTAAGTAATAAAAAGGAAATACAAATATAATGAATTTGGTGATAATTGGAAAATAAAAAGTGTAAGAAATAAAGAAATTCCTCCATAAATGAAGGAAAGAAAATCAAAACACTGAATTATGAAATAAATGTATAATAAGCTATTTTGGTGTTGGTTTGAATTGTTTGGTTGATGTATGGTTGTTGGGTAAGGAATTTTGAAGTTGTTGGATGAACAAATAATCTATCTTTGTTCCATCTAAGACTGTTGAGTATAGGATGCACTAGATAATTATTCTTCATTTCGTACAATTTTAGAATTTGAACCCGATTGTTGTTTGATTGAATGATTGTTGTTTGTGGTGTGTGCTGTTGTAAAAATTTATGGTTGTTGCATTTGATTGGATATGAATGATTGAATCCACCTAAACATTGCACTGTAAAATAAATATTTAACCTTTTAGATTATATAAGTGTATACAGGTGTTGGAAGCAACTGCTACTGCTTTTGGTTCCAAAATAATAAGCGTATTGCCCGACAAATAGGTACGTTTTCGGATTACGTTTAAAGCGCTATTTTATATATTTTTCCCGTGTGGGATATTTTATTTTGGATATATATGTAAAATATTTGTATATTTGGATATTATATTTTCTCCAGAGTCCCTCCGTACAAAGGAGACTCTGCCAAAATTTTCCGTAAATTTTGGACTTAGAATTTTGTTAAAATATTTTTCCAACTTTAATAATTCAAGTATTAAAGGATATAATAATTATAAAACCAGTGTATTTCATTTAAGGAAATTAATCCAGTAAAATATAAGTTAATATTTGAAGTAAAATGCACTTTTATTCTTCCTTCTCCCTTCTTTCCTTTTCGGGGACGAAAAGTTTTGAGTGGGGGAGATTGTAACGACCCGTTAAATTAATAATATTTAATGAATTGAATTTAATAGGATTGCTAATCTAATTTAGAAGGAAATATAAGTCTTAAGATTTTATTTGAGTAAATATAGGAATTGATATGGTGATTATAATTTAATGTTAACAATTAAATATTTATGTGGCATAGATTGGGTTAACGTAAATTGGTGGGTAGTTATTAGTTATAATTAGTTGATTTAAAAGGTATTAATGAAATGATAGTTGAATTGGATTGCAAATATATAAACATTAGAAAATTTATTAGGTGGACTAAATTTGTTAAAGTTCATAAGTTGTATAATTCAATTTAGTAGAAACTTTAAATTTATAAACGGAGATTTAAAAAAAAAAAAAAACGCTAAATATGTAAATGGTGACTTAAGACCTAGTTATAAGAATTGGAATATAATCCAATTTGAATTAGGTATAAAAAGGATTTGATTTATATGAAAGTTATTTTTCACAGTATTGAATAAAAATTTGGAATCCAATTATAATTGATGATAATAACGTTAGTATTAGTAATAAATAGATTTCAACGCAGTAACCAAATGAATGGAATAAAAATGAGTATATATTGCATAGAAATGAAATGTAAATTCCATTTAATATAAGAATTCAAAGGTGGAAGATTTACATTTGGATTGGAAAATGGATAGTTATTAATTAAAAGTGACCATTGAATAAATTTATGCAAACGTGATATAATGTAAATAGATGGGGATCCACCTTTATTTATGTGGTTAATGGAATTTAATTCCTATAGTATGATAATCGAAATTAATGGAAGTTGGAATAGCTAATTTATATGTTAGTTGAAATTTAGCTAGAATATGTAGATATTGAATGATAGTAAAATTAAATGGATATAAAGGTTTCAATTATACATTGAAATTCATACTCGCCATAAAAGGTTAATTGAGACCAAAGAAGTAGTATAGGAATCTAACCTTCTTTATTAATTTGGATTTATTGCAATAGTTAATTTCATAAAATAAAGGTAAAGCTAATTCAAATTTAACTGGACCATTGTTGGTATAACTTTAGAAGCAAGATTTATTTATGATTTGAGTATTTAATTCAACAAGTGGTATTTACGACAAATAAAATAGAATTGAACGTAAAATATTACGTTATTAAATTGAAATGGAATTTGTAAACATTGAGTGAAATCTTAAACTAATGTTAGTATTCGTCGTGTTTACAACAATAACTTTGAATAATAGAAAGGAAGTGAATATAATAAATTAATCAAATTTATAGTGTTGAATTCAATTGGATTGGAATTAATAAATAGTTAAGAAAAATAAGGGTTATTAATAATTTGGAATTTAATTATGGTAAAAAGGTTAATTGCAATCCAAAGATGAGTTGGAATGGAAATCAAGTATTTATTTAATTTGATTTAAGAGGAGAGTATAAAAGTATAAGATTAAATAATTGGATTTTTGAGAATAAAAATTTTATTTCCAAATAATAAGGAAGTGTAGATATTTACACTGCAAATTTATATACTGATAGATTTTAATTCACATCCAAGCTTGGTAAATAATTTAGAATTGATTGAAGTATATAAATAATGAAATGTGGCCTATATTAGAAATTGAAATATAAAAATTGGATTTTTAATTTATTTGATTTATTTAATAAATATTAAAAATAGCCATTTTTGTCACGGACTCGGATTTCGACGAAACCAGTTTCATCGGATCTGTATCGGTGAATTATTATAGGATTTCAAATTTCGTATCGATCGGACTTGTCGTTTGATCGTACGGACGCGAAACGCATTGAAATCAATTTTATTAAAAATCAATTTGAAATCAATTTGGAAATCTTGTTTTCAGCATAACTTCTTCATACGATCGAATTTGGACGTGAAACTTTTTCCATCACGTTCAGAATATTTTAAAACACCTATTTGGATATATAGTTTTAACAAATTCGGTTCCGGAGGCATAGCGGGCTTTTTGGGCCATAGTTTATTCCGTACGTTCGCTTATCCAGTCCATCTTCTCTATCTCTAGCCTACCTATATAAGCATGGCTATAAACCCTAGCCCCATTTTATTTGCTTATGCTGTACGTTCATTCTTCAACCATTCTTTCTTCCTCAATGGATGCTCCTCAGATCCAATTTCAATTGCAAAATAAAAGTGAAAATTCAAAGTTCTCCAAAAAAATTCTCAAAAAATTATATATTGATGCTCTCGATGAGCGCAGTTCAGTGGTGAAATTCGTTTCTGGTTTCGAGGCGTCGTTTGTCCAGAAATATTCAAACAAATTTCGGCCTCTCATCGTCGTCGTAACAAACGGAATCTGATCGAGAAACCCCTTCTGGGTATTGTGGAGAGCACCAAGGAGAGTCGATCTGGGTGGTTCGTTTGGCAATTCAACGGTCAGATCGTCGTCAAAATTTGAATTAGGGTTTCGTCCCTAAGTTTAGAGGCGGCGGCGGCGGCAACCAAGGGGGTGCGCAGGTGGTCCATTGGGGGCGGCCAGGTCTAAGGGACGTTGGGCGTTGGTCGGCGTGAGGCAGGAGGCCGGTGGCGTTGGGAATCGATGGTCAACAGTGGGTAGTTTAGGGTACCAGTTCGAACGAAGGCAAAGGGAACAGTAACGCGTTGTCCCTGTTCATAATGAAGCTTTCGTGACTCACTGACGTGGCAAGTAAATATGGACCATTTTTGTTTATTTTCAATTTTGAATTCACTCTCCATTTTTCGCCTTAACTTTCTCATACGAATTCGGATTCACACGAAATTTTTTTTGTTAGGTTCGTTTTAAAATTCCAGATCTGATGACGCTGGTTTGGACGAATTCTGAGACGGGCGAATTTTTGGGTTTAAATCGAATTTAAATTCGATTTAAATTCCAAAGGTGAGTGTTTTAACCCACTCACAATTACTAGAAGCTTTTATGTTTGTTAAATAAATTTTAGAAATGAATAGAAATTTATTTATGAGCTTTTGGCATGTTATTTCACCCATATCTGTTGAATTGCATTTTTATCAAATTTAGCTGTTAATTAAATTGATTGATTGCGTATTAATTGGCTGTTAGAAATTATTGTTTGCATAAGAACTGCTAGTTAACAGTTATGTAAATTATTACTGAATAAACTGTTAGATAAATAGTTGATAAATTTAATTTGAACAAACTGACAGTTATCACCTGTTGTATATGTTCATATATATATATTGTTATTGATTGAGATTGGTTGATGGTTGCGATTGGATGATGGATGTTGTTGATGAATGAATGTTTATTTCATATCATTAAATTGAAAATTTATCATGCATATTTCATTTTTCGGGATTGTGGTTTGAAATGATAAAACCGCAAAGTTTTATTTTTAAATTGCGGATTGAAATGATAAATATCCGTATCACTTGACCATAGGATAGAAAATTATATACAGGCACCGCGGTCTATATATAACTATTTTAATGTGATTTCGATGGTTTGGATTGAATACGGTTTATAAATCTTAAATTTTATATTGTATAAATATTTTATTCCATATTTATATACTTATGAAGTTAAAATTTAGGAATTTAAAAGGTGGATAGATTTCTTTATTGAAATGGAAGAAATTTAGAAAATGGAGTTGGTAAATTTATATCCTATGTTTAAATGTTAAGTTTGGAAATTTAAGAGATGATATTTGAAATTGGATTTTCCCAAAATAAATAGAAATGGATATTCTAGTAAAAAAAAAAAAATATTGAATTGGAAAATTTATATATATATTTTACTAGAAATTGAAGTTTTATTAATTACGGATTTTATGTGAATGGTCAAGATTAATTAATAGAATATTGATTTTGAAAGGATAAAAAATCCAACTTTAGTTGAAATATTAATGCTCAAAAATGGATATAAATATATATAAAATTGAAATGGTTTTGGGACTTGAGGTAATATTTTTGTATTTTGGTTTAACTTTAAAAGAAGAAATATTTGGAAAGTCGTGTAATCTATTTCTTTATAAAGCAACAGTAAAGTTAACCTTTTTAATTCGCATACCGTTGAATATCCAAACCAGTTGAGTTTAAAAGTTATGGTTTGGAATTATGGATTTCCAAAAATATTAAGCTTTGAAAATATTCGATTTTCAGATATTATGAAGCTAAAGCCTTTTAATTATTGGAAAGAAATTATATTTGGAATAAGTGGTAAAATATGGTTTTGGGTTTTGGAATGATATCGTAATATTATGGTTTTGAAATGGATTATATTCTGGTTTTAAAGTATAAACAATTTTTAAATGACCGCGGTGTTATAATAACGATGGGTTGGCAAAGAGACCGGGATCGGATATGGACATACTCTCTGTCGATACCGAAAACCACTTTGACTAACCGTGTACGCGGTGGAGATTACAGAATGAAGTAGGTGGTGGCGACGTTTCCTGTAAGGTAAATACGTGGACCCAACTCCCGTGAGTTGGCATAAGGTGGCTAAAACAGGAGCGATTCTCAGGCCAATGAGGTCATTCCTCTGATCGGACACTCCTCTTCGATATTATACTTTGACTTGGATTGATTCAGTGGCCACTTCTATATTTTGATTTTGGGGGAGTTAGTTCGAGGTGGGCGGCAGCTGCGCGCTGCGCGTTACCATCAGCCTGGATAGCAATTGGTATATCTACCCTGGCATTGCCTAGTTGTGCCGTGTCACCTACCCTATCGCGCCTTGTACGAGTTTGGTTTTCTCCCGTAGCCCATGTGGTATCCTCTAGTGGCTTCCCGATCAGGAGGGACTATGATATTGGACGGACTACTGGGACTATTACGTGTTAAGGGCTATATGGGTAACCCCTTAACGCTATTAAAAAGTAAGTTTATTTTATGAATAGACACTATTATAATAACGCAATATACTACATAGTAAATAGTTTAACGGATCCTTAGGAGATGTAAATCTCGAGCATCTCTTGAGTTACTGTACTCATATTTATTTCTGTTTATTTAACTCACATAAGATATTCTAGTCTGACTCGAGTGTTTTTGTCTTTTCAAATTCGCTCGGGTCAGTCCGAGCGTTTCAGGATAGCAGATTTAGCTTGGAGGACGAAGACGAAGAATCAGTATTATTCTATATATAGTATTGCACCAAACTCCTTATATTCCGCTGCATTGTTGTATTGGTATGTGTAACTCTGATATGTATTGTATAAAGTAAATAACTGTTCTGTAAACTGTTTTTGAACTGTATATTTATTATTATATTTTATCCTTCCGTTGTGAGATTCTATTTTGTTTTATTCCTTCTCTGTTTTTCTTATTTACCCCATAACAATCCGCCCTTGCGTATGCTTTGAATTGGCACGTGTGTCGTTTTAAAGTGTGCGAAAAGGCGGGATGTTACAACGTGCGAGGAGGTTTGGGGTTTTGTGGCGTCGTGATTTTTGGGTAGCCGCGAGGTCGTGGTCGGCTTGGATCGACGCGAGGATTGAACACATCTGGTAATCATTCATCGAAGCGCCGAGGATTTAGGATCGACTGCATCGACGACACGAACAACCGAGATGCTTTTTGGCGCAGTACAACACGGTCGATTTCGACTGTTTTAGGTTTGCTTGTTGATGCGGGGGCTGTAACTGTCGTGAAGCTCGGGGTCTAGGGGAGTGGGTTGCGGGCATACTGTGAGGTATTCAATGTTATCTTCCAATTAGCTTGATTTTTTTTAATTTTGTTTAGAAATACATATAAAACGTAGATCTGGAAAGAGTAGTATATGCATACTGGTTAGAGAATTATTGTTTTACAGAAAACAGATTAAGGGCTTTGGAAAATACATATACGATGATAAGAATTTTCTTCAAAGCATTTAAAAGTTTAGATAAATTGGATTTTTTTTAAAAAGAATCTACAGACTATTTTATAAAATATACGTAGTTCAAAGTGAATGTATTCAAATTTAAAATGCAATGAAAATGAGAATATGTGGATTGTGGATAAATTTTTTTAAAAAAATAGAATAGAATTAAGTATAAATTAGTTGAAATCAATTTAAATTGGTTATAAAACATAAGTATTTATTTATTCACATAGATCTCGTCAAATTGCATGGAAAAAATTATCATTTGATGTAAATGGAGGTGATTAAAATTTTATGAATCGATATGGATTTAAATAAATTGATTTTGAGAGCAATTGAATTAAATATGAGTTCGGTTTGCTTAAAAATAAATTAAATGTAAGCGATTGAGTTTTAAATCCTCCAAATTGATGAAGTTGTATACGAATGGGTTGAAAACCATTCAAATTGAATGAAAATGGTTATAAATTAATTGGAACAGTGGAATTAGTATGAAAATTGTATCAGTTGCTTACGGAAAATGTTTGGTGTGAATTTCTTTTAGAATTCATGTGTTTAACTATTGCAAATAAGTGAAATGTTGTTAAACTTCATATATTTGGTACTTACATGTTTAAATTGGGTAAGTACAGGTACCTGAGAGCGTGTGGCTGGATTTGGTTGTGCTAGTTACTAAAAATTATAAACCGCTTGCTTATAAATGCTAAATAAGGTACGCCTACGCAATAAAATAGGAAATATGAACTGTTTTTGGTTTTTTCGACCGTGTGGGTCGATGTATATATATTATATTTTTTCAAATTTCAAAAGCTCCTCCGTACAAAGGAGACTCTGCCAAAATTTTCTGGAAATTTTGGGAGTTAGAAAATTTTGAAAAATTTTAGTTCACGACAAAACGATTTCAAATTGAAAATTGAAATAAATCAGTAAATGAAACTAATTTAAAATAATGACATGAATCGGTATAAATGAAAAATAAAATTCAAAATTTAGAGTTATTGATAAATTGAATTCATATGGAAATGAAAGAATCGATTTGAATAGAAATAGATATAAACTAGAATGGTGAGGTGAAAATAAATATAAGCAACATATAAAATGCTTATACTAACTTAAGAAGAGAATGGTGAATTCTTGATTGGAAATTGATACTACAAATATGATCTAAGTTAATATTTGAATGAATAAATACTGACATTTTGTAAGAAAGGCAATAAAATGTTTTGAATATTGTGATTGGATATTATTGCTAAGAAGGATATGCAGGTATTATAAAGAGAAAGGAAAATTGGTTTTGATTTCAGATGATAAAAATTGAATTGCCCGACCAAAAACGTACGTGTTTAAATTTCTGTGAAATTTGATTGGTTATTTGGATCGAGCCACCTGGCCTTTTGTTTTCTTTTTGGATTTGGGAGGCCGTAGGGCCATTTTGTAGTTGTACCGAGCTAGCCGCGCAAAGGAGACGCTGGCGAAATTTTTCGAAAATTCAGAGAATTAGAAAAATTTTGAGAAATTTTGAAAATTTTAAACTTGGTTTTGAATTATAATTTGAATAGTTGAATAAGTAAAGTTGGATGGGATTAAGGAAAAGTTTGTGAAGTTAGTAAGAATAATAATGGGTCTTTTATAAAAAGATAGTTGGTAAGATGTTGAATTGTTAGAAAACGTTTGGTTTCGAGGAAAAAGAAACGGGTATTGGACCATTCTTCCTAACTAGTAATTTCGGGGACGAAATTCTTTTAAAGGGGGCGGAATATGACGACCCGGAATTTTCGGGCATTTAGAATCAGAATATTTAATTGATTTTAAGTATTCAATAGAGTAATATTAACTTGAATTCCAATAGCACAATTTATTTGACAATTGAATTATTAAATTAAATAATTTGAAGTTGGATAAAATATTGAATCTGCAATTTTAAGCTTGTTAAAAATAATTTGAAGGCTTATAAAATTTATATTGATAACATTGAAGATAATAGAAGTGTTAAAATAGCCTTTCGAGGCACAGTCTCGGAATTCAATAAAACCAGTTCCATTGGATCCGTAATATTGAATTATTATCGAATTTAAATTTTCATGGCATTTGCAGTCGTTATGTGAGCATACGATATATAAACGCGTTGAAAATTTACATCGAAAATTCTATTTAAATTTTTATTTATATATTCAAGTGCTAATCACCATCAGCTGCTTTTCCTTCAAACCGATGCCTCCTCTCGTACATGCCATCACCATCGTGTCTCTCTTTCTTTTATCACGCAAGCTTCATTTCCCTTAAATAAATTCGCCGAAGCCTCCTTCTTCATAATCGAATACTCAGTTAAACTAAACTAAAAAATAATAATGGCCGCTGCAAATAATCGCGAGTCTTCTTCATTTAAGATCTCAAACCCCTTTTTTCGAATTAGTTCAAACTCCAAACCAAAATCGTGTTTTCCCCTTTCGTTCGTACAAATCGAAAAAAAAAAGAACGAAGACAAAATAATCGTGATTGAGCGACGGTCAGGCTCGAGTTCACGAGCAACGTCGTGATACTCTAGGGCGACGCATCTGGGCATGAGCGAGGAGGTTTGGGGTTTTGTGGCATCTGATTTTTGGGTAGTCGCGAGGTCATGGTCGGCTTGGATCGACGCGAAGATTGAACGTCATCTGGTAATCATTCATCGAAGCGCCGAGGATTTAGGATCGACTGCATCGACGGCGCGAACAACCGAGATGCTTTTTGGCGCCGTACAACAATGTCGATTTCGACTGTTTTAGGTTTACTTGTTGATGCGGGGGCTGTAACTGTCGTGAAGCTCGGGATCTAGGGGAGTGGGTTGCGGGCTTGCTGTGAGGTATTCAATGTTATCTTCCAATTAGCTTGATTTTTTTTAATTTTGTTTAGAAATACATATAAAAGCTTAGATCTGGAAAGAGTAGTATATGCATACTGGTTAGAGAATTATTGTTTTACAGAAAACAGATTAAGGGTTTTGGAAAATACATATACGATGATAAGAATTTTTTTTAAAGCATTTGAAAGTTTAGATAAATTGGATTTTTTTTAAAAGAATCTACATAGACTATTTTATAAAATATACGTAGTTCAAAATGAAAAAAAAACAAACAATACAGTCACACTTCTAAATAATATATTAGAAAGACTAGATTGTTTAATCTATTGAAGTACTTAGTAATTAAGATGTGGTTTGTTATAGGAAGATTAGTTTAAAAATCAAATCATTAGTCAAAATTTAATTCTGGTGCAAAGTTAACTTTATTAAACGGTAATTGATTTCGCGATTAGTTCGAATATTAATAAAACAATCTAATATTTATACAAGGTCTAAAATCGTGGGAAAAACAAGTCGAGACTGGAGTGGATTGCAAATAATAGCAAAGGTGAGTTAATCTCACTCAGTGAATTTAAATTTAAATTTGAATGATAAAATTTAAATAATTTGTTTGAATGGTTGAACTGATTGATGTGCTATAGTAGGTATATTTTGGAATTGGTGTATTATATTGTGCTAACGTCTGCGGATGCAGGGAAAACAGGTTGGAGGGATCCAACTGGATCCCTCAACATTTATTTAAATTATTTAATACCCTCTGTTGTGATTATTTGACATTCGATAACGAATTATATTAGAATGTTGAATGCTATGATCTGATTTGATATAATTTGGTATAATAAATTACCAAAAATATGTAACTTGGATTTTTTGAAAGAAATAAAATAAGTGAATTTGTAAGTAAAATAATTTTAGGAATCGAAATAAATTAAGAATAAATTGGATAAGAATAATAGTAGTTTTAAATTCAAATAAATTCCGTATATGGAAAAGAAATTTTGAATAATCGAAAGATTAATGAATTTTAAACTTTAGTGTTATTATTTTAAAAGAATAAAACATTTATTTAAAATTTTAGATTCAATTTATTGGAAAGGATAAAGAAGAAATTGGAAAGAAGCTGAAATTGATATATTTCAGTTAAATGATATAAAATCAAATAGAAAATAATAATAATAAGAATAAGAATAAAAAATCCATAATTAATGAATTTTGAAATTAATTGAGTAATTAAAGAGATTTATTTCAAATAGAATAAATTGGAAATCAATTTGGGAAATTGATTTAAGTAATTGAGATTGGAAATTTTCCCTGGATAACCAAGTACGTTATTAAAGTAAATTTTATAAATTAAAGGTTTTAAAGTTGTTTTTAAAAAGCAATTTTTGGAAAATTTACCATTTCTTAAATTTAAATTTCTAAAGTAAGTATTTTCTTTCAATCTATTGTGGTAGTAATTACTTAAAGAATGACTCAGAATTATGTTTTTAAAAGTGAAAACCTAGTTTTATATTTCATAAAGTAACCTTATTTTAATATTCATATAGTATATATTTTAGCCACTTATTGAAGTAGTCTTAACTTAAATGTTCTAAAGTAAATTCCGAAGTAAGTATTTTATTTTAATCTATTATCGTAATAATTATTTAAAGAATGATTTGGTATTTCAAAGAAGAAAATCTAATGTATAGTTATAAGGTAACTTTATTTTATTTCTAGGGCATTGTTTTGGATTAAGTATTAAAGTAATTCTTTCTAAATTAAATGTTAAATATATTTTACAGTAAAGTGTTTTTAAATTATTTTTAAAATCTAGTTTTGTGCTTGGTGATTTCAGTGGAGATAGAAATATATTTGGGAATTTTATTTTGAAGAGAAAGATGATTTGAAACTGTTTTCAAAAGGGTGAAAATAAAAATATATCTTGTGAAGTTATTTTGAGGTTAATAAATAATTTGGGAAATTATTTATTGTTTGATGGATGTTTGTGAATATTAATTGATAGTTAAATCACCGACTATCAGTCTTGGACAAATACGTTGATCGTTTCGAAGAGACCGGGATCGAGATTTATTTCTCTAAAACCACTTCGATCTGGTTTGTACGTTTCGTGTAAACGAGTTTGGATTCAAAGATGGAGCAGTGAAGTGCAAGGGCTAGTCTAAACACTTAAAAAGAACAGTTGACACGATATTGTTTTGAATGTGGGTGGATGAAATAATTTTACCCAAAAATATATTTTGATATAAAGAAAAGTTTTTGTAAACTACTTTAGCTAATATATGGTTGCTTGGATGTTAGGAAGAATAATATTAAACTACTATCATCGTTGTGTAAAAATTTTAATTAGAAATTGAAAGTATAACCAAAGTTTAAGGGAATAAATTCATTATAAAATGAAATTTATAAATATGAATTATAAATGTAAATTATAAATTGAAATATAATCAAATAAGAATTATGAGCATAAACTATACAAATGAATCATAGTTAAAATTTATTTAAGCAGGATATGGAAATTTAAAATCCCGGAAATTTGGAAGTATTTTGAAGATAAATGATAGCATTATTTTTTTGGAGGTACTTCTGAAAGGAAATTTGTTTTAAATGGATTTTGAAAGTGATATAGCATTGAAATCACTTGGATTATTGGAAAATAATTCTGATGATGACGGCCGCATCATCAGTATTCATTTTGGAATTTCTAAATGACGGATTGCTGCGAAATTGATTTGTTCAGGAAAGCTAGTTGTTTTTGAAAATTTCAAAAGAAATTTGCTGAGGGTAAAACTAGGATTGGTTTGACTTTTGAGAAATGTGATTTGAGATGTTGGAGATTTCAAAATGCTTGGAAAGCAAAAGCCGGGTGTTTAAAAATCCTGATGAGATAGTGTAAGCTTATAAATTGAGATGATTTTAAAATCAGGAAGGAGACATAAGCTTTGGATGTTGGAATTTAAATTTAAAGGGAAAAGTTAAAAATGAAATTAACTTGGATTGGAAAATAAAAAAAAATTAACTGGATTGAAATTAAATGGATAGGCTGAAAATAATATCCAGTTGTATTCGAATTAAGTTGAAATCGAACTGAGTTAAGTAAATCTAAGTTAAAATAAAATTGAATTAGAATAAGAAATTCAATTGAGTTATTGGATGAAATGAATTGGAATAACTTATAAGAGAATTAGAAATCCATGGAAATAAAAATAAAAATATGCTTAGGTTATAAATAAGCAAAAGGCTTGAGTTAAAAATAAAAGAAGAATATATTCAAGCCTATAATGAATGGAAATGTGTAAAATAATAAGTTGCGACTCATAAAATTTGAAAGTGAAACGGAAAAGCCAAAGTAAATATTTTTGATGAATTGGAAAATAAAATAAAAATCCAAACTTGAATTATAAAATAAATTTGAACTTAAGAAAATTTAAATGAAGAGATTTTGAGATTTAAAGTCAAGTATTGAATTATAAATAGGGAAAGAGCTATTTAGATAAGGAAATATTTAATGAGAACCCAATGTAGTTAAATAGAAGTTGAATTGTGAGTTTATGATGAAGTTTGGAAATAAAACTCAAGTTATAAATTGAATTCGACTTAAATTGTTGGTGAAGTAAATGTAATTGAACTGTGAATTCACAAAATTGGGTGGTAAATTGAGAATGGATAGTGGATCCAGAATTTGAGTTATTAATTGAAATTTGACTTGAGATGCAACAAATTAATTATAAGTGGAAATGTATCGGATAAAAATGAAATTGGATTAAAATAGTGGTGGTTTGAATTGCAAATAAAATCCAAATAAGTGGTAATAAATTGGGAATGGCCTTGTAATCAATTGAATGAGGTAAATTTGAAAATTTAAATTTTATAATAACTAATCAAATAAAATTGTAGATTTAAAATGAGGTTTGATTGTGATAGAATCAAGTTGAGTAGAAAAGAAAATTTACTTGTAAAATGAAAATGAGCTTAAGATAAAATTTGAATAAATTAAAGTACATTAACTTAAAGTTAAATAAATGGAAGAGAGTTGAATTGAATTCAACTTAAAACTAAGTTTAATGATATTGGGTAGGATTTAAAATCAAGTGAAAATAAATTTAAATCGAAATAGAATTCAGTGAGTTGTAGATAATATTTAAGGAAATGAAAATTCATAATGGATTAAGGGGATAAACTAATTATATTGAATAAATAAATGATGGAATAAATAAGAATCAAATGAAGTGTGGTTTAAATAAGTTGAGAAATGGTTATGGAATGAAATAGCTTGGATTGTTTTCGAGCAAAAAAAAAAGTTTGGAATAAACAAATATGGAATGAAATGTAAATGAATGGATTGTGAACGAAATTCGAACAGAATGTGTCGAGCTAGATCAAATTATTTTGAATGGAACCTGTATGAATAATGAAACTAGTTGATTAATAAAATGAAATGCAAGTGAATGTATTCAAATTTAAAATGCAATGAAAATGAGAATATGTGGATTGTGGATAAATTTAAAAAAAAAATAGATAGAATTAAGTATAAATTAGTTGAAATCAATTTAAATTGGTTATAAAACATAAGTATTTATTTATTCACATAGATCTCGTCAAATTGCATAGAAAAAATTATCATTTGATGTAAATGGAGGTGATTAAAATTTTATGAATCGATATGGATTTAAATAAATAAATTTTGAGAGCAATTGAATTAAATATGAGTTTGGTTTGCTTAAAAATAAATTAAATGTAAGCGATTGAGTTTTAAATCCTCCATATTGATGAAGATGTATACGAATGGGTTGAAAACCATTCAAATTGAATGAAAATGGTTATAAATTAATTGGAACAGTGGAATTAGTATGAAAATTGTATCAGTTGCTTACGGAAAATGTTTGGTGTGAATTTCTTTTAGAATTCATGTGTTTAACTATTGCAAATAAGTGAAATGTTGTTAAACTTCATATATTTGGTACTTACATGTTTAAATTGGGTAAGTACAGGTACCTGGGAGCGTGTGGCTGGATTTGGTTGTGCTAGTTACTAAAAATTATAAGCCGCTTGCTTATAAATGCTAAATAAGGTACGCCTACGCAATAAAATAGGAAATATGAACTGTTTTTGGTTTTTTCGACCGTGTGGGTCGATGTATATATATTATATTTTTTCAAATTTCAAAAGCTCCTCCGTACAAAGGAGACTCTGCCAAAATTTTCTGGAAATTTTGGGAGTTAGAAAATTTTGAAAAATTTTAGTTCACGACAAAACGATTTCAAATTGAAAATTGAAATAAATCAGTAAATGAAACTAATTTAAAATAATGACATGAATCGGTATAAATGAAAAATAAAATTCAAAATTTAGAGTTATTGATAAATTGAATTCATATGGAAATGAAAGAATCGATTTGAATAGAAATAGATATAAACTAGAATGGTGAGGTGAAAATAAATATAAGCAACATATAAAATGCTTATACTAACTTAAGAAGAGAATGGTGAATTCTTGATTGGAAATTGATACTACAAATATGATCTAAGTTAATATTTGAATGAATAAATACTGACATTTTGTAAGAAAGGCAATAAAATGTTTTGAATATTGTGATTGGATATTATTGCTAAGAAGGATATGCAGGTATTATAAAGAGAAAGGAAAATTGGTTTTGATTTCAGATGATAAAAATTGAATTGCCCGACCAAAAAGGTATGTGTTTAAATTTCTGTGAAATTTGATTGGTTATTTGGATCGAGCAACTTGGCCTTTTGTTTTCTTTTTGGATTTGGTAGGCCGTAGGGCCATTTTGTAGTTGTACCGAGCTAGCCGCGCAAAGGAGGCGCTGGCGAAATTTTTCGAAAATTTAGAGAATTAGAAAATTTTTGAGAAATTTTGAAAATTTTAAACTTGGTTTTGAATTATAATTTGAATAGTTGGATAAGTAAAGTTGGATGGGATTAAGGAAAAGTTTGTGAAGCAAGTAAGAATAATAATGGGTCTTTTCTAAAAAGATAGTTGGTACGATGTTGAATTGTTAGAAAACGTTTGGTTTCGAGGAAAAAGAAACGGGTATTGGACCATTCTTCCTAACTAGTAATTTCGGGGACGAAATTCTTTTAAAGGGGGCGGAATATGACGACCCGGAATTTTCGGGCATTTAGAATCAGAATATTTAATTGATTTTAAGTATTCAATAGAGTAATATTAACTTGAATTCCAATAGCACAATTTATTTGATAATTGAATTATTAAATTAAATAATTTGAAGTTGGATAAAATATTGAATCTGGAATTTTAAGCTTGTTAAAAATAATTTGAAGGCTTATAAAATTTATATTGATAACATTGAAGATAATAGAAGTGTTAAAATAGCCTTTCGAGGCACAGTCTCGGAATTCAATAAAACCAGTTCCATTGGATCCGTAATATTGAATTATTATCGGATTTAAATTTTCGTGGCATTTGGAATCGTTATGTGAGCATACGATATATAAACGCGTTGAAAATTTACATCGAAAATTCTATTTAAATTTTTATTTATATATTCACGTGCTAATCACCATCAGCTGCTTTTCCTTCAAATCGATGCCTCCTCTCGTACATGCCATCACCATCGTGTCTCTCTTTCTCTTATCACGCAAGCTTCATTTCCCTTAAATAAATTCGCCGAAGCCTCCTTCTTCATAATCGAATACTCAGTTAAACTAAACTAAAAAATAATAATGGCCGCTGCAAATAATCGCGAGTCTTCTTCAATTTATGATCTCAAACCCCTCTTTTTTTCGAATTAGTTCAAACTCCAAACCAAAATCATGTTTTCCCCTTTCGTTCGTACAAATCGAAAAAAAAAAGAACGAAGACAAAATAATCGTGATTGAGCGACGATCAGGCTCGAGTTCACGAGCAACGTCGTGATACTCTAGGGCGACGCATCTGGGCATGCGCGAGGAGGTTTTGGGTTTTGTGGCGTCTGATTTTTGGGTAGCCGCGAGGTCGTGGTCGGCTTGGATCGACGCGAGGATTGAACGTCATCTGGTAATCATTCATCGAAGCGCCGAGGATTTAGGATCGACGGCGCGAACAACCGAGATGCTTTTTGGCGCCGTACAACAATGTCGATTTCGACTGTTTTAGGTTTGCTTATTGATGCGGGGGCTGTAACTGTCGTGAAGCTCGGGGTCTAGGGGAGTGGGTTGCGGGCTTGCTGTGAGGTATTCAATGTTATCTTCCAATTAGTTTGATTCTTTTTAATTTTGTTTAGAAATACATATAAAAGCTTAGATCTAGAAAGAGTAGTATATGCATACTGGTTAGAGAATTATTGTTTTACAGAAAACAGATTAAGGGTTTTGGAAAATACATATACGATGATAAGAATTTTTTTTAAAGCATTTAAAAGTTTAGACAAATTGGATTTTTTTAAAAGAATCTACATAGACTATTTTTTAAAATATACGTAGTTCAAAATGAAAAAAAAACAAACAATACAGTCACACTTCTAAATAATATATTAGAAAGACTAGATTGTTTAATCTACTGAAGTACTTAGTAATTAAGATGTGGTTTGTTATAGGAAGATTAGTTTAAAAATCAAATCATTAGTCAAAATTTAATTCTGGTGCAAAGTTAACTTTATTAAGCGGTAATTGATTTTGCGATTAGTTCGAATATTAATAAAACAATCTAATATTTATACAAGGTCTAAAATCGTGGGAAAAACAAGTCGAGACTGGAGTGGATTGCAAATAATAGCAAAGGTGAGTTAATCTCACTCAGTGAATTTAAATTTAAATTTGAATGATAAAATTTAAATAATTTGTTTGAATGGTTGAATTGATTGATGTGCTATAGTATGTATATTTTGGAATTGGTGTATTATATTGTGCTAACGTCTGTGGATGCAGGGAAAACAGGTTGGAGGGATCCAACTGGATCTCTCGATATTTATTTAAATTATTTAATACCTTCTGTTGTGATTATTTGACATTCGATAATGAATTATATTAGAATGTTGAATGCTATGATCTGATTTGATATAATTTGGTATAATAAATTACCAAAAATATGTAACTTGGATTTTTGAAAGAAATAAAATAAGTGAATTTGTAAGTAAAATAATTTTAGGAATCTAAATAAATTAAGAATAAATTGGATAAGAATAATAGTAGTTTTAAATTCAAATAAATTCCGTATATGGAAAAGAAATTTTGAATAATCGGAAGATTAATGAATTTTAAACTTTAGTGTTATTATTTTAAAAGAATAAAACATTTATTTAAAATTTTAGATTCAATTTATTGGAAAGGATAAAGAAGAAATTGGAAAGAAGCTGAAATTGATATATTTCAGTTAAATGATATAAAATCAAATAGAAAATAATAAGAATAAGAATAAGAATAAAAAATCCATAATTAATGAATTTTGAAATTAATTGAGTAATTAGAGAGATTTATTTCAAATAGAATAAATTGGAAATCAATTTGGGAAATTGATTTAAGTAATTGAGATTGGAAATTTTCCCTGGATAACCAAGTACGTTATTAAAGTAAATTTTATAAATTAAAGGATTTAAAGTTGTTTTTAAAAAGCAATTTTTGGAAAATTTACCATTTCTTAAATTTAAATTTCTAAAGTAAGTATTTTCTTTCAATCTATTGTGGTAGTAATTACTTAAAGAATGAGTTAGTATTATGTTTTTAAAAGTGAAAACCTAGTTTTATATTTCATAAAGTAACCTTATTTTAAATATTCATATAGTATATATTTTAGCCACTTATTGAAGTAGTCTTAACTTAAATGTTCTAAAGTAAATTCCGAAGTAAGTATTTTATTTTAATCTATTATCGTAATAATTATTTAAAGAATGATTTGGTATTTTAAAGAAGAAAATCTAATGTATAGTTATAAGGTAACTTTATTTTATTTCTAGAGCATTGTTTTGGATTAAGTATTAATGTAATTCTTTCTAAATTAAATGTTAAATATATTTTACAGTAAAGTGTTTTTAAATTATTTTTAAAATCTAGTTTTGTGCTTGGTGATTTCAGTGGAGATAGAAATATATTTAGGAATTTTATTTTGAAGAGAAAAATGATTTGAAACTGTTTTCAAAAGGGTGAAAATAAAAATATATCTTGTGAAGATATTTTGAGGTTCATAAATAATTTGGGAAATTATTTATTGTTTGATGGATGTTTGTGAATATTAATTGATAGTTAAATCACCGACTATCAGTCTTGGACAAATACATTGATCGTTTCGAAGAGACCGGGATCGAGATTTATTTCTCGAAAACCACTTCGATCCAGTTTGTACGTTTCATGTAAACGAGTTTGGATTCGAAGATGGAGCAGTGAAGTGCAAGGGCTAGTCGCTACTAATCCTGAGGATATTTCCAAAGTGGATTTAGTAGGAATAGTGCCTTCGGTTCCGTTCGAACCCGAGACGGACTTGTATGGATGAATGCTTTCGTGAACATCGTCGGTTGGACGATGGGCATTCTAAGGGATATGTTCTATAAAGGTAACGCTTAGCCTCAAGCCTCATCAAATGGGAATGACTGAAAATCAGGGGTTATGCAGCAAGGCTAGGTGGGTAGCACCCAAGTAGGGTGAGATCATCCCTGTCTAGATGTCCCTTTTATTTCGGCTTAGTGGGCAGTTGCTGATCCCAACCGCGGGGTGATCTCACTCGGGATTATCCAGTAAGGGGTAGTCCCGGTCTTGTGTTGTAGGGGAGCGGGCGTACTCCTCGGTACTGTGATCTAGGCCACGTACTATGACAGGTGGTACCCAGTGCCTAGTCATTAGTTGGAAATCCATTCTCCCTACGAGCCTTGTACGAGTTCTGTTTGTATTACCCACTCTGTGGCTAGTAGCTGGAATTTAATCATGTAACAATTTCGGCTATTTTATAAGTATTTGTGTATAGACCTTATTATAATATAAGAGGATTTCTATAAAAAATTGTTTTAGCTATCGTAAGGTAAAAACCCGACATGTTTGTTTGTGGCGTGGTCTTACGAGATGCTTTTGTTTTCAAAGGATTTTTGAAACTTTAATAATCAATTGGGTGTGATTTTCTCACACTGGTATTCTAGACTGACTCGGATGTTATTTAACTGTAATGCTCGGGTCAGACCGAGTATTATGGGATACAGGATATGATGTTGTGGAGCTCAGGAGACGAGCAAGATGACGATACGTACTCCCGTACTTGTTTATATATATATATATATATATATATATATATATATTCCGTTTTATTGAGTTGTTGTGTATCCATTTGTATGATATTGATGTTGAGCTGTGATTGATGTACTCTGATGATGTAATATATAAACAGAGATGTTTGATTTTTGAGTAAAGATCATTTATTTTCTATTATATTTTATTCTGATGCGATGGTTAGATCCTGTTGTTGTTTTATATTTTCTTCCTTTACCTCTTCTTCTTTAACCCAAATGGTTCATATTTCTGTACAACTTGAGTTGATTGTTGTGGAATAGTGTTAACTCAAGGGGTACGGATTTACGGGCTGTTACAACCCAACTCCTGTGAGTTGGCATAAGGTGGCTAAAACAAGAGCGATTCTCGGGCCAAGGGGGTTAGCGCCCTTTATCGGACACATCCCTTCGATACTATACTCTGACTTTGGATTGATTCGATGGCCACCTTTATTTTTTTGATTTTGAGGGTGTTTGTTCGAGGTGGGCGGTAGCTGCGGCTATGCGTTACCGTCAGTCCAGATAGCAATTGGTATATCTACCATGGCATTGCCTAGTTGTGCCGTGTCACTTACCCTAGCGCGCCTTATACGATTTTGGTTTTGTACCATACCTATGGAGTTCCCTCTAACGACGCCCAGTACGGGGGAGATTACGGTATTGTATAGAGTATGGGAGTATATAACTGTGTTAAGGTGGAAAATGTAAAGCCTTAACGCTATTTAAAAGTAAGTTTATTTTACAATTAGACACTAGTATAATAGCGAAATATACTACATAGTAGATAGTTTAACGGATCCTTAGGAGATGTAAATCCCGAGCATCTCTTAAGTTACTGCACTCATATTTATCTCTGTTGATTTAACTTACATAAGATCTTTTAGTTCTGACTCGAGTGTTTTGTCTTTTCAATTCGTTCGGGTCAGTCCGAATGTTCAGGATTTGAAGATTTTATTCTGGAGGACGAAGACGAAGATTTGTAGTATTAGTATCTATTATAGTATTCCACAACACAATTTGATTCCGCTGCATTGATATTTATTGGCATGTGAACTCTGATATTTATTGTATAAAGAAAAATCAAATGTTTTGTAAACGGTTTTATGAACTGTATATTTATTATTATATTTTATCATTCCGCTGCAAGATTCTATTTTGTTTTTTCTTCTTTCTTCATCTTCTCTGTGTTTATCTTATTTATCCCATAACAATCCGCCCTTCCGTATGGTTTGAATTGGCACGTGTGTCGATTTAAAGCGTGCGAAAAGGTGGGAAGTTACATCTGGTATCAGAGATTTGGTTTAGCAATAAACCTTAGCTTTATGGGGTTTGACTCTTTACTAATAGGGTAGTAATACACTATGAGAATCACTGAGTGTATATATATGAGAGAGCGTATTTGTTAGTGTTTTAAAAAGGTTTTAATATTTTGTTAATCTGTTTCGTTTTGTATTTTTAAATTCTGGTTGGTGCATGGGACGCTATGACATCAATAGGGATTTCTAAACACTTAATAGGACAGACCGACGTAATATTTGTTTTTAATATAGGTGAATGAAATAATTTTGCCTATTATATTTTCTATATAAAATAAAAAATTTCAAATGATATCTATATTTGGCTGCAATAGATTGGTTGTTAGGTAATAAAGTGTATAAATAATAATAGAAATAAGATTGAAAAATAAAATAAATGAAATTTGGGAAATTTAGAACTTAAGATCCAGGGTTTTGAAATTTCTTTCGAAAAAATTTTGGAATATAATAATATTGTTTATAAGTACTTTCTGATATAAATATTTATTATAATTTGAAAGAATTTTTTTAAAGAAGATTTTGGAGAAAATAAGTTTTGTACTTTCCTCTCTGTCGCTGGAAAATAATTTCGGTGATGGCGGTAGCATCATCGACTTTCATTTTCGAGTTTCGAAGGGGAAGGCCACTGTAGCAGTTCTACTACAGATTCATTTTTGAAAAATATATAAATTTTGAATTTTTTAAAATATAATTAGAGATATATAAGTTGTAAGAATATATTTATCTATTGTTTTAAAATAAATTGAAATTTTAACCCGATATTAAATTCTTAAATTTCCATTAATTAATTGTTTCAATTATTGTAGTTAAATGAAAGGTAAGTAATTAATAATTGAAACCTCTAATTTAGGTAAGAGATTTAAGGCTAAGTTATAAAGGAAATAAAAAGGAAGTTGAAATTTTAACTTATAAGGAAAAGGTAAAAATTTATTGAACAATGAATTAATTAAAAGAAATGAGAAAACCTGTATAACTTTCAATTACATTCTTTAAAAGCATATATATAACTTACCAAATATTAAAAGTTGAAATGTTAATAATAAAATGTAATAGATATTGTAAAAGTAATAAATTTGAGGTAATGAAAGTAATTAATGAAATTCCTTAATAAATAGGAATTTGATGTTGTAATATTATAATCTTAAGTGTAATTGAAAAGACTACTGATTGAAATAGAAGGTAGGTATTATAAATGGAAGAAAATAAATAAAATTAAGTAGTATATATGGAGGATAATAAACTTAAGTAAAGGATTGAATCTATTTATTAATAAAATAAGAAGAAAAGATGAATGCAGTAAATATATAAGTGTAGACTTAAATTTAGTGTATTAATGTGCTAAGAAATTGATTTGCACATGAATACTATAAACAAATGAAGTTATGCAATATGAAATGAAAAGAGAAAAATGAATTATATATATAAGTGTAAGTGCAAACAAGTGTAATAAACACTAAATTAATGAATGGAGATAAAAGTTGTAAGAAATAAATGTAAAGTAATAAATGAAATTTATAAGAATGAGCTTGATTTATTATTTGGAATTGTTGCTTGTTTGGTTTATGGTTGTTTGGGGTAAGATACTTTAAATTTGGATTTGGATGAATGAATAATCTATTTAGTTTTATCTAAGGCTGCTGAGTAAATGATGCGCTAGTAGTTTATTCTTCATTCCGCGCAATTTAAAAGTTTTGAACCCGAACAACTATTTGTTTGTTTGATTGAATGGTTGTTTTGTATTGTGTATGCTGTCTGTTGAAATTGATGGTTGTTGTATTGATTTGTTGTTAGTGATTGAAACCACCTAAATATTTCATTTTTTATACATTGTTAACCCTTCGGATTATATAAGTAAAATGCAGGTTATGGAAGCAATTGCTACTGCTTTTGGTTCCATAAAATAAGCGTTATTGCCCGACTAATAGGTACATTTTCGGATTACGGGTTTTAGCGTTATTATTTTGTTTTTTTCCCGTGTTGGGATATATATTATTTTGAAAATATATGATATATATTGTTATAATTAATATTTTATTTTTCTCCCGAGCCTCTCCGTACAAAGGAGACTGTCGAAATTTTCCGAAAATTTCGGACTTAGAATTTTTTTTTTCCAAACTTTAATAATTTAAATATAAAAGATTAAATAGTTATAAATTAGGATATCTTATTTAAAGTAATTAATTTTGTAAATTTAATTGTTTATAAAGTTAATGTTTTGATAAGATGTATTGTTTTTATTTCTTCTTTTTTCCTTTTTTTTCCTTTTCGGGGACGAAAAGTTTTGAGTGGGGGAGAGTGTAACGACCCATAAATTTTTGATGTTAAATTTTTGTTATTTTAATAATATTTTATGAGTTAATATTGAAATAAATAAAATATTTCAATTTTATAATGGAATGATAACTAAATTTAGACTGAAACAATGTTAATACAAGTCAATTGTCAACAATCTAAATGAAACTCCAATTCATTTTATTTAAGCATGATACATTTGGTTATAAAACTAAATATAAGTAACAAATGTAAACATTTAGTTATTGTACAAAATAGATAGTTAATGGTACTTAAATAAGATTAGTATTGTGTAAGGAATGATAATATAGGTGGTATTAATGGTTACACTGATTTATAGTGGGATGTAAAAGGTAATAAATTCATGTATAATTTGGGTAATAAAATAAGTTTATTTATGGAGTTAGATTGGTTATATTATCTTAGGCTATAAACCAAATAGAAGAGAACAAGCGTAAATCTTAAGGGTATAATAACAATTATTATATATTACCTAATTTATTGGTCAATCAGTTTATTTGAAATAAAGTCCTCTTGAATGTTAAGTAATTTTAATACTGTTATGGAGGAAACGTTACTTAATGATTTTAATTTTAGTAACGGAAGAGTGAATGAGAATTTATAGAGAACATAAATTATTTATAAGTAAAAAGGAGTATATATTGAAAAAATTTATGATAATTGGATAATGCAGTGTTATTGGAAATTAATTAGTATTATATATGGGATGTATATCTGGGTGCGCAAGTAGTAAACTTATAAATGAAAGAAAGTGAGTAGGTGACCCTTTATTTAGGTTATTTATTCATTTAGTATGTTAAATAAAAATTTGGAAATCAGATCTCAATTAAGGAAAATTAAGTTGTACGTTAATTTGAAATAAAATCTATTAAATATTACATTTATAGGGAATGTAGTACGAATCGTTAGGATTGTCAAATTTGGTAAAAAGGGATTGGACGTAGGAAACTTTGTTAATTGAGTTTAAAACCTTAACTAATACGCGTAATTGACAAGATTCACATTTAAAAAAAATAAACATTGATGCAAATCTAAGATATATATAGAAGTATTAATGTAGTGAAAGACTAACAAATATTAACTATGTTATTTGTGTAATTAATGGATAGGAATACCAAAGGCTAATTGTAGTAAGGAATATAAATGGTAGAATAATAAAAATTTATAATTTTATTTTTGTTAACATATGTTAAGAGATATGTTTATAATTTTAATTTGAACTTCTACTAATAACATGTATTACAGTAAGATAAAAAAACGATAACATGCGTCAGGTGTATTTAATGACATTGTTTGAATGTAATTAATAACGGTGATTATAATAATAAATGTTAATAAAGAATAAGAATGAATAAGTTTAGTAAAAGAGTAAACATTCATTTAGTAAAAATGTTTGGCAACTGAAAGATTGATTGCAGAGATGAGAAACTATTATTTAGTAAGAAATATATATAATTACTATTTGTAGCGAATATTGTATAAATATGTCTAAATTACTATTAGATAGGAAATAATTGTTATACTTCTCATTACATTCATTTAGTCCATTTTGAAACTTAATCAACTGAAATTAAAGTAATTGAAAATTACCAATTAATAGGAGAGAGAATACTAATTGTAAATTAATTGGTGTAAATAAAAGCAGCGTATGTTTTGTGAAAATATAGGGAAAGTTTGATTTAATAAAAGGAAAATTTTACATCAAATAAAATGAATGTTTCATCTATGAATGTACGTTTAATTTCATTAAAATAAGAACAGAAAGATTGATTTTAAAGAAAGAAATATATGTTTATTTGAACTGTGTTTTAGCTTACAGATGATTACAAGAATAGGAAAATAATCTATTTATTACGCTTGTGTATAAACAATAAATTTATAAACGTGTTTAAATAAACAATTGTTGTGACGAACGAGATTTTTCGCGCTCGAAAATCGACATCCATACTTTACATCGTACTCGAATGCCGTAGATTCGACCGTTCAAATCCGAGTCGCCGGAGGTTATAACACAATTAAGTATAACGATACAGTGGAAGAAAAAGAATAATACATTGATATACAGCATTTATACAATATCTGATACAATGATCAACAGATATCAATATACATCAGAGATATGATACAATAAAATAGCAGCGGAAAAGAAAAATAGATAACACTAGCAGCGGAACAAATAACTCTAAGATAGTCTTCAAAAGAGAGCTCCAGCAGCAGCTCGAACCAACATCATGATTCACCAAGACAAGCAAGTCTCGTCCACATCCAAAGACTGAACTAGCTCCAGATAACCTACTAAACCTGAGTATTTGAAAACCCCAACTCTAGACTGTCCATGTAGAAAAATTTTGAGCATCCAGAGTTTAGGAAAGAAACAATAAACTCCGGATCAGTCATGGGACTGGTGTGAGCAACAAAAATAGTTTATCTTTTAAAACAATCAACAAAAGATTTTAAAGTCAATTCGCAATGCTTTTTGAAAATGTAACTACCATAAGACCTCCCACCACACACACAATGCAAACGCAGACTTGGAGGAGATTTCTTCTTATGTTAGTCAAAGATGCTTACTACGCGAAATCAAATCATTTGGTTATTATTATTATTAGTGCATAGTGTAGAAAACATTTCAAAAGTAGAATATAAATCTTAGCCAGCATAGGTACCATTATTTTATGCCCGCTATAGCTACCTGCTGAGGAGGCAGGTTCTACAATTTGCAATCGTAAAGGTTCGTATTGTTTCTTTGGATTTCCAACAAATGGTCAGGCCAAGGAACTTCCCATTACCACATGGAAACGCCTCTTGAAGGACGTCCTCGAGAACCTAACCGGATCTCTGCCAACACAAGGTCGGGTTAACCCTAACTGGGTAACTACTGACACGAGTATGCCATCCTCCGGTCGTAACCAACCTTTATCCGGGATCCCGATAACCAACAACCACAAAGTAATAAATTTGCAGCAACAACATAGGTTAAGTATCTGGGCTCCATACCATGATACCACCTCTATCCAGAAGGAAATGCACATACCCTAAGGGGCGCTACCCCCCATAACCTTGCCGCATCTTTCCTGTTTCGACCATTTCGGGGTGTGAGGTCCGACGAAGTCTCGTCCACAAAGCTACGCTTTTCACAAAGCCATGCTTCGATCAACAAATGATCAGCAGCACTCAGCATGCCACATTACCAAATTGGGAATATATCGTTGATAACCTTCAACTACATAACCTCTGAGCTCGTATGTCTCAAAGAAGGGTGTTAATGCTAAGAGAATAAATTCTCCGCCACCAACAGAAATGTATTTGAAAGAAATCTGCTTTGTATCTAAAAATGTAATGTCAGACATACAATCCATACAAGTCTGTTCTGGGTTCGAACAGAACCGAAGGCACTTCCAAAGAAGTCCTTGCAATCCGGGTATTCACAATCCCGATCGGATTTCCCATCACTTAGGGAATCTCTATAACGTAGCTACTCGGTGTAGAGACAATCAATAGGTCATCCTATCGTTCTCGCAAATATTCAGTCTTCACCATCGGTCTTCAAATGCTATCCATAATGACGTATCACATATTCGGAATTGGTTATACGACCTAAAGGTCCTTTCCCGGCTAACCCGAATAGTGAGCGCAACATTTAAAACATATGGATATGGGATTTCAGTTAAGTCACAACTTAATAATTCAAAACTTTCTTTCAAATGGTTTAAACCAATTGCCGTTTTCAAATCTTTAACAAAAAGATTTATTTCACAAAGTTCACCTAGTTTCACAAAGATTCATTCATATATTTCAAAACAATTCCCATTCCAATTGGATTAACTTGTTTTAAAATCTTTAAATTAAAGATTAAACTTATAGCTTTCAAACCGTTTCCATAACTTGGAAAACTATTTTAGTTTAAACTTGAAATCCCTTTAATACAATTTGAAATTCATTTCTCCTTTGAAAGCATTTTATCATTTAGAAACAACAATCTTATTTCGGAAAAACCCGATTTCATTTATATAAGTTACAATCTTTGGGTTAATTCAAATTCTCAAAAGAACAATACTTTAAAAATGGTTTGACTCATATATAACTAGTATAATATCGTTAATCCCTAGTTTCAAATCATAGAATTCAATTGTAAATATTGAATTCAAATTTAAATCAAAATATGTAAAATTTCAAAACCCAATCAAGTTATTCAAAATAAATTTCATCTTTGAAATTTCCATTTCAAAAGCTTTTCACTTTAAACCCAATCCATTTCCAAAACCATTTGGTTTTAAATATTCAACTTTTAAACCATTTCAAAATCTATGACTTAATCGATTTCCTCGTGAAATTCATATTTGTGTGTGTATAAGTGTGGTTCAGGGTTTAACACAATAGTGCAACATCATCAATCATCACAGATACTTCAATATCGATAAGCGGTATAATCTATAACGCTTATCTTCGTTCATAGTTTCACAGATAAAATAAATTTATCAATCACAAATAGTCATCTTTACAATTCGATGTGGGTTTCGGATAACAAATCGGAATCTGATTCCCTGTCGCATCGAAATTCAAATGCCGTTTGACGGGCAAAAAGGGATTTTCATATTCATACAACAATATTTTCATCACAGATATAACAGCTCAGCACAAAGCATTTTATATAGCATCACATCACATATCAGATATATTAATCCAATACACAACATTCAATAGAATATAGTCATCCATAAATATGCTCAATTTATTATCTGAGTTATTTAAATCAGCTAGGTCATCAATCATCATTAATCGATTCCAAATCATTTGATTAAAGGTCCTTTAATCACTTATTAATCAAATTAAATCAACTTTAAATTTTTGACTAATTAACCTTTAATTATTCAATTATCTTATAATTAATTTCCCTTAATTAATTCATTAACAATTTAATTAACTCTTAATTAATTATTATTTAATTAATTATTCTTAATTAATTTCAATAAGTGATTATCCTTAATTACTTATTTTAATAAATCACAATTTAATTACATCGAGTAATTATACATAAACCCCTTGATTTATTTTCTTTAATTGATTAATCATTCATTAATCACTTTTATTCATCAATTAGCCTTTAATTGATAAATCATTCCCTAATCAATACTTTACATTTTAAAACTTATTTCCACATTTATATTTTAAACTTAATTTTATTTCAAAATCTAGATTTCCAGTTTAGATTTAAGCCCAGGTTTCAAAATTTGGTTCAACTTTGTTTAAATCTTTCCTTTACAATTTAAATTTCGTTTTAAATTCAAATATACTTAGACACCTTAAAGTTATCTAATAATTTTGAATTTAAAAACTTAATTATTTCCAAACTAAGATTCAACCTAGACTTGAATTTATATTTAAACTTTTGTTTTGAAACTTAATTTAAACTTTGTTTTATAATTAAAAGATTAAGTTTTAAATCTCAAAACAGGAACAGGTTTATTTTTTTAAAACCTGTAACAAGTCCTACCCGAGAAAACACTCCATTCACTTCGAGTTCAAACCCGAGCTCCCTCCCATTTTCCCCGTTTCCCCCTGCTTCTTTTCTTCATCATTTTTTTTTGAAAAACTTAAGTACCTAAATCTGTTACACTCGCATACCTCTCGACGCTTTCGAGCTCAAACCCGAGGCACGAACCCACCGGCACGAGGTTCCCTTCGAGTTTTCCCACTAAACCCAAATCCTGACACGCGATCAGATGCCACGCATGTGCACCGATGCGCCACCCTCCTCCGGCTATTCTTCTGGTCTCCGACAAGTCGAAAACAACCTCGACATCATCCATGACCACCTAGATATCACAATTCCATCTCGATTCAAAATTTAGTCTTCAGGTCGAAAAATGGAATCAACCACATCCACCTGAACTGCCACGTCTTCGAAGCTCCGACCGCCTGAACCTCTACACTTCCTGCCAAGGCTTCGCTACTCACCATACTTTCATCACTCCAAACCCCGAAGCAATGGACGCTCCGACGAAACCGTGGTGCACGATTTTTCTCCCCGTTCAAAAACTAGGTTTAAAAAAATTTGATCCCTCACCGCCGACGCCACCGTCGCTTCCATCACCTCCGGTCATTTTTCCTAGCAACCCCGTAGGCTCCTCCACGCCCGCACAAATCCCCGAGCTCCACGAATTGATGGATCACCGGAATTTGATCAAAGTTCAAATTTCGAGCAAAAACAAACTGCTCTTAAACCAATTACTTAAAAATCATCAAACAAGATTTAAAAATCATGTCTTCCATTTAGGATTCAATTTATATACTTGAATCAATGATTCGTGATACTCGAATTTTCTAGAAATTAAAGTTTTTACTGTAAAAACTTGATTTTTCATCCTATATGCATTTTTACTTCATGAGATTTTTTTTTTCATTGTAGTTCATACTTAAACACCACTGTTTTGTTTTGAAACCAAAGTCTAATATGGATTATAAAACAAGAAATTGAATTTTTTTTCTTTGTTGGGTTGTACTTTGTAAAATAAATAGAGAAGAACATGTACTAGCATATGTGTATTCAATCAAAACAATGGATATATATATATATATTCAAATTTAAGCAACTATTGTCACTCACAACATATTCATTTCTAATAATCCATATGCAACAGGTAGTTAACACCTTAAAATGTGAAGTTACTCACACCAAAACATATTCATTTTCCAGAAATTAATATGCAACAGATAACATATACTTTAAATTAAAAAGTGATGTTACTCACCTTTGTTTTCCAGAAGAATGAATAGAGTTCATTTGGTTGAAGAACTGCAGTTTTCAATCACTTTCTGTTTTTGTTATTGCTCTAGTTTTTTGATGATGCTTACTTTATGTTTACTTTGAATAATGGTCGAAACTGAAGTGAAGATGGTTGATATAAAAGAAGAAAGTATACAGGGTGATGTATATGTGTAAAATAAGCATGCTGAAGATGCTTGCATTTAATGCTAGAGGCATGTTGCATTAATTACCTTGTCTTACCTCCCTTTTTCTTTTGTTTACAGCCCATGCTTGTATTAATTGCTGATACCTTCCCTTGTATGCTAGAGATACTAGCATTTATTATTAAGTACTTCTTGCTGTGTTATTTCCAGGCTGAGATATATTACTCTGTCTATGTTCTTCCACTTGCCTTTGTTTGTTTATACTTATCTGTTTAAAAAAAAATATGTTGTCTTGCATTACTACTTTGTTTGTCTCGGCTAAAAGGTTTTTTTGTTTGTTATTTTAGTTTGTTTTGTTTACTTTGCATATTTATTTACAACTTTATTTCATATTTAAGTGTCGCTTCTTTTCTTTTCTTATGACTTAATAATATAAATAGATTTCTATTTTAATAATGTTGTTAAAATTTTAACTAAGTGTATTCATTTATTTCTAACCTCAATAGTTGGTTTGACTTACATATTAATCTTTAACTATTGCTTATCATCTTGTATTCATTGGTTTTATATTCAACTTTATTTATTTTTATACTTATGTTTATAACCATTATTTGATTTTATACTTATGCTTTAATATTTATAAGGTTTATTTCATTTTAAACGTTTTTGAAAGACTTCATTTTGAATTTTTTTAAATCATGGCTTTTTTCAAAACACACATACTATATGTATATTTATAAATAATTTGAAATAACAATTTCTATCTAAAATAAGAATTCATTTGCAAGGACATTTTATTATAAATATTGTTTAAGAATAACTCCTTATTTAATATAAAAATAATTTTATAAAAGAAACCATTTCTTTATTAATAAATAACATAATTTATTTGAACATTGGAAAAACTCAAATCAATTTATCATTTAATTTCATAATTTTAAATCAAAAATTAGTTTAATTATCAATTTAAAATAAATTAAAATCCGGGATCCTTACAGACCTCCCCCCTTAAAAGGAATTTCGTCCTCGAAATTCGCATGCACGAAACTAAGACAGATGAAGAATGTTTCATCCAATCAAAATGAATATCTATTCTGCATTTGGCTTACCAAATCAGAATATCAATAATAGATACGAGAACGAATCTATTTAACACTTCACAAGATGAAATATGCAGTGGTATTGGTTAGTTCGAAGGGATAACTAACCATTCGTAGATTATATCGAGACCTAAATAATAGATAAATGATTTGATTTTCCACAATTTTCAAACACTAGATATGGATTCCAAACTCAAGTCGGAATATCTCAAAGTATATATAATTTGTCCCTCTTCGAACTTCGATCAACCCGAGAAACTATAATAGATTTTCAAATTTGGTTTTAAACGAAATCGTTTTATCGATACAATTTAAATTTATCCTCATATTCTATTAACCAGTTTAACTCAATTTATAATTTCCAATTTATTTAAAATTTCTAATTTCAATTTCTAATTCATATTCATTAAGGTTTTAAAATCAAAAACTGATAAGAAACCGATGAAGATACAAAGTAAGAATTTTTCTATAGTGATTCGTAGGGCCATCATCACACCGAAACTTCTTCTTGTAGCTGTCACGAAGCAATCAAAAGAATTGAAATCGAATCAAAGGAAATTGATGGAGAGATATTTTGTTTCCACTGTCGCAGGGTATTGACCATTTAAAGTGGTACTTCCCTTTCCCCTATCTCGTTCTCTTCTTGCACTTAGACTTACTATCAGTGGTTAGTAAGAGAATTTACTGAGGCATTCAGACGGATATCTTAGATATTACTCATTTTAGGGATACTTCACCCTATCTCTAATGAGCTACTTAACGTGTCATACTCCTAAGCTAAAGTTTCACCTTAGCTCTGATACCAAATGTGACGAACGAGATTTTTCACGCTCGAAAATCGACACCCATACTTTACATCGTACTCGAATGCCGTAGATTCGACCGTTCAAATCCAAGTCGCCGGAGCTTATAATACAATTAAGTATAACGATACAGTGGAAGAAAAAGAATAATACATTGATATACAGCATTTATACAATATCTGATACAATGATCAACATATATCAATATACATCAGAGATATGGTACAATAAAATAGCAGCGGAAAAGAAAAATAGATAACACTAGCAGCGGAACAAATAACTCTAAGATAGTCTTCAAAAGAGAACTCCAGCAGCAGCTCGAACCAACATCATGATTCACCAAGACAAGCAAGTCTCGTCCACATCCAAAGACTGAACTAGCTCCAGATAACCTACTAAACCTGACTATCTGAAAACCCCAACTCTAGACTGCCCGTGTAGAAAATTTTTGAGAATCCAGAGTTTAGGAAAGAAACAATAAACTCCGGATCGGTCATGGGACTGGTGTGAGCAACAAAAAAAGTTTATCTTTTAAAACAATCAACAAAAGATTTTAAAGTCAATTCGCAATGCTTTTTGAAAATGTAACTACCATAAGACCTCCCACCACAAACACAATGCAAACGCAGACTTGGAGGAGATTTCTTCTTATGTTAGTCAAAGATGCTTACTACGCGAAATCAAATCATTTGATTGTTATTATTAGTGCATAGTGTAGAAAACATTTCAAAAATAGAATATAAATCTTAGCCAGCATAGGTACCATTATATTATGCCCGCTATAGCTACCTCCTGAGGAGGCAGGTTCTACAATTTGCAATCGTAAAGGTTTGTATTGTTTCTTTGGATTTCCAACAAATTGTCAGGCCAAGGAACTTCCCATTACCACATGGAAACGCTTCTGGAAGGACGTCCCCGAGAACCTAACTGGATCTCTGCCAACACAAGGCCGGGTTACCCCTAACTTGGTAACTACTGACACGAGTATGCCATCCCCCGGTCGTAACCAACCTTTATCCGAGATCCCGATAACCAACAACCACAAAGTAATAAATTTGCAGCAACAACATAGGTTAAGTATCTGGGCTCCATACCATGATACCACCTCTATCTAGAAGAAAATGCACATACCCTAAGGGGCGCTACCCCCGATAACCTTGCCGCATCTTTCCTGTTTCGACCATTTCGGGGTGTGAGGTCCGACGAAGTCTAGTCCACAAATCTACGTTTTCACAAAGCCATGCTTCGATCAACAAATGATCAGCAGCACTCAGCATGCCACATTACCAAATTGGGAATATATCGCTGATAACCTTCAACTACATAACCTCTGAGCTCGTATGTCTCAGAGAAGGGTGCTAATGCTAAGAGAATAAATTCTCCGCCACTAACAGAAATGTATTTGAAAGAAATCTGCTTTGTATCTAAAAATGTGATGTCAGACATACAATCCATACAAGTCTATTCTGGGTTCGAACAGAACCGAAGGCACTTCCAAAGAAGTCCTTGCAATCCGGGTATTCACAATCCCGATCGGATTTCACTTCACTTAGGGAATCTCTATACCGTAGCTACTCGGTGCAGAGACAATCAATAGGTCATCATATCGTTCTCGCAAATATCTGGTCTTCACCACCAGTCTTCAAATGCTATCCATAACGACGTATCACATATTCGGAATGGGTTATACGACCCAAAGGTCCTTTCCTGGCTAACCCTAATAGTGAGCGCAACATTTAAACCTATGGATATGGGATTTCAATTAAGTCACAACTTAATAATTCAAAACTTTCTTTCAAATGGTTTAAACAAATCGCCATTTTCAAATCTTTAACAAAAAGATTTATTTCACAAAGTTCACCTAGTTTCACAAAGATTCATTCATATATTTCAAAACAATTCCCATTCCAATTGGATTAACTTGTTTTAAAATCTTTAAATTAAAGATTAAACTTATAGCTTTCAAACCGTTTCCGTAACTTGGAAAACTATTTCAGTTTAAATTTGAAATCCCTTTAATACAATTTGAAATTCATTTCTCCTATGAAAGCATTTTATCATTTAGAAACAACAACTTATTTCGGAAAAACCCGATTTCATTTATATAAGTTACAATCTTTGGGTTAATTCAAATTCTCAAAAGAACAATACTTTAAAAATGGTTTGACTCATATATAACTAGTATAATATCGTTAATCCCTAGTTTCAAATCATAGAATTCAATTTTAAATATTGAATTCAAATTTAAATCAAAATATGTAAAATTTCAAAGCCCAATCAAGTTATTCAAAATAAATTTCATCTTTGAAATTTCCATTTCAAAAGCTTTTCACTTTAAACCCAATCCATTTCAAAAACCATTTGGTTTTAAATATTCAAATTTAAACCATTTTAAAATCTATGACTTAATCGATTTCCTCGTGAAATCCATATTTGTGTGTGTATAAGTGTGGTTCAGGGTTTAACACAATAGTGCAACATCATCAATCATCACAGATACTTCAATATCGATAAGCGGTATAATCCATAACGCTTATCTTCATTCACAGTTTCACAGATAAAATAAATTTATCAATCACAAATGGTCATCTTTACAATTCGATGTGGGTTTCGGATAACAAATCGGAATCTGATTCCCTGTCGCATCGAAATTCAAATGCCATTTTACGGGCAAAAAGGGATTTTCATATTCATACAACAATATTTTCATCATAGATATAACAGCTCAGCACAAAGCATTTTATATAGCATCACATCACATATCAGATATATCAATCCAATATACAACATTAAATAGAATATAGTCATCCATAAATATGCTCAATTTATTATCTGAGTTATTTAAATCAGCTGGGTCATCAATCATCATTAATCGATTCCAAATCATTTGATTAAAGGTCCTTTAATCACTTATTAATCAAATTAAATCAACTTTAAATTTTTGAATAATTAACCTTTAATTATTCAATTATCTTATAATCAATTTCCCTTAATTAATTCATTAACAATTTAATTAACTCTTAATTAATTATTATTTAATTAATTATTCTTAATTAATTTCAATAAGTGATTATCCTTAATTACTTATTTTAATAAATCACAATTTAATTACATTGAGTAATTATACATAAACCCCTTGATTTATTTTCTTTAATTGATTAATCATTCATTAATCATGTTCATTCATCAATTAGCCTTTAATTAATAAATCATTCCTTAATCAATACTTTACATTTTAAAACTTATTTCCATATTTATATTTAAAACTTAATTTTATTTCAAGATATAGATTTCCAGTTTAGATTTAACCCAGGTTTCAAAATTTGATTCAACTTTGTTTAAATCTTTCCTTTACAATTTAAATTTCATTTTAAATTCAAATATACTTAGACACCTTAAAGTTATCTAATAATTTTGAATTTAAAAACTTAATTATTTCCAAACTAAGATTCAACCTAAACTTGAATTTATATTTAAACTTTTGTTTTGAAACTTAATTTAAACTTTGTTTTATAATTAAAAGATTAAGTTTTAAATATCAAAACAGGAACAGGTTTTTTTTAAAACCTGTAACAAGTCCTACCCGAGACAACACTCCATTCACTTCGAGTTCAGACCCGAGCTCCCTCCCATTTTCCCCGAGTCTCCCCCCTGCTTCTTTTCTTCATCATTTTTTTTTGAAAAACTTAAGTACCCAAATCTATTACACTCGCATACCTCTCCACGCTCTCGAGCTCAAAACCGAGGCACGAACCCACCTGCACGAGATTCCCTTCGAGTTTTCCCACTAAACCCAAATCCTGACACGCGATCAGATGCCGTGCATGTGCACCGATGCGCCACCCTCCTCCGGCCATTCTTCTGGTCTCCGACAAGTCGAAAACGACCTCGACATCATCCACGACCATCTAGATATCACAATTCCATCTCGATTCAAAATTTAGTCTTCAGGTCCAAAAATGGAATCAACCACATCCACCTGAACTGCCACGTCTTCGAAGCACCGACCGCCTGAACCTCTACACTTTCTGCCAAGGCTTCGTTTACTCACCATACTTTCATCACTCCAAACCCCGTAGCACTCGACGCTCCGACGAAACCGTGGTGCACGATTTTTCTCCCCGTTCAAAAACTAGGTTTAAAAAAATTTGATCCCTCGCCGCCGACGCCACCGTCGCTTCCATCACCTCCGGTCATTTTTCCTAGCAACCCCGTAGGCTCCTCCACGCCCGCACAAATCCCCGAGCTCCACAAATCGATGGATCACCGGAATTTGATCAAAGTTCAAATTTCGAGCAAAAACAAACTTCTCTTAAACCAATTGCTTAAAAATCATCAAACAAGATTTAAAAATCATGTCTTCCATTTAGGATTCAAGTTATATACTCGAATCAATGATTCGTGATACTCGAATTTTCTCGAAATTAAAGTTTTTCCTGTAAAAACTTGATTTTTCATCCTATATGCATTTTTACTTCATGAGATTTTTTTTCATTGTAGTTCATACTTAAACACCACTGTTTTGTTTTGAAACCAAAGTCTAATATGGATTATAAAACAAGAAATTGAATTTTTTTTTTCTTTGTTGGGTTGTACTCTGTAAAATAAACAGAGAAGAACATGTACTAGCATATGTGTATTCAATCAAAACAATGGCAATATATATATTCAAATTTAAGCAACTATTGTCACTCACAGCATATTCATTTCTAATAATCCATATGCAACAGGTAGTTAACACCTTAAAATGTGAAGTTACTCACACCAAAACATATTCATTTTCCAGAAATTAATATGCAACAGATAACATATACTTTAAATTAAAAAGTGATGTTACTCACCTTTGTTTTCCAGAAGAATGAACAGAGTTCATTTGGTTGAAGAACTGCAGTTTTCAATCACTTTCTGTTTTTGTTATTGCTCTGGTTTTTTGATGATGCTTACTTTATGTTTACTTTGAATAATGGTCGAAACTGAAGTGAAGATGGTTGATATAAAAGAAGAAAGTATATATGGTGATGTATATTTGTAAAATAAGCATGCTGAAGATGCTTGCATTCAATGCTAGAGGCATGTTGCATTAATTACCTTGTCTTACCTCCCTTTTTCTTTTGTTTACAGCCCATGCTTGTATTAATTGCTAATACCTTCCCTTGTACGCTAGAGATACTAGCATTTATTATTAAGTACTTCTTGCTGTGTTATTTCCAGGCTGAGATATATTACTCTGTCTATGTTCTTCCACTTGCCTTTGTTTGTTTATACTTATCATGTTTAAAAAATATATGTTGTCTTGCATTACTACTTTGTTTGTCTCGGCTAAAAGGTTTTTTTGTTTGTTATTTTACTTTGTTTTGTTTACTTTGCATATTTATTTACAACTTTGTTTCATATTTAAGTGTCGTTTCTTTTCTTTTCTTATGACTTAATAATATAAATAGATTTCTATTTTAATAATGTTGTTAAAATTTTAACTAAGTGTATTCATTTATTTCTAACCTCAATAGTTAGTTTGACTTACATATTAATCTTTAACTATTGCTTATCATCTTGTATTCATTGGTTTTATATTCAACTTTATTTATTTTTATACTTATGTTTATAACCATTATTTGATTTTATACTTATGCTTTAATATTTATAAGGTTTATTTCATTTTAAACGTTTTTGAAAGACTTCATTTTGAATTTTTTTAGATCATGGCTTCTTTCAAAACACACATACTATATGTATATTTATAAATAATTTGAAATAACAATTTCTATCTAAAATAAGAATTCATTTGTAAGGAAATTTTATTATAAATATTGTTTAAGAATAACTCCTTATTTAATATAAAAATAATTTTATAAAAGAAACCATTTCTTTATTAATAAATAACATAATTTATTTGAACATTGGAAAACTCAAATCAATTTATCATTTAATTTCACAATTTTAAATCAAAAATTAGTTTAATTATCAATTTAAAATAAATCAAAATTCGGGATCGTTACAATTGTTCTATTTCTTTATCCATTTTAGTTGTCTGTTTTAAAATCTAACTTTGTAAGTAACTGCAATTAATGTAATTCAAATGTTTCAATCAAAAAGAAAGGAAACGTTGATTGCAATTAATAGATTTAATAAAAGAAACGCACGTTTGTGTTAAACAAAAAGGGTGTTTTAATGGAAATAAAAGATTATTTTTAGAAAACAAAATTGAACGTTCTCATTTTTAAGGCAAGTATAAATATTTTATTTTCCGTAGATAAAAACCTAAATGCGTACAAAATTCTACTTTCGTTTGCAAACTTTTCCATTCCTACGTACATTCCCTTACCTATTATTAATGCCCGAAGCTTAATAATAAAATGTGACATTTAATTTTGTCCCTTCACATTCATTTCCTAATTATAAATAACTTACATCTTATTTCTTCTTCTACATTTTGTTTCTCCTAACACCTCATATTCAAAAGCTCTTATTCTTTCAACTCCAAAAGCATTCTTTTATAAAAATGATATTTTTTTCATTTTTCGTACTGGAGAAGAATGAGGTCCTGTATCGTGCTAAAACTTTTGCTGACGTGGCTTATATTTTTGTTAGGTATGTTTATTTGTTTGTTTAAATTAATTTTGTTTTCAAGCGATTTAACGCGTGTAACTTTCTCATACGAACTCCGTTTCACACGCGATTTTTTTTATTAGGATCGTAATAAAATTCTGGATCTTTTGACGCTAGTTTGGATGAATTTGGAGACTGTCCAATTTTTGGGTTTAAATGAATAATTCTAGTATAAATAAATGGAAGGAAATATTTAGTGTTAATAAATTGGGTTTTATTTTAAATGGTTATGGATCTATTATGTAAACGTTTCAAAACTAAATAATAGGACAATGAATTGTTGAATAGAAATTCCCAACCTTAGTTTTGAAATTTATTAAATACTCAAAGTTTGAAAATATTGAAATCGAAGTGTTTTTATTCAAACTAAAGTGAATCTAAAGGTTATGGGTTTAGACTGAATTTAAAGTAAATAAAATTGTAAAGGCGTGGAAATTATTTACTTTATAAAGAAATTTTAAATTCAACCGTTTTATTTTATATACTGTTGAATATCCAAACCATTTAAGTTTTGAAAGTTATGGTTTTAAAGCTATGAATTTCGAAGTATTATGTTTTGAAAGTTATAATTCAAATATTTGGGTTTCAGATATTATAAATTTTAAAGCAATATGATTTTGGAAAAGATATATGTGAAATAAAGATGATATTATATTGATTTGGGTTTATAAATGATATCAAATTCATTTGGTTTTTAAAACGAAAAATGGTATCGTATTATATGGTTTTGAAATGGGTATATATTCTGGTTTTGAAAGTAAAACTATTTTGATAAGACCGCGGTGTTGTAGTAACGTTTGGTTGTTGAAGAGACCGGGATCGAAAGTTGTCATACTCTCTGCCAACTTCGAAAACCACTTTAACAACCGTGTACGCGGTGGAGATTCCAGAATGAAGTAGGATGGTGGCGGAATTTCCTTTAAGGTAAATACGTAGACCCAACTCCCGTGAGTTGGCATAAGGTGGCTAAAACAGGAGCGATTCTCGGGTCAAGAGGGTTAGCGCCCTTTATCGGACACATCCCTTCGATACTATACTCTGACTTTGGATTGATTCGGTGACCACCTTTATTTTTTTGATTTTGGGGGTGTTTGTTCGAGGTGGGCGGTAGCTGCGGCTATGCGTTACCACCAGTCTGGACAACAATTGGTATATCTACCCTGACATTGCCTAGTTGTGTCATGTCACCTACCCTAGCGCGCCTTATACGATTTTGGTTTTGTACCATACCTATGGAGTGCCCTCTGACGACGCCCAATATGGGGGAGATTACGGTACTGTATAAACTATGGGAATATATAACCGTGTTAAAGTGGAAAATGTAAAGCCTTAACGCTATTTAAAAGTAAGTTTATATTACAATTAGACACTAGTATAATAGTGAAATATACTACATAGTAGATAGTTTAACGGATCCTTAGGAGATGTAAATCCCGAGCATCTCTTAAGTTACTGCACTCATATTTATCTCTATTGATTTAACTTACATAAGATCTTTTAGTTCTGACTCGAGTGTTTTGTCTTTTCAATTCGCTCGGGTCAGTCCGAGCGTTTCAGGATATGAAGATTTTATTCTGGAGGCCGAAGACGAAGATTTGTAGTATTACTATCTATTATATTATTCCACTACACCATTTGATTCCGCTGCATTGATATTTATTGGTATGTGAACTTTGATATTTATTGTATAAAGAAAAATTAAATGTTTTGTAAACAGTTTTATGAACTGTATATTTATTATTATATTTTATCGTTCCGCTACAAGATTCTATTTTGTATTTTTTCTTCTTTCTTCATCTTCTCTGTGTTTATCTTATTTACCCCATAACAATCCGCCATTCCGTATGATTTGAATTGACACGTGTGTCGATTTAAAGCGTGCGAAAAGGTGGGACGTTACACACTAGCTCTGATTTAAGGCTTCGCGAATTCCTCCTCCGCTTCATCGACGACAATGTCGAGCTTATCCTCCGGCTACTATGGAATCAAGGTAACAATTCCAACATCTTTCTCATCAATAAGTTCCTCAATGTATTTTACAAATAATATAATTGCATCCCAAATTATTTAGCATTAAAATTACTTTGTTAACACAGTCTATTCTTTTAATTCAATTCATTAAAAATACAAAATCACTTTTGCCTCAAATATTTTGTTATTTTAAAATTTTGAAAATTTGTTTACACAATTACGTTACATTTTTTAAAACCCCAATATCTTTTACAAGTCTAAAATGCTAACACTCTAAGGCGTTCAAGATATTTAATTTCTTTAATATCTCGACTTTATAAACAATAATGTGAAATAATTGAAAGACTTTTCTAAAAAATATATATTATAACCCATGAAAAACAAAGGTGGTGGATATATCACTAAGTATCATGTTAGGCCAAATGAGCTTGCTTTTCATTTGTTTTAATTCATTTCTTCCTTTCTTTCTTTACTAAACTATTTTTCTATCACACTAAGTTAGCCCAAAACTTCAAATGAAATTCATATTCATTCTCACTAAATTACTTACTATCATATTAAAATTTTCCGTTGCTTATTTTCTTTAATTTTCATAAATTAAACCATCTTTACCAAATTACACTGATAAACCCTTTTACTTTCAAATTTTCTTAATTTTACAAATATATTCATTATTAAATCCTAAATAAATTCTGTATTTCAAAACCTAGCACTGATGGTTTACCACTATTTACCCAACCAATTTGGCAAGTAACACAGTATGACCAATAGTGGAGCCCAAGGAAAAGGGTAGAAATTAACTACGTGAATCTCTTTATTGCCTGTCTAACGGACAAATTCATCTACAGCTAAGTTAATCCAAATCCCAACATTTGGCAGGTCTGCCTTTCGCCATGTCACTACCGACAACAACCTTGCATCACAAGACACCATCGTGGATAAAAAACTACGCAAAGGTATTGAAATAAGAATGAATTAACAACTCAGCCCATTTTCAGAAAAAGAAAAGTAAAATCTAGAAATGGCGTCAGTTCAAACAACGATTTTGATGGGAGTGAACGAATCATCGATCAAAGGTTACTCGCACGCTTCAATTAGCAGTAGAACCGCTTTCGATTGGACCATTGAAAAAATTGTTCGAGATAACTTTGCTGGATTCAAGATTCTACTTGTTCACGTCCAGATTCCCGATGAAGATGGTAAGGTTTTGGCTTACTTTCTTCTAGACTTCAGATGGTGTTAGCTTGTCGAATCTTCCTTATGATTTGAGGAAAAGAAAATCGTGTTTGAATTGAAATCATTAATATTGCCGACCCTTGGTGCGTAGCTGATAAAATTTTGTGTATTGTGGTACTGTGTTACTTGTTATTTACCACTATATACCCAAACAATTAAAATAAATCAATCACGCCAACACTGATATTAATATGAACAAGACTGGCTCCAGGGTAAAGCGAGCAAGTCCATTGACTGGGGTAAATCCCCTTGAGGAGAAATTCCAAGTCCTAAATACAATATATTTAGAAATTTTATATACTATTTTAATGGAGCAAGTAGCAATTTATTGGTTATGATTTTACAATTTAAATGGAAAGTTGTGGTTATAACATTGCTTGATTTATTTTGTTTATCACCACTTATATTTGGCTCAATGTAGTGATATTTTTCTACAATTAAAGACAACATATATATTGGTCGTCTAGGATTGACGGCATTGGATATGAGCAAAGTCAAATGAAGGGCGCATTCCTAGAAGGGAAAGGGCATCTGAGCGAAGTTGGAAAAGAGGAATTTAAGCTAGCGGAGAATTGTGTATGCACGGACTTGAGCGGAGTAGATGATCAACAACTTAGTTCACTGTGTTATCGATTAATTAGAAACACACAAAATCATCATACATCGTAGTTTACAATAGTGTAGGACATCATACATCATAATAAAATAAGGCGATAAAAGTATCAAAATATGTCATATTATTAGAGATATAATAATCGAAGTACATTAATTCATGGAAATCCCCTTGTTATGGGAATTTTTTAGCACCCTTTGATTGATCCACCCAAAGATGATCATCACTTCTATTATCAAGGCAGCACGTACCATTTCTTTAGACCCATTTGCTAGCGTGAATTAACGAAATAACTTTGTCGCCCTACTTGCAGTTGCATGTCAAGTACATGAACACATCAATCTTATATAGTCTCAAAGTCTAGTTCGCATCTCTGTTGCAATTCTATTAGACAAAAACCAAACTGTGTAGCATTGCTGACACGAAGCTCTACTACCAAGCCTACCGTATTTATTTGAATCGGTCAATCAATATCTAGTCTTATGCCAAGTAAACTGGATTGCGGAGACCAAAGCCGATTTATTAAAGCACCAACTATTTTGCAAAATATCCCTTGATTTTATGCATCTCGATTGCATATGTATGGCTGCATTGTATTAAAAAAGGTTTTGATTGTGTTTATCCCTTGATTTCATACATTTCTTGTAACTTATTATGGAGTAATAAAAGTATATATTACTCTACGGTCATTAGTGATCATTGCCAAACCTCATTAAAACGGGTTCTTTTTAATTGTGTTTTGCGATTTCAATTGGTATAAGATATATTATTTCTTATTCATTTTTTTAATAAAAGAACCTCTTCCACTTGTTTGCACGAAAAAATCGATGGCGCTTTCACAAGCTTGCATCAGTCACCTAAATACACTTGGTGTTTGGTGATCTTCAAAAATCAACTTTATTTTTCATACTTTATGGTCAATTTTTTTGTTCTTTCATCAAGAAGTGAATCTTGGTAAATCAACAATTAAAGGAAAGCAAGTTTGGTCCAAGGGGAATGGTCTTGTTTGAATGAGGATGATGTGATCAAAATAATCCCGTACCAAAAAGCCGGAATATCTTGCTAATACCGAGAGACATAACCTCAGCGACATGAATAATAGGGTTTGTTTTGGTTGCGATGATATACTTAGCCTTGGAGGAGATCGGAAGATGGAAAAACTGTTGTTAAATATGATTGAACAAGTTGAAAAGATACAAGATGAGATGTTTAGTTCAAAGCTAGAGACTGAAGTACAAAATCTTTTACCCAAAAAATAATGAGAGCGTCATTGCCCCCAGGGTTCTCAATACTAAACCCGAAGGACTAGTTGAATTTATACGTATGCAAGCGGAAGCCATGCTGGATTTGGATGAAGTGAAATATAGATTCCTATCCACTACATTTAATGGTTTGACTTTAAAGTGGTACCAGCATTACCCACTTAACTCTATAAGCTCATGGGAGCAATTAACAACAGAATCTCGACCCAGTTCATTGTATCTCGAGATACAAAAGTCAAGGTTAATTTGCTTGCAAACATTCAAACAAGGAAGGAAAGAATTAATGACCTTTTTGAAGGTAAAGAGAATTACTGAGGAATCCAAGTTGATAGTCATCATTTTCGGGCTATGGGAGAATACACCTTCCTACAAGGACTTGATAATGAATGAATATGAGATGTTAGGTGAATTATTTTATAAGCATAGGGTTGCATTCGTAATGACGAAGTTATAAGAGCCTGGGGAGAAGGTCTAAGGTGGGGTGACGAATGTCGAGGCGCAAATGTGAAGAAACCTAGATGAAAATTTCAGCCAGTGGAACATTTTTCTTTGACTAATACGTTTAGATGTTGTATGGTGCAGAATGTTGGCCTACTAAAAACCAACACGTTCAGAAGATAAACGTAGCAGAGATGCGTATGTTGTGATGGAGTTGCAGTCATACAAGAAGGGACCGAATTAGAAATGATGATATATGTGGAAAACTTGGAGTAGCACCAATTGAGGAGAAGCTAATTCAACATCGCTTAAGATGGTTTAGACATCTCCAACGAAGACCGCCGAAGGCACCTGTGTGCGTTGGAATTATAGGCTGCGTCGTTTGTTCAAAGAGAGGTAGATGTCGACTAAGGCTGACATGTGAGGAAGTAGTTAAAAGGGACATGAAGGGTTGGAATATATGCGAAGAGCTGGTAACGAATATGAGCGCATGGAAGTTAGTGATCCACGTATAAGAACCATGAGCTATGAGTTTTATAAGTTCTAGATTATAGGATTAAGGAAAAAGAGTTTAAGACGTAGCGTTTGGTTTTTGATCATTTTTTTACGTTTGTATTTCTATCTTTATTTATATTTTTACTTAGTCACTATTGTTACTAATTTACTTATTTGACTTTATTTTATTATTGTTATTGTTATTGTTATTATTATAACCTTTAAATTGCTTTGTCACTTAGTTTCGGGTTCCATCTCTAGCCGACCCTAACTTGTTTGGGAAAAATGACTTTGTTGATGTTGTTGTAATTCGTACGTCTAGATTTATGCATTGATTCAAGATATGATTTGGTATCCAATGCCAACTTAAAGAAATGAAAGATGGAAGTCAACAAAGGAGGACCATACTATTCATTCCACGAAGCAAATAGTCATCGGATCAATGATTGCCGGTTTTGAAGCAATTTATAAACAAGGTCATCAAAGACGGTAAGGTTTAAGTTCTTGAAAAATAATGTATAACCTACCAATGTTCCAAACACAGTGAACACCAAAACCCAGTAATAAGTAATTGAGAGGTTCGTTAGTGCTACCACTTATTAATGTGTTCCAACATGCTCTTGGAAGGGCCACGTGTCACGGGAAAGAGTAACAAGAGTTGGAATCGATATATTGTAGCGGAAAAATAGCCGAATGAATGTGTTTAGAGTTAGAAAAAACAAGTAATGCGATGATGGCAACATCAAATGTAATCTTTGGTGAGATAAATAAGCAGGGTCTTTGTCATCCTCATCATAATCCACTTATCATCACATCACGTATCGGTTTGTTCGAAGTTTCAAAGATAACGATTGAGATTGGAATTGTTGCCAACATTCTTTTTAAAGATACTTGCAATAAAATGGGTTTGCTAATGACCATCTTACACAACCAACATCCAACACCTATCTTCGAATTTAATGAGGTAGGAGTCATTCCCACTGGAAAATGCTAGAGTTTGTCGTGTTAAAAGATATATGAAACTACCATCGTTACAATGGATATGGTTTCTGTATACAATGTTTTCTTGGGAAGGTCTACCCTAGATGCAATGTATGTGTATGTGTTTACTAAGCATCTTATGATGAAATTCCTCATTAAGAATAGGGAGTGTTATGTAAGAAGCGATTAATGTATTTCTCAAAAATTGTACTTTGCAAGCTTGAATATGGTCAATAAATGGAGGACTTCAACTTGCAACTATCATGTGAAAGTCCTTGATGGTTCCGAACCTTTCAGTATTCTATGTGATACTAGGAGGGGCAACTGATACAAACCACATGTTACGTAGTTAATCAGCTTGCCGAATTAAGATTGACTAACAAAGACACTCATACTTGGTACTGGAAGTTTATGGAGATACCGAAGATACTTTGTATACTAGTTTGGTTACAGAGTTATTAAGATATAGTTGGAAGTTTAAGAGAATTCTCCAAACAATGTCTAACATAGGTATAACCATTATAGTCGTAAGTTAAAAAGAATTCTCTAAGGGATATTTAACATGGGTATAACTATTGACATCATAAAATAAGTACCTCCATATCGATCGAATGTCATTTGAAGATATAAAAGTAGAGGAATGTAGTAAAACATATCCTCAGGAAAGAAGACATGCATATATGATTGAAGTAGTTGTGGATGACGAAGAACCGATAGAATTTGAGTTAGATCCTTAGATTCAAATGGAAAAAGCCCAAACTATATAGTCGCTTAAAGAGGTTTTTGTTAATATGAAAGAGCCGATCGAGATAGTTTAGATTGGAACGAACTTATCTGTCGAGATTCGAAAAGAATTAATCGATTTCCTACCAAACAGCCTACGTGTGTTTACTTGATCTTATGGCATGGTAGGGATAAACCCTTCTGTAATATGACATGCAGATCTAAAGTATACTCCTGTCAGACAGAAACGCTATCCCTTGACGTGGTTCGATACGCTGTTTTGCAAAGTCAAGAGAATCCTTAAAAACAACTACATTAGGAAGTTCAAACTTGAAATGGGTTGTCAATCCATGACCTTGCCAAAGAACCAAATGGCAAGCGGAGAACATGCGTTGATTAAAAGATCTGAACAAAGCATGTTAGAAAAATCGTGTTCCATTGTCGAGAATAAATCATATTGTTGATGGCATTGGTGGGCATCAGTTACTTTTGTTTATGAACGTCTGTCTACTCTAGCTATAATCATATACCAATGTTCAAATTAGACGAAGGGCATATTAGCTTCATAATCAATATAAGTTTCTTTTGTTACAAGCTTATGCCATTTGAACTTATGTAATGACACCATATAAAAGGTTGGTTACCAGTTTGCAAAGTAAATAAACCGAAACATGCTGGTTTATATCGATGATATACTAGTTATGTCAAAACAGGTAATAGACCATATCCAAGATCCTGAAGAATGTTTGACGTGTTATAATACTACAATATGAAACTAAACTCTATAAAATGCTCTTTTGGTATATAACCAGATTTTTTTGAGTTTCACATTTAGCGCTCGGAGCATAGAGGCTAATCACGAAAGGAAAAAACTACTGTGATATGAAGACTTTTATAAATAGTAAAGAGTTGATGAGCTTGAGTGGTAAAATTGCTGCCTTGAATAGGTACATCGTCGATTTGTTAAAGAAACAAAAGGACCTTGTGTAGACTCCAAAATGTCAAAAACCATTTGAAGATGGAGAAGTTTTGTTCGTATATTTAGATGTTTCGAAGCAAGCCATAAATGTGGCATTAGTCTGAGATGATGTGGGTATTTAACGTTCAGCATGTTATGCAAGTAAAAAGGCTCGGTTCGTAGGAAAGAAACTACACTCCGATAAAGAAGTTAGCTTACCATCATGTTTTTACGATATGAAAGCTTCGACCATATTTTTAGGTCCATCCTAATAAAGTCGATGAAGGATCAACCACTACGAACAGTTTTTTAGCGAATTTGAAAGATCGGGAAGATCGACTAAGTGGACTATTAAGCTAAGTCAAGATTATATTTCTTATATACCTAGATTTGCTATTAATTGACAAGCCCTTGTTGACTTCATTACTGAATGAATGAGTCAAGATAGTGAATCTCCACAAGAAGACGAAACCGTGTAGCTTAGTTGGAAGTTGTTTGTGGACGGTGCCTCAAATGAGCAGGGTAAAGAGTTGGTTACGTACTAATCACTCCCGATAACCATCAGATTTATTGTGCAATCAAGCTTTGTTAACAAACAATATGGTTGAATATGAACCTTCCATTTCCGGATCGAAAATGATAATCTTCATTGGGGTTTCCATGATTAGAGCATACAATGACTCACAGCTCATGGTTAGTCAAGTCTTCAATAACTATCAGACGAAAGATCCTAGATTAGTTTTGTATTTGAAACTTCTTTGGTAACTGCTCGCTTGCTTCGAAGGCTATAATATAAAAAATGCACTAAGGGATAAAAAAAATGCAAATTTCGATGCTTTGGCTAATATACGAGCACTCGAGATGATCAAGGATATAGATTCATCCCTAAGGAATTAATGGAAAGACGTGGTATACAACTATCCAAAAGGGTATATGTCATAATTCATGCATCAGATGCAAGAACTGAAAATAACAAACCTACTATTTAAAAAAATTTCATGGATGATACTACAGCGGAGAATCATTTGCCTTTGGATCCAATAGAAGTCCGACGCATTAAATACAATACACTAAACTTTACCGTATCAGATGAGATTCTATATAGATGGGGATATGCGACTCCCTGCTCTCGTTGTGTAACTACATAACAAAGTCGAGAGCTGCTTCGTGAATCCTACGACACCATATGTGGAGACCACTGCGATGGAATGTAAAAGGGTAAGAGGTACTCAAACAAGGCTATTGGTGACCAGTTATGCATCAAGATGCAATAGATTATATAAAAAGATGCGGTTAATGTCAAAAAGTATTGACAATATTGGAAGCACCCTCAATGAGCTAATGTCAATGATGAGCCCATCACCATTCGATATGTGGGGATTGGTCTTATCGATATTTTACAACGAAAGGAGGGGCATGTTTCACAATAGTTGCCAAAACTGCTATATAAAATGGGTCAAAATTGTTCCCCTAGTTGCCATAATTACACAAAAATAGTCAAATTTGCCATTCAGAACGTACCAAAGTTCGATATACCTCACTAGCTTATCTTCGAAAACAACACTCGCTTATCATTGGAAACAACACTCGATTCAAAAACAGAGAGTTCACTTATTAAAGCAATGACATTATTACAAGTTTTTTTAGAAGCCTATCCTCAAGCTGAGATGGAGCCTTGGTGCAACGGTTATGTCACCCGTATGGTGATCCGGACGTCCTGGTTCGAGTCCAGAAACGGCCTCTTCACAATGGAAGTAAAATGCTGCATACATTATCGACCTCTACAGAGCCCGCTATCGTGCGAAAGCCTCATGCATTAGGTTCCACCTATGCTCAAGCTAATGACGTCGTAGAGGCAACTAACAAAACGATCAAGACTTGCCTTAAAAAGTATAAACAAGACCAAGAAAATTGGATAGATGAGCTCTCTTATGTTTTGCGGGCATATCAAACTAGTATCCATACACCGATAGGACATACTTTATACTCTTTGACTTACGACAAGCTATAATACCAGTCAAGCTTAGTTAACCCTCTCACGATGAATGCGATACAATGCACTGCAAAACAAAGAACTCCAAGAGAAGTCTCTTAATTTTCTTCCTAAACTCCAAGACCATGCTTTTATACGAACAATCGAATACATGAAAAGAATGTCTTGGTACTATAACCGACATATTAGACGTCGAATCATCGAAAAAGAGATCTATTACTGCGAAATATAATACTAAATATGAAGAACCCAGTAAATGGTTCCTTGGGTCCCAATTGGGAAGGATCCTTAATCATACTTGAAGTTATTCATCTAGGAAGTTATAGACCAAATAGGTGAAATGAACAATATCTTTTCTCAAACGTGAAATGCAGAACATATAAAGGTATGCTATTGGAGTATGCACCGTGATGATCCGTAGTTGCATCCATTGATTGAGGATCTGGCCAGAACCACGAGATTCCGACCACCTTGTATCGGTTCTGGCATCACCGGGACGAGATTATGGCAAAATCCTGTCCCGTTCAAACTGTGGTGAAAAAACTCCAATTTGCTAAATCAAAAGAAAGATATGAGAGCGACAAGCGACAACAAAATGCATGCGGAATCCAAAGTCAAAAAAGCAAAACAAACAGGGAATCATCTCGTGCTTGCATAGCTAAAGTATAAAATTCCCGCCAAAAAATAAACAATCACAAACATAAATGACCACAATATGTGTTTCAGCAATCGTCCCAATTCAAGCGAGAAGCATCACGAGTTCGCCCAAATTTGAGAAAGCTTCGATGTCGCGTAGGTCTTCGACTTTGTAGGGAGGAGAACCGAGTTTCAATTCACGAACGAAGGTGAATTTTTTGCTAGTTTCTGTTTTCCGTCTTCAGCCATTTCTGTCTTTCGTTCGAATTTTTTTGCGTGTGTGCGTGTTTGGTTGTGAAGTGGAAGGAGGAGGAAATAAGTGCGTATATGTAAACGGCCTTGTTTTTTTGGGCCTAGGCCTTGGACATTTTCTTGGGCCTTGGCCTTTTCCTATTATATATTGAACATGGACATTGTTTGATATTGCATATGTAAACGGTCTTGTATATGTCGAACCGACTTAAATAAGTCGACTGACCTAAATATACTGAATTGACCTGAATATTGGGCTTGAATATGCTGATTTGAATATGGACTTGAATATTGAACTTGAATATGTTGGAGTGGAATATGGGCTTGAATATTGGACATGGACATTGAACTTGACTCGAAATATTGAACTAGAACAATGAATTCCGACGACTTCGATGAATGTTATTTTTGCATTTGTAGTTTATTTTTGATTTGATTTGGAATATTAAATTGCTTAGCGTTGACTTTTATTTAATTATAAATGCGTATATTGTATCGTTTATTTATAATCTCAGGTACGTTATGATAAATCCAATTGAAATTGGTTGGAATTATGGTATTGCGATTGAAGACAATCTTCGGAAAACAAAACGTAACTTCTGCAATAAACTAATTAATGGCGGTGGTGTGATACGTTTGAAAGAACATCGGACAGTAAGGGGCGGCGATGTATCAGTATGTCTAATTGTCCCCAAAGAAAAACATCTTGTACGATCATATATCGTTCAAAAGAGAATTGAACGAAACAAGGAAAACTAGACAAACAATGCTTATAAAAGGAATTAACGAGCATGCCACACCAACTGTCAGACATTGAAAATGAAGATGATGAAGAACTTCAACATGTCATGCAGCAAAGTAGAGATGCATTTAGAGATGAAGAGCTGCGTAGACTTCATACTATTAGACGATCGGGTGGTGGTTCAATTCAAACATTGCACAGATCTCATACTGTTAGGAAAATCTACCAGAGTAGATGACGATTTTGACACTCGTGCTGTTGGACGAATCGACTCATATATGCAAAAACGAGGAGGTATAACTCAACATTGTATTAAATATGCAATGAATGATAAACATATAAATCGAGCAATTTTTAAGTTCTTAATTTTCAACTATATTCCACATAACGTTGCTAATAGTCCATATTATACAACAATGGTTGTTGCAATTGCAGAATGCGGTCGTGTAATTGATCCACCTACTGCATATGAATATCACTCATACCTTGAAATGAAATTGAAAAAATACGACAATATATTAAAAACATTGCACAATTTCTGGGATGAATATGCTTGCACACTAATGTGTGATGGTTGGAGTACACAGAATCGACGAAAAATAATAAATTTTCTCATGTACTCTGCCCATGTAACGGTATTTATCAAATCTGTGGATGCCACAAATGAATTCCAAAGTGGGGAATATATTTGTGGATTAATGGATGATGTCGTCGAAGTAATCGATGAAAATAAGATAGTGCAAGTTGTTACAGATAACGGAGCAAGCTACTAAGCTGCCGGTCCATTATTGATGCAGAAAAGAAGGCATTTATACTGGACACCATGTGCAGCACATCACATTGATTTGATTTTGAAAGATACTTCCAAAGCGCCAGAGATAACAATTAATCACAAATTGTCAATTAATAACGACATTTATATACAATCTTGGTTACTTTCCATCATGATGAAAGAGACCAACAATAAAGAATTGATTAGGCCAGCAGTAACACGGTTTGCAACACATTATATCGCACTAGACTATTCATTAACATAAAAATGGTCCGAGAAGGATGATTGCTTCGAAAGAGTGGACATCAAGAGTTTCTAATTTACAACAATGCTTTTTAGACTGGTGTTGCTTCCATCATTCTTGTTTTTTGAGGCACTCGTGAATGTTTTATGAATGACAGATAGTGATGACAAAACAGATATTTGATATCTTTATGAGGCGATAGATCGAGCAAAAGAATCGATAGGAAAAAATATTGGTGAAAGACAATGCAAAAAATGGTGGGATATAATAGGCAAAAGATGGAAAATACAATTACATCGACCTCTTCATGCGGCAGGTAATTTGTTTTATCTTATCATCATACGAATAGTGAAATGCATAACATTTCACTAATATGTTACTTTTTTCATGTATGTTAATTTTTTAATACCATCATTCAATACAGAGATGCAACAAACGATGGAGAAATATTAAATGAATTTAATAACGTCGTTGAAAGAGTGATGTCGGATATTGTAACACAAATTGAAATTGAAAAAAGGTCAAACATATATAATAATTACGATAAACATTTAACATTTGAGATATATTAAATATCTACTTATACATCAACATGTAGAAAGATATGGAATGAAAATTGGTGCATTTGATTCTGCAAAAGCGTACGCAGTCGTAAAGACATGTTTCCTCGCTCATATTTTAAGCCAAATTTAACACGTTTAACAATACATATTTTAAACCAAGCAGTTTCATTTTTAAACAGTGAAAGGAACCGGACTTTATTTTCAATGATCCATACAAAATTACGAAATAGAATAAAAATAATAAAAATAAAAAAATTGGTATATGTGCATTACAACATGAGACTAAGAGCAAAAAATTTGACGCCATGATACTGAAAATCAGCTGATCGATCTGGACTATATATTCCATGAAGATGATCTATTAGCAGAATGGACTACTAAAATTGAACCACTCTTGTTGGACAACGGCCCTTGGATGATCAATATACTGAATGATGCAGTCGCTGCTGATGATATACCTGCACGAGGAACAATGAGTCAAAACAATGAAAATAGCAGCAGCTCGTCAAATGATGATCATGGTAATGCTGGTGGAAGTGGTGTTGATTTAACAAGTAATTATACTATTGGTTCTAGTGATGGTGATGGGTTATATAGACTAACTCAAACATATTAAAGAAGAAGGTGGTGCAAGCGACAATCCTAACCGAGTAGATAGTAATGTAAATATTGAATACGGACATCAACATGATTACGAGCACCACAATTCATATACTTCAACCGATCCACCAACCTATAAAAACATATAGTGATGTCTCGAGCGATCAAAATAGTCAAGCTGCGTATACAATATAAGATGATGAACCATCGTCTTTTGATAATATGATGGCGACGTTTATGGGTTCAGCACAAATGCAATATGCTTATCCATCATAATATACAACACAAGATGATAAAGAAAATTATGAAAACAATCTATATGTAGCTTCGAGAAATAGTTTCTGGATGTAGTAGTGTTGTATGTAGCATTATTATTTTGTTGTATGCTTTATTTCTATATGAATTTGAATCGTTTATCATTACTTTTTCATTAAAAATGCAGAAACTCAATATCAGGACCAAAACCGAAACAAGTGAAAATTTTGAAATTTACCGAAAGCAACATAATTTCAAACGACCGGAACCGAGAACGAAACTGAATTCTCGAACCTTGGTTGCATCATAAATATTTTCGAAAAGTATTTCAAAAGATGTTGACTCTTGAACAACAAACTGTTTGTTTGACATCAGTTTTCAAGGATAACTTTCAGTTTTAAGTAATGTAAAACATCGAGACAACAATTGATATTGTTTTTCAATAATTGCAACCATATTGGGACTATGACCTTTGTTTTGACTTATGACTCCACATTAACATTTAGCAAAAGTTGCAATCACAAAAGCCTTTTTTTCGCTTCGCCTACGAAAGATAGGACTTTTATTTGAATGGATTAGTCATATACAACGTATGTGCCTTCGATAAAGTGATTTTTGACTCAAATATTCACGTCGCAAACCAATGACTACATCGAGATGTTATCGTCATAATCTAAAGTATAAGTCTACTAGATAATAAATAAAATTATCTTTATGGTTAATTTCCGGCGGACATGGATGATCCTTATTATAATATGTTTGAAAAGAAAAACTATGAGTTAGTATATGATCGGTTAGGGTTGACAATTAAAACTGAGATATGCAAACCCGAACCAAACCGACTCAAGAAGGCTCAAACCTTACCAGAGCACGACCCAAACCTGATGGGTCTCGGGTGAGGCCCAGTTGATAAAAATAATACCATCTAGGCTCGAGCTCGATCAAACGTGATTTGATCCAAAAGATCTAACTAAAAGAATAAAAATGTATATTTTAAGTGACAACACACGACCAACTCGATTGGATGAATCTCAAATCGGGTCTAGGTTTTAAAAACTTATAGTTTAGGCAAAAAAACCAACCGACGTAGAACTGAAACCTATCGGGTAAGTCCGAGTCTAACCCGACGGGTCTTATTGTCACACTCATGATTGGCTAACACCCTCGAAAGGAACTTAGAGAATAACCAGCGATGGTGAGTATGGATGAGACTTGCACACTTATGAAGGTCGAAAATGCTAAAGTCTTATAGGCCATCCTTGTTATATCCTCAGGGCATCGTAGGAATAATACACAAAGTCTAGGTAGCTTGGAAAGCAAAAGCTAGAGTGAAGTGCATTGCATCGGGCTATAGTTATTTTCTTTATAGCAATAGCCGATATGTTCTCTATGCTCAGAAATTCCTCATTCGAGGTTAGAACAACACGATTTAACTTGTGTATATCGATAGGTTCTAAGTTTTATAAAAATTACTACAGATGGAACCTAAGACATTAGTAACTAGGTACAAATCTTGATTTAAATCATCATTCAAAGTTCATATTCAACCGTACAAAGTAAATTTGAAGGTATGTGTTGTATCGTAACTTTTACTAAGTCATTATGATCTTTTGATTTTATGGAACTATAGCCGAAGGTAAACAACCTATAGGCATTGTGGAACAAAATGCCAAAGGCTGGATCCTTTCTGTTATAGGACACACAGCCTTCGTATGTTTGTATTTCTCACAAACATTAAAATATCATTGTAATTCGTAAATAACAAGAAGGTAGAACCCTCGATCCCAAGCTGTGTAGTTAATGTCCCGCTATTACCCCGCTATGACTCCGCTATATCTCATAGCGGATTTTCACCGCTACGACTTTTCCATGTAGCCCAAAATATAGCCTTTCCGCTTTAAGCCCCGCTTATATTCCGCTATTTCCGCTATATCTTCTTTAATAAAATGAATTGAAAAATTGCATTTATACATTATAAAAATTATGAAATGATTTAATTTTTAATATACATTCAGACATGAAAATACTCTAATATTCTACTAAATTCAATTATGTTATATAACAGTTTTATGTTTATTTAAAGTATATTCACACATGTTTTTATTTAAAATATTTATGTATTAATTATAATTCAATTGAATGATAATTTTTCATTTAATTACCATTTATATATTTGAAAAAACATTAAGTACGAGTTTTATATGCTATTTTAGAGCCATCCGCTATATCCTCGCTGTATCCCCGCTATGACTTTTTGCACCTCCACCGCGTTGAATCTGCCGAGCGCATTAACTGCACATATCCCAAGATAATCAAAAGCTAAGAGCCAAAAGATAAAGGCCAAATAACGAAACTATAAGAACAATGGCTGGATACCAAGACCAAAGTACTTACAAGCCAATAATGCTTCAAATATGCAGGTATAGTTGCCTCGGTTTGGTATGGTTTGGAGCTTGAAAGTCCCTTCAATAATTGAACATGGCATAATGATATCGATCTAGCCACCGAAAGTACAATTTTGCAACAATTGGACCAACATAAGTCAGCAAAGCCTACGATGCCTTCATTAAGAAATCTTCTATGCAAATAATGCTAAGCAAGACAAACAATGTCGCATTAGGAGTAACACGTCATCAATCCATGTCAAAAAACTAACAACGTGATGACGTTGCATGCATCAATCGCACCTAACATTGGACCGAATTAGCAATCTAGAGAAAAAACGCTCTACCAATGATGGAGCTACAATAACGCTATAAATATAGGACCTATACATACACGATAGTGACCCAATGGACTGTAGAGAAAGCAAATCATTATTCTCATTTTATTGTTTTTGCAAATGAATACTTCAAGCTTTAAGAAAACCCATTAATGGCAAATCAAGCCAAGACTCCGAACCCTTCGACATTAGCATATCTTTATTAATAATTAGAATGGAAGCACAATCTTTTGTTCCGACCGTGAACTTTCCAAAATACCTATATATATAACTTTTTAAATATTAAATTTTCATTTCATATGGTCTTCCCAATAAATTAGGAGATAAAATTTACCTACAATTACTTTAGACGTATTCAACCCTAGATGGCGATTCCAATTATTCATAGAATAGAGTTGTAATTATAATTAGACTTTAGCGAGCGAGTTAAATATATATGGTTGCATTAGAATAGGTAATGCAATATTTTGCTAGATAAATCAACCAATCTATAAATCTTTATTAATCTCAAGGTATGAGGTATCGTTCGAAACGCCGAAATCTCGGCTATCTCGTATCGTTCTCGGCGAAGGGCGAAACGAAATTAAACCCTAATTTCGTTTCGTCATCGTCTGTTCAAAAAATCGCGCAACAGAAATAGCGAAAGCAAGTACGGGTTGAAAAAGAAAAGGCGAAAGAAAAATCAAAAGCACATATGAGATCGAAAAACAAAAGCAATCACGATCAACAACAGAAATAACGTGAGCACACAGTGAAAATTCAATTCGATTTTGTGTGTATAAATATAGTCGAAATCGAGCAAGAAAAATTAAAAAAACATTACCTATTTCTCTTCACTGTCTACTATCGAAGGCGGCGACGGCGGAGGCAACGCAAGGGCAAAGGCGCGGCGAAGTCGAGGAGAAGGCACGGCGAAGTCGACGAGAGTCGAGGAGCTTGACGATGTTGAGGAGCTTGACGAAGTCGATCGAAGACGCAGGTAATTCTTTTTCCAATCGCGATTTATGCGATCGTTTTTTTTGGGTTGAATTAAAGTTGTCGCGTGAATAACAAAGGGTTGCCGTGAATAAAAAATGGAGAGGGTGGGCTTTTGGGCTGTGACTTGTCAATATTTTTATACATATATATATATGCCATAAGTTTTATGTGCTGATGGATTTAGACAAAATGTTCAGTTCGCTGTTGTAATTTTGCTTCCTAAAAATAAGTCATTTCAATACGAAATATGAACAAATGTTCCAAAAAAAAACATACTTACTTTGCTAGCATTGCCTATTGTCATGTAGTATCTCATTTATATAATATGGGAAGTGCCGGAACGACTGATGTTGCTGAATAAGTTGAACTGACCTTATTATGCCCTGGATATCAGCTTTGAATATGCCGATTTGAATGTGGACTTATGTATGTTGGATTTAGGACATCGAACATGAACGTGAATATATTGGACTTGAATATTGAACATGAACATTGAACTTGACTCGAAATTGTGGACTTGAACATTGAACTTTGATGACTTCGATTATTGTTTTTTAATTCATTCATATTTAATTTTTGATTTGATTTGGACTATTAATTTGTTTGGTAATTTTTGTTGATTATAATTTCAGGTACACTATGGCAAATCCGACTGAAATTCGTTTATCGTTATGTTTTCATTAAAAATGAAAAAAATCCAATATCAAGACCGAAACAAAAACCGAAACAAGCGAAATGACCGAAACTGACCGAAACCAACAAAATTTCAAAGGACCGAAACCTAGACCGAAACCTAGACCGAAACCGAGTTCTCGAACCTTGATTAATCTTTATTAAAAGTTGGAATAAAAACACAATTTTTTGGTGCGACCGTGAAATTTTAAAAATGTCATTCCATGCACATAAGAGGTCATAAATTCGAATCTCACCATGAACAAATATTAACTTTAAATGTAAATTATAAAACGTAAACAATGTTATAAATTCAAACCCTATTCCAACAAGAAAATTTACATTTTTTCTTTATATTTTTCAGTTTATTTTTACCAAATTACATATAACTTTCAAATTTAATAATTTAATAAAAAGCTTATATGCACGTGCGTTGCATAGTTAATAAAGCAACCATCGAACAATGGATGTAGGGACGGTCCCAACTGTAAGTTCTTTTGCCTTGTATTTTTTGCTATTATTTGTCTACTATCGACATTCGCTCCAACCCTTCAGTATCATCTTGATACCATGACTGATGAACATGTGCGTAACACATGAGAATATGCCGTACAATTCAGACCAAGTTTCTGAAGAAAGCTCAAAAGCACCGTTCATGAGCCTGCATTGCATTGCTTCAGAAGTTTACTTCCGTACGTTGAGGGAGTTGTTGTAGTACGAAAAACTACACCAACAAAATTAGGATTATTGTCATATGATATGGCAAAAAATCTGTCACTATCAAGGTTGTAAATATCACTGAACGGAGTGAGTTTAAAATAGAAATTAATTATCTAGACATGGATTAATAAAAGACAGAATCTCTTATTCGCTCTTCCGACACGGACCCTCTCACATCCTAGTTTTCTGTGGATCTCTTTTGATCATCGGGTGAGTAAGCTGGTCTAGCATCAACATCAACCCTCCACACTAGTTGTTATTGTTAAGATTTCAATATACTTTAAGACTGATTAATCATGAAACCCTAAATCTGAATAGGTGACCCATATTGATTTAATTGAAAAGAAATATAGGAAAGTAAACGAGTTAGCGGAAGACATACCTGAATTCATTGTTGCCGTTGAAAAGGTAAATTTGATTTGATTTTCCATATTGACACAAACCCTAAACCTTATATTAGATCTGAATTCATACTGCTTTCATAAACTGATTAAGAGAAAGAGATAGATCTAAAAGATAAGAGTTAGATTTATCTTTCAAATTGACATAAACCCAAGATCTGAGTTATTACCATGGAAGAGATTAGAAGAATAACTGGAGCTTATGTAATTTGTGAACTATAACCCCTTATTTGTAATGTCGGTATTTTCTAATTTGACCCTTTAACAAAATAGAATTGTCACTGTATCTACACATTAATACTATGACAATTATACTTGTAAGTCTTTTAATTTTAATTCATAATTTGATCACTATTATTTGGTTTCACACCAAAATAGCACAACACATTTATTTTACATATGTGGTCCACATATTGAAATTTTTCAACAGTCTTCCCCTGAACCATATATGTAACAACCTTATAAATGTGTAACTTTATGAGCACCAAAATTTGATATTTATAACATAATGTGTTTCTAAAACAATCGCGTCCATTAACTATGCTGACAAAGAATCAAATTGGCTTTCATTATCTTCAGTGTAACTAAACCAATCAATGGTCACATATACCAACACAATCAAACAACATAGATCAATCATGAATGCGTTGCATAGAAATTACATGAGATGTGATCTATACATGTCTATTTTCAGTTGGTCTTACTTTAGTGAGATCAAAACGTTCAGTATTTGAACAACCTAGAGTGCAAACAAAACTTTATTACATTATTACATTATTTTTGATCAGAAAAAAGAACTTGATATATATATATATATATATATATATATATATAACCAAAGCATAGAGCAATTTTTCATATGACAGTACCAAATACAAAACTCCCCCTGAATCAAAATATTCTTACATAAAAGTTACACCAATTAAGCAAGATGCTCATGAAAGACCTTGTTTGTAAGCCGATCCGCCATAGTGGACTTTGTCACAGTATGCTCTATGAATTACAATCTATTTTGCACTCTCCCCTTACTGGAAAATAATATGTTGTTTATTGTTACAAAGTTACTTCAATGATCTTTCAATTTCTTTATTCATTAGTCCATTACTTTATGACAAAATTATACAATTATTTTTCATCGTTGGATGCCCCGTAACGGAAAATAGCAAAGAAGACTATAAATATATGTATGATAGCTTTCCTTATATAGATTCATCCAAAAAATAACAACAATAATATTATCGTTATCTGAAGTGGATCTTTTGTACTCTTGACATCCAAAATATTCGGACTGTAATGCCTTATGATCTCCAAACAATCCGTCTTGAGTATATAATCTTTTATTTCTTAAAGATATCTCATAACCATGTTTGTTACTAACTGATCCACTTTTAATGTCAATAAGATATCTGTCAAATAATACACGCAATATCCATATGTGTGTGCTTTAGCATGCATTAGACTCCACACCGCAAATGCATGAGGAATCTTTTGCATATCTTTAGCTTTAAGGATTTTTAATATTATTATATAAAACAATATTTGTTTATTTAGGCAAAAGAGAATTGATTTGCAGTTTGTATACCAAACCCTTTCTTTTTTAAAACCTTGTCTGCCTAGCCTTTTGTGATTATCCAAATAGCACTTCATGAATGATGATGGTGTATTTGAATCCCTAATACAAAAGGGTAATCCATATGTGTTTTTTTAGTTTCATCAATGTCTCCATTGAATAACATGACTTTAATATCCCTCTGATATTGCTTAAAATCATAATCTACAACAAGTTTCAAAATAATTCTAAAGAGTTTTAGTAAAACCAACGATAAAGTCTCTTTGAAAATAAAACATTGTTTTCCTTTCGAGTATAGTCTTTTTTGTAATGAGCCTTCTACCTTCCCACAATACCCTCTTGATCCATTTTTGTTTTGAATAATTATTCAAAACCAATTATCTTATTATCTTAAGGTGGTGGGAAAGATCTCAAACTTTATTATCCTTATAGATTTAGACTATATATTCATACTTTGAATCCACATTTCAAATTAGCACCTTATATGGATTAATGCAAGTCCAAAGAATTATTTTCACCAACCCAATTCACCAATCCAATAGTTTTCTTTATTAAAAAAAATACTGTATAGCCATCAGAATAGTATTTCTTTTTTTCAAGTGGATTTCCTTAGTGACCTTACACTTTGAGGTTGTTGAGTTTGTTTTCTTGAAATAATAACTTTAATTTGAAAAAAATTTAGTCTGACATTGTCTTATTATGGTTCTTAATCTACTTTTTGTTAATGAAACAAAACAAGTCTTATACATTATCCGAAGAAATAACTGTAGTTGAATCGAAGATAATGGTTCTCCTTAAAAACAGTGATCCATACTTTATTTCTCCCCTTAAACTCAACATCCTCAAAAATTGTAGCATTTTCCATCTTATAATTTTTTCTTAATGCGGGTTTATAAAACTTGTAGTTTTTAAGTCGCTTAGAATAATAATAAAGTATTTGCTATCTTTAGTGCCTCAATCTACAATTATTTAGTAAGCTGAAACAAATAATCATATTAATCACCGAATCAAAATTTGAGACTTCATTATAAAAGGTAATAAGTAGATATATATATATATATATATATATATGTATATATATAAGCTATATTTTAAACATTAAGAGCTTTAATTTCAACAAAGTTTGAATTTATTCATAAATCAATCTTATTATTTCTAGATGAATAATAATAACCCAATTTGTTCATATTAGAAATAGAAAACAGAAATCTATCTAAATGACAGCATAGCAAAAATATCAAATGAATATAAACAATATTACTGAAATCTCAATAATATCTTGTTAACGCTAAAATGTGAACGCTAACACCCCGATGTGTGAAGTGTAGTTGTGAAAGCACCACCCGATAGATCGGGAAAGAATTACAAGCAAGTAATAGCAGAAAAGCAGTAAACAACAACAATTTTATAGTGGTTCGGCTTAAGGGTATAGCCTACGTCCACTCTAAGTACTTTTATTAATAATCCCGTTACAAGCTGATACAACTCTTCTCAAGTACAATATACTTCAAATTACAAGTGGTTTGAAACAAGTCTTAAGCTTCAATGTCGATTAAAGTCCTTAAATCCATGTTGAAGATGTGTGGTTTCTTCGTGGAGTTCTTTGATGAATTCCTCTAATCTTGAAGGCTCTAAGTGTTGATGAAGTTCTCAATGCAGCAAGGCAACGGTGTATGAAGAGAATGTGCCAAAAAGTCCTTTGAATGTTGGAGGTGGTTGCCTATTTATAGAGAGTTTCGGTCTGGAATTATTGCCAAGTCCTAAGTCACGGCCGATTTAAGTTAAGTCGTAGCCGACTTAATATGAGTCGTGGCCGGTCCATCTGGCCCCTTCATGGCTTCACAGGAGTTCACTTGCACAAGTCCTAGGTCGCCTCCGAGTCAACACCACCCCTTCTTAGTAATACGGCCTCGGGTTTGCATTTAATAGCTTTAAGTCGTTCACGACTCAAATTAGGTCGTGAGTCGTGACCGAGATAACTGGGAGCTGAATCGTGCACGAGTTAAGAGGCTGCTGTGCTGGGTAGCTGCATTGAACTCATCTTCCTTTTCTTGAGTCGTGAACGAGCTAACATTGGTCCTAAATCGGTTGTGACTTGGGTCGGTAACTATTCTAGGTCGCCAACTTGGTAAAACATTAGATCGGTAACTCGGTCAAGTCACTGAGTTGGCATCTCTTTTAGGCTTTAGGTCGGCCTTCCTATTAAGTCGGCATCCTCTGAGTCTTAAGCCAGTACCCACGTTAGGTCGTCCACTGTTTTAGCCTTAACTCGGTATTTCTTAAGTCGGTATGCCTCTCAAATCCTTAAGTCGGTAACCCTTTGAGCCTTAAGTCGGTCTCCCTGATAAAGCAGTTAGGTCGGTATCTACGTTGAATGTTAGGTCGGCATACCCCTTAGGCCTTAGGTCTTAGGTTGGCATGCTTCTAACTGTTAGGTCGGTAAGTCATGGTCGAGGCGGAGTTAACATTTGCCCCTCGAAGTATACGCCTAAATGTTAGGTCGTGTGCTTCGATAGTCCTTAACCCGTCCCCTCTTAGGTCGGTAGGTCGTATGCGACCTAACAGTTAGACCGTATGTGTTGCTCCAAATTTTCCACTGCAGGGTATAAGTCACATCTCCTCCTTCCTTCTCATTACCTACTCCTTTGATTCTGCCATTAAAATTTTCCTGAGCTCCAAAAGGCGATTTAACTCCAATCAACTACTAACAACCTCTGCTATTCATTGCGTAAGTAAACCCTCTTCTTCGATCACTGTTGGCTCATGAATTTCGTCACTTAAACCACTTCCTTGCATGATCCTTCATCGCGAATCCTATTACACTCATGGCTGATGGAGCTTAGATTGCTCGGTTTGGCTTTAACTGACCGATGAGACGATAAAGATGCTTTACTGATTCAGGCTAGTTGATTTTGATTCGCGCTAGGATTGCAAGGCGTTAAATTTGCAGTGGTTTCGAAATGGTGTATTGGATGATCCGATAGCATGAAATAGCATAAATGAAATGAGGGTTTCTTGATTGAGGGAGTGGGTAACGGGTTAACGGGTTGAGTGGGGCGAGGTATTGATCTAGATGCGACCCGGTGATTTGAAGTGACTTAGCTTTTGGCCGTCCCAATCCTTAAATCGTGGCCGTGTTAGCACTTGGGGGAAATCTGCCGACCTATTCTTCTGCCGATCTAAGCCTTATACTGTGGCCGAGTTAATCCTTGGGGAAATCTGCCGATTTAACCTTCTACTGATTTAACCTTGAACCGCAGCCAAGTTAACCCCTAAGTCGCGACCGAGCTAAGCCCTTAAACCGTGACCGAGTTGGCACTTAAGCTTTGGGCATGCTGACTTTTTGAGAGCATAGATCCACTTTGAGTTTCTAACTTGAACTGCCAAACTAAGTCGCCTAAATTTTAAACTGCCCCAACTTTAAATTTGCTTGAATCTCAGTGTATTATTTCACAGATCGCATTAACTTATAAGCTGCTAACCTGCTGAAAATAACAAACAAAGAAAACCAAGGCGAAAATACTGCCATTGACTGCCCATGTCAGATGACAGATTAGTCAAGACAAGACAAGCAACTTAATTACACTGCATGAAATGTTTGTGAATCAATCAATTAAAGTTAAACATTAATGCAAAGTATCAATAATCTGAACTGATTTATCTGCATCAACATCTTACTTGCATATTTAGGCTTAAACAATAGTCCCTGAATTTCATAACTAACGAATGCTTGCTAGTTTTCATTCCAGTTATATTTGTTCACTGCTTGATTGATTTTACACAACACTTCACACACTTTAGGAAACGTGCACCTTCATATTTGAATACCCAGTTGTTTATGTAGAATGACTTCCCACCGAGAAGAAGAAGTGGTAACTCAAGAGGAAGAAACTTTTCCGATAGCTGTTCCCATAGAGAATCCTCCGGAGAGAACCTCGACTATTCTAACTTCGAGAGCGTTTGTCCAGCTGCGCACTCAATTTGGCTTTGCTGAAAGTGACGTTCTTCTCCCTGGGCCAAGTGATACTGCTGACAATCCTCCCTATGGCTTTGTTGCAGTCAATCGCCAAATGTGCTTAAGTGGGGCGATTCCTCCTTTTAACGACTTTCTTCGAACTGTTCTCCTTCGGTTGACAATCTCTCCGTTTCAACTTCATCCCAATGGCTATGCCATCTTGACGGGGTTATGTGTTTTGTTTAGAAGAACCCTTGATCGCCTACCGAGTTTTGAAGAAATTCGTTATCTGTGCTCATTTGCAAAGAGTAAAGATCATCCTTCCCTCATTATTGTGAGAAGTGCCAGAAACCGCAAGCTCATTTCCGATCTTACTGAAAGCGTTCATGGATTTTTGAACCAGTTTTTCTTTGCCCGCTGTCCCCCAGGGTTTTATGCCATCTGGAGAGTAGGAAGTAAGATTAGCGTTTCTATTTTTTCCGTTTTGAAACTTTTTCGAGATCCGAACTTTCAGTTGCTAATTTCATTCTTTGTTCCTTTCAGCACTTCCTCTCCCTTCTAGAGACCCAATTCATAAGCAAGTTTTTGAGAGGTTGAGTGCCGTGGCCACAGAAGAGAGGAGCATAAAATTTCTGTTGAGGGATGAATTTTTACATCAACATGGGCTTCTACACACTTCTCGCTCTATGCATGCTCATGAAGTTCCAACGGAAGTCCCCGATTCTCCGATAAAGACTCCTGAATCTTCGCTGGTGAAGTGCTCCACTTCTGTTGATGTTGCGGGGCCATCTGGTAAACTTGCCCCGGTTATCGAGGAAGAAGAGCCTCAGGGATCCTCTCACCATTCACAAGAATCTGGTGAAAAGGCTAAGAAATCCAGTCCTGTCAAGCAAAGCAGAGACGATACCTTCGAAGGATTGAGCGACCTCTTCGCTACTTCACAAGAGATCTTCAAAGATGACCCTACTACTGTCGGGATTTCTTCTTCAGTAGTTGAAGCTACTTCTATTTTGCAACAGCCGTTGTCGACTCAAGAGTTGACGTTAACTATTACACCCACAACCACTCCCCAAATAAAGAGTGGTTCGTAGATTAATGCGCGTAGTTTGCACAACACACACTTAGAATTTCTCATCACTTCTATGCACTTATCTTCTTGTACTTTAAAGATTTCTAAAGCTTATTATTTTAATTCCAGATTCTCCTATGGGGCGCAGCGGCTCGTACTATGACGATTTCCAGCGCTACGGGAGGCGTAGCCAGTATGATTACAGGCGTTACCTTCCTTCTTACAGAGAGTCGGATGAAGAGAGGGCTGCCCGAAAGGCTCATGAAAGGACTGAAGAAGAACATCGTGAAAGAAGGGAGAGAGAAGAGCGCCATGATTCTTGGCAAAAAGGCGATGACTCCCACAAGAGAAAATCTCATGACGATCGAGGAAAAGGTCACATGGGTGAAGACTTAAGCAAACGAGCCCGTCACAGTGAAAAGCAGGCCTCTACTACTCCTGAGAAAGTTACTACTCCTGCCTCGCTCGACATTCCTTCTGACTCTCCCGCTCTTGGGAAATCAGATATTCAAACGATAATTAGCAGGTCCAAATTTCAAGTTGGACCGGGTCCTGCTACTCTGCAGAGCCGGTTTCCTCAATGGTGCCTTAAGGGAGTGAGGTTCGACCTAGACTTGGTCCCCATCGACAAGTCTGCCATGTTGCGCAATCTTGACGCCGTCAAACTTGATATCGAGAGGATGTCAAACTGGCAGAAGCTTGTCGATGAGCTTCAAAGAGTTAACCGTGCCAACATAGAGGCCATGCTTACTATGGAAAACGATAAGGCCGAATGGCAAAAGGTCGTTGAGCAACACGACACCGAGATGAGGAACATTGCTTCTTACAATGAGGAGCTTGAAGCAAAAGTCGAGGAATTGAAACATGAGCTTGCTGCTTCCTCTACTTCCTATTCTCAAAAAGAAGAAGTGCTCCTGAAACAAGTGAGAGACGCTCACGCTAGCCAAAGGGATGCCGAAGACAAGCTAGAAGTACAAAAAAGAATCAGTGAAGACTATGCTACTGATATTGCTGAGCTCCGAAAGAAAAACAACTCGCAGGAGGCGGAGATACAAATGCTTAAGCTTCAGCTTGCCAAAACTGAAAGGGAGCGTGATGAGGCTGTCGCCGGCAGAATCGCAGCTGAAGAATCTCATGAGGCCACCAAAAACAGCATCAGCTCAACATTATTCGACTTCTACTTGCACAACGTCTTGGGGCGTGGAAGCCTTGCCTTTCTAGGCCCCAAGTATGAAATCACACTGGCTGAAGTTTGGGAGACAGCATTTGATATGCTCGGTGGTAAAGGTGCTGGATATGCTGAGTCAGCCCTTGAAGAGCATTATCTTGATGACGAAGCCCGTGCCGCTCTTGCCAAGGGTAAGGAGCAGCTTGCCAGAGCGCGGGCCGGGATGGCGGAAGAGGAGCGTTCTGAAAAAGAAGTACCGCCTACCATCTCCGAACGTCATCTAGTTTCTCCCGAGGTGGACATTACAGGCCCTAGTGCTCATTTGTCGCCTCCTACAAGAATTGGGGTAATCACCCCTACTGATGAAGAGGCTTTGGAGGACATTTGTAACAGCCCTTGTTTTTAGCTATTTATTTCTTTTAATTATTTTGATTTTTAAATATATTTTATATAAATTGTGTTTAACAATATAGTTTAATTATTTAATGTAAAGATATATTTTATAAAATTGTATATGTCAATAAAATTAAATAATAACTGTGAAAATTTAAGCTATGTTTAAACGGTAAAATTTCGCGTTCAAAAGACGCGTCAATTATAGGATATAAGCAACGTAATAAAACGTGTGTTTTTAAAATGTTATTTTTACAGAAATTTTTGATGTTTTAGACTGCGTCTGTTTAACATAGTATAAAAATCAAGTTTTCAAATAAATTTGAAGAAAAATATCAGTCAGTTAATTTCTACCCAACGTTACTTGGTTAAACTGTCAGTTAAACTTTGCATACGTTTTCGTTCCTAAGGCCGTGCATTATTTGTGCCATTTCATTTAATCCTATCAAACTAATTAAGCTAGATTGATTAGCTAGAGATGAATCATCACACGAGTAACGTTCGAACAAATCAGAGAGGAGAATTGTGCATTCTTTAATACTGGAAACGTTCATATCTGCCTGTTCATTTATCCCCTGTTTCAAGCATACTACAAAAATCAAGCTCCTCAAATTCGCGCATCTATAACGTTCCATGTTTATTGCTTTAGTCACGCAAACCATTTTGCCCATAATCAATGCATGTTTTAATTTTCATCAAATAACTTTCGAACATTTAAACTGGAATCAATCAGCCTTCAAAAATCACACTGTTTATTTGCAACAAATATCAAAAGTTTGCATATCTGAAGATAAATCAACGCATGCCTTAAACCAAGCCTTGGTGTAACAGACAAAGCATATAATTGGAAGCAAATCCCAACCTTTCCCATTCTCTGCTTGCAAATGGCTCAGCAAGTTTCAAAGTTTGAAACCGCTCGGCCTTGAATTCACATGTATATTAAGCAAGAATTATAACGTATTGCTAATCAAATCTATAGCTGTCTTTCCTTTGATCGTGCTAACTTCTTTTGAAACTGATGGAAGAATCCGCATATCAACACCATTAATAAATAGAAACTGACATGTTATTTGCCTTCATTTCGCAAGCACTACATATATATACCCACCCCATCAGTTTCTTCCATATTTTTGATCTGCATCTCATCCCATTCCTCTGATCAAAGCCATCAGGTAATCTTATTTCATTTTTCTTCTTCTAAGTTCTCTCTGCTTTTGTTTTGCTCGGCCACCCCACCTTTAGTTCACCGTGTTGCCTGTAGAAATATAGGGTGGTAGTAAGGAGGTATGGATCTTAGAACTGAGTGTTAGGGGAGTGGTTGGAAGTTTAGATTTAAGTAGAGATGAATGCTTAGGGCAAATATTGTAAAACTTAGTTGAATTGCAGAGAAAAATAAATTATGAATTTGGAGAGCGAACAAAAATGTAAACCAGTTTGTAAATATAAGTTTAAATGAAATCTAAGTAAAGAAAAAAAAAAGAAAAAAAAAATATAAAATGGAAGTTGGGAACCTGGGAAGTTTTAGAGTTGAGAGGAAATAAATGGTAAAGCAAATTGTAGCCGTGCATGACTTGGCATCACTGGGTGTGCACATGTATCAGTGAGGCGTGTCCAGGGATATGAAGGCCGAAGATTCATCTAGCATAGGTTAAATAATTAGTAGTTGGAGTTCTGCCTGGTAAGTTTTAATGCCTGGAAGTTAGTTGAAGAATGGAATATGCATGGACTAAGTTTCTAGACTAGTGTAGTTTGATAGTTGGAAATGATGCTGGAACAAAAGATTTGGCCTCTGTGTAGTAGTATAGTATTTGAGTGTTTAGTAGCCATTAGTACGTGTATACCTGGGTCAGCATGATTTGAATGGATGTGAGTGTTCTGAGAATAGTTTTCACCTTTTTTGTTATCAAAACCATAGCATAATCAGTAAAGCATGTCTAGAGTATAAGCTTCAGCTAGCCTAAGTGTTTAGTTGAAAAGTTGCGTAAGTTTCAATCTGTGCATGTTTCAAGTTAATACATGCGTGTATAAAAATGTGCCTGGAGGAAGTCTGTGCACGAGTTGTTGGGAGATTGGCAAGGAAGTACAGTTCTAAAGGGAGTGCACGTGTTTGATTTGGCAGAGGCATGTTTGGTGGATAAACTGAATAGGTGGAGGTGTTGAAGTGTATAGAAGCTTGGATAGGAATGGGATGAAATTGCATATATTCCTTGTGCATAGAATATAATATATTGAGTAATAACATAGGAAGGAGGAGGGTAGTTGTTTCAGATATTTTATAGAGAGGAGATGTGATCGAAGGCTTTGCATATTATCTCGAAGCGATTGTATAAACGGCTCAAAGAAGTATATGTCTGAAATGAACAAGTTTAAACCTGGAGATTTTGGTTTACGAACGAACATAATGTAAAGCAGTTTGTAAATCTAAGTTGAAGTGGGAAATTTAAGAGAGAAAAAAAATATATATGTTTGGCGTGAGTCGAGATATATGTATAACTGGAAAGTAGAATGAAATAGTATACGTGTGTCACTGTGTGCACGTGTACGTGTACATGGGTATCACGGCATATAGTAGGAAGAAATTTCACCATAGTGCGTCAATCGGCCTTTAGGAAATTTTGTCGTAAAATTTTAGTGTTAACCGGTTCACGTCTGTCAAAACTACACGGTGAAGTGGTCGAGCAAGGCAAACAAATTTTCGTTCTATTTTTATCTTTCCTTTGACCGTAAATTCTAAAGTCGCGCATTCTATATTTTAATTTTATTCTAGATTTGAATCTAGGCGACATCAGAAGAAATTGGATCGTTATTCTCTGTCGTGCTTTACCGGTGAATCGTCGTTTTTGAATTCAAATTTTCTGCAGCTTTCAGGTGAGTATTTCTCACCAGACATACGTATTTATATTTTGGTAAATTATTGCAAGTGTATGTGTAAAATTGTATTTCACTATTATCTGTCTGTAATATAATATAGAATGATGGACCCCATTTAAATTGACACCTCATCAGTATTATCTGTTATATTATTTCTGCAGTTATGTTATTGTTTATTTACTGCTTAAATCACCACTGTAAGTTCCCTGTTATTATAGATGGTATGGGCTGAAATGATAGGCCTAATTGATTATTATTGTTCACTTGTTCTGTTAACTGCTGTAAATTGTCTTGGGATTGCGGGTTCGAAATGATAGAACCCGGAGTTGTGTAAATTACGGGTTGAAATGATATAAATCCGTATCACTTGACCTAGGCTAGAAAACTATATACAGGCCCGTGGTCCTTATAATATTTTCTGAAATATTTAAAATTATTTTGGAAGTTAAATATTTGATTTAATATCTTTAAAGGATTTTATATTGATTTTGAATGAGTTATAAATGTTAATAAATAAATAAATAAATATTTGAATAAAATTTTTGGAATATAACTTATTTTGGAAATTCTGGATTTTTGAAAGGATAAGATTTCAGTTAAGAAATATATATAAGTTATATTTGGAAATATTTATTAAGTTAAACAATCTACTAAAGCATTTAAATGCTGTCTTTTGAAATTGGACTAGTTTTACCCGTAACTTTAGGTAGCATTTCCTAAGTGCTATAGAATCTGGAATTTGATTGTTTTGAAATTTAAGGAATTTGATAAATTATATTTATGTTTAAGTTTTGGAGACCTTTAAGATATGAGATTTATAACTGGATTTTTCTTAATAAATTTAAGATGAACATTCTAGTGTTAAGTAAAATTTGAAATTATTTAATGGCATAATTTTGGAGTTTTATCTATGGAATTTATGGGAATATTCAAGACGAAATAATAAACACTAATTTGTTGAAAGAAAAAAATATCCAACCTTAGTTTTGAATACTCCAATTGGATATATATATAGGAATTGAAATGGTCTTGGGAACATGAAGTGATATTTAAATTATGGTTTAAATTAAAGAAATATATTTGTAAAGCTATGTAAATTATCTTCTTTACAAAGTAACCATAAAGTTAAACCATTTATATCCAAACCATTTGTGTTTTGGGAGTTATGTTTTTTTTAAAGAAAAATTTCCAATATATTATGGTTTAAAGGTATAATTCAAATATTTGGTTTCCAGATATTATAAATTTTAAGCAGTATGGTTTTGGAAAAGAATTATATTTGAATATAACGATATCATGTTGTTTTGGGTTTTAAATGATATCGTATTTATAGTTTTGAAATGGAAATGTTTATACTGGTTTTAAAGTATAAATTGTTTTTAAATGACCACGGGTTATAATAACGATGGGTTGGCAAAGAGACCGGGATCGGATATGGACATACTCTCTGTCGATACCGAAAACCACTTTGACCAACCGTGTACGCGGTGGAGATTCCAGAATGAAGTAGGTCGGTGGTGGCGTTTCCTGTAAGGTAAATACGTGGACCCGACTCCCGTGAGTTGGCATAAGGTGGCTAAAACAGGAGCAATTCCAGGCCAATGAGGTCATTCCTCTGATCGGACGCTCTTCTTCGATATTATACTATGATCTTGGATTGATTCAGTGGCCACTTCTATATTTTGATTTTGGGGGAGTTAGTTCGAGGTGGGCGGCAGCTGCGCGCTGCGTGTTACCATCAGCCTGGATAGCAATTGGTATATCTACCCTGGCATTGCCTAGTTGTGCCGTGTCACCTACACTATCGCGCCTTGTACGAGTTTGGTTTTCTCCCGTAGCCCGTGTGGTATCCTCTAGTGGCTTCCCGATCAGGAGGGACTATGATATTGGATGGACTACTGGGACTATTACGTGTTAAGGGCTATATGGGTAACCCCTTAACGCTATTAAAAAGTAAGTTTATTTTATAAATAGACACTAGTATAATAGCGCAATATACTACATAGTAAATAGTTTGACGGATCCTTAGAGGATGGGCGGTCCCAAGCATCCTTTAAGTTACTTGCTCTATATTACAGTACACTTGAATTAGCTTACATTATATAAGTATGTATGTCCTGACTCGAGTGTTATGTTTTATTTTTACGCTCGGGTCAGCCTGAGTTGCAGCTTCAATTTCTTCTCCGTAGCTAGGACACTCAGTAGATCATTCGCGCTGCTGGAAGTTGTTTCAGCCTTTATCTTTTCTGGAATTCAAGACTTTGAAGACTCTATCTCTATTTATGTCTTAAAATTTGTATTGAGGATTATAGACAATGTAAGTTCTGTTTTGTTGAAGTTATATCAGTGGCTTCATGAACCACTAAATTTTTAATTTCCGCTGCGAGATTCTGATATCTGTGTATGTGATTCTGTGATCTATTTATTGTATATTCTGAGTTTTGCCAAATTTATTCTACAACGCAGTATTTTGAACAATTCAAGTCCGACAATGTGCGGATGCGAAGGGTTGAAAATACTGGGTCGTTACATTTGGTATCAGAGCCAGGTTGTAGGCAAAACTTAGAATGTATGGTAAATTTGATTTACAGAATCACGTTCGTTCGAGATTGAACCACTATCTTTTCGAATTTTGGAACGTTCTCTACGGTTCCAAAGTTCATTCGTGTCCCTCACTTTTCATCTTCTTTAGATTCTGGAGTATCCCATAACTCCACTTCGGATGATCTTTATAGTGAATTGGCGGTCTCGCCATTATTCTAATAAAGGGGTGAAACTCCTTTACCATTAGCATTGATTCACCGGAGATTTATATTTATCCTCGATTATTCTGAACTCTATCTCTTCAGATCTAATGTGGATTTACTCAACCATATCGATCTGACTCTTTAAGTCACGGTTGACCCGGTCAAGGTTGTCCGCGATTTATATAGATTTACCCAGTTTCCTTATTCTGATTTTTAATCACCGGATCTTCTGATTTCAACTTATCTTGAATTCTATTTGATTTGAGTTCATCAAATTTGGATTTCTATCCTTGTTTAAAAAAAAAAAAAAAATTATTTTTGAAAGAAAACCTAATATATATATAAGTATGATTTTCAGAATTTTATAATTAATTTAACTATTTGTCAAGAGATAATAGTTTGATTTATTTTGATTTTGTAAACCATGTGTTTGTCTAAAATAAATAATTGAATATAAACAATGGTTATAAATTAATTTGGAAACATAAATGAATTTAAACAAGAACTTGAGAATTCAATTTCTGACGATTTCAAACCTTGTGTTTAAATTTTAAAAGGATGTTATAAGTATTTTTGTATAGAAATTTGTTTCCAAAAGAATTTTAAAATTGAGTGCTCTTCTCTTTGTCGCTGGAAAATAATTTCGGTGATGACTGCAGCATCATCGACATTCATTTTCGAGTTTCGAAGTGAAAAGACCATTATGTAGTCTGGCTACAGTGTTTCCTTGAGATTTTAATTGATTTGAATTTCTGAAGTATGACTTAATATATATAGATATGTAATTTAAATTTGATTCGACATATTATGTATATATATTTATCTATCTCTAAATGGTTTGAAGGAGATCAGAAATTTAATTCTTAAAGTTTGCCTTGAAAAATAAAAATAAAATTTTGAACAAGGAATTCCAATTGGAGATAATTGAATTTGAAATAATACTCAATTTCATTCAATATAACTTACCTTGATTTTTAAAAGTTAACAATGTAATTGGATAATATACAATATAAAGGATTCTATAAATAAAATTTGAGTGGGTATAATAAATGTTATACACTTAAATTTTAGTTATAAAAGGTCAATAAGGTAAATAAGGAAAAAGAATTTAAGGAATTTACTTAAATAACCTAATAATCAAATTTGATTCAATATGGAACCTTAAATCATAGTTAATTAATGTCTAAGGGAAATATTATGTAAAAAAATTTGATTGCTATATTTGCTATAATAAATATTTCATTTATGAAAAAGACATGTCTTGAAAATGGATAATTATGAATTAATAGTTAAGACATATTTCAATATCAATAAAATTTGATAATTGAGATATTGGTTTTCAAATGAAAATTCCAAGTATAGGGTATTTGGTTAAAATTTAAGAGTTAAGAAAATTGAACTGATTAGAAATACTATTATATCCACTATAGCATATTATAAGTGCTGCTATTTCTCAAAATAAAATGTTTTGAAAATTTTATAATTGAATAAATAAACCTAGGAATATTTCAACTTTGATATGAATATTATTTGGCATTGAAATTAAAATATATAAATGAGGATTATTTTAAAAGTATTATAAATATTTTGATTTTAAAGCATTATTGATTTCAAGTTTATTATCTTATTTTTAAAGCTATCTTCGAGTGTCCTTGGTTGCCCTATCTGCTACAGAATGGGGAGGCTATTGCTTATACCAGTTTATTTAGAAATCTTTCTATAATCTTTGAAATTCTTTGCCACTCATCGGGGCCCTGAGCAACCATAGACTGGCGGTCAAACTGAAAGGGAAAAACCGATTCTAGAAGTTCTTCTTCGTGCTTCAAATCCGGAACTATCCGTTTAAGACACTTGTTTATCTAGCTTATCTTCCTTTGCTTCTTTTTCTTTCGTTCCTTTTCGAGGACGAAAAGTTTTTAAGTGGGGGAGAGTGTAACAGCCCTTGTTTTTAGCTATTTATTTCTTTTAATTATTTTGATTTTTAAATATATTTTATATAAATTGTGTTTAACAATATAGTTTAATTATTTAATGTAAAGATATATTTTATAAAATTGTATATGTCAATAAAATTAAATAATAACTGTGAAAATTTAAGCTATGTTTAAACGGTAAAATTTCGCGTTCAAAAGACGCGTCAATTATAGGATATAAGCAACGTAATAAAACGTGTGTTTTTAAAATGTTATTTTTACAGAAATTTTTGATGTTTTAGACTGCGTCTGTTTAACATAGTATAAAAATCAAGTTTTCAAATAAATTTGAAGAAAAATATCAGTCAGTTAATTTCTACCCAACGTTACTTGGTTAAACTGTCAGTTAAACTTTGCATACGTTTTCGTTCCTAAGGCCGTGCATTATTTGTGCCATTTCATTTAATCCTATCAAACTAATTAAGCTAGATTGATTAGCTAGAGATGAATCATCACACGAGTAACGTTCGAACAAATCAGAGAGGAGAATTGTGCATTCTTTAATACTGGAAACGTTCATATCTGCCTGTTCATTTATCCCCTGTTTCAAGCATACTACAAAAATCAAGCTCCTCAAATTCGCGCATCTATAACGTTCCATGTTTATTGCTTTAGTCACGCAAACCATTTTGCCCATAATCAATGCATGTTTTAATTTTCATCAAATAACTTTCGAACATTTAAACTGGAATCAATCAGCCTTCAAAAATCACACTGTTTATTTGCAACAAATATCAAAAGTTTGCATATCTGAAGATAAATCAACGCATGCCTTAAACCAAGCCTTGGTGTAACAGACAAAGCATATAATTGGAAGCAAATCCCAACCTTTCCCATTCTCTGCTTGCAAATGGCTCAGCAAGTTTCAAAGTTTGAAACCGCTCGGCCTTGAATTCACATGTATATTAAGCAAGAATTATAACGTATTGCTAATCAAATCTATAGCTGTCTTTCCTTTGATCGTGCTAACTTCTTTTGAAACTGATGGAAGAATCCGCATATCAACACCATTAATAAATAGAAACTGACATGTTATTTGCCTTCATTTCGCAAGCACTACATATATATACCCACCCCATCAGTTTCTTCCATATTTTTGATCTGCATCTCATCCCATTCCTCTGATCAAAGCCATCAGGTAATCTTATTTCATTTTTCTTCTTCTAAGTTCTCTCTGCTTTTGTTTTGCTCGGCCACCCCACCTTTAGTTCACCGTGTTGCCTGTAGAAATATAGGGTGGTAGTAAGGAGGTATGGATCTTAGAACTGAGTGTTAGGGGAGTGGTTGGAAGTTTAGATTTAAGTAGAGATGAATGCTTAGGGCAAATATTGTAAAACTTAGTTGAATTGCAGAGAAAAATAAATTATGAATTTGGAGAGCGAACAAAAATGTAAACCAGTTTGTAAATATAAGTTTAAATGAAATCTAAGTAAAGAAAAAAAAAAGAAAAAAAAAATATAAAATGGAAGTTGGGAACCTGGGAAGTTTTAGAGTTGAGAGGAAATAAATGGTAAAGCAAATTGTAGCCGTGCATGACTTGGCATCACTGGGTGTGCACATGTATCAGTGAGGCGTGTCCAGGGATATGAAGGCCGAAGATTCATCTAGCATAGGTTAAATAATTAGTAGTTGGAGTTCTGCCTGGTAAGTTTTAATGCCTGGAAGTTAGTTGAAGAATGGAATATGCATGGACTAAGTTTCTAGACTAGTGTAGTTTGATAGTTGGAAATGATGCTGGAACAAAAGATTTGGCCTCTGTGTAGTAGTATAGTATTTGAGTGTTTAGTAGCCATTAGTACGTGTATACCTGGGTCAGCATGATTTGAATGGATGTGAGTGTTCTGAGAATAGTTTTCACCTTTTTTGTTATCAAAACCATAGCATAATCAGTAAAGCATGTCTAGAGTATAAGCTTCAGCTAGCCTAAGTGTTTAGTTGAAAAGTTGCGTAAGTTTCAATCTGTGCATGTTTCAAGTTAATACATGCGTGTATAAAAATGTGCCTGGAGGAAGTCTGTGCACGAGTTGTTGGGAGATTGGCAAGGAAGTACAGTTCTAAAGGGAGTGCACGTGTTTGATTTGGCAGAGGCATGTTTGGTGGATAAACTGAATAGGTGGAGGTGTTGAAGTGTATAGAAGCTTGGATAGGAATGGGATGAAATTGCATATATTCCTTGTGCATAGAATATAATATATTGAGTAATAACATAGGAAGGAGGAGGGTAGTTGTTTCAGATATTTTATAGAGAGGAGATGTGATCGAAGGCTTTGCATATTATCTCGAAGCGATTGTATAAACGGCTCAAAGAAGTATATGTCTGAAATGAACAAGTTTAAACCTGGAGATTTTGGTTTACGAACGAACATAATGTAAAGCAGTTTGTAAATCTAAGTTGAAGTGGGAAATTTAAGAGAGAAAAAAAATATATATGTTTGGCGTGAGTCGAGATATATGTATAACTGGAAAGTAGAATGAAATAGTATACGTGTGTCACTGTGTGCACGTGTACGTGTACATGGGTATCACGGCATATAGTAGGAAGAAATTTCACCATAGTGCGTCAATCGGCCTTTAGGAAATTTTGTCGTAAAATTTTAGTGTTAACCGGTTCACGTCTGTCAAAACTACACGGTGAAGTGGTCGAGCAAGGCAAACAAATTTTCGTTCTATTTTTATCTTTCCTTTGACCGTAAATTCTAAAGTCGCGCATTCTATATTTTAATTTTATTCTAGATTTGAATCTAGGCGACATCAGAAGAAATTGGATCGTTATTCTCTGTCGTGCTTTACCGGTGAATCGTCGTTTTTGAATTCAAATTTTCTGCAGCTTTCAGGTGAGTATTTCTCACCAGACATACGTATTTATATTTTGGTAAATTATTGCAAGTGTATGTGTAAAATTGTATTTCACTATTATCTGTCTGTAATATAATATAGAATGATGGACCCCATTTAAATTGACACCTCATCAGTATTATCTGTTATATTATTTCTGCAGTTATGTTATTGTTTATTTACTGCTTAAATCACCACTGTAAGTTCCCTGTTATTATAGATGGTATGGGCTGAAATGATAGGCCTAATTGATTATTATTGTTCACTTGTTCTGTTAACTGCTGTAAATTGTCTTGGGATTGCGGGTTCGAAATGATAGAACCCGGAGTTGTGTAAATTACGGGTTGAAATGATATAAATCCGTATCACTTGACCTAGGCTAGAAAACTATATACAGGCCCGTGGTCCTTATAATATTTTCTGAAATATTTAAAATTATTTTGGAAGTTAAATATTTGATTTAATATCTTTAAAGGATTTTATATTGATTTTGAATGAGTTATAAATGTTAATAAATAAATAAATAAATATTTGAATAAAATTTTTGGAATATAACTTATTTTGGAAATTCTGGATTTTTGAAAGGATAAGATTTCAGTTAAGAAATATATATAAGTTATATTTGGAAATATTTATTAAGTTAAACAATCTACTAAAGCATTTAAATGCTGTCTTTTGAAATTGGACTAGTTTTACCCGTAACTTTAGGTAGCATTTCCTAAGTGCTATAGAATCTGGAATTTGATTGTTTTGAAATTTAAGGAATTTGATAAATTATATTTATGTTTAAGTTTTGGAGACCTTTAAGATATGAGATTTATAACTGGATTTTTCTTAATAAATTTAAGATGAACATTCTAGTGTTAAGTAAAATTTGAAATTATTTAATGGCATAATTTTGGAGTTTTATCTATGGAATTTATGGGAATATTCAAGACGAAATAATAAACACTAATTTGTTGAAAGAAAAAATATCCAACCTTAGTTTTGAATACTCCAATTGGATATATATATAGGAATTGAAATGGTCTTGGGAACATGAAGTGATATTTAAATTATGGTTTAAATTAAAGAAATATATTTGTAAAGCTATGTAAATTATCTTCTTTACAAAGTAACCATAAAGTTAAACCATTTATATTCAAACCATTTGTGTTTTGGGAGTTATGTTTTTTTTAAAGAAAAATTTCCAATATATTATGGTTTAAAGGTATAATTCAAATATTTGGTTTCCAGATATTATAAATTTTAAGCAGTATGGTTTTGGAAAAGAATTATATTTGAATATAACGATATCATGTTGTTTTGGGTTTTAAATGATATCGTATTTATAGTTTTGAAATGGAAATGTTTATACTGGTTTTAAAGTATAAATTGTTTTTAAATGACCACGGGTTATAATAACGATGGGTTGGCAAAGAGACCGGGATCGGATATGGACATACTCTCTGTCGATACCGAAAACCACTTTGACCAACCGTGTACGCGGTGGAGATTCCAGAATGAAGTAGGTCGGTGGTGGCGTTTCCTGTAAGGTAAATACGTGGACCCGACTCCCGTGAGTTGGCATAAGGTGGCTAAAACAGGAGCAATTCCAGGCCAATGAGGTCATTCCTCTGATCGGACGCTCTTCTTCGATATTATACTATGATCTTGGATTGATTCAGTGGCCACTTCTATATTTTGATTTTGGGGGAGTTAGTTCGAGGTGGGCGGCAGCTGCGCGCTGCGCGTTACCATCAGCCTGGATAGCAATTGGTATATCTACCCTGGCATTGCCTAGTTGTGCCGTGTCACCTACACTATCGCGCCTTGTACGAGTTTGGTTTTCTCCCGTAGCCCGTGTGGTATCCTCTAGTGGCTTCCCGATCAGGAGGGACTATGATATTGGATGGACTACTGGGACTATTACGTGTTAAGGGCTATATGGGTAACCCCTTAACGCTATTAAAAAGTAAGTTTATTTTATAAATAGACACTAGTATAATAGCGCAATATACTACATAGTAAATAGTTTGACGGATCCTTAGAGGATGGGCGGTCCCAAGCATCCTTTAAGTTACTTGCTCTATATTACAGTACACTTGAATTAGCTTACATTATATAAGTATGTATGTCCTGACTCGAGTGTTATGTTTTATTTTTACGCTCGGGTCAGCCTGAGTTGCAGCTTCAATTTCTTCTCCGTAGCTAGGACACTCAGTAGATCATTCGCGCTGCTGGAAGTTGTTTCAGCCTTTATCTTTTCTGGAATTCAAGACTTTGAAGACTCTATCTCTATTTATGTCTTAAAATTTGTATTGAGGATTATAGACAATGTAAGTTCTGTTTTGTTGAAGTTATATCAGTGGCTTCATGAACCACTAAATTTTTAATTTCCGCTGCGAGATTCTGATATCTGTGTATGTGATTCTGTGATCTATTTATTGTATATTCTGAGTTTTGCCAAATTTATTCTACAACGCAGTATTTTGAACAATTCAAGTCCGACAATGTGCGGATGCGAAGGGTTGAAAATACTGGGTCGTTACAACATTGGGGCTCAGAATTATGAGATTGAATTGACAAAGCCAATATCTTCAGGTAATTTCGACATTGGTCCGATTCAGGTGGATTGCCTGCTTATTCCTCAAAAATTTGATGAGCTTCTCGATTACCTCTTGAATCTCGATGAACCCATATCTCCCTTCTTTCGGGAAGATACTAACATTTTCAATTTTTCTTCTTCTGCAGTTGAAACAACAAGTGCCGTGCAGACTTCGCCTTCTCTGGTTATTCCTCCTCCATCTCTTCAGGTGACTCCTCCTTCTGCTTCACAACCTGGGTCACAAGAGGAGAAAATTGAGGCTCTTCATGGTTTGGATGACCCTGTTGCCTCGCAGGAGCAAAAAGATGAGGGACTCGAAGGAGGCGAGATTTCTCCGGAGCGGACTCCTTCTGACGACGTAGTTTTGTCCGCTCTCGTTACTCCGGGGAGTGAGTCTTCTTCGCAGAGAAGAAAGAAGCTTGAGACATCGAAGAGGAGGGGGAAGAAAATTATCACCACTGAAGAGGAACCGGAAATTGCGCCAGTTGTACCTCCCTCCCCTTCTTCCCTTATGCCTTCAGACCAACCTGGAAGACCCGAAAAGCTAACCACTCGGCCGGGTAAAGGGTCTAAAGGCGGCAAGAAGAAATGAAGAGTTGAGCTTTTTGATTCCTTTTTTGTGTAATGGTCGGATGTTGTGCAGGCACCGGCCCCTGCTTCTTATTTTGAAACCTGTATCTGCAATATCTGCAATTGAATAAAATGATTCTTTATTTGTACAGACTTTTGTTTGAATTTGAGAATGCATTTATTATTCATTTTTGCACAAGTTTTTTTTTTCCACAAGTTTTATTTATACGATGTTGCGGTGAGCTTGTGGTATGTTGTTTGAGCGTACTTTACCGACATAGTTATACCGCTTTGTATGTAACTATACCATGTTGCCCCTATATCATGAGCTTACTGCAATATCGTATACTTTAAGGGGACTTGCACTCTCGTTTTCTAAAGAATAATTACTTCATTCTCGAGAAGAATTTTCGTAGAGTGCAACTTCCTTCATATAAGTTTCTACGCTTTGTCCTTCGAAGAAATCACTTTCTCCTTTTGCGTTTGTATATATTTTGCCAAGTGAATTCTTCTATGTGGCAAAGCGGACCTCTGAATGTACTTTAACCCCCTTTTTTTTTTGAGGAAGATCATTCTCCATAATAGGTAAACTACTCTTCCTTTGAAAGTTAAAGTATGCTCTTGATGAGGATTCTTTTTTTTTTTATATATAGAAAGTTGGACCTCTGAGGAGGGATTTTTCACGTTTCAACACTTGGAAGTTTTATTTCAATCTCGGTGAAACGTGTACCTCCAAAGAGTTATGCCTTAGAAATCCTTTTCACGTTTCAACACTTGGAAGTTTTATTTTAATCTCGGTGAAACGTAGGTTTCCGAAGAGGTCTTTCTTCTTAATTGCGCCTCCGAAGAGGTCTTTATTTTGTTTGCATTTCAACTCTGGTGAAGTGAAATTCCGAAGAGCGGCTATAACACTTCAACTCCTGGTGAAATGTGCCTCCGAAGAGGTCTTTCTTTTGTTTGCATTTCAACTCTGGTGAAGTGAAATTCCGAAGAGCGGCTATAACACTTCAACTCCTGGTGAAATGTGCCTCCGAAGAGGTCTTTCTTTTGTTTGCATTTCAACTCTGGTGAAGTGAAATTCCGAAGAGCGGCTATAACACTTCAACTCCTGGTGAAATGTGCCTCCGAAGAGGTCTTTCTTTTGTTTGCATTTCAACTCTGGTGAAGTGAAATTCCGAAGAGCGGCTATAACACTTCAACTCCTGGTGAAATGTGCCTCAGAAAGGGTTTTCATCGCCTGGAAGTTACTCTCTCATGGTTGGAGGGTCATGACTCCTCCAATCTTTTTTGTTGAGTAGAGAACTTCCTTTTTTGTGGCGTATGACCCATTAGAGGTCTTTTATCCTCCGAAGAGTTGTGCCTCCGAAGAGGACTTGTGCTGCTGATGGTAGCTTTGGTTGTTCCTCTGTTCACTTGCTTATGCCTTTTCAGCGATCCCTTTTTTTTTTCTTTTTCAAGTTTTCATTCCCCTTTTCTCGCAAGTGGCTTGTTTAATCCAAGGAAGCGTACTTCATTTTCAGGCAAGTTCGTGAGAACGGGCACTAGCTTCCTAATTGGATGTTTGTTCGTTCAAACAATCTCAATTTATTAGCAAGGGCTCGTTTCTATCGAAATCATAAGCCGTTCAATTGAAGTATTTCCTATCTAGGATTTGAATTCGGGGCCTTTATGACTTGAAATTTGTTTGTTGAATGATGGTGAGAATCACTCGGTCTTATTATGAGCAAGTTTTATTTCCATTGTCTGCAAAAATTTAAATCGACATTTCAGCAATACATTTTATGTATTTTTATATCGAAAACAAAGCAAACATATAATAATAATAAGGAACACAAGATTTATAGTGGTTCGGCCATGAAATTGGGCCTACATCCACTTTATATTCTTTCATTATTTACTTGCATCAGTTTCACAATTGCTTTCAATTACAAGAATCATACATTCATAATTCTTTTTACAATGTTTCAACAAAATTTTCAAGTAAAGTATGGACGCAAATGGTTGCTGTTCCATGCCCTTGGAATTTGATCTCCATCAACAGTGGTGAGCTTGAATGTGCCGTCAAGAAGCTTCTGACCTATTACATACGGTCCTTCCCAATTTGGCCCAAACACACCTGTCGCAGTCATAATTCTTTTCAGGACTAGATCTCCAATTTCAAAGCTGCGTTGATGAACTTTGGAATTGAAATGTCTGGCTATCCTTTGCTGATGAGCTGCAACTCTGAGGTTAGCTTCATCTCTTTTTTCATCAAGGAGATCCAGCGCTTCAAGTTGTAGCTTCTCATTTTCTGCTTGATTGAAATGAATTCTTCTGTGTGAAGGGACCTTTGTTTCAACCGGGATCATTGCTTCCGATCCGTATGCTAACGAAAAAGGAGTATGCCCAGTTGCAGTTTTGTGAGTAGTTCTGTATGCCCATAGTGCAAGTGGTAGTTTATCGACCCAACCACCTTTTTCTCTTTCGAGTTGCTTTTTGATGGTTGATTTGATGATCTTGTTCACTGCTTCCACTTGCCCGTTTGCCTGCGGATGAGCTACTGGCGAAAAGCTTTTCTGGATTTTGAATCGTTTGCAAAAATCCTGGAATTCCTCGCTTTCAAACTGAGTACCATTGTCTGTGATTATTTTCTGAGGCACACCGTATCTGCAAATGATATTCTTGGTCACAAAGCTTATCATTTTCTTAGAAGTGATAGTAGCCAATGGTTCAGCTTCAGCCCATTTAGTAAAGTAATCAACTGCAACAATAGCATATTTAATCCCTGATTTAGCAGTTGGTAGCGGCCCAATGAGATCCATTCCCCAAATTGCAAACGGCCATGGACTGACCATCTGTGTGAGTTCGGTAGAAGGTGCTCTAGGAATTTTGGCAAATCTTTGACATTTGTCACATTTTCGGGAGTAATCTGCAGCATCTCGATTAATTTCTGGCCAAAAATATCCGTATCGGAGAATTTTCTTTGCTAATGTTTGACCACCTGAATGATCACCACATTCTCCTCCATGCACCTCAGCTAGGATTGTTTTGGACTCTTCCCGGGATACACATCGAAGCAATGGCATTGAGAATCCCCGTCTGTACAATCGGCCATCCTGAATTACATAGCGAGAGGCTTTCCTTAGTAGCTTTCGTCTTTCTATCAAATTTTCTGGCAGAGAACCTCGGAGTAGGTAGTCCAGTATTGGAGTCATCCATGACTCTTGTTCTTGGGATGCATTCATAATCCAGTCAATATCCATCTCGTCTATACTTGGTGCTGATAGGACTTCTACAGGGACCAATCCCAATAGTTGAGCTTCACCAGAACTTGAATACTTTGCGAGGGAATCTGCCTTCATATTCTCTTCCCGAGGAATGTGGCTTATTGAATAGTGATCGAGTTCACATAGGAGTTCCCAAGCCTTTGACAAGTAGGAAGGCAAGTTTCCACCTTTTGTTTGAAATTCCTTCTTGACTTGGCATACAATAAGCTGAGAATCACTGAAGATCTGTAATGCTCGAATGTTTAGCTCTTTAGCGATTTTCAGACCTGCAATAAGAGCTTCATACTCTGCTTCATTGTTTGTCGAAGGAAATTCCAATCTTAGTGCATAACATAATGATCGACCTTCAGGAGTTTCAAGTACCACTCCGGCTCCAGAACAGTAGTCATTTCTTGCGCCATCAACATACATCTTCCACTGGATTGGAGAATCATTGATCGTTTCTTCCTCACCATTATCTTTCCCTGTGAATTCTGCAATGAAATCAGCTAAAGCTTGTCCGTTGATTGCCTTTCGGGGGTGATAGGTGATGTCATATTGACTGAGTTCAATGTTCCATTTTAGAAGGCGACCCGAAGTTTCAGGGCGAAATATGACTTGCTTTAGGGGTTGATCAGTGAGTACTCTGATAGGATGAGCTTGGAAATATTGCCTCAGTTTCCTTGATGCAACTAGTAGGCAATAGGCGAGTTTTTCCAACTTGGAGTAATTCAGCTCTGCCCCAGTGAGTCTTTTGCTGATGTAGTAAACCGGATGTTGAACCCTTTTGTCTTCCCGTATCAGCGCTGCACTTAGAGCATGAGATGATACTGCCAAGTATATAAGAAGATCCTCACTATTGCCTGGCCTAGAAAGTATTGGAGGCGTTTCCATATGACGGATCAACTCATCGAAGGCTTTTTGGCATTCGGAAGTCCATTCAAAATTCTTCTTTCCTTTCTTCAGGGCGTCAAAGAATGGGATGCATTTATCAGTGGCTTTGGAAATGAACCGACTCAGGGCGGCGACCTTTCCGTTGAGACTCTGCAATTCCTTCTTTGTTCTAGGAGCTTTAACTTCTTTCAAGGCAGTAATTTGAGCTGGACTAGCCTCAATGCCCCTAGCACTGACGATGAAACCTAAGAACTTTCCGGACTCGACCCCAAATGTACATTTCAGAGGGTTAAGTTTCATTCTGTATTTCCGGAGGACTGCGAACATTTCTGCTAAGTGTTCAATGTGATCCGCTGCTTTCCTGGACTTCACTAACATGTCGTCGACGTAGACCTCCATAGTTTTGCCCAATTGTGGTTTGAACATAGCATTAACAAGTCTTTGGTAGGTTGCCCCTGCATTTTTCAATCCGAAGGGCATAACTCTGTAGCAATAAAGTCCAACATCTGTGATAAAGCTTGTATCCTCCTGATCCGGCTCGTGCATCATGATTTGGTTATAACCGGAGTAGGCATCCATGAAAGATAACAATTCATGTCCCGTAGTTCCGTCTACCAGTTGATCGATCCTGGGTAACGGGAAGCAATCTTTGGGGCAAGCCTTGTTTAGATCAGAAAAATCGATGCACACTCTCCATTTTCCATTAGCTTTCTTGACCAGCACAGGATTTGAAACCCAATTCGGATATGTAGATTCTTTGATGAAGTTATTTTCCATGAGTCGATCAACTTCTTCTTTTAATGCTGCTGACCTTTCTGGACCTTGGGTTCTTCTTTTCTGTTTAACTGGCGTAAACTTTGGGTCAATATTCAGAGCGTGTACTGCAACTTCTGGAGATATTCCACACATATCGGCATGAGTCCAAGCAAAGACATCCAGATTTGCTTTCAGGAAAGATATCAAGATATTCTGAATTGACACATTAAGCTGTGAACCCACATTTAACACCTTATTTGGGTCCTTCGGGTCAACAGGTACCGGGACTGTCGTTTCCACCGGTACCACTCTATTCTCCCCTGCACTGACTTTTCTGGGATTCATTTCTTTCCGTGCCCCGCTGTGCTCGCCAGTGCAGGGTCCGCCCCGTAATTGCTACAAGGCTGGTTCTTTAATGCGGACTGGGGTTGCCGCATCCTTTCCCATTTCTCTTTTTCTTGACTCTCGCAGCTCTGTCAAATAGCACTCTCGCGCAGCATTTTGATCCCCTTTTATAACTCCTACTCCATTGTCAGTAGGGAATTTAATAGTGAGGCACCACGGGGCTAGGATAGCTTTGAATGCTGCGAGTGTTGGACGGCCAAGAAAAGCATTATAAGCAGAAAACCCATCGACAATCACAAATGTTTGCTTGCGGACCACTTTCCTTTCTGCTTCCCCAAGTTCTACAAGCAGATCGATGGTCCCAATTGGTTGTTTTGGCTCCCCGGTGAAGCCAGCGATCTTCTGTGATGAGGCTTGTACATCGATCATAGGGATTTTCATCTGGTCAAATGTCTTCTTGAAGAGGATATTACATGATGCTCCACAGTCAATGAGGACTCTTCTGACAATGGCCGGTCCAATACCAGCCGAGATGACCAAGGGATCTAGGGTAGGAGCTTCTGTACCTGTGGAATCTCTGGCTCTGAAAACAATATCATCGCTGAAAGTTTTCTGTTGTTTCAGGGGCGTAGTGTCTTCTAAAACAAAGACGTCTTCTTCGGCTGGAGCATATTTCAAAGCCCTGGAATATCTCTCCATCTCACCCCAGCTCTTGCCAGCTGGGTGAGGCCCTCCTGTAATGACATTGATAACGGGCCTTCCAGATTCATGTCCCGTAGCTTTCTCACCCGTCCTGGGCTGATGAACAGGAACTTGTTGCCCCTGACTTGACGATGCAGGATTATTGCTATTCTTCTTCACAAATTGCTGCAGTTTGTTCTCTCTTAGCAACTCTTCAATCAGATTTTTCAACTGACGGCATTCATCAGTTTCATGACCGGGTTGATTGTGGAAGCGATAGAATTTCCCACTCTGTATGGCTTTTTTCCCGGTCCTCAAAGGGATAGGTTTAGGGAAATCGACGGAATCTTTAGTGGCCAGGTAGATGTGCTCCGGTGTATGTGATAATGGAGTATGTTCTGATGGCTTGAAGGATCGGGGCTTCTTCAGATTACCCTGTTTCTTCCCATTATTATTCTTCCTTTTTTGCCCCACCGATTCATTCTTGTGTGGAGCGACAGTGTTGTCTTCTGCTTTCTCCAACACTGTCTTTACTGGTAAAGGACGGCTTTCCAAGCGAATGAATTCATCTGCTTTTTTGTAGAACTTTTCGAGAGAGGTTGGCTCCTTCATATTTAACCATTTCCCAAATTCGCTTGACTTATCAATAGCCCTCATCAGATAAGTCAATATCATTCGTGGTTCAGCATTGTCCACCTCAGCCAGCGCTATATTAAAGCGGTTCAAGAAGGATCTGATAGACTCACCAGGATTCTGCTCTAAACTCGATAGTGACATAATGTCCTTGGCCTTCGAAGCATATAATCTAAACTGCTCCTTGAATTTTCTGGTCAAGTCTGAAAACTGATCGATAGATCGGACTGGCAACTTGGTGAACCATAGTAGAGCCACACCTTCCAGGTATACGGGGAAATATCGACACTTTATTTCGTCAGAGGCCCTGGCACCTGTCATGTGCCAATCATATTTATACAAGAACTCATTCGGATCACTTGTCCCTTTGTAAGCTGCAATAGTCGGAGGGACAAACTTCCTTGGAAATTCCGCCTTCAAGATTTTTTCAGTAAACGGAGTTTTACTTGGGGCGAAACCCCATTCCTTCTCATCTTCAACCCTTTGCATACTTTCTTTCATGATCTGCCGGACCATTCCAGAAAGATATTCCTCATCATGCCGAGTTCTAGATCCACCAGCCTCAGGAACTGCCTGCTCAAAGGGACTAGTAGCCCTTTCAGGAGCATTCCTCTCACTAAAATCATGAATGTTGCCAGCATAGTTCCTTTCATTACCAGCTGGTTGATTGTTTGCCCCAAGTAAATCGTTCAACTTATTCAGAATCAGAGCATTCTGGGCACTTTAAGCCTCTAATTGTGCATTTTGGGCGTTTATCTGCTGGTTTAGCCCTAGAATCACAGCATCCAACTCCGCTTTCGTAACTCCAACAGATGGAGTGGGTTGATTAGGCACAGGGGAAGCGGAGGTTCCCTCTTGAATGTTTCCAGATCTGACAGATCTACTTTTCCTTTCAGGAGCCATAATCTCAGATAGACTTCTGGTTTTTAAAGAAATTCTTTCTACAAATCCTTGCGAAGCAATGATGGCAGTTGTCCTGAGTTCAATTCTCAGTGAAAGCACCAAAAATGTTAACGCTAAAATGTGAACGCTAACACCCCGATGTGTGAAGTGTAGTTGTGAAAGCATCACCCGATAGATCGGGAAAGAATTACAAGCAAGTAATAGCAGAAAAGCAGTAAACAACAACAATTTTATAGTGGTTCGGCTTAAGGGTATAGCCTACGTCCACTCTAAGTACTTTTATTAATAATCCCGTTACAAGCTGATACAACTCTTCTCAAGTACAATATACTTCAAATTACAAGTGGTTTGAAACAAGTCTTAAGCTTCAATGTCGATTAAAGTCCTTAAATCCATGTTGAAGATGTGTGGTTTCTTCGTGGAGTTCTTTGATGAATTCCTCTAATCTTGAAGGCTCTAAGTGTTGATGAAGTTCTCAATGCAGCAAGGCAACGGTGTATGAAGAGAATGTGCCAAAAAGTCTTTTGAATGTTGGAGGTGGTTGCCTATTTATAGAGAGTTTCGGTCTGGAATTATTGCCAAGTCCTAAGTCGCGGCCGATTTAAGTTAAGTCGTAGCCGACTTAATATGAGTCGTGGCCGGTCCATCTGGCCCCTTCATGGCTTCACAGGAGTTCACTTGCACAAGTCCTAGGTCGCCTCCGAGTCAACACCACCCCTTCTTAGTAATACGGCCTCGGGTTTGCATTTAATAGCTTTAAGTCGTTCACGACTCAAATTAGGTCGTGAGTCGTGACCGAGATAACTGGGAGCTGAATCGTGCACGAGTTAAGAGGCTGCTGTGCTGGGTAGCTGCATTGAACTCATCTTCCTTTTCTTGAGTCGTGAACGAGCTAACATTGGTCCTAAATCGGTTGTGACTTGGGTCGGTAACTATTCTAGGTCGCCAACTTGGTAAAACATTAGATCGGTAACTCGGTCAAGTCACTGAGTTGGCATCTCTTTTAGGCTTTAGGTCGGCCTTCCTATTAAGTCGGCATCCTCTGAGTCTTAAGCCAGTACCCACGTTAGGTCGTCCACTTCTTTTAGCCTTAACTCGGTATTTCTTAAGTCGGTATGCCTCTCAAATCCTTAAGTCGGTAACCCTTTGAGCCTTAAGTCGGTCTCCCTGATAAAGCAGTTAGGTCGGTATCTACGTTGAATGTTAGGTCGGCATACCCCTTAGGCCTTAGGTCTTAGGTCGGCATGCTTCTAACTGTTAGGTCGGTAAGTCATGGTCGAGGCGGAGTTAACATATCTTAAAAATATCTAGTAAACTTTACTTTATATATCTGTATATCTTATTAATATTTATATGATTTCTTTTCTTTTAAATCCTTAGCGACTTCTTTATCCTTATTCATACATTTATTTACAATGTATGATAAATAGGTACTTTCTATCTTACCATGCTTCAATCTCTCTTCTTCTTACCACAATGTGAAATGAGCTTAATAAAGGTCATTTTATTCTTAAGAAAATTAATAATAATCTTAAAATGGTTATAATGTGAATAAAGAAAGTACAAGAAAAATAATAATAACTTGAGTGCCTTTTAACTTTTGAAGCAATATTTTTCATATAGTACTTATTTATGTTTCCTTTATTTTGACTTTATAGAGTCAAGCAATATAAAGCGTGTTTGATTCTTTTTACCATTTTAACAAAACGCTTTTCATTTTCAATAAAGAACTCCTTAAAATTGGTTATCCCTACGGATACCACATCCTTGAATGGTTCTGAAATATTTTACTTTATGATCTTTTGACTCTTTCTTTTTTTGAATTGTCTCACCTTTAAATGTTCTTCATGACATTATAAGAGCATTCAACCATAATATGAGTGGTTGTGACCCTCCTAATTGCAAGAGTTAGACCCATAAAGTTAAGAACAAACAACATGTTTTCTTAATAATCTTTTAATTTAGTTCCAAACAAGATCATAACATTAAAATTGACACACTTCAGTCAAATTAGTTGAAAATTGAACAAAAATTAAGTATTGACCGTGTATGTCCATATTCAAATATCATCCATAGTAAATTGAAATAATTGGTAAGTCTCTTCTCAAGATACCTAGCACAATATTAATATCAAATCTTTGGATAGTAATACTAACTGTAAGTGGTACTTTTGTTGTAATGATCAAACACTGATAATAAATTCAAGTCAAATAACAATCTTCTTTTGGGTCGATTAGTTATTCACTTATAAAACCTTATAATTATCACATATTTATCACCACATGTGTATAAGTTATTCGGTCAAATATTAGTCTTTGGGCCGGCTAACATCCGCATGAATAAATACACACAAATATCAAATATTTTCATGAACTAAAATAAGAGAGATCACTTTGGTGACATGTTATTTCAATTAGCTCACTTGGAGTGTAGGATATTTGTAATTAGTTCGTAAAGAGACACCAAAAAAATATTTGAATTTATTTCTTAATGTATGTACAATATTTTAAGTGCTATAAAATACGTTCAAAATCATTTTAAGTCTATATGACGTTTGAAAATCTCAAAATTATATCTGTCGCACAACATGTTTTAATCATAGCTGTTATAGTCTTTTACTTTAAGTATGTGGTTACATTCATGACATTTTCTAAATAACTATGATACAAGATGTCATAAATAAATCACATCACAAATGTCACGTATAAACGTCAGAATTAAATGCCATATAAAATTGTACATAAATGACATAGTAAATGTCGTTATAAATAACATGAATAAATGTAGTAACTATAATGTGTATTTGAACCATGATACAGTTATACAGAATGCTACTATACCACTTTATCTTTAGTTTATTATTTGAATACTTAATTAAGGTCAATAACCATGCATTTTGGCAAAATATGAAAACAACCGCTCTTTTTATTTCATGATAACCAAAGCATGAAAATGAAACTTATTTTTAATGAGTGGGCCATATATATAAGATGTCTGTATCTATCAAATATAAATGCATCAAATAATAAACAATACGTCTTTTCTTATACCAAATACAAACATGCTGCATGGTTAAATTTATTGCAACTGACGCATTTAATGCATTTATGATAATAAATTAATATACATATATTACTCTAACAACCACATTTAATGCAATTATGATATAAATAAATGCAGTTGACCGTTATGGGTTCAAAATGTAAACTAGTGTCCTTATAAAATTTATTTCAATAAAAAATAAACATAAACACATTAAAGGAGCATACTTTATTTCTAATTAACCAAAATCTCTAAAATAACTCAAATACCTTATATAAATATCCAAATTACTTAATCAAAAGTCAATGTAAAATTACCATAGAACCAGATTTATATTTCTTGCATAAATGGTTCTAAATTATATATATATATATATGTTTATATCATTTATAAACATTAAAAAAATGACCGTGCATATCAAATCCTAAACATTCATCACCTTAAAATTCACAACTTATTCATAGAAATATACAATTATAGACATGTGAATGCTTTAGTCAATATAAATTATTTTTCAAAATTTAGAGGAAATTAGATTATTTCTCGTAATTTAATGATTCAAAATTTTATCATATTTCATAATAACATACCGACCATTTAGATTTATCTATCTTTCTAAACCAAAACAATTTCATAAATTAGCCTTTCCATTTACGACAAAAAATTGATATAAACCAAATCCAAAATCATAATAAAAAAGTTCTTGATGCATAGATCAAATGATTTGAAACTTAAGTAAGATTATAACTCATAATTAAAAGAAAAAAATTTCTAATCAAATCAATGATATCCGACTCCGATACCACTTGTTAAGATGTCAGTATATTTTAAGACTGGTTAATCATGAAACGCTAGATCTGAATAGGTGATCCATATTGATTTAATTGAAAAGAAATAGAGATAGGTCTAAATTTGGTTAGCGGAAGCCATACATGTATTCATAGTTGCCGTTGAAAAAGTAAATTTGATTTGGTTTTCCATATTGACACAAACCCTAGACCTTATATTAGATCTGAATTCATAGTTGCTGCTTTCATAAACTAATTAAAAGAAAGAGATATATCTAAAAGATGAGAGTTGAATCTAATCTTTCAAATTGACATAAACCCCATATCTGAATTATTTTCATGAAATAGATTAGGAGAATAACTGAAGCTTATGTAATTTGGAGACCATAACCACTTATTTATAATGTTGATATTTTCTAATTTGGCCCTTCATCAAAATAGAATTGCTCCGGTCTTTACACATTAATGTCATGACAATTATACCGGTAAGCATTTCAACTTTAATTCATAACTCGATCACTTTAATTAGGCTTTACACCAAAATAGCACGACACATTTATTTTACATATGTGGCCCACATATTGAAAATTTCCAAGAGTTATTTCTCGCCCCAGGCGTGAAAGCAATTATTTGGTGCTTGGTATTTTTGATAACTTTGTGTTTTTAATAAAATTTTTAGCATCAGCTGGCCCAGATTGGAAATTTAGGGGTTTTAATGAGCTCGGGAATATCCAAGATGGAAAGACCGCATAGATGTTTAAAGGAGGCGACAAGCTTCGCCTAGAAAATTGTTTAGATGATTTGATGATACGTTAAACCTCACTTAGTACTAGGCAGAACGTAAATGAAAAGATAGTACCTCACAGAGTATCTAAGTGGAGCCAAAGCGAACACCTAAAAGGAATTTTACAACAATGGTTGGTGCTATATTGTATCTTTGTGCAAAATCACTGTAGAAATGACAACTTTCCCTTGAGTATCAAATCAATATGTTGGTAAAATTACAATTTTTTTCTGCTAAAAATTTGTTACGTGCGATGCGAGTATGTAAATATTTTTGAAAGAAACACATCGATGAACGTCTATAGTTTGGCAGTACATTATAGAAAAAAATGTAGAGTTAAACCGATATTTAAAACAGTTCATAAATGAAGTATTGTTATGAAGATTGAAAGTTAAAAGAGTTGAATATTAAATGCATGAATGTAAAACAAGACTTCGAAAAATAAATATTTTAAAAGATATGTTTATTGATGGTGTGAATACAAAAAACATGGACAAACTAATAACATAGATAAAAAATATAACACAGAGTCTTGTCAGAGATCGGACTTGAATTTATGACCTTATTAGTACATCGAATTTTCAAATAAAAATTAAAGAGATATTTTTGTCATGATCGGGATCTGAACTCATCATTTCTTATGTTTATCAATGTTTTCTAATTATAAACATAAGGGCATTTTAGGAAGTATCGTTTACACCACAAAAGTGTGATTTCATATGTATTATAGCTAATAATAAAAATGAAAAAATGAAAAAATCGACCTTCATGCACAAATGGTGAAGAGCGAAAACTTATTATTTGACTTTGGATTATTTTGGATATCAGGAAAATGAGTAATATGATATCTTTTGGATAGATATGGGGTAAATATCTATTTTGAAAAAGGGTATCCTGAAACGACTAAATGATGTTCATCTTTGGCAGATGATTAAAATTTGAGTGTGAAACTGATGAATAAACTTTGATTGAGTGGCTATAATTTTCTTTGTAACATGTCCTTTTCATCTGATGCATGCAACAATACGAGTGGTAAGCAAGGCTGCAAATAAATGTGGTGTATAACACTAATGCGATTTTTAATTATAACGATTTGAAGTTCTAATTTTTTTTCTGAAGCAGTGTTAAACCATGGATTTTCTAGCTTAATAATATATCTAGAAAGTAGCAGTACAAACTGAATTGAATTGAACAAAGTTTTATTTTTGAACTTCTGAACCTCTTGCATTTTGCTTGATTCAGAAGTGATAGTGCAATTGTATACAAAAAATGGAACCATTTATTTAACACAAACCGCGTTATTTCTTTCACCCATAGTTATTTGCTAGGCAGCAGAACATTATGAAGGAAAATTTTCATTTGAAAACTTATTTGGTAGCGAATGTGATGACTGTAAAATATAATTTTGGCACGGTTTATACATGAAAATGTAGATGTCTGTATTCGACTTGTTAGGTGTCTACTCGTTTAAGATTATCACATCAAAAGGGCCAAATTAGCCACGTCTTCATGATTTGGTTCATCGTTCTCGCGATTCGCCATTATAAAATTTTGTTTAGCAAGGAGGAAGAAGAACAAGACATAAGCAGAAGAACAGAAGTAGAAGAGAGTTTAATTTCTAAAAAAATAAAATGCTTCAAAAAGTCTCTATAAAATTATCTGTTGGTTTCTAGTGCATCTAGCAATTGACATCGTGTTGGATGCCACAATTTATGTTTCCTTATTCAAGCAGAGTAGGATAAATTCAAGTTATGACTTCAGAAGCGTCATTTGCTTTTCCTTGCTTCCGACACGTGGAACACCGTTAACTGATGTATTTTTTTTTATAGAAAAAAGACTCTGAATGCACTCGAAATGTACAAAAGCTATTTTTTTAGCATTGCTACAATTCCCGCTCTAATTTATACGTTGCTCCAAATATGCAAATACCCAAAGCAATATTCTGAATGTTTTTAATGCCCGTGTACTCCAAAATATCCAAGCTATCGATCAACAATGGAGAACCGAAACTTTTAGCTACCTGTCAATGGTTTTTCCGTGAACATGATTATTTTATTCAAATGCTAAAAGAATTCTTACTCACTGCACAACATATGGAGTTACTAATGCATAAGCATGAGTGTAGAAGGTGTATGAATTGTAGTAATATTTATGATTGGTGCGAAAGGTTTCAGTTCAGTTACATATCATTTAATTTAGAAGCTCTGAAGTGTATTATCTGTTCGTTCAAGTAATGCAGATATTTTATTGATGTTCTTTGAATTTTCTTCATCATGACAAGTATGTTTTGACTTTCTTTCAGTCACCTGATAAATAAAAAGCATGTGTTAGACAAGAAATGCTATACATAAATAAAGTACTACTGTAATTTTTTACAACAATTATCCCCATCACTACATTTCATTCCACATCCGTGTAAAAATAATAACAATATTATGTTGTATGTATAGCGTTCTGGTGTTAGACTAGTCATGGGTGTTGTCTAGCACATTTCATTCCACATCCATGTTGTAAAAATGATAACAGTATCATGTTGTATGTATAGCGTTCTGCTGTTAGACTAGTAATAAGTATGTGTTATCTAGTCCTTTTAAAGGGATCATTGATGCAAAATATATATATATATATATATATATATATATATATATATATATATATATATATATATATATATATATATATATTGCAAAAGTGCTACTCTTCCCACTTAAAAGTGGTAAAGTTGTACTAACCAGAGTGAGTATGATTGCTGGTCACCAGCTACCATCTGGGGTTCATATATTCACTCTCTCTAGGTGGTACAAGTTTACCACCTAAAAAGAGAAAAGTGTAGGAAATTTCTTTAGACTGATAACCTGTTAATAGAACAATGAGATACAACTTTATGTATTTACTTTTCAGACATTCTCTTGATTTGGAACTAAAACAATCCCAATGCCCCGAATAACTTAATTGGAAAATCAACTTGTTCCACTCTATATAACCTCTTGCCTCTTGAGCTAGTTATCACTGATGTGTGTGCATGCGTGCACGCCTTTATTCTTTCCTAACTGCACTAGTGTTTCTACTAAACTTTTTAGAGGACCTCTAACAGAAGTGGTTTTTGTGTGTATGCTGGTGAACTAGGATTTGATGACATGGACAGCATCTATGCTTCACCTGCAGACTTTGCAGCAGTGAGGAAGAGGGACAAAGTTAGAGGATTGCACCTACTCGAGTACTTTGTTGAACGCTGTCACCAAATCGGGGTAATCTCCTGCCTTTTCTAGATGAAGTTATTGCTCTTATATTGCTTACAACCAGACCTTGCACCATATATATGCTTCCTTTAACTAGGTATGAAGTTAATGAGTTTGTTTTGCTTATTGTAATCATTGTAGATTGCTTGTGAAGCATGGATACAGAAAGATGACCCAAAAGAAATATTGTGTAGTGAGGTGAAGAGAGTTTGTCCAGATCTTTTGGTCGTGGGTAGCCGTGGACTCGGACGTTTTCAGAGGTATTATATTTCTGTCACCTTCTTTCGGTTGGGTACTGCTATTCGTCTTATCAATTTGTCTATGGGAAAGTTCATAAAACCATTTCTAAAATTTCTACTTAATAAGGTTATATTATATTACTGCTTATAGTAAAAATACCTCTTCATTCAATATTGTCATACATGGTGTTAACGCTAAAATTGGACGCTAACGCTCCGGTGTAAGTAGTGAAAATGTGAAAGCACCACCCGTTGGTACGTAAACTAGAGATAAGCAGAAAATAACAGAAAATCAAGAAAAGAGACAACAGTTTTTATAGTGGTTCGGCTTAATGTCTAACCTACGTCCACTTTAATCCTCTTTATTGCTGATTCGATTACAACTTTTATCATGATCTTTGATTAAAACACAACTAAGACAAGTTGCTAGAACTTTAACGTATAAGAGCTCTTCAAATTCATGTTGAATGTGTTAGATCTCTCTCAAAGTTTGTTGAAGTGTCTTCGGTGTTTGAGGTGTTGAAGGAGTCGAGAAAACAGCAAAGTATAGGCGTTCCAGAAATGATCTAAAAGTCCCCTTTCAGTTGGAGCAGGCGGGGTATTTATAGGGAAAACCTGAAGGTAGGTCGTAGGTCGTGAGCGACCTAGGGGTAGGTCGTTGGTCGTGAGCGACATAGGGAGCACAGGTTATGGCTTATCAGGGTTGCACTTGGTCAACTGAGCGGGTTGGTAGGTCGTAACGACCTATGGGAGAGTGGTAGACGACTTTAACATGTCGAGGCATCAAGTGGAGCGACCTAGGCTGGGTTCAGGAGTAGCAGCGACCTAGTGCTGGTTCGACCTATAACCAAGCGACATAAGGACATGAGCCTTGTAGCTTGCTAGGTCGTTAGGTTCCTCTGTTGCGATGTACTGCTGTCCTGTATTGATTGCTAGGTTGTTAGCTCGTCACAGGTTTAGGTCGCTAGGTCGTTTGTACTTTATCTCGCTAGATCGTTAAGTCGCTAGCTATTACCACGTTAACTCGTTGGATCGCTTGCCTTCATTGAGTAATTAAGTCGCCGTTCAGAATAGAGTTAACACATGGTATTTGCCCGTAGATTAAATGATACTACATAGTAACGCCCTATTTATTCTCCTGCCTCAAAATGGAAAACGAAAAAGAAAATGATATAAAAAAAAGTGGAATCCAGTGCACGAGGCTTCCGCCATCGGGCGGGCTCTGAGAAAATGTATACAGTTTTTCCCTCGCATTGCGAAGAGTCTGTTTCCAGACTCAAACCTGGACGCCCAGATCACCATGCGGGTGACCTAACCGTTACGCTAAGGCTCCACCTCAGAAAAGAAAATGATATACTAAGCGAAATACGATAAAGATTTCCATTTTGAATCAGAACTTATGATTAAGAGTATTATAGTATGACAAGTTGAATAATGTTTTAATGATCTTCTTTAAGTTGGGTGTAAAATAATGAATGACGGGCTTGTTGCATTAACCTAATGACTGAGAAAGAAGAGAGATATCTCAAAAGAAGTGTATGACAGAACCTAACAACATATAGTTAAATGACGCTCTCATGAGTATTAAATCAAATCTTGGAAACCATAAACTGTGTCAAAATATCTGTGTTCATCTACTAGGCTAACTTTCTGATGTATGATTATGAACTGTTGCACTTTTACATCTACTATATTGTTGAACAATATAGTACCACTGCAGTCAATTTTGGTCCTTTAATTAATCATGTGTATAATTTATTGCTACCTTTTCCATAAACTTCACATACACTACTCTCATAATCTTAAATGTCATTGGCATGTGCAATATTTGTCTCCTTCCCCATATTGTTTTACCGCTGCTGCTGTTTGTTTTTTAACATGGTTACTATGTTTTTGCCCAGCTCCCCTGTCCTCAATTCCACTGTCCCCATGCGTCCAATTAAATTCCAGCAACACATCATATGATTTTATTGTTAAGTGGGTCCCACTGTACTGTTAAAGTAAGCAGATCGTACAAAAATTGTTGTCGGAGATGAATTTGACACGGGGACATGAAAAATGAAGACAGAGGAATTGAACCCGTATTTGCCTAGCAATATCTGTCTTTACAAATCTTAGTATTTTTAAAAAAAAATCAACAGCATTTTGATATATCTCTGTATTCTCGATAATTTGCTTTACTAGGCAATGCAAACTATGACCCCAACAAATACATATTTAAAGGGCTGGGGTGTAGTATCAAGAGCTCCTCACATAGTATCTATTTGCCTTTTTACTGTACGATATTGAATGGTAAAAAGTCATGGCCAAGAAATTATAGTAGTCCGGATAATACATATCATCCCACAATTAAAAGTTCACATACTAACATGATCATGTTTTTCTTTTTTCCTTCTTTTTTTAAGAAAAAAAATCCATTGAAAATTTAATCTACTTTGAACTGATATAATCCAAATGCATATAAATTTACCATATTTTTATTCATTTTCAACTTATCGTTAATTTGCTATTCTTTAACTGTCTAGTTAAAGGTCTTGGGTGCATTTGTTGACATTAGTTTTCATCAAAGTGCTAATATTTTGTATTCGTTACGTTACAGGGTATTCGTGGGAACAGTGAGCGAGTTCTGTGTGAAGCATGCGGAATGCCCCGTGATCACAATCAAACGGAAGGTCGAAGATGCTCCACCGGATCCAATGGACGATTAATTTCTTCACATTAAAAAGAGAGCGAGAGAGTGCATTTATACTATAGTAGTTTTCAGTTTGTAAACATCACACACTGCATAGTTAGTCTAAACAACTACTATGAATAATATAAACATGCAAATATCATTTCATGAACTCAAGCTGGCTTATCTGGTTTTGGTTCCACTGCGTGGTTTACTTCGGGACTCTCGACGTCATGCACAGCATGAGCACGTGTGCTTGTTGTCGCCTTTTCCTTGCCTAGCTTTCGAGCACATAGACGACTAATAGCACAGGAGATTACCGCTACAACAATGATTACAGAAAGAACTGCAAAGACTGGACCGTATGAGCCTTTGCTCTTTGAGTTTGTTTGTTGATTTGCTACTGCTAGTGGTTGAGATAGAAGAGAAGAAGACATTGTTTTTGCTTCTATGCTGAGAATGAATGGTAGCTGTGTGTATATATGTCTATATAAGAGATGGTTATATGGTGCTTTTCTTTAATTGATTGCATGGGGTCTGATTGCTTGTGCTTTTGTTGGGGAATTGGTTTGCTTTTGGAATGAATTTGGATGAAGTAGGGTGCTTTGGATTGCTTTTGAGCTGGTTTGGAATATATTCTCTCGTGCTTTTATGTTATGATTTGGGTTTCTGTTATGTATTGGTTTTGTGGTTACTGTTTCATATTGTCCAAGAGTGTATTATTTTCATGTTTATTCGACGTATGCATATATTGGCTGCTTCTATTTCCACTCCAATTTTCTCCTTTCATATCCCATTTAGTTTCAAACAGTTATCGCAGTCTACTTTTGTATGTTAGGCCTTCAATTCATTTTGTAGGTATCCTTTTTTTTATTAAACCGCGTTGAAATATGACGTGGTTAGTTCATAAATCTCGCTCATCAAAATTAGGTTATTATACAAATCTCGTTCGATTTTTGTTGGGTGAGTTTCGACCGGCTCCTTTCCACTAAACCAACTCTCGTCGGACCGGCTCCACACCATGCCCACCGAACCGCCTACCTCATGAGCACTGCCGAACCACCTACCTCCCAAACAACACCGGACCAACCCACTCACAAGTCACCATCGAACCCAGCCTAACCGGACCAAGCTACGCCCTCGATCGAACCGAGGCCTCTCCATCCACTACCGAACCAGAAGCCTCTCCAATTCCACACCACCGATCCAAGGCACCACCGGACCGCCTATCTAACCTACACCGAACCAACATGCTACCAAACCAGCCATTGCCGGACCGAAAAACAACTCCAACCCTCTTCGAACCAAAAGGATGCCGAACCAACATTGTCAGGCCAGATTATCTTGGCCCAAGCCCACCAGCAGCTATATACATTCAGAACCCCTGTCTCCAGCCTCACTCTATAAATAGAGGGGCATGGGTATAACAATGGTAGACAAGTTTGAGAGCTTAAGTACGGATAGAACTTTCAAACAACTTTCAGTTACTTGTAATCAAAGCTTTGTACTTGTAATCTGAATAGAAGAGGAGAATAACATATAAAGTGGACGTAGGCACGTTCTGGCCGAACCACTATAAATCCGTGTGTCTTTTACAATTTAGTCCCTGCTTTTTATATATTTGCATAAATCATCCAAATCACTAAGAACAACGTATAATCAACTAAATCATACGACTTGGAGGTGTTTGTCCATTTTTTGTGCAAACATTTTTGGTGCTTTCACTGAGAACAGGAGCTCGAAGCTTCAGCTTCTCCCACTTAACCTTTTTTCTATCAGCATCGTTCATTGCTTGGAAAAAATGCCTCCCGGACGGAAGAAAGATGCTAACAAAGGAAAGAACATCGCAACTGGCAGTATCCCAGATCCAGTGATCAGAGATTAAGACAATCGTCCAGTCCCAACAACAAATGTAAATCAGGCAAATCCGACAGCCCCTGCTACGGAACAACCACTTACAAGGGCGGATCTGGACAGGGTTGTGGCTGAAGTAACTAACCGCTTCGCATCTCAACAAGAAGCCTTGGTGGATCAACTCATGTCACGCTTAAGGGATGTGGAAGAAATCAACCGCAACACTGAATCATGGGGTGAGTCCCGGTCTGGAGGATCTAGGAGACGACAAAGGTCTTTCTTCTTCGAAGAGGCTAACAACAGAAACAGCTATGGTAGGAGCCGAGCCCGGAATCAGCCCGAATTCCGACCCGAGTAAACACTTGGAACCGAACCTAACGGAGGAGGTACCAGGCAAGGGTCGGATGTAGCTGAGCCCGCCATGCTACCTAACCATGGAAACACCAAGGGACGGGGCCGAGCTGGAGTCCAGCCCGAAGTTGGACCCGAGGAAGTGTTGAGAAGAGAACCCAGCAGGGAAAGATCAAGGCTAGGGCCAACTGTGGCTGACCCCAGCATGCCCCCGGAAGACCAGAGGCAACCGTTGGAGAATGCGAAGAGTGATAGACGATACCATCCCTACAGGTCATCTGGACGGAATCAATCCCGCAGGTAAGATCCAAAATCATTTCTATCCACTCCAAGTTCTGATGAAAGGATGACACGATTGTTCAGAGAGTGCGTCCAACGGGAACAAAGAGATCGGGGGATAGGCGATAGGGTAACCAGCCCCTTCACCCGCAATACCAAAACTGCCATCACCCCCCGGGAATGGAAAATGGCAACAATGGAACCTTACAAGGGAACCTCTGACCCCGTTGTGAACTTGTAGAGATACACACAACATATTCTCATGAGCGGAGCAACAGAGGGAGTGTTGTGTAAATGCTTTCTACTATTCTTGGCAGATCTAGCTACCTCCTGGTTCTGCCATCTGCCCCAAGGATCCATCAGCTCATGGGAAATGTTGAAAGAAAAGTTCATCAGCCAGTTCCGCATTCATGTGGAACAACCCAAGGACGCTTATTCCCTATCTAATATCAAACAGAAGACCGGAGAGACAGTGCAACAATATCTAACCCGACTCAACGCCGCAGCAGCCACAGTCCAAGACGCTGACGAGAAACTTATCCTAATGGCCCACTGCAGTGGTGTGCATCCGGATACTAAGTTTGCTAGGAGATTAACGAAAGAAAAGCCAGCTACCTTACCCGACTTCTTCCATAAAGCCGGGAAATATATGAGACTTGAAGACGCTACCATTGAAAGGCAGACAGGGCGACAAACCAAGGCAGCTCATGGCAACACATCCGCAGTAGCAAAGGACGTTAGAAGAAATGACTCCAGAGATAGTGTTGGGGGCAAGAAGGGGGAAAAGCGATTATATAGGCTAGGACCGAGATTTGACTCTTACACCCTTTAAATGAAACAATCGAAAACATCTTCTTAGCCACCCAAGACGTAGTTAGATACAAGCGCCCCCCGCACAAGAAGGAATCATATAATGCAATTAAGTCTGGAAAGTTCTGCCGCTTCCACGAATCTTATGGGCATGACACCAATGAATGCCACCATCTCCGGGACTTGATTGAAGAACACATCAGAAGGAAGAGACTAGAGCGCTATGTGAAAGGTCAGAACAGGACTTCAACTCCTAGCAATGAAAACCCAGGGCTGCCCCTCCCGGAAGTAGGCGGAGGAAATCGCAACACCAGCAGCTCCAGTCAAGAGAAGATAGTGGTCCTTACCATATCGGGAGGACCACACATCGCCGACGGAAGCTGGGCAGAGATGGAGAGATACAGTAAGTCACTTAGAAACAATGAAGGCCACGTTAATTCTGTTACAGAGGAACGCCACCCGAAAGGGAAAGAGAATGATGACATCACCTTCAGTAGGCGTGATCTAGAGGGAAGGCAGTACCCTCACATGGATCCTATGGTCATCTCTGCCTGGTTCGGTCCAGCCAAGGTTTTTCGAATTCTAGTAGACACTGGAAGCTCAGTAAATATCTTATTCAAACATGCTATCGACAAAATGAAGCCGTCAATGAAGAATGTGTCTCCTTGCAGCAAACCGCTACTTGACTTCACTGGAGATGCGAAGATGCCCTTCGGGCAACTGGACCTCTTTGTCGAGATAGGAAGTCACCCCCGCTCCGTTGTGCGAAAACAAACATTTGTGCTAATAGAAAGCCACTCGGCCTACAACGCCTTTTTGGGAAGACCAGCCTTGTCTGACTTCCAAATTGTCCTAGCCCCGTGGTGCCTGAAAATGAAATTCCCAACAGATAACGGAGTAGGGGAAATAGAGGGAGATCAAAACGCCGCTCGAGATTGCTATGTGACTGAACTTCGCAATAACCGCAGGAAGGATAAAGGGAAGGATGCAGAGACTTCTCTCTGCAAGAAAAACTTGAAAGCATAGCAATTAAAGAAAGCCCCTCCTCTTCGATATACCAGCGATCCTTTCAACGAATTAGACCCCAGGGATAAAGAGGAGGAGGCCACCACCGAGCCTGCAGAGGCTATGGAATTTGTATCTGTAGACAAACACGACCCAAGTAGACTATTGAGAGTTGGGTCTCAGTTAAGAGCGAAGTTGAAGGATCAACTCGTCGATTTTCTTCGCCACAACATGGATGTATTTGCATGGACGCACGCCGACATGACAGGAATCTCCCCAGACGTAGCATTCCACGTACTGAACATCGATCCCACCAAGGTGCCAGTGAAGCAGAAAAAGAGGAGCATGGGGGCAGAACGATCAGCAGCCCTCGAGGAAGAAGTAAAGAACTTACTTACCAATGACTTCATACGAGAAGTCATCTACCAAGAATGGATCGCCAACCCGGTACTGGTAAAGAAGGCTAACGGGAAGTGGCGAACATGCATCGACTTCTCCAACTTAAATGACGCTTGCCCGAAGGACTGCTTCCCACTCCTCCGAATCGATCAGCTCGTGACAGCACAGCCGGACACGAACTCTTATCCTTTATGGACGCATAGTCAGGATATAACCAGATCCCAATGCACGCCCCCGATCAAGACCACACTAGTTTCATCACTGACCGGGGAGTGTACTGCTACAAAGTAATGCCTTTTGGACTTAAAAACGCCGGAGCTACTTATTAGCGCCTCGTCAACAAGATGTTTGCGGAATTAATAGGACGAACTATGGAAGTTTATGTGGATGACATGCTGGTAAAATCGAGGAAAGCCAACGATCATATAAACCACCTGGACGAGATGTTTCAAGTACTTCGCCAATATGGAATGAAGCTGAATCCTCTAAAGTGCTCCTTCGGAGTATCGTCGGGAAAGTTCTTGAGATTCATCGTCTATGCCAGGGGGATTGAAGGAAACCCCGAACAAGTCCGGGCTTTGCAAGATATCAAGATACCATCCACGCGAAGAGAGATGCAAAGCCTAAACGGAAAGGTGGCTGCCCTAAGCAGTTCATCTATAAAGGAACCGACAAATGCATCCCTTTCTTTGAAGCTCTGAAGAAAGACAAAGGAAAGTTCGAATGGACTGACGAATGCTCGACAGCCTTCCTTAACTTAATCGAACACCTCCAGAAACCACCAGTACTCTCAACTCCAAATGAAGGTGAGGAACTATACCTATACCTTGCTGTATCGTCCCATGCTTTAAGCGCCGCTTTGGTGAGAGAAGACAACCACGCACAGCGGCCCGTATACTTTGTAACCAAGAGATTTACGGGGGTAGAAGCCAGATACCCTAAACTTGAAAAGCTAGCATACTGTTTGCTAATCACGTCACGGAAACTGCGACACTATTTCCAATCTCATTCCATCAGAGTTTTAACCGATCAACCGCTAAGGCAGGTACTCCATCGCCCCGACACTTCTGGGCGACTACTTAAATGGTGCATTGAACTGAGTCAATATGATATCACCTACCACCCTTGCACCGCCATCAAGGGACAAGCCATGGCCGATTTCATTGCCGTATTCACTATCAACGAAGGTAAAGATCGATATGAAATAACAAAAGAGATCAAGTGGAATCTCTTTGTAGATGGAGCATCAAACGAACAAGGCTCGGGGGCAGGTATTGTGATAATCACCCCCCGGGGAAGGAAGCTGCACTATGCCCTAAAGCTGGAATTCGCTTCCACCAACAAAGACACAGAATATGAAGCAGTGATAGCCGGATTAGAACTTGCCCTAGAGATTGGAGTCAGTTCTTTATGCCTCCATAGTGATTCTCAACTTATTGTAAATCAAATACTGGGAGAATTCCAGACTCGAGGAGGACGACTCACCGCATATCTAAAGAAGACCAAGCTGCTGCTCAATCAATTGGATCACTATCTAATCAAACACATTCCTTGAGGAGAGAATCAGGAGGCCAACGAATTGGCAAAGCAAGCTAGCATGAAGGACGGCACCACTTCCGGAGCAATAACCATCTCAAAGCAACTAGCCCCGAGTTTCGAGCAAGTGAATCTGATAGCTGCAATCGAAGAAGAAACCTGGATGACTCCCATCCGGAAATACTTACAAGATGGCACACTGCCCGACGGGCGTAACGAAGTCAAGAAAATCTTGAGGAAAGCTTCCCGCTACACAATACAATAAGGCATCCTCTATCGGCGTGGCTTCTCCAACCCCTTATTAAGGCGTGTCGCTGGAAGGAAAGCCAAGGAAGTCCTGTCCAACGTCCATCAAGGAAGTTGCGGAGATCACACTGGAGGGCAGACTCTAGCAAAGAAAATACTCCGATATGGGTATTACTGACCCACTTTAAACAAAGATGCCCTAGACTTCGTCAAGAGATGTGATAGATGTTAGAATTTTCTTGGATTCCTCGACTGCCAACAAACAAAATAACTCAAATGACCAGCCCTTGGCCCTTTGCAGTATGGGGAATTGACTTGATTGGTGAACTGCCGATGGGCCGAGGAGGAGCCAAATATGCGATAGTGGCAGTTGACTATTTCACCAAATGGGTGGAAGCAGAGCCTCTAAATAAAATAACTTCGGCAAAAGTTATTAACTTCTTGATCAAAAATGTTTTATGCAGGTACGGGGTTCCACTCAAAATCATATCGGACAATGGACTTCAATTTGACAGCGAGGAATTCACTGACTGGTGCCGAGAGCACGGAATTCACAAAAGCTTCTCATCTATAGCTTATCCTCAGGCAAACGGACAAGTCGAAGCTGTCAACAAAATTCTCAAAACTCTAATCAAGAAGAAACTTGAAAAGTCAAAAGGCGCTTGGGTGGATGAACTTCCTACGGCACTTTGGGCCTACCGCACATCTTACAGAACATCAACAGGACATACTCCTTTCTCTTTGGCATACGGATCGGAGGCCATGCTCCCAGTTGAAACTGTAGTGCCCTCCCATCGTAGGATCCACTACAACTCAGAAGAGAACGAAGAACTCCTCCACACGTCTTTGGATCTAATTGAAGAGAGAAGAAACGATGCAACACTCAAAGCGGCAGCTCACAAGCAAAAAGTGGCAGCACAATACAACTCCAAAGTCAAACACCGCAGCTTACAAGAAGGAGATCTTGTCCTCAAACGGATCTTTCCGCGCCCCGGAGCGCTAGATCCAATCTGGGACGGACCCTATGTAATTCATAAAGATCTCCACAACGGAGCTTATATTTTATCAACAGTGGAAGGAGAGGTGTTCCAGAGGGCATGGAACATCCAACACCTTCGTCGATACTTTTCTTAACTTGTACTGCCCATATGAAGTGAATTAATAAAGAGAATCAGTGGACGTAGGCATTTTCGTGCCGAACCACTCTAAAAATCTTGTCTCTTTTTTAACTTGTTCCTTTATATCTTGGCTGCTTGTTAAGCTTTATCCTTTTCTGTTGAACAAAATCCTGTATAACGGCATGTCCATTCTGGACACTTCACAGCACAACCTCACCTGGACAAGACCTAACAGGTACTATACGAATCTATGCCCTCGTCAATGAGACACTTTTGCTCCAGCATCCCTCTGCCGCGGGTTAACTCATTGCTCGCGACGGCCCTCAAAACCAACTGTAATGAGCCGATCATAAGCCACCGAGAAGGCCGACTATAGCCGAGGCAGCTCATTACGGCGTTCGGCTCGTCGGCGACTGTGAACCGATTATAAGCCCCAACATAAGTTGTGGCTAGCCAGGGGCAGTTCAAAGTTGACGATCGGCACCCGCGCTAACCGGCCACGGTAAATCAAATAATACCCACGATTACGGGCCATAATGGCCCGGGTAGTTACTATGCGCGATCTCGGCTCCGATGTGTCTTAAGTACGGCTGTGGTAAAAAGGAAAACTCCCCGCGGAGGCGTAAGATGGGTGACGAATGTCTCCAAGACCCACAGCTAGGGAAAGTGACTACAAAACCCGTTTGCCACGAACTTAAGCGCATCGAAGGCCTTCCGTGATTGAAATTTTTACTATTTCTTATATTTCCATTTTATTTATAAAAACTTTCCTCCCATCCTCTATAACGATCACTAAAGTGCAGGACACAAGATGGGAGACACTCGCTAGTGGAAATGAGAACTCACAACTGGATAACAGGTCGCTCAGCTGCATTCCATCCTCAGTCACACAAGACATTCAAAGCTACCGTCTACAACTAAAACATGAAGGGCGGTACTTCCTTTTCTTGTACATAAACATGTAGCTATAGCCTATTCACACATCACACTAACATTGCGAGACGTGAAATTATATTTTAAGCAAGAGCTTAGCATCAAACACAATTAAAGCACATGCATATACACAGCTATATTTCTTATACAACACATCAAAATAACGACAGCATTCAAATATGACAGAATCAGCTTATGTTATAAAATTATATAAGAATGAAATCATTCGCTACAATGACATAATTACATAATTATAGTCTGAAAGTACATTAATGTTTTGGACTAGTATATTCAGGAATGCCAAGTAAACCAAAAAAGTAGTCAGCTGCAGCAGGGCTCCGCCTCTATCCTGCTAGCTCTATGGGACCTACTTGACCGCTGGATCAGAGCCCCCAGCATGCTGGCCAGAGGTCCTGCCTGTCCAATGCAGAAGAAGAATCCATCAGATAAATGATACGCAATCAGGTTAAGAAAAGATTGAGAGGGAAAACTTACCAGCATCTGCTCCATGATCATCATCCCCCAACTGCACACCCACTTCCTCGGCGGTGAGCAGCCGCATGCCTTCCTTCACTGCCACTTTCTCCTCCTCAGTAAACTGGGCCGTGACCACATCCATTCTGAAAGCTACACCACCCTCCTTATCCTCCTCGGCCTTGGCCTCCTCCAAAGCCCGGAGATATTTCCTAGCCATGACCCGGGGATAATCGTCCATCCAGGACAGGTTTCCTTGCTTCCAAGTACGGAAGTACATGTCCTGGAGCATCTCATCCATCATCCCCTCGTTCTCCTCAAACTCCCCCATCCGGGCCTCGGAAGCCGACAGCCTTGCAACGGCAGCATCTCTCTCCAATCGGTATCTTGAGCAGTCAGCCTGAAGGGATTTCGGTATCGCCTCCATCTCCTCCTTCAGCTTGGCTTGAGCAAGCTCTGCGACCTCAAGCCTCCCAGATAACTCCTCTATCTGTTCAAAATCCGCTCTTCGAACCTCATCCACCGTGCTTATGGCCATATCGATTCGTTCCTTGCAGGTGGCCTCCATTTTTCGCAGCTCGGCTCTGCTAGCCTCCTCCATAGTTTTCTTTAGCCGCTTGGAGGCCGCCTCATGCTGAGAGATCTGAATGGCCTGATCGGCAAGCTGTTTGGCCTAATCGGAAACCATAAGCCGCAGCCGAATGTTAGCACTTCCGATTTCCTCTCCAGCCTTGACCAGTCGGGCGTGATGCCCCATAAGCTTCTTGGTCTCTTCAGCCACCCGATCGATGTTTTCCTTTGCCTCATCCCCCATAGTCACAATCCGAGTGGTCAACAAGTCGAGATCCAAAGACTTAGCCTCATCAAGCACCCTTACCATAGGATTGCGGGGTAGGAGGTGCTCACCGGTAACCTCATCGAAGGAAATATCATGAGAAATCGGGTCCAGATCTGGATGACCCGCAAATGGGTTACGAGCCAAGCCGGGATGATCAACATGAGTAACGGAAGGATTTTCTGATGGATGCGGAGATGGTATCGACTCAGTATCCTCCCCCGTGATGTCATGAATAGGCTGGGTTGGGGGCTGAGGTCCAAGTGAAGGTTCGAATATGGAACGCCTCCTCCTTCTCTTTTGGATATCCTCTTCAATAACTCCGAGAAGAGGACGGTAGCCGACTACGCCCCCAGAACGGTCATTCGAAGGCTTCGGTTTAGCAGAAGCTTTGAAGAGTTTGAATTGCTCGAGGCGGTGGCGAATGTCTGATGTCTTGGCCGCCTTACCCGTCCCTAGAATAAAAACCAAGTGTTACAAGCGTGCATGAGACTATAATCCAAGAAACATGTGAAGTTAAAAGAGAAGTCGAAAATTCACCTTGAACCGCCGGAGTTGCCCTAGCTGAAATGCTCTCAGAAGATGGACTGGCACCAGTCCCGGCCTTATCAGATTTTTTCGGTTTCTCCACCAAGGCCGGCCCTTCCTCCAACCCCTCAAAGGCTTGGCGGAAAGCATCATCCGTCCACTCTTGAATCTCACCCGCTTGCCCAGAGGTCAAGGCGCCAACGCCACTACCACTCTGTCCTTCGCCACCGTTACCACCATCACCTTCTCCATCACCTCCGCTCTCCTCCTTGCCTCTTTCCTCCTCTCCACTTTCCTCCTCCGGAATATCTGGACATGTGCTGGGAGAGGGTCCATCAGATTTCTTAAGCTTCTTCCCCCCGACGACTGGAGGTATCGAGAAGGGTCTCCTCTTGCTACTCTTTGTCGTGGCCCCTCCTTAAGCTTTGGCAACTCTTTCCTCAGCCGTATCCCTCTGCTTGACGACAGACTGATGTGGTAGAATCAAGTTGTGTTTCAGGAAAGTGGCATTCCTGATTAGGTAAGAAGCTGACCTATCCCTTCCCGAAATGGCCTCTATCTTCGTGGCCATCTGAACCAGGAGATCGTTCTCCACGACCGCAAAGCCACCTGTCGCTAGCTAGAAATAAAAACACGTAAGAAGAAGCATCTCAGTCAGAACGGAAATTATAAATAAGCTTCAACTTACAGCTAGAGGTGAAGCGGTGGATCGAAACAGTGTCATCCTGGACGAAGAACTATTCCTTCTTAAACATGGTGAACTTTGAATACAAGTCCAGGACCGGCTTGAAAGACACGGCCGATTCCAAGCTGATGTATGGAGACCCCTTCTTGTAACCCCTCAAGTTATATAGATATCGAATTTCCCGGTTAGAAGGGGGGCGCCCGTACTTTCTTTGGAAAATCACGAATAAGCACACCAAGATAGCGTAGGAGTTAGGCTGGAGCTGGAAGGGGGCCACCTTCAAATAGGTGACGAAGCTAACTATCCAAGCATTGATTGGAGGAATGGCCCCACACATGCTGTGGTACCTACTATAAGCAAAGTACCCTTCAGGGGGATTATATGGCATGACCCCCTCCCCTGGCAATAGCATGCGTGCTCTATCAATTCCAAAGGAGCGGGAGATAACATCAAGCTGCTCCTCTCTGAGAGAGCTCGGAAAGCAATCAAGAGGAGAGTTCAGAAGTTCTTGGGGACCATACCCATCTACTAGCGATCTCGAGGTGGGTCCACGACGTTCCGGTCCTGGCTGGGCTAGGGGCACAATGGGGGACTCTCGTCTATCCGTAGATTTTCTCTTTTCTGATCGAGTTTCCACTTTGCGAGACATTTATCTGTAACACCGGAAAAACATATTGTTAGAACAAGGAGTATGGAAATACAAACAAACAAGTACATGCAGCCTGGAGTCTCATTCGCAATTCGAAACATAAAAGCTCGAGACCAAAGACCATTCGGCCTCACACTTCTCAAACTCATTCGGCAGTTCAAGGACAAAAGGTCATTCGGTATTTTGGGGGCCACAAGCTCATTCGGTAAAACACAGCTATCGGGTACATTCGGTACACGAGTCCCCCGAGCCCATTCGGTAATTGAAAATAAGAGTTCATTCGGTAGAGTAGATCCTCACCTGGCTCGGCAAGAACTTGATTCGGCTAACATGTTGATTCGGCAGGGATAATAGTTTGATTCGGTAAAAACGGGGGAGTGGTTCGGCCGATGAGGAAAAACAGAGGCGTTAGACCCCTATTTATAAGCAAATACCAATAGCCGGACCAGTTGGTTCGGCGCTAGAGACCGGATGAGAACATCCAAGCTTAAAGAAAAGCACGCCATGTGCATGCACATGCCCTACTTTGGGGGGCAAGTGTTGGGTGAGTTTCGACCGGCTCCTTCCCACCAAACCAACTCTCGCCGGACCGGCTCCACACCATGCCCACTGAACCGCCTACCTCATGAGCACTGCCGAACCACCTAACTCCCAAACAACACCGGACCAACCCACTCACAAGTCACCAACGAACCAATATATATCCACACCACTACCGAACCAGCCTAACCGGACCAAGCTACGCCCTCGACCGAACCGAGGCCTCTCCATCCACTACCGAACCAGAAGCCTCTCCAATTCCACACCACCGATCCAAGGCACCACTGGACCGCCTATCTAACCTACACCGAACCAACATGCTACCAAACCAGCCATTGCCGGACTGAAAAACAACTCCAACCCTCTCCGAACCAAAAGGATGCCGAACCAACATTGCCAGGCCAGATTGTCTTGCCCCAAGCCCACCACCAGCTATATACATCCAGAACCCCTGCCCCCAGCCTCACTCTATAAATAGAGGGGCAGGGGTACTACAATGGCAGACAAGTTTGAGAGCTCAAGCACGGATAGAACTTTCAAACAACTTTCAGTTACTTGTAATCAAAGCTTTGTACTTGTAATCTGAATAGAAGAGGAGAATAACATATAAAGTGGACGTAGGCACGTTCTGGCCGAACCACTATAAATCCGTGTGTCTTTTACAATTTAGTCCCTGCTTTTTATATATTTGCATAAATCACCCAAATCACTAAGAACAACGTATAATCAACTAAATCATACGACTTGGAGGTGTTTGCCCATTTTTTGTGCAAACAATTTTAACTAAGTTATTGTACGTTAGGTTTGGTCGGAGTGAGGTTGGTATACAAATCTTGTTTGGAGCGAATGAGGATTTTGCATGAACCTTTTCCGTTGAAGTTTGTTTTTCTAACTGTTATTTGAACATATCTGTTGTAGTTTGAAGATAAAAGCAGGGGTGTGAAAGAAGGAAAACGTTATGCAGATGGAACTAGCCGTATACATCTGTGTTGAACTTTTTATCTGAACCGATTTTTGAATGGAAACATTGTGGGCAATTTTTCTACACCTTAATCAGTACCAGATGTTCAAGTGCATATTTTGTCACATAATCATAATTCTGGAAGTTATATGACATACTATTAAGATATTTACGAGTATTCCCAGCATTAAAATACAAAAAAACATGCACATAGAAGGTAACTACTGAAAAAACTACTATATTCGTGTTTTTTATAATGAACCTTTCTTATTGTCGAATTTTTTCCCTTGCACTCCTACCGAGTAAAAGCTAATCCGTAAAAAAATATGCCGTGCAAAAATCCAACCTACTTGCGAGAAATTTCTGTAATGCACGCATTCTACCGGCGTGGTTGTTCTACGTATCAGGTGTTTCTACTGGGTGATATCCTTTCAATCACTCGGGCTATCTTTTGAGAGCTATATATTTTCAAATAAAAAACTCAAAACAACATGAAACTCAGTAGCATTTGTTTTAAAATGAGTTGTACGCATTTTTGTATGGACGAAAATCCAAAACTAAAAACTGTTAGCATATTGATCCATTTCCTGTCTGGGTTGGGCTTTTTAGCCTTTTTATTGTTTATGTTTTCTATCTATATAAACCTATCTCTATAACCCTAATGTAATCAATCTTTGTTTGCTCAGCCGTCTTGTTGAATAATATGAATTATCCTTTTCTTCTTATTTGATTTTACAAACGTTTTACAAATGTTTACATGGTATCAGAGCCTCGTTCTTGTTTCTGCCTGCTGCCTCGTCACTGCCTCGTCGCTGTCTTGTCTTCCTGCCTCAACCCGAAACCCTAGCCTGGTATCATCATCTGCTCCAAACCCTAGCACCTACCGAAACCCTAGCCTGTCGTCGATCTTGTCCCAAAACCCCAGAGCCCCGTCCTCTCCCTGCCGAAACCCTTGAACCCCGAAAACCTAGCCTTCCGATCTCCCTGTCCTGAAACCCTAGCCTACTGATCAACCCGAAACCCTCTTGCAGAACAATTTCAGAAGTTCCTTGATAGCCAGTCTTTGTCTCAAAACATGACTGCTCCTCAATCTCAGCACTTTGCCATGTCAGCTCCCTCCATATCAGGTTTGAATTCTCCTTTGTGGATTTTGGATTCTGGTGCCTCATATCATATGTCCCATGATTGTTCATCATTTATATCTATGTCTTTTGATTCTCGCTCACCTTCTATTTTGACTGCTGATGACACACCTTTGCCATTAACAGGAATCGGTACAATTCAAACCACACACATTTCCCTCCCAAATGTTTATTGTATTCCTAAATTAACTATGAATCTTATGTCGTTCGGACAACTTTGTGATCTTGGATATCTTATTCATTTTTCTTCTACCACTTGCTCTGTGCAGAATCCCAACTCCAAGAAGTTGATTGGGACAGGCCGTAGGCAGGGCGGTGTCTATGTTTTAGATGACTTGCACATTCCAATTCATGCCGCCGCTGCTAGTATTGACCTTTCTTCTTTTCATTTAACTCCATTGTCTTCTAAGTTTTATTTGTGGCATTCTAGACTTGGTCATATTTCAAGCTCTCATCTTAAATTCTTGTGTAATTCTGGTGTTTTGGGAGATTTACGTTCTCATGATATTTCAGATTGTAGTGGTTATAAACTTGAAAAATTTTCTGCTTTGCCCTTTAATCAAAGTGTTTCTACTTCCACTGCACCTTTTGATTTAGTTCATTCTGATGTTTGGGGTCCAGCACCCATCCCCACAAAAGGTGGGTGCAGATATTATGTTTCTTTTATCGATGACTATACTCGTTATTGTTGGGTTTATCTGATGAAACGTCGTTTTGAGTTTATTGATATATATACTGCCTTTCAAGCATATGTTAAAACACAACACTCTGCTATTGTTAAATGCTTTCGTTCCGATTTAGGGGGGAATACACTAAGGGAGACCTTTCTAACATATTCACGGTTGATGGTAGTTTGCATCAGACTTCCTGCACTGATACCCCGCAACAAAATGGTGTTGCTGAAAGAAAACATAGACACATTGTTGAAACTGCCCGTTCTATGATTCTTTCAGCTAGCGTTCCAAAAGAATTTCGGGGAGAAGCTGTTGTGACGACCCGGAAATTTTAACGATTTAAAATGGAATAGTAAATTGATTTTAACATTTGAAAGGTTAATTTTAGCTTGAATTCCAAATATTAATATTTATTAGACAATTAAAGTATTGAATTATATAATTGAAATTGAGTAAATTGTTGAATTTGAGATTCTAAGCCTGTTTAGAATAATTTGAAGGCTTGTAAGATCTATAATAAGGATACTGAAGATAATAGAAGCGTTGGAATTTAATTTAAAGGTGATTTGTTCAATTTTAAAAATATATCGTTTAAATTGAGTTTAAAAATAGCCTTCCGAGACACAGTCTCGGAATTCGACGAAACCAGTTCCATTGGATCCGTAATAGTTAGTTGTTATCGGATTTCAATTTTCATAGCAATCGGGTTGTCGTTTGACCCTGGCAGCTCGAAACGCTTAGAACTATTTTAATCGATTTAATTTAAAATCGATCGTTTATTTTCGTAACTCGCGCATATGATCAAACTAGCCTCCGAAACACGTTCCATTGTATTTGGAACGCGGTAAAACCTTCTAATCTCCCGTCGGCATGTCTATTTCGGGTTTTGGAATTTCGCGTTATGCTTAGCGAGACGATTCGTAAGCCTTATAATATAATAAAAATTTAAAATCAACATGTCAGAAATATGTATAAAAAAAAACTAGCGTAATCAGGAAGCTTCACCTACCTCTATTTTATTCACGTCTTTCTTTTTCATCTTGCAACAGAAGCCAATCGAAGAAACATAAAATAAAAGGGAGGTCCATGCCGTTCGATAATGGAGTTCTATCGCTTCCTTTATTCATCTTGAAAAAAAAATAGCCGAAGCAGAAAACCGCGTGTATTCCTTTTCCTCTCCCCTATCCTCAGTTCGTGCAAATCCTAGCTATCGAAATCTTGGCCACGAAATGAAATCGCACCCCTTTCTTTACCTATTCACCCATTCGCGATTGAATCTGGGTACGAGCCGAGTTAGGGTTCAGGTCGGCAGAGCTTGGTAGCCGTTTGAATTGAGGCTCCGAGCATGAGATTTAGGGGTCGCGGTAGTCGAAGTTAGAGGTGAAGGCCGCGTGGAACGCGCGAGGTGACGCCGTGATTTCGTCGCGTGTTGGTGCCATATACGATTTCAGCTGTCAGGATCGAAAGGGGATTGGATCGAATGTGGCCGCGATCAGAATGCGGTGGGAAGAAGGGTTCGTTCTGCAGGTATAAGCTTTTGTTTTCTAAAAAAAAAAATTTAAAAAAAAAATTTAAAAGTTAAAGGTATATGTATATTTGAATTTGCTAGTTTATTTTAAATACAATGTGTTATGTAGATAAATTTGTTTCTTAAACTCAATTGATTATTTTTAATGGTTAAAAATAATTTATTAAAAGAAAATTGGTTTGAAAGTAAATTATTAAATAACATTATTAAATGGAAATAAATTTGTCCAATTATTTTCAAGTATTAATGAATCAAATAAATGCTTATTTAAGGTAAAGATCTGAAGGGGAGCAAGTCGGATTGAAGTAGGTCGCAATCAGGGATCAAAGGTGAGTAAATCTCACCCTGATTGATTTTTATTTGGACTTAAATGGTCAAGTTTAAATAATTGATTGAGTTGATTGAATGTGTGTCGATGATCTGAGACTTTGGTTTTGTTTGACTCTCGAATTAAATTTTGTATGACTCGAATCATTTGAGTTTTAAATGGTTTAAACTTAAATGATAAATAAGAGAATGGTTCATTTTAGAATTAATGAAGGCTTATTGATTTGTGATTTATCAAATTAGGAAGATAATTAAAATGTATAATTGATTAATTCAATTAATTAATTAGGTTGATTAATTTAGTAATTAAGGGTTGAATTAATTAATTAAAGTTAAGCTAATTAACTAAGAATTTAGAATAATTGATGGATGGTTCAATGAGTAATTACTTAACGAAATTAATAAAATATAATTACTTGTGAAATTAATCAAGAGATTAAGTGAGATAATTAATTAAAGAGTAATTAATAATTTAATGAAGTAAATAACAAGGAAGATAATCACCAGTTGAGGTAATCAAAAGTGATTATTATGTGTGGCTTAATAAATGGTTACTTATTTAACGTATTAAATTTCGATTAGGGTAGATTGAAATTGTAAATGAAAATCATGAATTTATATAATTGACGACGAAATAAAAAATTGATTAATTAAGAGTAATAAATCAAAATTAAGCGACTTATGAGAAATTAATTACTACAACTAATTAAGGATTAATGTAATTAATATAGTTAATTCATTTATGGAGTGATTAAAGATTTCTCATTTGATTTGGTAAGAATAATTAATGTCGTGAAGTTAATTAAAGATAATTACATGAATGGAATTGGAAGATAATTAATCCAGGGTGATTAATTAAGATGATTAAGGAAGGGTTGATTTATTTATTGATTTGGAAATTAATTAATGAAGAAATCTAAGTGATTGAGGTTTGAAATTTAATTAGAACCATTTGAATTGATTTGTATGTGATTAAGCTTTGCTTATGGGAAATTGAATGGTATTGGATGCGTTGATCGAGTTGATACCTCTGAGATGAAATGTCATATATTCATTTGTATAACTTGGGTTAGGATGACATGTGACTCGAAGAGGCCGGGATCGGGTATTGGGAAATACCCGAACCCAATTCGAATTCTTATAAAATTGTTATGTCAGATTAATAGATTGGAATGAAGCGATTTAAGTGAATTTGACTATGTGATCTAAATTTTGGTCCTCAGAAACTAATGTGTGAAATAAGTTAATACCGTGAATTTGTAAAAAAAAAATTGGTTTGATTTACCCCGGGTTTTATATAAGTGTTTGCTTTGGTATTCTATGTTAAATTGAGATTACTCACGCTGGTATCCAGCCTGACCCGGGTGTTACTTTGGGTAATGCTCGGGTCAGACCGAGTATTACAGATTTCAGGTAGGTACGTTCTGGAGCTCAGAAGACGAGCTGGATGGCAAGGGCATATAGAGTATTTCCGCTGTGTTTATATTATTGTAAATCTGAGTCATGATAATCGTATATGTTCAGTGACTGTATATATGTGAAACTCTGATGTATATTAAATATAATCGACAGATATAGTATTCTTTTGTAAACTGTTATTATTTATTATTATATTTTATCCGCTGCGAATGTGAGATGTTTGGTGTTTCTGTTCTTCTTCTTCTTCTTCTATCTCTTTCTTCTTTTTCATAACTATCCGAAAATTTCGGGTTAGAAAATTTCGGGTCGCTACAGCTGTTCTCACTTCCGTTTATCTTATTAGTAAGATCCCGATTTCTCATAACTCTGGTATTTCTCCTCATGCCAAGTTGTTTGGTCAAACTCCTGATTACTCTCATCTAAAAGTGTTTGGTTCCACTTGTTTTGTTCTTCGTCCACACGTAGAACGTACAAAATTATCTTCACGTGTTGCTATATGTGTTTTTCTTGGGTATGGTATTGAACAAAAAGGCTATCGTTGTCATGATCCTTCTTCAAATAAACTATATGTTTCTCGTCATGTTTCCTTTATTGAACATATTCCGTTCTACTGTATTCCAGCTAGTCCTCATAGTATGACTAAGTCTTATCTTATTCACATTGATCCATTTCCTGCTGATAACTCCTCTAATTCCCCACCTCTTATCATTATACTCTGTCATCCATACACTCTGTTCCTCCTCCTTCTGTAGGTGACACTTTATCCCCTGCTACTACGACTGTTCAAACACCTCCTGTGATGACTGATCCTGTTCAACCTCGCTATCCCACTCGCATACGTAAATCTACTCAATTATCTGATTTTGCTTACTCTTGTCACTCTCGGGCTTTTGCTTCATTTCTTGTTTCCATTGACACTTTCTATGAGCCTTCTTCTTACTCGGGGGCTGTTCGTTCTCCTGTGTGGCAACGTGCAATGTCTGAGGAAATGTCTGCTTTAGACAAAACTGGTACCTGGGATCTTGTATACCTTCCTACCGGGAAGAAAACTATTGGTTGTCGATGGGTGTATAAGATTAAAACCAACTAAGATGGTTCTATTGAGCGATACAAAGCTCGTTTAGTTGCTAAAAAATTTGCCCAAGAGTATGGCATGGATTATGAGGAAACATTTGCTCCTGTGGCTAAGATGACATCTGTTCGGGTTCTTATTGCTGTTGCGTCCAGTTGTAAGTGGGACATCTCTCAAATGGATGTTAAAAATGCTTTTCTTAACGGAGATCTTAAGGAAGAAGTTTACATGGTTGCTCCACCCGGTGTTTCTCATGCTCCAGGTCAGGTTTGTAGGCTTAAGAAAGCTCTATATGGCCTTAAGCAAGCACCACGTGCTTGGTATGAGAGATTTTCGAATGTGGTTACATCACTTGGTTTTACCTCTAGTCCCTTTGATTCAGCACTTTTTATCAGATTGACTTCTGCAGGCCGTATTCTTCTTCTACTATATGTAGATGATATGATCATTACAGGTGATGACAGTAATGGTATTGTGAGTATTAAAGCCACATTGTCTTGTTGTTTTGATATGAAGGATTTGGGTCATCAACGTTATTTTTTAGGGATTGAAATAGCTTCCTCAGAAAAAGGCTATCTTCTTTTCCAGTCCAAATACACTACTGACATTATTCATCGTGCTGGTCTTACTGATACACGTCATGTTGATTCACCACTTGAGGTAAATGCCCGATATACTCCAACCGATGGGAGTCCTCTTTCTGATCCCACTTTATATCGTTCTATTGTTGGTTGCCTTGTATATCTGACCATCACTCGTCCAGATATTGCATATGCTGTTCACATTGTTAGTCAGTTCGTATCTTTCCCTACCTCTGTTCATTGGGCTATTGTTATGCGCATTCTTCGTTACTTGCAAGGAACACTTTATCGGAGTCTTTTGTTCCCATCGACCTCATATTTGGAGCTTCGTGCCTTCTCTGATGCAGATTGGGCTGGTGACTCAACGGATAGAAAATCCACAACTGGCTTTTTTATATTTTTAGGTGATTCCCTTATTTCATGGAAGAGCAAGAAACATGATGTTGTTTCTCGGTCTTCCACTGAGGCAGAGTATCGTGCTATAGCCTCCACTACATCTGAGATTATTTGGTTACGTTGGCTGTTGGAGGATATGGGTGTTTCGATTTCTTCTCCCACTCCTATGTATTGTGACAATAAGAGCGCTATTCAAATTGCTCACAATACTGTTTTTCATAAGCGCACCAGACATATTGAGATTGACTGTCATTTCACTCGGTATCACTTGCTGCATGGAACTATTTCTCTGCCTTTTACTTCGTCATCGACGCAACTTGTTGATTTCTTCACGAAGGCTCACACTATTGAACGTCATAGATTTTTCATTGGCAAACTCTCGATGCTTCTTGTCGTACCATCGCGTGTTTGAGGGGGGATGTTAGCATATTGATCCATTTGCTGTCTGGGTTGGGCTTTTTAGCCTTTTTATTATTTATGTTTTCTATCTATATAAACCTATCTCTGTAACCCTAATGTAATCAATCTTTGTTTGCTCAGCCGTCTTGCTGAATAATATGAATTATCGTTTTCTTCTTATTTGATTTTACAAACTTTTTACAAACATTTACAAAAACGATAAACCAAACACTATGTAACGACCCACCATTTTGGACCATTCAAATCGACAATAAAACCATACATGTCCGACTTGAATAATTCAAAATACCGAATTGTTAATTAAAATTTGGCAAAACTCAGCATATACAGTAAATAAATAATAAATCAATCACAGAATCATAGACACAGAGTAATATAATAATACGCAGCAGAATCAATAAATAGTAGTTCATGAAGCTACTATACAGATATCAGAGTTAGAAATAAAATACAATAGAATAGCTCAAATGCAGTGAAGTTTCCAATGTAACAGATGAATTCTCTGAACCAATCAATTGGAAATGCTGAAAGCTGAATCGATAGTTGGATCTCCAAACGAAGCTCCAAACTCCAAAGGTGAGTCTCAAATGCTGTATCACTCAGTCTAACCCGAGTGTAAAGCAAAAACACAAAACACTCAAGTCAGGATTAACATTCTTATATCAATAAATCCAACTCAAGTGAAATATCAACTGAAATACAAGTAACTTAAGGATGTTTGGGATAACCATCCTCTATGGGTCCTTGGAACTATCTACATGGTAGAAATATACACTATAACACCGAGGTCATTTCAAATTAATTTATACTTCACAACAAAATATCATTTCATTTCAAATATATATATTTTCAAAATATATATAAATATTTTATAAAGTAGATTATTTGTAATTTCCTCAAATTTAACGAATCACTTCAAAATCAACCCGACTTCCCTATTCAAATTAAATTCAATCTCAATTTATCAATTTCCATTCAATTCAGTTTCTGACCAAACAAATTCAAATTATATATATTTCAAATACAGATCTAAATCACAAATTAACCATTTAAATTCTAGTAAATTTCAAAACTTTAATATTCAACATTCCAAAGTTCAATTTAACAGTTTCATATAGATCTCGATTTAACCTTATTATTTAGTCTTGAAATGTTCACTTAATAAATTCAATATTTGTTAAATAACCTAAATTTACCTTTAAACTATATATTCCTTTTGATTGTTTAAACTTGAAACGTCCATTTAATCATTTAAATCAAAATCAAGTTATAAATCAAGTCTAAAATTTCAAATTCAATAGTTCAAATCGATCTAATTAACTAGAATTCTTAACTAAATTCCATTTCAAATAAATTCAACTTTATCTCCTCAACCTTAACTTATTCAAATTATTACAACAATCAATTTTTGAAATATAAATTTAAATAAATACTTAAACATATTATATGGATTGATCCAATCTCAATAATATTATTATTAAATCTATACATAAAATTTCCATTTATATATAATATTTTAAGACCCAATATTTATTAAAAACCATATATTTCCTTTTAAACTATAGAAATTATTTTCAACCATTTATATATCTATATGTGGACCAACGGTGTCTATGTATAATTTCCTACCCTATTGTTAAGGGATACATATATTTAGCATTTCAATCCGAATTTTAAATATACGGGTAGATATCACTTCGACCTGTAATCCCAAATTCAATTCAATTGAAAATCGATTGGATTTATCATTTCAACCCATAACAAAATTCTCCTATCCAAAAGTCCGTTCGGGTATGTACATGGTTTTAAATCTCCCATATCTCGCCCGAGATTCACCCGAGATCTCATTTTCACACTTAAACGAGACGAGACATCAAATCTCCTCCATATCATCCCTCGACACTCATCTCATCTGAGATATTCAAATCTCACCCGATATATGGATCAAAATCTCATTCCGAGATCTCACCTGAAATTATACATTTTTCTTATTTTCCATAATAATTTTTATTATCATTTTCAAATTTTAAATTAACTAATTTTCAAATTTTAAATTAACAAGCTACCTCAATAGGCAACATACAGTTACTATTTAATTAGGTAATTTAAAATAGTCGCGATTCTACTCTTAAATTTATTTCATCTTAATTCCAATTCACGGTCGTATAATTTCTTACTACAACCCATTTATAATTTGCATACCAATTAATTTGTTTCAACTAAATAGATTGATTCAATTCAACTCTTTTATTAAGTCTATATAAATCAATATACTATTTCATTAGTAAATATTTATTTCGATTATTCCTTTATTTCTTAACAAATCTTATTTCCTTCATGAATGCCATCATTTATCAATCATTACATAATTTCAAGTATTAATGTTCATTTTATTCATGCTATTCATGCTTAATTCAATTCCTTTGCAAATTAATTCATTTACTAAAGTTTAAAGTCATTTATTTATATTACTTACCTTCTTATTATATTAAATTAGTAGCATTTCAATTGTACTTCTTATTATAACATTTCATTAGTAAATTCAATATTCCCGTTTGTTTCTTTTATTAACCTTATAACCAAGTATGACAAATTTCATAATTTCAATTGATTGCACTTACATTTAGAATTTGTAAATCTAAATTTCAATTGCTATATTTAAATTTCTAACATTTGCTTCATCATAACTTCTAAGATTTTTATTTCTTCCTAAATTTAATTGCAAATTTAAATTAAACTAACAAATTTATAAATCAAAATTTACGAGTCGTTACATGTGGGGTTTGGCACTTTATTAATAGGGTAGTAATACCCTATGATGAGTTGCTGAGTGTATATATATTAGAGAACGTACTTGTTAGTGTTGTAAAAAGGTTTTAATATTGTGTTAATTTGTTCCGTTTTGTATTTATAAATTCTGGTTGGTGCATGGGACGCTATGACATCAATAGGGATTTCTAAACACTTAATAGGACAAACCGACACAATATTTGTTTTGAATATAGGTGAATGAAATAATTTTGCCTATTATATTTCCTATATATAAAATAAAATTTTATAAAGCTTATATTTGGTTGCAATATATTGGTTGTTAGGTAACGAAAATTATAAATAATAGTTGAAATGAGATTGAGAAAAACTGGAAATTTAGAACTTAAGTTTCGGGTTTTTGAAAATTTCTTTTGAATGATTTTGAAATATAATAATAATATTATTATAAGTATTTTCTGATATAAATATTTCAATATAATTTGAAAGAATTGTTTTAAGGAAATTTTAAAGAGAAATAAGCTTTATACTCCACTCTCTGTCGCTGGAAAATAATTTCGGTGATGAGTGCACGCATCATCGACATTCATATTCGAGTTTCGAAGTGGATATGCCACTGTAGTAGTTTACTGTAGACTTGTTTTGATAAACCAAATATAAAATTTAAATTGTTTTAATTATAATTGGATATATAAATTGTAAGTATATATTTATCGATTATTTTAAAATGATTTGAAATTTAACCTGGTATTTAGTTCTTAAGTTTCCCTTAATCAATAGTTTCAATTATCGTAGGAAATGGTTGTAACTAATTTATAAACTGGAACCTTTAATTAAAATAAGTGATTTAATGCTAAGTTATAAATGGGATTAAAAGAAAATTGAAATTTGGAACCTATAAGACAAAGGATATTATTATTAAGCATTAGGTTAATTAAGAGAAATATTATGAACTTGTATAACTTTCAATTACATTCTTAAAGGCATATATATAACTTACCAAAAGATATAAAAAGTTGAAATGTTAATAAGAAAATGTAATAGATATTATACAAGCAATAAATTTGAGGTAATGGAAGTAATTAATGAAATTCTTTAATAAATAATAATTTGGTGTTGTATTTATTATAAACTTGAGTATAATTGAAATACTACTAATTAAATATAATAGAAGGTAGGTATTGTAAGTAAGAAATTTTAAACTTAAGTAAATGAGTTGAAGTTATTTCTAAATAAAATTGTAAAAAATAAATGTAAATTAAAAAGATAAACCATTATATGAACGAAAAAGAGAAATCAAACAACAAATGTATGAATGGAATTAATAAGGATAAACTTAATCTGTTGTTTGAAATTATTGTTGTTTGTTGTGGTTTATGGTTGTTTGGGTAAGGATACTTTAAAATTGTTTGGATGTATGAATAATCTGTTTAGCTTCATCAGAGACTGTTGAGTAAATGGTGCGCTTAGTAGTTTATTTTTCATTCAGTACAATTTGAAGTTTTGAACCTGAACAACTATTTGTTTTGTTCGATATGGATGAGTAATTGAATTGTGTTAATTCTGTATGATGGTTGTATGCCTTGTTGCATGTGATAGTTATTTGTATTGATTTGTTGGTTTATGGTTGAAACAACTTCAAACATTTTATGTTGTATAATTGTAACAACCCATCAATTTTGATAAATAAATTGGTTAGTTTAATTAAATTTTGCAATTAAATTTAGGAAGGAAGAGAAAAAAAGAAAAAATGTGAATTAATTTAATGAATTAATAATATTTGATGGTAAATTGAAAAAAACCAATGTTCTGGGCGTAATTATAATAGTTGTTTGAAATACGTATAAACTTTGATTTGGAAATCAATTGGATTGAAAATGAAATTTGGTATTACATTTTATGAGTTTAAATGTTTGTTTATTTTGTAAAGTAATAAATGATGTAACAAAAGAATGAAATCTTGATAAATAAATTTAACTGAGACTTCAATTAAATAATGGGAGAAATAATAGGATAAATGGTAACATTGATGTTGTAAGAAATAAAAACCCTATTAATGTTAGAAAACCAAGGCAAACATTTATGTTATAAATGTTATAATAAATAAAAATAAAATGACCATTGTATAAGGATTTGGCATATGAAAATAGTAACGGTTGTGTGTTAATATTATGTAGGCAATTGTGATAATTTGTTGGAAATAATAAACCTTAGTGTATTGTAAGGTTACCTGTTTATTTCGTTTATAATAAAATTTGAAATCAATTAGAGTAAAGGAACCCTAATGTTTTATTAATAAGAACTAACGCAATAACTAAATTACTGAACACCCTATTAATTAAAACTGATGGTAAAGTTAAGATTGATTGAATTAGTAAATTGGGAAATGAAGAATACATAATAAATTGAAAATTTATAAAATCAATGTCCGTTAGTAGTTGTTATATTTATAGTTGATAATAAACGTTACTTTAATGATTATTAATATAGCAATGGAAGTGTGAATGTAAATTAATAGAAGCGTAAATTTATTTTAGGTAGTAATTGGTGGATTGGGAAATAAGTTCAAATTATTTAATTAAGAAATTTATACGGAAGGTATGTAAAGAAATTAATAGCATGAAAATTTAGTGTTGTAAATTTAATAGAATGTAAAGTATTTAAAAACCTTAATTGTTCAATTGATAGAAGGACACAATTAAAAACGTAATATTCATTCAAATTAAAATGTAAATAGGCGTATATTAATGTAATGAAATAAAATTAGCGTTGAATATGGAATTATAAATCTGGTTTGATAAGTAACGAACTTATAAATGCAATTAATATAGGTGGCTTGTTTATGTAAGGTGTTAAATAAACTTTGGTAATAAATTGTAATTAAATCTAGATTTAACATTTTGTTAATATAAATGAAAGTAATAATCGAAAATAAAGTTAATTTTGTTTATAATATGACTATTGTTTAATGTAAAGATTATAGATCAAGATTGATTAATTTATTTGAATGTAAAGGATTAAAGGAAATTGAGTTTACTGCAATTAAGTAGAATTAAACATTTATTATTGCGTAAATTTGAAAATTAAGTGAAATTGGAAAACACTTATGTAATAGCTGTGAACCATATGTTAATTTCATCCATTTGAATACAATGGATTGAATAATAAGAATGAATAGTGAATTCAATGGAATTATTGAAAAGTTAATTTATAATTTGGAATATAATAAAATTAAGGTTAACATTGAAATTGAGGAATTTATCAACTCTAGATTGACAATAAATTTGGCTAAATTAGTGTAAATGATTTAGAAGTTAAATTTGATGAAATTTGTTAATTGTAGAGTTGAAATTAAAAAGTGGTTTAATTAATTTATTTTTTGTTTATTTAATTAATATAAAAATAGCCATTTTGGCCACTGATTTGGATTTCGACAAAACCAGTTTCATCGGATCCGTAGCAGTGAATTATTGTAGGATTTCAAATTTCGTAGCGATCGGGCTTGTCGTTTGATCGTACGGGCTTGAAACGCCTTGAAATCAACGAAATTGAAATCAATTAAAATCAATTTGAAAAATATTGATTTGAGCATAACTTCTTCATACGATGCAATTTGAACCTGAAATCTATTCCATTGCGGATAAAATATTTTAAAACATCTATTTTGATATATAGGTTGACCCATTTTCGTTCTGGAGTCGAAACGGGCTTTTTGGGCCATTTTGTCGTTAGCACGTATTCAACCCGATCCATTTATTCTATTTCAATTTTGCCTATAAATATCCTACTTTAAACCCTAGCCTCCCTAGTTCTCATTTGTCTGTACGTATATATTCTTCTCAACTCCTCCTTTCCAATGGCTACAAACCCTAGATCCAATTATAATTCAAAATCAAAGTCAAAAATTCAAATTCCTCAGAAAAATATGGAAAAATTATATATTGAAGCTCTCGAAGAACGTAATCTTCCGGTTGTTAACTCCTCTTTTTCACGAATCAGCGACGTAACGACCTAGAGTATGAACGAGTTAACTTGGACGCGACTCAATGACCTAGAGGATTGAAAAGGCTCAGCGACCTAAAGGAGCAGATGGTCCAGCGACCTAGTGAATCAACGAGTTAACGGCGACCTAACTGCTGAAGCGGGTTAATGACCTAAGGGGTACCGCGACTTATCGACTTACAGAAGACCACGTCCAAACAACCCAATCGACCTAACATGGATGCAAGACCAACAGCGAGCTAGCGACCTATAGTACTAAACGAGTTAAGCAACTCAGCGAGCTAATGAGTTTAACTATCTGAAGAATGTACGACCTAGCGACTTAAGTATCCAACGACCTAGCGACTTAAGAACCCAACGACTTGGCGACTTAAGTACCCAACGACCTAGCGACTTAAGAACCCAATGACTTGGTGACTTAAGTACCCAACGACAGTATCCAACGATCTAGCAGGCCAAAAAAGTAAGCGACCTAGCGAGCTCCAGAAAAAAGCTGCATGTATACTCTCTCATTAGGTCGCTTGCGACCTAAGCAAGTCGATATAACATTTATGCTTTAAGTACTAAGTCGCTGACAGCCAGCACCTGGTTGAAAAGGAGCTTCATTAGGTCGTAGATGACTTAAGCTACTTCAGGACCGATCTCCCATAGGTCTCTACTACCTACTAACTCGCTCGGATGACCTAGTACGACCTTATTAAGTCGTAAACCACATCCCCTAGGTCTCTGTCGACCTACGACCTATCCAAGGTCGCTCGCGACCTACGACCTAAGGCCGAACTCTCCTATAAATACGGCGCTAGCTCCAACATTCGGGGGACCTTTCGGCTCATTCCTGGAACGCCGATACTCTGCTGAATTCTCAACTCACTTGACACTTCAAACACGAAAGGCATCTCAACTAACTTCAAGAGGAAATTTGACACAATCAACATGGGTTCACATAATTCTTCTACATCGGAGTTCTAGTTGTTTATCTCATCTGTATTGTAATTGAAGATTGTTGTAAAGTTGTAATTGATTCAGTAATAAAGAGGATTAAAGTGGACGTAGGCTTAATCTAAAGCCGAACCACTATAAAATTGTTGTCTTTTACTGCTTTCTCTGGACTTTCTTACTTGTTTCTAATTCCCGTGTTCACGGGTGGTGCTTTCACTTAACCTCTACATACACCGGGGTGTTAGCGTTTAATTTTTAGCGTCAACATTTTTGGTGCTTTCACTGAGAATTGAACTCAGGCTATCCTCATCATTGCTTCGCAAAAGTTTGTGGAAAGAGTCTCTATCAAAACCAGAAGTCTATCAGAAATAATGGCTTCTGGAAGAAAGCGTGGATATACAAGACCTAGTAATGTCCATGAAAATACTACCACTTATCCTTCGTCAAGTCAAGTAGCACCAAGTGCCGGAATTACACGAGCAGAGTTAGATGCTGCAGTATCTGGATTATACCAGCAGGTGGAAACTCAGAATGCTTTAATGCTTGAGAGGATAAATGCACTGCTCGGAGCAAACCGTCAACCGGTGAATAACGAGGAAAACCTTGCAGATGATATTCATGATCCTGAGGAAAGGAATATTCCACAAAAAGTAGGTAGCCCCGCCAAAGAAACCCCTCCTCAAGCTGGAGGATCGAGACCACAGCCAACTCTCCGCGAACGTTTGTCCCGACAAACGTCCGAGAAAATGGCCGAAGTCTGTCCTGTAGATCCTTTAAATGATGAGGAATATCTTTCGGGCATGGTGCGACAAATCATGAAAGAAAGCATGCAGGGCGATGAAGATGAGAAGGAATGGGGATTTGCTCCGAGCAAAACTCCGTTCACTGAGAAGATTCTAAAGGCAGAATTCCCAAGGAAGTTTGTTCCTCCGACCATCCCGGATTATAAGGGAACAAGTGACCCCAATCAATTTCTATATAAGTATGATTGGCACATGACTGGTGCTAGAGCGTCTGATGAGATCAAATGCAGGTACTTTCCGGTATACTTGGAAGGAGTGACTCTGCTCTGGTTCACAAAACTTCTGGTCCGATCCGTAGACCAGTTCGCCGATTTGACTCGGAAGTTTAAAGAGCAATTCAGGCTGTACGCTTCAAAGACAAAGGATATTATGTCGCTATCAAGCTTGGAACAGAATCCTGGTGAATCTATCAGGTCTTTTTTGAACCGCTTCAACATAGCTTTGGATGAAGTGGACAATGCAGAGCCACGAATGGTCTTAACATACCTGATGAGAGCAATTGACAAATCAAGCGAATTTGGAAAGTGGCTGAAGATGAAAGAACCGAATTCACTTGAGAAATTCTATAAGAAAGCTAATGAATTCATGCGCTTGGAAAGCCTTCGGGCACCAGTTAAAGTGGCATTGACAGAGGTTAAGAATAATATTGCTGCCCCTATCAAAAAGGATTCCGGAAGTCAGAAAAGGGAGAACAATGGTGGGAAGAAACAGAGAGATATGAAGAAACCTCGCTTTTTAAAATCTTCAGATTTCACTCCTTTGACTGACACTCCGGAGAATATCTTCTTTGCTACCAAAGATGCGGTAGAATATCCTAAATCGCCTGAGATGAGAGTTAACAAAAAAGCTGCTCAAAGTAGGAGATTCTATCGGTTTTATAATCGACCCGGTCATGATACCAACGAATGTCGCCATCTGAGAAATTTAATTGAAGAACTATTGAGAGAGAACAAGTTGCAGCAATATGTTAAGAGAAGTAGAAATGACCCAACTTCGTCTACTAAGGGTCAGCAACTTCCTGCTCATCTATCTTGCTCAGGTGAGGGAAATAATGTGCATGAATCAGAAAGGCCTGTTATTAATGTGATTACAGGAGGTCCTCACCCAGCAGGCAGAAGCTGGGGCAAGATGGAAAGATATGCCCGTGCCTTGAAATACGCACCAACAGAAGAAAGTGTTTTTGTGCTAGAAGATGCTGCACCTTCGAAGCAGCATAAAACTTTTAATGATGATAATGTTTTCAGAGCCAAGGACTCTATGGCCACTGAAGCTCCGACCATGGATCCCTTGGTCATCTCTGCAGGCATTAGGCCGGCTATTGTGAGAAGAGTGCTTGTAGATTGTGGCGCTTCTTGCAATATTCTCTTCAAAAAGACATTCGATCGAATGAAAATCCCAATGGCTGATGTTCAGGCCTCATCTCAGAAGATTGTTGGATTCACTGGGGAACCGAAGCAGCCCGTTGGAACTATCGACTTGTTCGTAGAGCTTGGAGAGGGGCAGAAGAAGGTAGTTCGAAAGCAGACTTTTGTAATTGTTGATGAATTTTCTGCCTACAACACCTTCCTAGGCCGACCAACTCTTGCTGCTTTTAAGGAAATTCTTGCCCCGTGGTGCCTCACTATGAAATTTCCCACAGATAATGGCGTTGGAGTTATTAAAGGGGATCAGAATGCTGTGCGAGAATGTTATCTAATAGTATTGCATGAAGCAAGGAAGAGAGAGATAGGAAAGGATGCGGCAGCCCTAGTCCGCATCAAAGAACCAACCTTATAGCAATTACAGGGTGGACCCTGCATTGGCGAGCATAGCTGGGCACGAAGAGAAATGGATCCCAGAAAAGCTAGTGCAGGGGAGAATAGAGTGGTGCCGGTTGAAGTAACGGTGCCAGTACCTGTTGACCTGAAAGATCCGAACAAAGTAGTGAATGTGGGTTCGCAACTTAATGTGACGGTTCAAAATTCCTTAATATCATTCTTGAAGGCAAATCTGGACGTATTCGCTTGGACTCATGCTGACATGTGCGGAATATCCCCAGAAATTGCAGTACATACTCTGAATATTGATCTGAAGTTTACACCAATAAAACAGAAAAGAAGAACCCAGGGTCCTGAAAGGTCAGCAGCGTTGAAAGAAGAGGTTGACCGGCTTATGGAGAATGGTTTCATCAGGGAGTCAACTTATCCGAATTGGGTTTCAAATCCTGTACTGTTTAAGAAAGCTAATGGGAAATGGAGAGTTTGCATTGACTTCTCAGATTTAAACAAAGCATGCCCCAAAGACTGCTTCCCGTTACCCAGGATAGATCAGTTGGTGGATGGAACAGCGGGGCACGAATTGTTATCTTTCATGGATGCTTACTACGAATACAACCAGATTATGATGCATGAGCCGAATCAGGAGGATACGAGCTTCATCACCGATGTTGGTCTCTACTGCTATAGAGTCATGCCTTTCGGACTTAAGAATGCAGGGGCGACTTACCAAAGACTCGTCAATTCTATGTTCAAACCGCAGATCGGCGAAACTATGGAAGTTTATGTTGACGATATGTTGTTGAAGTCAAAGCAAGTAGTAGACCATGTGGACCACTTGACGGAAATGTTTGCAATCCTCCGAAAGTATGGAATGAAACTTAATCCTTTGAAATGTTCGTTTGGGGTGGAGTCCGGAAAGTTTCTGGGTTTCATTGTGAGTGCTAGGGGCATTGAAGCTAATCTTACTCAGATTGCAGCCTTAAAAGAAGTCAAAGATCCTAGAATAAAGAAGGAATTGCAAAGTCTTAATGGAAAAGTTGCTACCTTGAGTCGATTCATTTCCAAAGCTACTGATAAATGCATTCCATTCTTGGATGCACTGAAGAAAGGAAGGAAATTTTTTGATTGGACTCCTGAAAGCCAGAAAGCTTTCGATGAGTTGATTCGTCATATGGAAACACCTCCAATACTCTCTAAGCCAGACAATGGTGAAGATCTTTTTGTATATTTGGCGATCTCAACTCATGCTCTCAGTGTTGCGTTGGTACAGGAAGACGCAAGAATTCAGCGTCCAATCTAGTATATCAGCAAGAGATTCACCGGGGCAATGATAAATTATTCAAAATTGGAAAAGCTTGCTTATTGTCTACTAATTGCATCCAGAAAGTTGAGGCCATATTTCCAAGCTCATCCTATCAAAGTCCTCACTAATCAGCCTCTAAAGCAAGTCCTGTTTCGTCCTGAGACTTTGGGTCGTCTTCTGAAGTAGAATATTGAACTCAGCTAATACGACATCACTTATCATCCCCGAAGAGCGACCAATGGACAAGCCTTGGAAGATTTTATCGCAGAATGAACAGATAAAGGTGATAGTGAGGAAGAAGTGACTGATAATCCCCCAATTCAATGGAAATTATATGTTGATGCTGCAAGAAACGATTACTGTTCCAGAGCTGGGGTTGTGCTTGAAACCCCTAAAGGGCGGTCGTTGTGCTATGCATTGAGATTGGAATTCTGTTCGACAGACAATGAAGCAGAATATGAAGCCCTTATTGCCGGTTTGAGAATTGCTAAAGAGTTGAATGTCAAAGTGGTGCAGATCTTCAGTGATTCACAACTTATCGTATGTCAAGTCAAGAAAGAGTTTTAGCCTAAAGGAGGAAATCTGCCTGCTTATTTGTCAAGAGCTTGGGAACTTCTCGATGATCTTGACCATTATACGGTAAATCATATACCCCGGGAAGAGAACATGAAGGCAGATTCTCTCGCAAAGTACGCAAGCACTGGTGAAGCTCAATTATTGGGATTAGTTCCTGTGGAAGTCCTGTCATCCCCAAGCATTGATGAGATGGATATTGGCTGGATCATGACTATATCTCAAGAGCAAGAATCATGGATGACTCCGATAATGGAATATCTGCTCAACGGTTCTCTACCAGAAAGTTCAAAAGAACGACAGAAGTTGCTAAGAAAAGCCTCCAGATACATAATTCAAGATGGTCGATTGTACAGGTGGGGATTCTCAATGCCATTACTCCGATGTGTGACCAAGGAAGAAGCTAAAACAATTCTAGATGAAGTACACGTAGGAGAGTGTAGAGACCATTCAGGTGGTCAAACTCTAGCAAAGAAAATCCTCCGTTATGGGTATTTTTGGCCAGATATTAATCGTGATGCTGCAAGTTATGCCCGAAAATGTGACCGATGCCATAGATTCGCAAAGATCCCAAGAGCACCTTCCACTGTGATAACACAGATGGTCAGCCCGTGGCCATTTGCTATTTGGAGAATAGATCTCATCGGGCCTTTGCCAACCGCCAAATCCGGAATCAGATATGCTATTTTTGCTGTTGATTATTTTACTAAATGGGCTGAATCTGAACCATTAGCTACTATTACCTCTAAAAAGATGATAAACTTTGTAACTAAGAATATCATTTGCAGGTATGGTGTGCCTCAAAAGATAATCACAGGCTATGGAACCCAATTCGAAAGTGAAGAGTTCCAAGATTTTTGCAAGCGATTCAAGATCCACAAAAGCTTCTCAGCAGTGGCGCATCCGTAGGCAAACGGGCAAGTGGAAGCAGTAAACAAAATTATCAAACCCACCATCAAAAAACAACCAAAAAAAGCGAAAGGTGGTTAGGTGATAAGCTTCCACTAGCATTATGGGCATATAGAACTACCCAAAAAACTGCGACCGGGCACACTCCTTTTTCATTAGCATATGGATCGGAAGCAATGATTCCGGTGGAAATAGAAGTCCCTTCACATAGAAGAATTCATTGCAACCAAGCTGAAAACGAAGAGTTGCAACTTGAAGCACTTGACTTCCTTGATGAAAAAAGGGAAGAGGCTCAGCTCAGAATTGCAGCCCATCAGCAAAGAATTGCCAAGCATTTCAATTCCAAAGTTTGCCAACGTAACTTTGAGATTGGGGATCTAGTCTTGAAAAGGGTCATGACAGCAACAGGAGTGTTTGCGCCAAAATGGGAAGGGCCATATGTCATAGGCCAAAAACTTCTTGATGGCACTTTCAAACTGACAACTATCGAAGGAGATCCAATTCCAAGAGCTTGGAACAGCAATAATTTGCGTCCATATTTTACTTAAAAGCTTTGCTTAGGTCTGTAAAAAGAATTATGAATGTATGATTCTTGTATTGAAAGCCATTGTAAAGCCAGTGCGAGTGAATAATAAGAACTATAAAGTGGATGTAGGCCCAATTCTTGGCCGAACCACTATAAATCTTGTGTTCTCTACTGCTTGTTTTATTTCGATATATAAAGTACTTCAATTGTATTGCTAAAATGTCGATTTAATATTGCAGGCTATTAAAACAAAGCTTACCCATCATAAGGCCAAGCGATCCCTAACATCACTCAACAAATGAATATCTAGCCACAAAAATTCCAGATTCAAATCTTATATAAGAAGTGCTTCAAGCAAACAGTTAGTGGTTCCGCCAGAAGTAGACCCTTCCTAACTAATTGTGATCGTTTGTGCAAACAAACATTCGATTAATTAGCCCGTTTCTATCCCTGCGAACTCATTTAACAATAAAGTACACTTCTTTGGATAGAATAAGCTACTTGCAAAAAAAAGGAATGTGCGCTTGGAAATGATAACAGGAAACCGCTGATATGAGCAAATGACGAAAAAAAATGGGCGAGCAGGCAGCAAACAGCAAAAGACCTCTTCGGAGGCACAAGCCCTCTTCGGAGGCACAACTCTTCGGAGGATAAAGACCTTTAACGGGACGTGCCAGAAAATGAGAGTCCTCCTTCTCGATAGAAAGTTGTGGACTGATCGGTGGCACATCACACTCGTTAACTAGCTGAGAATGTTTCTGCAAACAAACAATCCAAGTAACTTGTGTCCGCCCCGTGAATCCATCCAACCAAGAGAAGGAAACTCCAAACTTCCAGGCAATAGCCCTTCTAGAAGGCACGCATTCCACCGAGATGTGAAATAAAACTTCACAAGTGCTGGAATGTGAAAAGCCCTCTTCGGAGGCCCATTTCACCATAGTTGAAATGCTAAAAGACCTTTAATGGGACTAGCCAGAAAAAGAGAGTTCTCTTTCTCGATAGAAAGTTGTGGACTGATCGGTGGCACATGATACTCGTTAACTAGCTGAGAACGTTTGTGCAAACAAACAATCCAAGTAACTTGTGTCCGCCCCGTGAATCCATCCAACCGAGAGAAGGAAATTTCAAACTTCCAGGCAGAATCCCTACTCAGAGGCGCACATTTCACCGTGATCTGAAATAAAACTTCACACGAGTCGAAATATGAAAAGCCCTCTTCGGAGGCCCGCTTCCCATCGGGCAGGGAAAAAATAAAAGCCTCTCCCCATAGGCAGAAACAAAAAGCCCTCTTCCTAGAGGCACAATCAAACAAAAAGCCCTCTTCCCAGAGGCACAATCAAACAAATGCCCTCTTCGAAGGTACAAGCAAGTCAAAGCCCTTTTTCGGAGGCCCACTGCTCTACGAAGGAAAATTCACTTCGCAAAAAAGAAGAAGAGAAAACTTCTCCAATATGAGGCGCATTCTACTAAATCAGAAAAATATTTCCTTAAAATGGAAATATTATCCTATAAAGTACAGATGCAAACCTCCTTCAAGTGGAAAAGTTGTTCTCTAAAGAAAGAGCACAAGTATTCACGAAACAGAAGAGTTGTTCTCCCAAATTCTGCCAATGTGAAAGAGATTGCAATAAACCATGGTATGGGGGCAATATAATATAGTCGCAAAAATAAAAACAATGCTCAAGCAACATACCATGGGTTTACTTCAACATCACACAGGGAAAATAAAGACACTTGTATAAAAAAAGGGGGAATAAATGCATTCTCAAATACAGACAGAAGTTTGTACAAGTAAAAGAATTATTTTATTCCATACTAAATATTTTTTTATACATGCACAGGTTTCAAAACAAAAGAAGGCGGGACCGGTACCCACATAATCGCCGGTCAACATAAGTCTTTGTATATACAAGCAAAAAAAAAAAAACAAGGTGAAAAGCATAAGTCCTAAACCGACCACTTCTTCTTCCTACCACTTTTCGAACCTACGCCTGGCCGGATGATCAATTTTTGGGGCCGGCTTGGGAGAGTAGGGGAAGAAAGAGGAAGAGGTGCAATTGGGTGTTCTTATGTTTTTTCCTCACCAGTAGAAGCTTCTCTCTTCTTCTTTGAGACTCTGTGTTTCCCCCTCTTCTTAGAAGAAGACTCACTACCCGGAGTGAAAAGAGTGGATAATGTTATGTCATTAGAAGCAGTCTGCTCCAAAGTTCTCTCCCCTTCTTCAGGTTCTTCGACCTTTTGTTCTTGAGAAGCAACAGGATCGTCCAAGTCACGGAAGCTTCTATCTGCTCTTCTTTCGACCCCGGTTGAGAGATAGAAGGGAGAGTAATCTGAAGAGGCGGAGAGGAAACAGCTAGAGGATACAGGAGAAGAAAAGTTAAAGTCAGTATTCCTCATAAAAAGAGGGGATAATGGCTCATCAACACTTAAGAAATAAGCAAGAAGCTCATCGAACTCAGTCGAAGCGAACAAGCAGTCCACTTGAGCGAGATCAACATTGAGGTTACCTGGAGAAGTAGACTTCACTATGTCAATTTCGAAGTCCTACGCTTCAATGCTTTCTTGAGCCTCATCTCCAGTGTGGGCGGTGGTGCTTTCAATAACGGCTTTAGCAAGAGGAGGAGAATGGGAACTAGAGCCAGCAATATCGATATCGACTGAGACTGAAGGTAGAACTGGGTCGGTTGAAATTGTCTTTCCTAAATGTTCTCCTTCTATCGTTTCAGCTCTCTCTGGCAAGCTGCTACTTCCCCCTTGCAAGAGCGGCACATGCATCATCATCTAGATAATGCACCATTAAATCTACTTCGGCATATCCGGCTCCTCCAAACATATTAAGTATGGCCTTCCACACTTTGGCTAAAGTGATTTCATATGCCGGCCCCAAAAACTTAAGGCTACCATGCCCTAGAACGCTATGGATGTAAAAATCGAATAGAGTGGAGCTGACTTCAGCTTTAGTTGCCATATGAGACTCTTCGGCTGCAGCTTTGCCGGCAACAGCTTTGTCACGCTCCTTCTCAACTTCGGAAAGTCGAGCTTTCAGCAGTTCAATATCCAAGTTCTGGGCGTTGGTTTTCTCTCGAAGTTGAGCAGCGTCAGCCCGGTAGTTTTCTACACCTTGCTGCTGCGCTTCAAATTTGGCTTCAGCATCTCTCTGCGCCGCATGAGCGCCTCTTACTTGTTTTTGAAGCATTTCCCCTCTCTGAGAGTAGGAAGTGGAAGAAGTGGCGAGCTCTTCCTTAAGTTTTTCCACTTCTGCTTCAAGCTTCTCATTCTAAGTGGCTATGCTCCTCATTTCTGCGTCATGCTGTTCAAGAGTTTTCTGCCATTCAGATTTGTCGTTTTCCATTGTTAGCATGGCCTCAAGATTCATGCGGTTTACTCTCTGAAGCTCGTCGACATGCTTCTGCTAGCTAGACATTCTCTCGATATCAAGTTTCGCAGCATCAAATTGCGCAGCATAGCCTGCTTGTCAATCGGGACCAAATCAAGGTCAAAGCGCACTCCCTTCAGGCACCAATGCGGAAACCGACTTTGAAGAGTGGTTGGGCCTTGTCCAACCTGATATGAGGGCCTGCCAATAATTGTTTGAATATCAGTATGAGAAAGGGCAGGAGATTGAGAAGGTACAGGAGGGGCGGGCCTTCCAGGAAGATCGGACGCTGGCTTTTCGCCATGTTTGTCCCTTCTACTAGCATCTTCAGGGATGTGGCTTTTCCCTTTATCATCACGGGATTTCCGTTTATGAGAATCATCTTCCCTCTGGGAAGAGTCATGTCGCTCATCTCGCCTTTCGTGGCGTTCTTCATAGGCGCGCCTTTCACGAGCTTTCCTCGTAGCTCTTTCTTCGTCGGTTTCCCAAGAGGCTGGAAGATACCACCTGGGGTCATAAGCACCGCGCTTCCCATAACGCTGGAAATCGTCGTAGCAAGAGCCACTTCTTTCCATTGGAGAATCTGAAAATGAAGAAAATATAAACTCAGAAATCTTGAAAGCAAGAGAGTTGAATGCATATAAGTGGTGAAAAGTCCTAAGTGTGTGTAACGTGCAAACTACGTGCGTCGAATCACGAACCACTCCTGGGTTGAGAGGTGATGACGGATTTAACAGCTTGTGTCAACTCTTGAGCTGATGGAGTTTGTTGCAGAACGGATGTCACTTCGACTGCTGAAGAAGTAACTTTAGCAGTGATAGGATCATCTTTAAAAAGCTCCTGTGAAGTAATCATCAGGTCGCTCAACCCCTCAAAAGTATCATCACCGCTGTGCCTAACGGGACTCGTTCTCTCAGCTCCTTTGTCACCAGATCTCCCAGAATGTTGTGGAGGCTCCTCTTCTTCGATGACCGGGGCAAGTGCATGTTTGACGGATGACCCCGCAACATCAATCGAAGTATAACACTTTACCAAGGAAGCCTCAACAGCATGTTCTTTCGGTGCAAGTTCTCCAATGGGGACTGGGGCATCCGATGTTTTTACTGGAGAATCGGGGACTTCATGAGGTTGGGTAGAACGAGAAGTGTGCAAAAGCCCGTACTGGTGCAGAAGTTCATCTTTCAGCAAAAACTTAATATTTCTTTCTTCAACCGGCACGGCACTTAATCTATCAAAAGTCGTTTTGTGACTGGGATTTCTAGAGGGAGGAGGAAGTGCTGTAAAAGAAAAGAATGAAGTTAGCACTTAACAATTCGGATCTTGAAAAGCTGAAACGGAAAGAACGGGGATGAGCAATCTTACTTCCTTTTCTCCAGATGGCATAAAACCCTAGGGGACAGCGGACGAAGAAGAATTGATTCAGAAAACCGTGAGCACTTTTGGAAAGATCAGTGATAAGTTTACGATTTCTGGCACTTCTCACGAGTATAAAGGAGGGGTGGTCTTTGTTCTTCGCAAATGAGCATAAGTAGCAAATTTCTTCGAAGCTCGGGAGACGGTTAAGTGTCCTCCTGAATAAAACACACAATCCCATCAGGATGGCGTAGCCATTGGGATGTAGTTGAAAGGGAGAGATGGTTAGCCGGAAAAGGAGTTGATGAAGAAATTCACTGAAAGGAGGAATGGCACCACAAAGGCACATCTGACGGTTGACGGCGACGAAACCGAGAGGTGGCATATCGGCAGTATCATTTGGGCCAGGAAATATAGCATCCGCTTCTGCAATCCCAAATTGAATACGTAATTGATTGAATGTCCGCTGACTCAGGGTAGTTGGAGTTCTCTTTGGAGGATCGACCAATGGGTCGGCTATCGGGAAGACTCCTTCGGATTGCTCGATTATCCCTTCTTGAGAAGACATTCTACACAAGGAACTGCATATTCAAATATGAAGGTGCACGTTTCCTAAATGTGTAAAGTGTTGTGCAGAACTAATAAAATAACGAGAAAATATAACTGAAATTAAACTAATTAATAGTTGTCAGTAAAAAAGCTTCAGGACTTGTTGTTTTAAGTTCAAGTACAGTGTTGAAGCAAACAGATTAGCTTTGGTTGATTAATTCAGCATCGCTTTAATACTTCACTTGATTTTGTTGATTCACAACATTTCATATAATTTCTTTAAGTTGATTATCTTTTATCGACTAATCTGTCATTTGATGTGGGCTGTCAATGGCAGTATATTCGTTCCATTCTCTACAATGTTGTATTTAACAGGTTAATAACATTAAAGTTAAAATAATCTGTAAAAAGGTACGACGAGTTCAAGCAGTTCATTCTAGCTGTTCAAGTTGGAAATTCAGTCAAGTTCTGTCAAAACTTTGCAAATGTCCAAGGCAAACTTTCTTAGGTTGCATAGTTCAAGTTAAAGAGTTCAAGGCATAGAACTTCAGGGCGAGGCAATGTAAATTTGGTTAAGTATTAGGTCGTTCAGACACTCTCACGACCTAAAAGCCTAAGTCGCAGGAAGTTAAGCCACAACAAGTGTCCAAGTGTTAACTCGTCTGCGACTTAAAAGTTGTGTTCTAAATGTTAGCTCGTCCGCGAGTGAAAAGTTGTGATGCAAAGGTTAGCTCGTCTGCGACTTAAAGGTTGTGATGCAAAGGTTAGCTCGCTCAAGTCATGATGCGACCTAGAGGTAGGTCGTTAAAGAGGATGATTCGTCCGGAGTAATGGGTCATGCATCATAGGTCGCAAGGACCTTAGGTCGTCTGACTCATTAGGTCGCTCTAAGAGTATTTCAGGAATATGCCTAGCTTTCTTCCATCAAGAAATCCTAAGTCTTATCCCCCACTCGCATGCTGCCACGTATTCATCTCCCTTACCTCACCGGAGTATCACGGCAAAGCCTAAAACCTACTAACCCGATAACCATCTCCTTGTCTCCTCCAAACTCCCAAAACATTCTCAAAAATCCCTAATCGATTCTAAAAACTTTACATTCACCAAGATAACTCCATGAAACCCTAGGCCGATTCACTTTTTAAAGCAATCGCCAATGATTCAACAACAATCGGAAGACGAATCAGGACATAATCTTACAGCATGGCGGAAGTGATCGGAATTACCTTTGTTTGCTGTTGGAATCAACAATTGGGGATGAAAAAGAGGAGATTTTGTGATTAGCCTTTGAGCTTGAATGACAACAATGGCGGTAAAGGGATAAGTGATAAAGTAAGAGGAACGAAGCGACTTACAGTTTATAAAGGAAACAGAGGAAGAAGGTGAATGGGTGCACGAGTTAGCAATCTTCTTGAGTCGCTTACGACCTAGCAGAGTTATATCGAAGCATACGACCTATAACCTAGGCATATGCTTCGAGGGGCAAGTGTCAACTCCTCTTTTTCACGAATCAGCGATGTAACGACCTAGAGTATGAACGAGTTAACTTGGACGCGACTCAACGACCTAGAGGATTGAAAGGGCTCAACGACCTAAAGGAGCAGATGGTCCAGCGACCTAGCGAATCAACGAGTTAACAGCGACCTAACTGCTGAAGCGGGTTAATGACCTAAGGGGTACCGTGACTTATCGACTTACAGAAGACCACGTCCTAACAACCCAAGCGACCTAACATGGATGCAAGACCAACAACGAGCTAGCGACCTATAGTACTAAACGAGTTAAGCCACTTAGCGAGTTAATGAGTTTAACTATCTGAAGAATGTACGACCTAGCGACTTAAGTATCCAACGACCTAGCGACTTAAGAACCCAACGACTTGGCGACTTAAGTACCCAACGACCTAACGACTTAAGAACCCAACGACTTGGCGGCTTAAGTACCCAACGACCTAGCGACTTAAGTATCCAACGACCTAGCGGGCCAAAAAAGGAAGCGACCTAGCGGGCTCTAGAACAAAGCCGCATGTATACTCTCTCATTAGGTCGCTTGCGACCTAAGAAAGTCGATATAACATTTATGCTTTAAGTACTAAGTCGCTGACAGCCAGCACCTGGATGAAAAGGAGCTTCATTAGGTCGTAGACGATTTAAGCTACTTCCGGACCGATCTCCCATAGGTCGCTACTACCTACTAACTCGCTCAGATGACCTAATACGACCTTATTAAGTCGTAAACCACATCCCCTAGGTCGTTGGCGACCTACGACCTATCCAAGGTCACTCGCGACCTACGACCTAAGGCCGAACTCTCCTATAAATACTGCGCTAGCTCCAACATTTGGGGGACCTTTCAGCTCATTCCTGGAACGCCGATACTCTGCTGAATTCTCAACTCACTTGACACTTCAAACACGAAAGGCATCTCAACTAACTTCAAGAGGAAATCTAACACAATCAACATGGGTTCACAGAATTCTTCTACATCGGAGTTCTAGTTGTTTGTCTCATCAGTATTGTAATTGAAGATTGTTGTAAAGTTGTAATTGATTCGGTAATAAAGAGGATTAAAGTGGACGTAGGCTTAATCTAAAGCCGAACCACTATAAAATTGTTGTCTTTTACTGCTTTCTCTGGACTTTCTTACTTGTTTCTAATTCCCATGTTCATGGGTGGTGCTTTCACTTAACCTCTACATACATCGGGGTGTTAGCGTTCAATTTTTAGCGTTAACACCGGTGTGATTCATTTTTCAAATCGATGTATGGTTTGTCTAGAATTAAGGAAATCATTTTCAGCCATTCATTGTCGTGTTGATCGACTTCTTATGATCAACAAATCAAAGGCATGGATACATGGATAGTCGAGAGGAGATTTCATCGGAGTGGGCTGTTCGACGAGTTAACGGCCGAATTGGCCATGATAATTCAATTAAGATTTCAGATAGGGGCGGTGGCCGTCTCTTGGGGTCATGTGGACATACCGCGTGGGCGTAGTTGGAAGCGGCGCGTCAAGGGGGCCTAGTATGTACTAGATGTTCCGCTGCTTGTATGATTCTCTAAGTGTTATGTAGTGAGGCTTGATGTATTGACTATTCAGATGTTTGTATCAAATTGTTTTGTAGTGTATTGATGAGATTCTATTTAGTGAAACTTCACTATATATATTTCTCTATTGTATTTTATCCCTGCGCCGTGAGTAATACGATGGGGTTTATTGTTTTACTTTAACCCTGATGATCGTCCATGGCGGCCTGGCACACTTTTCAGCGCACTATTTCCTTGTTTAGTGCAGGAGTTATGGGCGGTCGTCACATTTAAAGTAAAACAATTATCACTCGAGTCAAGGTCGATGTTTTCCAAGCACAAACCCCCAATGCCTAAACCAAGATCAGATAAGCACCCACTAAACATCGCTCTTGAGACCGAGTGACGATACAACCAAAGCATCCAAACATCCATGACTCTGGCTATCACTGTTATCATTGCCTCGATATCACCGTTAATTGAATGACTGACTCATTCTTTCATCCATCGTCAAGGGCTAATGGTAACCCCGGTTCTAGACAGAACTCCGCACGTCGTCGTGACCCGTGCCTAGGACTATCGAATCTGCCCAGAGTACTCGACCATCAACTATTAGTCGATTGGGACTATCGAATCTGCCCAGCGTACTCTTGCTTTGAGCCTGCTAGAACCTTCAGAAACGATGAGATCTCAGCCTTCTAGTCATCCTCCTTGACGACTATTTCCATACTAGCTCAAGCGCCTCTCAAGCCAACCATTATCAACCTGCTTGGAATGATCCCGTCTGGATTATACCAAGGCTTCATCCTATCATGCTTCGCCTCATCTCATCATAGAAAAGCCCATCAACACCATCATCAAATCTATCCATATGAGCTTCAACATCCGCCACATATGCTACGAGCAGCTTTCCTTATTCAAGAGCCTTCCCCTTAGCTTTTGAATCATCTCCGACCATACTTGTCCAAATTCAATCACTAATCAACTAATCAATCAAATCAATCATTAATCCAAGTAATCAAGCATTCAAACAAGATCTAAAAGCAATTATAACAAAATGGCAATCTTGTAAATAAAGAGTCCAAATCTAACAAGCATGGATCATAAGTATTATCTCTACAACTTAATGGATGAACTTGCATAGGTTAACATGTACTAAAATGGATGTCAAATCTTCATGAACAATGAATCTATACTTAGGTTTTATAGAAATGCATGAAACCACTACTTTAACACAAAATCAAACCACCAATCCGATATACTCCTTTGGGTCTGTGTGAGAGATAACCACCACTCATCGAATCACCTAAACACCTCAAAAGCAACAAACTCCATATTCGGACAGCGAAGGATCTAGCTTGATCCGTCAAAATTCCGCTTCAAACGATGAAGTCTCTCTTTGAAGAATGTAGATCTTCAATTTTGGCTCTTGTATCTTCGATTTGATCTTCAATCTTGGATGGAAGGAATCACTAGATTAGAGAAGAGATAAGAAGTGAAGAAGTGTTGTAGTCGAGCCCTCAAAATAGCAGCACTTCGTCGCTTCAAAATCCGGATCCCAAAAATGAAGATAGGCACTTCTATTTATAGGCTGGAAATTAGGTCGTTCGCACTTAGGTCGGTAGCTCTTAGGTCGGTCAAGACCTAACGACCTAACTCACACTGCCGATCTAACAAAAGTCACGACCCAACACACATACGCGGCATAGCATGCACACGACCTAACTAGGCACGACCTACCAACTAAACCCCTTTAACGACCTAACCTCAAGGCCGACCTAACACATTGCTATAATGCCTAACGACCTACGACTTAGCTGGATGCCGACCTAACTAAACATAGCGACTTATCATAGGTCGCTTACGACCTAACTTCAACACAGCGCTAACCACTAGGTCGCTACCCTCCTTAAGCCGCTAACTACCTTAAGTCGCTTCACCGACCTATCTCCCTTAGGTCGGTACTCGTTCAACCACTATCCCATTAAGTCGCTCACTCCTATAGGTCGGTCACTCCTATAGGTCGCTCCAACTCCTAATTCGCTCCACCGACCTAAGCCACTGCACGACCTAAACCCTGGACGACTTAACTTTGAACGACTTAACAACACTAATGACCTAATAACAACAATTCTACGATCCTTCAATCCGTAAAAATACGGGTCGTTACATGGTGGTGTTCGACGAGGCATCGGTGGCCGGAGGCACCGGGGATCGTTGGTCAAAGGTACGGGCTTACGTTGGATCGTGCGTGGTTTTCATCTGCGTGCGTATAGGAGAAAAGAAGGTGTCGATGATGTGGCAAACATGTGAGGGTGGATTTATTTTCTTTTCTGTTTTTAAATTTAATTTTGATTTCAGCCCGTTCTAATTGCGATAACTCCTACATACGAACTCTGTTTCACATGCGATTTTTTTTGTTAGGATCATAATAAAATTTCAGACTTTTTAACGCTAGTTTGGACGGATTTTGAGACTGTTAAATTTTTGGGTTTAAATCAGGTTTAAATTCGATTTAAATTCAAAAGGTGGGTGTTTTAACCCACTCACAATTTCTAAAATTTCTTATGTTTGTTAAATTGATATATGATGTGATTTAAAAATTAATTTGTGGTTGTTTGGCATATTTTTAATCATCATCTTAGTTAATTTCATTTATTTAAATTAAATTTCTATTTAATTTATTCATTGCATTTAAACTGCTAGTTAAATTTGTTAATTAATTATTCATTGCATATAAACTGCCAGTTAAACAGTTATTTAAATTATTATTGAATTAAACTGCTATTTAATACCTGTTGTTTATTTTCCGTTCTATATTGATGCTATTGTTGAATTTGATGATGATTGCGATTAATGGTTGATGGTTGATATTGGATGAATGGATGTTGTATTGTATATTGTTATAAACTGCAAGTTATTATACATTTTCATATCATTCGGGATTGCGGTTTGAAATGATATATAACCATAATTTTTATTTTTAAATTACGGATTGAAATGATATATATCCGTATCACTTGACCATAGGATAGAAAATTATATACAGACACCACAATTTATATATAGAAATATTTTGAAGTGATTTTCTATGTTTTTGGAAAGGAATATATGGTTTATTAAACACAAATTTTGATGTTATATAAATATTATTTTATATATATATAGTTAAATTCTTGAATTTAAGCTATGTATAAAATTGTTTAATAAAAATGAGTTTAATAATGGAGTTTGATGGTTTATATTATATGGGTAAGTACCTATTTAAGGTAATTATATATATATAGAATTTATAATGACTCAAATAAAATTAAAGTTGGAAGATAAACATGAAATTGGGTTGAATTGAATTATTTAAGAATTGTCTTGAATAGATTAGATTTGGAATGTAAATAAATTTAGATTTTAGAGGTATGATTTTATAACTTGATTTTTTATTTAAAGGATTTAAATGATTATCAAATTTATTAAATTGAATATTATCAAGTTAATCTAATTAGAAGAGTATCCGGTTATTTGAAGTCTAAAAATCTAAATAATAGTAGTTGGAATTGATGCATATGAAATTATCAAAGAATAAGTTTGAAATGGTGGGAAAATTTAAGGTTTGAATATATGGAAATTGAAATGGTTTATTTGGGAAAGTAAACCTATATTTGGAATTTATTTGTGAAATTTAAAAGCTATTTTATTATATAATGTGGTTAAATATTTAAACCATTTAAGTATTAGAAAATTTGTTTCAAAGCTATGGGTTTAAGGTATATATATTTGGAAGTATTATGTTTGAAAAAAAGAGATATATTTAAAATAAGAAAAAAATGATATCGTAATGATTTGGGGTTTCTAAAAATAGAAACGATATCGTATTTATATGGTTTTGAAATGGATATTATATTCTGGTTTTAAAGTATAAACTATTTTGAAAAGACCGCGGTGTTATAATAACGATTGGTTGTTGAAGAGACCGGGATCAGAAGTTGTCATACTCTCTGCCAACTTCGAAAATCACTTTAACAACCGTGTACACGGTGGAGATTCCAGAATGAACTAGGATGGTGGCGCAGTTTCCTTTGAGGTAAATACGTGGACCCAACTCCCGTGAGTTGGCATAAGGTGGCTAAAACAGGAGCGACTGATGGGTTAATTGAGGTAGCACCTTTGATCGGACACATCCCTTCGATATTATACTTTGACTTTTGGATTGACTCGGTGGCCACTTTTGATTTTTTATTTGGAGGTGTGGCTCGAGGTGGGCAGTAGATGTGGCTACGCGTTATCACCGACTCGGAAGCGTAATTGGTATATCTACCCTGGCATTGCCTAGTTGTGCCGTGTCACCTACCCTATCGTGCCTTGTACGAGTTTCTATTTGTGTCGTACCTATAGAGTATCTCTGGTAGCCTCCCGATCAGGAGGTATTACGGTACCGTATAGACTATTGGCATTATTTGTGTTAAGGGCTATATGGGTAACCCCTTAACGCTATTTAAAAGTAAGTTTATTTTACAATTAGACACTATTATAATAGCGAAATATACTATATAGTAAATAGTTTAACGGTTCCTTTAGGGATGTGAATCCCGAGCATCTATTGAGTTACTACACTCATATTTATTTCTGTTGATTTAACTTACATAAGATCTTTTAGTTCCGACTCGAGTGTTTTGTCTTTTCAATTCGCTCAGGTCAGTCCGAGCGTATCAGGATTTGAAGATCTTATTCTGGAGGACGAAGACGAAGATTTGTAATACTATTATCTACTATATTATTCCACCACACCATTTAATTCCGCTGCATTAATTATTATTATCTGGTACGTGTACTCTGATATTGTTTTGTATAAGTAAATAAAATCGAATATTTTTGTAAAGCAATTTCATGAACTGCATATTTGATTATTATATTTTATCCTTCCACTGTGAGATTCTGTTTTCTTTTATTTCTTTCTCGTTTTTATTATATACCCCATAACAATCCGCCCTTCCGTATGGTTTGAATTGGCACGTGTGTCGATTTAAAGCGTGCGAAAAGGCGGGATGTTACATCTGGTATCAGAGCTTTGGTTTACCGATAAACCTTAGCTTTGTGGGGTTTGACTCTTTATTATTGGGGTAGTAATACCTTATGATGAGTCGTTGAGCGTATATATGAAAGAGCGTATTTGTTAGTGTCATAAAAAGGTTTTAATGTTGTGTCAATTTGTTCCGTTTTGTATTTATAAATTTTGGTTGATGCATGGGATGCTATGACATCAATAGGGATTTCTAAACACTTAATAGGACAGACCGACACAATATTTGTTTTAATATAGGTGAATGAAATAATTTTGCCTATTATATTTTCTATATATATAAAATAAATTTTTTAAATGATATATATATATATATATATATATTTGGTTGCAATATATTGGTAGTTAGGTAATAAATTTATAATTAATAGTCGAAATAAGATTGAAAATAAGATAAATGAAATTGGAAACTTAAAGCTTTAGTTCCGGATTTTTGAAAATTTCTTTCAAATAATTTTGGAATATAATAGTATTGTTTATAAGTATTTTCGGATATGAATATTTCAATATAAATTGAAAGGATTGTCTTAAAAAGGAACTTCGAAAAGAAAAATTTCTGTACTACCCTCTTTGTCGCTGGAAAATAATTTCGGTGGTGAGTGCACGCATCATCGACATTCATTTTCGAGTTTCGAAGTGGGAAGACCATTGCAGTAGTTTTACTGCAGATTCATTTTTGAATAGCAAATGTAAATCTTGAATTGTTTTAAATATAGTTGGATATAAATTGTAAGCATACGTTTATCTATTATTTTCAAATGATTTGAAATTAACCCGGTATTTAAATTCTTAAGTTTCCATTAATTGACAATTTCTATTTGTGTCGCACCTATGGAGTATCTCTGGTAGCCTCCCGATCAGGAGGTATATTACATCTTATGGAGTATCTATTTGTGTCATACCTATGGAGTTTCAATTGTCGTTTCAATTGAAATCAAATTTAATAAAATACAAGAACGTTAATCGTGAGTGATTGCTCACCTTTCGAGGCTAGAGAAGAACGATAATGAGGTCAGTTATGGATCCCAATACGAACTTGAAGCAAAGCAAAATTGGCACGAATTTGATGACAAAGCTGATAGATAGAAATCAATGAAAAAAATATCAATCGGTTTGATATAAACAGAGTATATATTATATGTGTTATTTAAATTTCCTTAAAATCTCAATAAATTTAATTTAGGACGTATATTCAAATAAAATATTCACATTGTTTGAAAAAGATATTAAATTTAAAATACATATTAAAACAAAACATCATCATATTATTGAAAAATCAATACTTAAATTTAAACACATAAACGTTTTTCCTCTTAAATCAATATTACACTTAAACACACACATAAAATAAAATATAGGCATAATATATATAAAAATCATCACTTATTTAAATCATGCATTTTAAAACAACGTATTCATATATAGTTTACTCAAAATTCAAAGCATATACTGAGAAAATCAGTCTATATATATAGACCATACATTATGAAAGCGCTACAGAAAAGAGAAAAAAACAAAACATACTTTATATATATACACTAGAATCGAGATGAAAATTATACATTTAAATTTTTAGTTTTACAACATAAATCACTAATGCTTTTACAACACTCGGCTGCCAGATTAATATATGTTATATTCAAACAGGAATAAAAATGAAATTATATTTTCAAAATATGTATATTACTAATATTTTATAATAACAATTAAGATATAAGACTAACGTATATATATGTCTCTGAAAAGCTTGGCTTAAATTTCACATAAGCATTAAACATAAAAAAATATGTAGATATAGTTTTATGCTAAAATATCAATTAAATGGAGACTGTTATAATGTGAAAATTTGTGAACGCGAGTTGAAATATAAAGATGGATTTGTCAAATATATGGAAAGAAGAGGACAGGGAGGGGAGAAGCAAAGCATGGAAAGAAAAAAAATATAAAATACAAAGAAGAAAATGGAGGCCATACCTTCAGAGCTCACGCACGCAAGAAGAAATGAAGAAAATGTTGAGATGCAATTGAAAACTATTTGTGTACGAGGCTTATATTTATACACGATTGCATTGATTGAGGTGAGAGAATATAGGAAAGAAATAAATTTAAATCAATTATACACGATTGCATTGATTGAGGTGAGAGAATATAGGGAAGAAAGATTTGAGCGAATATTTACAGTGGTATTGATTGCGCGAATTTAGCAAAAGGAAACTGCAGAAATCTTTGACAAACATTTCGTACACGTTTAAAATTTATTAGGAAGTAAATGCGTTGATTAAAACGCAAGAAATATTTATAAAATGGGAAGGTTGTGAAAATTATTTGCGTACAAGGTTGAATATTTAAATGAAACTAGTATTGATTGCTTGGATAAACGGCAGGAAATAATTCCTGTCAGGAGGAATTTGCGCGTGATATTTGATTTAGAGATAATTGCGCTGGATAGATTAAATAAAGAAACGTAATAATTAATGGTATAGGAACATTAAGGAAATAAAAGAATTTCGTTTGAATGGTAAGAAAAATCAAAGATTTTGTTCCTATTAATTGAAAAGGAGTAAATGGAAAAGAAGAGACACTTATATACGTGAATTTAAAACAATCTTGAAACAGATTTTGAACTTCTAAAGAGAAATAAATTTGCTTGAAACTGCTACGCGAATTTTTATTCCTATTATTAAAATAAGGAAAAAGGGAAGCGTAGAAATTTACACGTAACTTATCTAGATATAAAAGAAATTGAACGTCTAGGGAAATGATTTCTTTTCCACTTGGAACGAAAGGCTACAGATAAATTTATTATTTAACGTCAAAATAAATATTATTCCCAACTGAAACCATATTAACATTTAAATCATTAAACTAACGTATAAAATAATAACAGCTATCTACTGCTTTATAGTAAATAAAAAAAATTGTAAATTCGTAGAATACAACCTGTTACTTTTATTTCAAAATATCTTTCTTATAATAATTATTATATTTGGAAAACATTTTGAAATAATTTTCTCTTTTAAAACTTATAAATAAAATATCATTATGTTAACTATCAAATTAAATGTTCATTTTAATACATTCTCTTTCCTTAATGGAAAGATTTCAACAAATACAAATATTAATTTCGTATTAAAATCAAATAAAAATCTAATTCAACTACTTCTTTTTATTAACAATAAATCAAACATTATTTAATAATTTCACATAAATCAATATATCCATTAGTTACCAATTTTAGTTCATTTGTTAGAGGTTAACTTATTTGAATTACAACAATACAATTAAACTATTGTTTCCTCTTTAATTTTATTCAATAGATCAATATTTACAATTAACAATTATTATTAAATTCTTAACATTTGTTGTTTTTAATTCAAATTGTAAATCTCATATAAATTATTATTATTCCCATCATTTTTGTTTCTACCAAATTTTATTCAATATTTAAAAAAAAATAGAATTTTAAATTGTTTTAAAATTTCGGATCGTTAACCATTACCTTTTTTTTCCAGATCTGAACTGCGTTGCAAAAATGAAGATGGGAAGAGATTTTGAAACGGTCAGGAAATCAAAGATTTTTATTCCTATTAAATACGGAGACGCAAATGAAAGTGAAAAGTTTTACACGTGAATTGGAGGCAGGGTTTTAATTCTTTTTTTTTAAAATGCACGTGCTAATTTGATTTTTAATAGCTAAGATATGAAATCAAAGAGTGCGTACAATAGATGCAATAATTAAAATGAACGTATGCCCAAATTATTAACAAGTAACGTAATCTAAATTTATTCACTACTTATATTTAATTATACGTAATCCAAACATTAAATTTTTATTTCAAAATATTATTATTTAAAATTCCTCAAAAATTCAATTAAATAAGTTATTAAAAACCGTTTAAAATTTATGGGTTATTACACTCTCCCCCACTCAAAACTTTTCATCCCCGAAAAGGAAGGAGGTAGGGGAATAACAACAAACAGGAAAAAAAATTGATTGAAGTACAAGATAAACAGTTAATGTAGAACTATACAATTTTACTTGAAATATTCGTTTAAAAACTTCATTTGAAATTTAATTTTCTTTATTACTTTAATACTTTTCAAAACTTCTTTGAAAACAATTATTTACATTATTACTTATATTTACAAAAAACCTATTGAAAATATTAAATCCAAAATTTATAAATTTTTTTATTTATCTCAAGATACGTCTAAAGTTATAGATAAATTAATAATCATTCTTTTTAAAAGTTATAATTAATTAATAACTTCTGAAACACTAAAAATTTTCTATTATACCATGTAGTATATAAATAAATAATATTTAAAAAGGATATATCTAACAAGGAAAGAAGGAGATTCGGAAAACAGAATCAAGGTGAATAACTAAAGCTGAGTAGATAAGGTAGATTCAAAAGAATAGTATCGGGCACGAATAGTTAATTTCAAACCAAAAGAATTTCAATTTCAAAGATTAATACAAAATTTCTTGTTGGAAATACTTTTATAATAAAATACCTTTTCAAAAAAATACTTTTATGTCGAAACCAATTTTCCTTTCGATTCTATAACTCGATGTTTCAACAAGTTTATCCTCGTTCTTGCAGACTCTGGCCATGCGTTGATCAGGCGCAAAGCTAGAATTCTTCAAGTACTTAGTAGATCTGTTTCAACAACCGGTGAAAATACTTGAAAAACCTTTAAAAACAGATATGGAAAGTACAATCCAAACAAAATAACCAAACCAAAACCTTTGTCTAACCATGGTTCGCAGATACACAATGGTTAAGCCTGGATCCCCCAGGAAACAATCCGTATCTGTAAGCTGTTAACGTAAAACTCAGACGCTAACACCCCAGTGTAAATTAAAGTTGAGCGAAAGCACCACCCGTGAACACGGGAACTAAAAACAAGTAGAAAAGTCACAGTGAAAGCAGAAAAGACAACAGCTTTTATAGTGGTTCGGCTTAGGGTAAGCCTACGTCCACTTTAATTCTCTTTATTACCGAATCGATTACAACTTTACAACAATCTTCAATTACAATTCTGATGAGACAAACAACTAGAACTTTGATGCAGAAGAATTCTTTTAATCCATGTAGATTGCGTTAGATTTCCTCTCGAAGTTAGTCGAGATGCCTTTCAAACTTGAAGTGTCGAGTGAGTTGAGAATTCAACAGAGTATCGGCGCCTAAAGAGATTTTCCAAAGTCCCCCCATGCTTGAGGTAGGTTGGTATTTATAGGGAAATCCCCCCTTTAGGTCGTAAGTCGTGACCGGTCCAAGGTAAGTCGTGGCCGACTCATCTGGCCCCTCCATGGTTTCACAAAAGTTCTCTTGTATAAGTCTCAGGTCGCCCCCGAGTCAACACAACCTTATGTCATTAATACGGCATCGGGCTTACATTTAGTAGCTTTAGGTCGTGAACGACTCAAGCTAGGTCGTGAGTCGTGAATGAGTTAACTGGCAAGTCGCAAGTCGCGGCTTAATTGGTAAGTCCTGGATCGTGTACGAGTTAAAAGGCCACTGCGCCAAGTAGCTGCATTGAACTGGTCTCCCTTTGCTCGGGTCATGAACGACCTAACATAGGTCATAGGTCGGTTGCGACTTAGGTATAGTTCATAATCTTGTCCCTGTCTTGAGCTGTTAGAGCGGCAAACTTTCTGGATAGTTAGGTCGGCTCCTTAGGTCGGCAGCTATCTTAGGTCGGTAGCTATCTTAGATCGACATCTTGTTTTAGGCAGTTGGGTCGGCGTTCTTGTTAAGCATTAAGTCGACAACCTTGTTAAAGCATTAGGTCGGCAACTGTTCAGCCTTAAGTTGGTATCCCTCTTAGGCCTTAGGTCGGTAACTCCATGAGTCGGTTACTAGTTAAGTCGCTGCTCCCCTTAAGTCGCTCAAATCTCTTAAACTGATAAGTCGTTAAGCCCTTAAGTCGTCCAACTCTCTAATTCGCTGAGAATCTTAATACGTTAGGTCATCCATCTTTAGGTCGCTGGAAAAGAGGAATTAACACTTGCCCCTCGAAGTACACGCCTAGGTCGTAGGTCGTGTGCTTCGACCAAACTAAGTCGCGGGCGACTTAAGAGATGGCTTAATCTTCACATCTATTTGCTTCTGCCCTATATAAGCGTTAGCTCGTCTTTTCCTCCTCATAAACTGCTCCATATCCTTTTCTGCCATTAGAGACTTTTCGAGTTCCCAAAGGCGAATCCATGTTAATCGGTCAACAATCCATCTTACTATTATCCCACGCAAGTGAATTTGGTCCCTTATTCAATCGCGACTATTACTGAAACATGAACCTTTACCTTCTGACCCCAAATCACCTTTGCACGCCTTGCCTGGCTCTCGAGTTAAGTTGCGATTGATTTCAATCGTTATTGGCAATGTCGTCATTGCAATTCATAGGATTACAGCACTGCGCTAGGTTTATGGTAACTCTGTGGTGATTTGGATCAGTTTTTTGGGTTTTTCTTGAGAAGATGGTGGATTCTGTTGTTAATGGAAGATAACGGGTTATCGGGTTGGAGAGGAGTTAGTGGATTAAGGAGATAACCTGAGATCGGTGGAAAACGCCAAAGACGACCTAAGGATTCTGAAAGTGGACGACCTAAAAATTCTTGCAACCCAACAGATACTGAACGACCTTCAGATTCGTGACCTAAACTCCTGCAGCACCACTCTTGCGACCTAACTTTTAGGTCATGTGAGCGACCTAGCCTTTAGGTCATTAACACGGCTTTCCCTTTAGGTCGCGAACGACTTAACCTTTGGGTCGTGAACGACCTAGCACTTGGACAATTTTTCACTGCCGAACTGTTTCCCTCAGCCTAAGCCAATTTCATCTCATCCTGTTAGGTCGTGGACGACTTAAGACTTACAGAACTTTTGGACTGTGACTACATGGCTTGAACAAAACTTGAAAACTTCGAGATGTTGATAGAACTTGATTGTACTTCCAACTCGAACTTTGAACTGCCGAAATAACTTGCATGACTTTGCTATGCTTTCCTAACAGATTATGCCAAATTTGATGCTAATAACCTGTTAAATACAACATTTGCAGAAAACTAGGGCGAATACACTGCCACTGATTGCCCACATCAAATGACAGATTAGTCGATAAAGGATAATTAGCTTAAAGAAATTGTATGAAATGTTGTGAATCAACAAACTCAAGTGAAGTATTAAAACAATGTCAACCGACTAAAGTCGATTTGTTTGCGCTAATATTACACTTGCATTTGGATTTAATGCGATAAGTCTTGAAATATTGCCATTGACATATGTTTAATTTCAATTACATTTGCTTGTTACTTTGTTAGCTTTACACAGCACTTCACACATATAGGAAACGTGCACCTTCATATTTGAATATCCAGTTGTTTGTGTAGAATGACTTCCCACCAAGAAGAAGAAGTGGAAGCTCAAGCGGAAGAGACCTTTCAGATAGCTGTTCCTATAGAGAATCCTCCAGAGAGGACTTCAACTATCCTTACTCCGAGAGCGTTTACTCAGCTACGTACTCAATTTGGTTTTGCTGAAAATGATGCCCTACTTCCCGGGCCAAATGACACTACCGACAGTCCTCCCCATGGTTTTGTCGCAATCAATCGTCAAATGTTCCTAAGCGGGGCGATTCCCCCTTTTAACGACTTCCTTCGAACCCTTCTCCTTCGGTTGACAATTTCTCCGTTCCAACTTCATCCTAATGGATATGCCATCTTGATGGGGTTGTGTGTCTTGTTTAGGAGAACTTTTGATCGCTTGCCAAGTTTTGAAGAAATTCGCTACTTATGCTCGTTTGCAAAGAGTAAAGACCATCCTTCCCTTATTATTGTGAGAAGTGCTAGAAACCGCAAGCTTATTTCTGATCTTACCGAAAGTGTTCATGGATTTTTGAACCAGTTCTTCTTTGCTCGTTGCCCCAGGGTTTTATGCCATCTGGAGAGTAGGAAGTAAGATTACCTGTATCTATTTTCTCTATTTTCAAACTCTTTTGAGATCCGAATTACCAATTGCTAATTTCATTCTTTGCTCTTTTCAGCACTTCCTCTCCCCTCTAGAGATCCAAGCCATAAGCAAATTTTTGAAAGATTGAGTGCCGTGGCCGTAGAAGAGTGAAGTATAAAATTTTTGTTGAGGGATGAATTTTTGCATCAGTATGGACTTTTGCACGCTTCTCGCTCTACGCACCCGCATGAGGTTCCAGACTCCCCGCCTAAAGCATTAGATGCCCCTGTTTCCACTGACGAACCCTTACCAAAAGAAACTGCCTCCGAAGCTTCTCTGGTGAAGTGTTCTACCACAGTTGATGTTGCGGGGTCATCTGGCAAATTCGCACTTGCCCCAGTTATTGAGGAAGAAGAGCCTCAGGGATCTCCCCGACATTCACAGAAGTCTGGCGAAGAAGCCGGGAAAACAAGTCCTATCAGGCAGAGCGGGGACGATACTTTCGAAGGGTTGAGCGACCTTTTTTCCACCTCATAGGAGATCTTTAAAGACGACCCTATAACTACTAGGGTTTCTTCTTCAGTAGTGGAAGCGACTTCTTCTTTGCAACAAGCTCCGTCGACCCAAGAGTTGACGTTAACTACTACTCCCACGATTACTCCACAGTCAAAGAGTGGTTCGTAGTTTGATGCGCGTAGTTTGCACATCAAACACACTTAGAACCTTTCAGCACTTTCATGCACCTAACTCTTTGTACTTTGAGGATTCTAAAGTTACATTTCTTTTCTCTGAAGACTTTTAAGACTTGTCTCTCGTTTTATTTTAGATTCTCCGATGGGACGCAGCGGCTCTTACTATGACGACTTTCAGCGCTACGGGAGGCGTAGTCAATATGATTATAGGTGCTACCTTCCCGTTCACAGAGAAACCGATGAAGAGAGAGCCGCTCTAAAGGCTCAGGAGAGAAGAGCTCAAGAAGAGCGTTATGAGAGAAAAGAAAGGGAGGAGCACCATGATTCCTCCCAGAGAGGTGACGATTCTCACAAGAGAAAGTCGCATGATGATCGGGGAAAAAGCCATATAGTTGAGGACCCAAGCAAGCGTGCCCGGCACGGTGAAAAGCATGCTTCTACAACTCCTGAAAAGGTCGCTGCCCCCGTCTCACTTGACATTCCTTCTGGCTCTCCTGCTCTCGGGAAGACAGACATTCAGACAATAATCAGCAGGCCTAAATTCCAAGTTGGATCAGGCCCGGCTACTCTGCAAAGCCGGTTCCCGCACTGGTGCCTAAAGGGAGTGCGGTTCGATCTCGACTTGGTCCCTATTGACAAGCCTGCCATGCTGCGAAATCTCGATGCCGTCAGGCTTGATATTGAAAGGATGTCGAACTGGCAAAAGCTTGTTGACGAGCTTCAAAGGGTAAACCGTGCGAATCTCGAGGCCATGCTTACTATGGAAAATGACAAAGCTGAATGGTAGAAGGTTCTTGAGCAGCATGATACCGAGATGAGGAGCATCACTACTTATAATGAAGAACTTGAGGCGAAGGTCGAGAAACTTAAAGAAGAACTCACCACTTCTTCTACTTCTTACACTCAAAAAGAAGAGGTGCTTCAGAAACAAGTGAGAGATGCTCATGCCGGCCAAAGAGACGCCGAAGACAGGCTTGAAGTGCAAAAAAGAATCAATGAGGGCTATATTGATATTGCAGAGCTTCGGAAGAAAACTGACTCTCAAGAGGCAGAGATCGAAATGCTTAAGTTTCAACTCTCCAAAGCTGAAAGAGAGCGTGATGAGGCCGTTGCCGGTAAAATTGCAGCTGAAGAATCTCATGAGGCAACGAAGGCCAGCATCAGCTCGACATTTTTTGACTTCTACCTGCACAACATCTTGGGGCACGGTAGTCTCGCCTTTCTAGGTCCCAAATATGAAATTACTCTGGCTGAAGTGTGGGAGGCCGCACTTGACATGCTTGGCGGTGAAGGTGCTGGCTATGCCGAATCAGCTCTTAGGGAGCATTACTTGGATGACGATGGTCGCGCCGCTCTCGCCAAGGGAAAAGAACAACTTGCAAAATTAGGAGCTGAATTGGCAGAAGGGGAACGGTTAGGAAAAACTACTTCAACTATTCCAGTCCAGCCTTCTCCTTCGGCCGAAATCACATTATTGGCTCCAGTTCTCATTCTCCATCCCTGGTCAAAGTTACAACTGAGATTACAAGTACACAGGGTGGAGATGAAGGTGAAGAGAGCGCCGAAGCACAGGCTTATGAGGTTTATATCAGGAAGCCGACTTCTCCAGGTAACTCTACTATTAATCTTGCCCAAGTAGACTGCTCATTTGCTTCTTATGAGTTCGATGAGCTTCTCGACTATTTCCTGAACGTCAATGAGCCTTTATCTCCTCTCTTTACTGACTTTAACTTCTTTTCTTCTGTAGAGAAAGCATCGAGCATTGTTCAAACTTCCCCTCCTCCAATTATTCCTCCTTCGGTTCTCTAGGTCACTCCTCCGTCCGCCTCTCAACCCGAGTCGAAAGAGGAGCAAATAGAAGCTCTTCATGGCTTAGATGATCCTATTGCTTCTCAAGAACATGGGGGAGAAGGGCTTGGAGAAGGCAATGAGTCTCCGGAGTGAACCACTTCTGATAATATAAAATTATCTGCTCTTGTTACTCCGGAAAGTGAGTCTTCTTCAAGGAGGAGGAGGAAGCATGTCACTTCCAAGAAGAGAAGGAAAGACATTCTTGTTTCTAAGGAGGAAGCGAAGTTGATCCGGTAGTAACCCTTTCTCCTTCATCCCCGACTCTCCCAAGCCGTCCTGAAAAGCTGCCTATTAGGTCAGGTGAAGGCTCTAAGGGTGGTGGCAAGAAGAAGTAAGGGGTCCTGCTTCGATTTATCTTTATTTTTTGCTTTTTGCATGTACTGGACGGAGATTGTGCGGGTACCGGCCTTCGCTTTTCTTTTTCTTTTTATTTTGAAACCTGTACCTGTACAAAATTTTGACAGTATTGAATAAAATGATTCTTTTTGTTTGTACAAACTTCTGTCTTTATTTGAGAATGCATTTACTATTCATTTTTGTACAAGTTTCTTTATATGATATTGCAGTGAGCTTGTGGTATGTTGTTCGAGTGTAATTTTTACCAATGTAGCTATACCATGTTGCCCCCATACCATAAGCTCGTTGCAATATTTTATACTTTGAGGGGATTTGTACTCTTATTTTCTGGAGAATAACTATTTCATACTTGGAGGAATACTATTCTGCTCAAAATAGAGTACAGCTCACTCCATATGAGTTTCTACGCTTCATCCTTCGAAGATATCACTTTTTCTTTTGTGCTTTCACACATTTTACCGAGTGAATTCTTCTATGTGGTAAAGCGGGCCTCTGAAGGGAACTTTAACTTCTTTTTGAGGAAGAGTATTTTCGAGAATAGAAGAACCAGTCTTCCTTTGAAAGTTAAAGTGTGCCTTTGAAGAGGGCTTCTTCTCTTTTTTTTATATTGCGCCTCGGTGGAGGGCTTTTGATCTTTGCTTTACATTTCTGGTGAAATGCTTCTTTGAAAAGTTGTACCTCTGAGGAGAGTTTTTTCACGTTTCAACACTTGGAAGTTTTATTTCAATCTTGGTGAAACGTGTGCCTCCGAAGAGTTGTGCCTCCGAGGAGGGCTTTCCACGTTTCAACACTTGGAAGTTTTATTTCAATCTCGTGAAACGTGTGCCTCCGAAGAGGTCTTTCTGTTTGATTGCACCTCTGGGAAGAGGTTTTTTATTTGATTATGCCCCTGGGAAGGGGTCTTTTTGTTGATTGTGCCCTTGGGAAGGGGTCTTTTTGTTTGATTGCGCCTCTGGGAAGAGGTCTTTTTGTTTGATTGTGCCCCTGGGAAGGGGTCTTTTTGTTTGATTGCGCCTCTAGGAAGAGGTCTTTTGTTTCTGCCCCTTGGGAGAGGCTTTTATTTTTCCCTGTTCGCTGGGAAGCTGGCCTCCGAAGAGGGCTTTTCACATTCGTCTCACGGGAGTGTATCACCGATCACGGTGAAATGTGTGCCTCTGAGTAGGGTTTTTGCCTGGAAGTTTGGAGTTTCTTTCTCTCGGTTGGACGGATTCACGGGAGTGTATCGACCAATCAGTCCGCAACTTTGTATCGAGAAAGATCTCTCTTTTTCTGGTTTACCCCGCTCGAGATCTTTTAGCATTTCAACTGTGGTTAAATGGGCCTCCGAAAAGGGCTTTTCACGTTTCAACACTTGGAAGTTTTATTTCAATCTCGGTGAAACGTGTGCCTCGGAGTAGGGCTTTTGCCTGGAAGTTTGGAGTTTCTTTCTCTCGGTTGGACAGATTCACGGGAGTGTATCGACCGATCAGTCCGCAACTTTGTATCGAGAAAGATCTCTCTTTTTTTGGCTAATCCTGCTCGAGGTCTTTATCCTCCAAAGAGTTGTGCCTCTGAAGAGGGCTTGTGCCTCCGAAGAGGTCTTTTGCTGTTTGATGCTTGCTCGCCCATGTCTCTTTGCCATTTATTCATGTCGGCGATCCCCGTTATTCTTTTGCAAGTGTCATCCCTTTTTTAGTTGCCAACAATTTTCCTTATCCAAAGTAATATACGTCATAGTTACGCGAGTTGGTGGTGGTAGACATAGGCTATTTAACTGGTTGTTTGTTTGTTCAAACATTTGCAGTTAGTTAGAAATGGTCCACTTTCATCCACATTGCTAACTTTTGTTCGAAGCACTTCTTTTGTAGGATTTGAGTTTGGAAATTTCGAATGGTTTAATGTTTGCTTGCTGAGTGATGTCGGAGATCGCTTGGTCTTGCGATGGGTAAGCTTTGTTTTTATGGCCTGCATTATTAAATCGACATTTTAGTAACACAGTTAACGTATTTTATATGTCGAAATAAAACAAAGCAGTTTATAATAGTAGAGAACACAAGATTTATAGTGGTTTGACCAAAAACTCGGCCTACATCCACTTTATAGCTTTTCATTATTCACTTGCTTTATAATTTCTTTCAATATAAGAATCATATATTCATAATTCTTTTACAACATTTCAGCAAAGCTTTCAAGTAAAATAGGGACGCAAATGATTGCTGTTCCAAGCTCTTGGGATTGGTTCTCCTTTGACAGTTGTGAGTTTGAATGTGCCATCAAGAAGTTTCGCGCCTATAACATATGGCCCTTACAGTTTGGCCCAAACACACCTATGGCTGTCATAATTCTCTTCAGGACTAAATCCCCAACTTCAAAGCTGCGCTGACGAACTTTGGAATTGAAGTGCCTGGCTATTCTTTGCTGGTGAGCTGCAATTCTAAGCCTAGCCTCTTCTCTTCTTTCATCGAGGAGGTCAAGTGCTTCCAATTGCAATTTTTCATTCTTATCTTGATCAAAATGGATCCTTCTGTGTGAGAGGACTTCAGTTTCCACCAGAATCATCGCTTCTGATCCGTATGCCAATGAAAATGGAGTATGCTCAGTCGCAGTTTTGTGAGTGGTCCTGTATGCCCATAGTGCAAGCGGTAACTTATCGACCCAACCACCTTTTGCTTTTTCCAGCTGCTTTTTGATGGTTGATTTGATGATTTTGTTTACTGCTTCCACTTGCCCGTTTGCCTACGGATGAGCTACTGCTGAGAAGCTTTTTCGGATCTTGAATCGTTTGCAGAAATCTTGGAACTCCTCACTTTCAAATTGAGTACCATTGTCTGTGATTATCTTCTGAGGCACACCATACCTGCAAACGATATTTTTAGTCACAAAACTTATCATTTTCTTAGAGGTAATAGTAGCCAATGGTTCGGCTTCGGCCCATTTAGTGAAGTAATCAACATCAACGATAGCATATTTAATCCTCGATTTGGCAGTCGGCAAAGGCCCAATGAGATCTATTCCCCAGATAGCAAATGGCCATGGACTGACCATTTGTGTTAGCTCAGTGGAAGGTGCTCTAGGAATTTTAGCGAATCTCTGGCATTTATCACACTTTCGGGAATAGTCAGCAGCATCTTGATTAATTTCTGGCCAAAAGTATCCATAACGGAGGATTTTTTTTGCTAAAGTTTGACCACCTGTATGATCCCCACATTCCCCTCCGTGTACTTCAGTCAGAATTGTCTTAGCTTCTTCCTTTGTCACACATCGGAGTAATGGCATTGAAAATCCTCGTCTGTACAAACGACCATCTTGAACTATATATCTGGAGGCTTTCCTCATCAACTTCTGTCGTTCTTTTGAACTTTCTAGCAAAGAGCCATTGAGTAAATATCCAAGTATCGGAGTCGTCCATGATTCTTGTTCTTGAGATACATTCATAATCCAATCAACATCCATTTCATCTGTGCTTGGAGCTGACAAGACTTTGACGGGAACTAATCCCAATAGTTGAGCTTCACCAGTACTCGAATACTTTGCAAGAGAATCCGCTTTCATGTTCTCTTCGCGGGGTATATGGTTTATTGATTAATGGTCAAAATTTTGAAGAAGCCCTCAGGCTTTTGATAAATAGGCAGGTAGATTCCCTCCTTTAGCTTGAAATTCCTTCCTGACTTGGCAAACAATAAGTTGAGAATCACTGAAGATCTGCATTGCCTTGATATTTAGTTCTTTAGCGATCCTTAAACCAGCGATGAGAGCTTCATATTCAGCTTCATTGTTTGTCGAAGGGAATTCTAGTCACAGCGCATAACATAGCGATCGCCCTTCTGGGGTTTCAAGGACAACCCCTGCTCCGGAACAGTAATCATTCCTTGCGTCGTCGACGTACAATTTCCATTGGATTGGGACGTTATCAGTGACTTCTTCCTCACTATCACCCTTATCCGTACATTCTGCGATGAAATCTGCCAAAGCTTGTCCATTGATTGCTTTTCTGGGATGGTAAGTGACGTCATATTGGCTGAGTTCAATATTCCATTTCAAAAGACGGCCCGAAGTCTCAGGACGGAATAGGACTTGCTTTAGAGGTTGATCAGTGAGGACTTTGATGGGATGAGCTTGGAAATACGGCCTCAATTTTCTTAATGCGATCAACAAACAATAGGCGAGCTTTTCTAATCTTGAATAATTCATCTCTGCCCCAGTGAATCTTTTGCTGATATAATAGACTGGGCGTTGAATCCTTGCGTCTTCCCATACCAATACTGCACTTAGAGCATGAGACGAAATTGCCAAATATATGAAGAGATCTTCACCACCGTCAGGCTTTGAAAGTATCTGAGGCACTTCCATATGACGAACCAACTCATCAAATGCTTTCTGACATTCAGGAGTCCACTCAAAGTTTTTTCTTCCTTTCTTTAGAGCATCAAAGAATGGAATGCATTTGTCAGTAGCTTTGGAAATGAACCGACTCAAAGCAGCAACCTTTCCATTGAGACTTTGCAATTCCTTCTTCGTTCTAGGAGCCTTGACCTCTCTCAAGAAAATGATTTGAGCTGGATTGGCTTCAATGCCCCTAGCGCTCACAATGAAACCCAAAAACTTTCTGGACTCCACTCCAAATGAACATGTCAGGGGATTAAGCTTCATTCTGTATTTACGAAGTACTGCAAACATCTCTGCCAAGTGATCCATGTGGTCCTCTGCTTTCTTAGACTTTACTAGCATATCATCAACATAAACTTCCATTGTCTTGCCAATCTGTGGTTTAAACATGGCATTAACAAGGCTTTGGTAAGTTGCCCCTGCATTCTTGAGTCCGAAAGGCATGACCTTGTAGCAGTAGAGTCCAACATCTCTGATGTAGCTCGTATCCTCTTGATCTGGTTCATGCATCATAATCTGGTTATAGCCGGAGTATGCATCCATAAACGATAACAATTCATGCCCTGTCGTCCCATCCACCAGCTGATCAATCCTGGGCACTGGGAAACAGTCTTTGGGGCAGGCTTTGTTCAGATCTGAAAAGTCAATGCACACTCTCCACTTTCCATTAGCTTTTTTCACCAGCACTGGATTTGATACCCAATTTCGATAAGTAGATTCTCTGATGAAACCGTTCTCCACGAGCCGATCAACTTCTTCTTTCAATGTTACTGTCCTCTCATGACCCTGAGTTCTTCTTTTCTGTTTCACAGGTGTAAACTTTGGATCAATGTTCAGAGTGTGTACTACAATCTCTGGGGATATTCCACACATGTCAGCATGAGTCCAAGCGAATACATCCAAATTAGCCTTCAAAAATGAAATCAGAACATTCTGAACTGTTGTGTTGAGTTGTGAACCCACATTAAGCAATTTGTTTGGGTCCTTTGGGTCAACGGATACCGGCACTATTACCTCTACCGGTACTACCCTATTCTCCCTTGCACTGGCTTTCCTTAGATCCATCTCTCTTCGTGCCCCACTACATTCGCCAGTGCAGGGTCCACCCTGTAATTGCTACAAGGTTGGTTCCTTGATGCGGACCGGAGCCGCCGCACCTTTTCCCATTTCCCTTTTCCTTGATTCTCGCAACTCTGCAAAGTAACATTCTCGCCCCGCATCTTGGTCTCCCTTAATCACACCAACTCCGTTATCTGTGGGGAATTTCAGAGTCAGACACCATGGGTAAGAACAGCTTTAAATGAAGCAAGAGTTGGTCGGCCTAAAAAGGCATTGTAGGCAGATAATTCTTCAACAATTATAAAAGTTTGCTTTCGAGCCACCTTCCTCAGTCCTTTCCAAGTTCTACAAACAAATCTATGGTCCTAATCGGCTGTTTTGGTTCTCCAGCAAACCCAGCAATCTTAAGTGATGAAGCTTGAACGTCAACCATTGGAATTTTCATTTGATCGAAGGTCTTCTTTAAGAGGATGTTGCATGAAGCTCCACAATCAACTAGAACTCTTCTCACAGTCGCCGGCCCAATACCAGCGGATATGACCAAAGGATCAATGGTCGGAGCCTCGATACCCAAAGAATCCCTGGCACTGAACACAATATCATCTGTGGAAGTCTTTTGTTGCTTTAAAGGCGCATCATTCTCTAAAACAAAAACATTCTCTTCAGCTGGTACATGCCTCAAGGCCCGGGCATACCTTTCCATCTTGCCCCAGCTTTTGCCTGCTGGGTGAGGTCCTCCAGTTATTATATTGATGGCAGGCCTTTCTGATTCATGCTCTACGGTCTTCTCACTTGAACCAGGACGGTGAGTGGGAACTTGCTGTCCTTGAGTCGATGAGGTTGGGGCATTTCTATTCCTTTTCACATACTGCTGGAGCTTGTTCTCTTTCAAAAGTAGTTCAATTACCTATTTCAACTGACGACATTCGTTGGTATCATGGTCGGATTGGTTGTGGAACCGGCAAAACCTTCCACTTTTTTCCATCCTAATCCCAACTCTCATTTTAGGTGGTGTCGGATAATTGACATCATCTTTGGTCGCAAAAAAAATGTTCTCAGGGGTATCGGTCAAGGGTGTGAAATTGAAAGGATGGCCTTTCTTAGCATCTCCCTGTTTCTTTCCACCATCATTTCCCCTTTTCTGAGTGTTAGGTTCTTTCTTATTTGAAGCAGCACCATTTCTCCCGGCTTCCGCTGATACCACCTTAGCCGGTGTTTGGAGGCTCTCCAAGCGCATGAATTCATCCGCTTTCTTGTAGAATTTGTCAAGTGAGTTTGGTTCTTTCATTTTCAACCATTTTCCAAATTCACTCGATCTGTCAATCGCCCTCATCAAGTATGTCAGGACCATACGTGGCTCAGCATTATCTACCTCAGCCAATGCTATGTTAAAGCGATTCAAAAATGATCTGATGGATTCTCCCGGATTTTTCTCTAGATTTGACAGCGACATTATATCCTTTGCTTTAGAAGCATACAATCGAAATTGCTTCTTGAATTTCCTGGTCAAATCGGAGAATTGATCGATGGACCTGACTGGCAGCTTTGTAAACCACAATAGAGCCACACCTTCGAGATATACCAGGAAATATCGACATTTAATTTCATCAGACGCCCTGGCACCAGTCATATGCCAGTCGTACTTATACAGAAACTCATTAGGATCACTTGTCCCCTTGTAAGCCGGTAGGGGGAACGAATTTTCTTGGGAACTCTGCTTTGAAGATCTTTTCAGTAAATGGAGTTTTGCTTGGAGCAAAACCCCACTCTTTCTCATCTTCATCTCTTCGCATATTTTCCTTCATGATTTGACGAACCATACCCGAAAAATACTCTTCATCATTTAGAGGCTCTGGAGGGCACACATCAGCCACTCTCTCTGAATTCTGCCTTGACAATCGTTCACGGAGGGCCGGCTGTGGCCCTGATCCTCCAGCTTGAGGAGGAGTCCTTTCTACAGGGTCTGCGGCTCTTTGAGAAATGTTCCCTTCAACATCCTGAACTCCCACAGTAGGGTACCCATCATTATTAACCGATTGACGATTTGCCCCTAGTAGATCATTCAACTTACTCAAGATCAGGGCATTCTGGGCATTTTGGGCTTCCAACTGCGCATTCTGAGCATTCAATTGTTGATTCAACCCCAAAACTACGGCGTCCAACTCTGCTCGTGTAATTCCAACAATTGGAGCTGCTTGACTTGAAGGAGGAGAGGTAGTAGTATTCTCTTGAACATTGTCGGATCTTACAGAACTTCATTTTCTCCTAGGAGCCATTATTTCCAATAAACTTCTGGTTTTAAAAGAAATCCTTTCAACATACCTTTGCGGAGAAATAGTGGAAGTTTCCTGAGTTGGGTTCTCAGTGAAAGCACCAAAAATGTTAACGTAAAAATCAGACGCTAACACCCCGGTGTAAATTGAAGTTGAGCGAAAGCACCACCCGTGAACACGGGAACTAAAAACAAGTAGAAAAGTCACAGTGAAAGCAGAAAAGACAATAGCTTTTATAGTGGTTCGGCTTAGGGTAAGCCTACGTCCACTTTAATTCTCTTTATTACTGAATCGATTACAACTTTACAACAATATTCAATTACAATTCTAATGAGACAAACAACTAGAACTTTGATGCAGAAGAATTCTTTGAATCCATGTAGATTGCGTTAGATTTCCTCTCAAAGTTAGTTGAGATGCCTTTCAAACTTGAAGTGTTGAGTGAGTTGAGAATTCAGCAGAGTATCGGCGCCTAAAGAGATTGGCCAAAGTCCCCCCATGCTTGAGGTAGGTTGCTATTTATAGGGAAATCCCCCCTTTAGGTCGTAAGTCGTGACCGGTCCAAGGTAAGTCGTGGCCGACTCATCTGGCCCCTCCATGGTTTCACAAAAGTTCTCTTGTATAAGTCTCAGGTCGCCCCCAAGTCAACACAACCTTGTGTCAGTAATACGGCATCGGGCTTACATTTAGTAGCTTTAGGTCATAAACGACTCAAGCTAGGTCGTGAGTCGTGAATGAGTTAACTGGCAAGTCGCAAGTCACGGCTTAATTGGTAAGTCCTGGATCGTGTACGAGTTAAAAGGCCACAGCGCCAAGTAGCTGCATTGAACTTGTCTCCCTTTGCTCGGGTCGTGAACGACCTAAAATAGGTCATAGGTCGGTTGCGAGTTTGGTATAGTTCATAATCTTGTCCCTGTCTTGAGCAGTTAGAGCGGCAAACTTTCTGGATATTTAGATCGGCTCCTTAGGTCGGCAGCTATCTTAGGTCGGTAGTCACCTTAGGTCGGTAGCTACCTTAGATCGACATCTTGTTTTAGGCAGTTGGGTCGGCGTTGTTGTTAAGCATTAACTCGGCAACCTTGTTAAAGCATTAGGTCGACAACTGTTCAGCCTTAAGTCGGTATCCCTCTTAGGCCTTAGGTCGGTAACTCCATGAGTCGCTTACTAGTTAAGTTGCTGCTCCCCTTAAGTCGCTCAAATCTCTTAAACTGATAAGTCGTTAAGCCCTTAAGTCGTCCAATTCTCTAATTCGCTGAGAATCTTAATACGTTAGGTCGTCCATTTTTAGGTCACTGGAAAAGAGGAATTAACATAAGCATTCTCAGCCCTACGAGTTACGCCATGATGACTAATAGGGTGTAGGATACACAATGGTTACGCCTGGATCCCCCAGGAAACAATCCATACCCCTAGGCTGTCTCAGCCAGACAGTTGCGCTATGTAGTCGCGAGAAAAGAAAACCATTGGTTACGCCACGATGGGACACTCGAGTATCACATCTGGAAAACCAAAAATCAGAGAGAATAGTATCGATAGAATGAATCCACAATGTGGCAAGCGGATATCGAGCAGAAGGCACTTTCCATATCTTTACTTCGAAAATATATATCATATAGTACCTTTTCAAATCACTTTCAAATATCATACTTATATAAAGTCCATTATATATAGGATTCCATTTTCAATCGCATACTTTCCAAATCAATAGTATATCAAATCACACTTATATAGACTTCGATTATATAAAATTTCTCTTTCCAAATTGAGCATCTTTCAAATCAATGGGTTTCAAATCAATTTCGTACTATACAAATCAGTTTTATATAAGTTCGATAACTCCCAAATCAAGTATTTAGTAAATCAAGGTTCTCAAATTTATAATTTTCCATTTAAAACCTTTAAACTATTTATTTCTATATGAAAAATCCAATTTTTCTTTTTCAAATTATTTATTTAACAAAAGTTTCTAATTTACTTAAGTCATACTCTTCATACTTTAAACATACAAAACTAAACTTATATTCTTTATCAAATATTTTATACTCATCGAAATTTCTTAGTTTTAAAATTTTAAACCTTGATTTGGAAGTGCTCAAACCTTCAAAATAGTCGGTGAAATCAAATTTCAAATCCAAGAGTTGGAAATCAGCAACAAATCAGTAAATCAATTTTTTTTTATAAATAGAGTTATACTAAATCAAATCGAAAACTCGAGGATTGAACACCGGCTTACTTTAAATTATTTCAAATATATATACCTATATCTTTCGAATATCAAATCATACTTTGGAATTTAAAATCAAAATTGGTTTCACAAAGTCACTCGCATAGCAAAGCCATTAAAGTGGCCTCTCCCCACTCTGAAACTCGAAAATCAATGTTGATAATGCGTGCACTCACACCGAAATTATTTTCCAACGACATAAGTGAGTTTTGGACTTCTATTTTCTTGAAAACTTCTTTGAATTTTTTTTTTGAAATCCTTGGAACTCATTTGAAGTCATTTGAAACATTTCTTATTTAGAAAATACTTTCAAATCTTATTATTATATATTTCAAAATCTTAAACCAATTTTCAAAAATACCGGAGTCTAATCTCTCGAATTTCAAATTCAAAACCTTTCAGTTATAAATCATTTTATATAAATAAATTTTCTTATAATATTTTCAAAATTTCAAATCTTTTCGAAACTTCAAATTCTCGTTTTTTTAAAGGTATATAATCCTTATCGAAAACATTTTCTCTTTTATATAGAGAATAAAATCATAGTTACCCAAACAAAAATTTCGGTATATAAAACAATTTTAAAATACAAACAAAACCCGATTTTCAAAGGATGATTCAAGAATGGATTTCAAAACAAAGATAGAGATTTAATTTAGAGGAACTCCAATCAATAGAATCCTGATTCGAAGATAGACTCGATCGAAGATGAGATAATTAAATTACAAAATAGAAGATGGATATACTTCTATAAATCGCGGGCGACCTTTACCGATCAACCGTGATACTAAAATTAGATCAGTGCGGAATTCTGAGGCAATTCGACATTCGATCGCTAGAGATATAATTTGGAATAACAAGAGATAGTAACATCTAAACCGAGGGATACATAAATCTCCGGTGAATCAATGCCAATTGTAAAGGACTTTCACCCCCTTTACAAATCATTCAGTGGAGTCATTGGATACTCCAGAATCAAAAGAATATAAATAGAGAGAGATAAGAATGAATTTTTGAACCACAAGGAACGTTTCAAATTTCAAAGGAAATCGAGTCAAAAGGAAGAGATTCAACTCGAACGTAAGTGATTCTGTAAATAAATTTAGCATATATGCTAAGTTTTGCCTAGAGCCAAAGCTCTGATACCAACTGTAACGACCCACTATTTTGGACCATTCAAATCGACAATTAAACCATACATATCCGACTTGAATAATTCAAAATACCGAATTGTCATTTAAAATTTGGTAAAGCTCAGCATATACAGTAAATAAATCAATCACAGAATCACAGACACATAGTAATATAATAATACGCAGCGGAATCAATAAATAGTAGTTCATGAAGCTACTATATAGATATCAGAGTTAGAAATGAAATACAATAGAATAGCTCAAATGCAGTGAAGTCTCCAATGCAACATATGACTTCTCTGAACCAATCAACTGGAAATGCTGAAAGTTGAATCGATAGTTGGATCTCCAAACGAAGCTCCAAACTCCAAAGGTGAGTCTCAAATGCTGTATCACTCAGTTCTACCCAAGCGTAAAGCAAAAACACAAAACACTCGAGTCAGGATTAACATTCTTATATCAATAAATCCAGCTCAAGTGAAATATCAACTGAAATACAAGTAACTTAAGGATTTTTGGGATAACCATCCTCTATGGGTCCATGGAACTATCTATAAGGTAGAAATAGACACTATAATACCGAGGTCATTTCAAATTAATTTATACTTCACAACAAAATATCATTTCATTTCAAATATATATATTTCCAAAATATATATAAATATTTTATAAAGTAGAATATTTGTAATTTCCTCAAACTTAACGAATCACTTCAAAATCAACCCGATTTCCCTATTCAAATTGAATTCAATCTCAGTTTATCAATTTCCATTCAATTCAGTTTCTGACCAAACAAATTCAAATTAAATATATTTCAAATACAGATCTAAATCACAAATTAACCATTTAAATTCTAGTATATTTCAAAGCTTGAATATTCAACACTCCAAAGTTCAATTTAACAGTTTCATATAGATCTCGATTTAACCTTATTATTTAGTCTTGAAATGTTCACTTAATAAATTCAATATCTAAATTTACCTTTAAACTAAATATTCCTTTCGATTGTTTAAACTTGAAACGTCCATTTAATCATTTAAATCAAAATCAAGTTATAAATCAAATCTAAAATTTCAAATTCAATAGTTCAAATCAATCCAATTAAGTAGAATTCTTAACTAAATACCATTTAAAATAAATTCAACTTTATCTCCTCAACCTTAACTTATTCAAATTATTACAACAATCAATTTTTGAAATATAAATTTAAATAAATACTTAAACATATTATATGGATTGATTCAATCTCAATAATATTATTATTAAATCTATACATAAAATTTCCATTTATATATAATATTTTAAGACCCAATATTTATTAAAAACCATATATTTCCTTTTAAACTATTGAAATTATTTTCAACCATTTATATATGTATATGTGGACCAACGGTGTCTGTATATAATTTCCTACCCTATTGTTAAGGGATACAGATATTTATCATTTCAATCCGAATTTTAAATATACGGGTAGATATCACTTCGACCCGCAATCCCAAATTCAATTTAATTGAAAATCGCTTGGATTTATCATTTCAACCCATAACGAAATTCTCTTATCCAAAAGTCCGTTCGGGTATGTACATGGTTTTAAATCTCCCATATCTCGGCCGAGATCTCACCCGAGATCTCATTTTCACACTTAAACGAGACGACACATCAAATCTCCTCCATATCATCCCTCGACACTCATCTCATCCGAGATATTCAAATCTCACCCGATATATGGATCGAAATCTCATTCCGAGATCTCACCCGAAATTATACATTTCTCTTATTTTCCATAATAATTTTTATTTTCATACCGATTCAAAAGAAACTACTCAATCCAATTATAATTTACCAACTTCTTGAACATATTCTTTACTTTTTATCTTAATGAGTAATAGCGAAAGGTTTCATTTCTTTATTATGTTCAAATAAAAGGATATTATTCAATCATTACCAAATCAATTAAGCTAATCAAGCTAATGCTCTTCTAAAAATATTTCTTTTTCCATGTAAATCAATTATGTTACCATATATATTTTTACTAAGAAAGTTTTAATAGTTGAATAAATTTTTGACACATCAATTTTAAATACATAAGTACATCCGAGATATTCCCGAGATACTATCTACTGCTTTATAGTAAATAAAAAAATTGTAAATTCATAGAATACAACCTGTTACTTTTATTTCAAAATATCTTTCTTATAATAATTATTATATTTGGAAAACATTTTGAAATAATTTTCTCTTTTAAAATTTATAAATAAAATATCATTATGTTAACTACCAAATTAAATGTTCATTTAATACATTCTCTTTCCTTAATGGAAAGATTTCAAAAATACAAATATTAATTTCGTATTAAAATCAAATAAAAATCTAATTCAACAACTTCTTTTTATTAACAATAAATCAAACATTATTTCATAATTTCACATAACTCAACATATCCATTAGTTACCAATTTTAGTTCATTTGTTAGAGGTTAACTTATTTGAAATACAACAATACAATTAAACTATTGTTTCCTCTTTAATTTTTTTCAATAGATCAATATTTACAATTAACAATCATTATTAAATTCTTAACATTTGTTGTTTTTAATTCAAATCATATAAATTATTATTATTCCCATCAATTTTGTTTCTACCAAATTTTATTCAATATTTTAAAAAAATTAGAATTTTAAATTGGTCTAAAATTTCGGATCGTTACCCATTACCCTTTTTTCCAGATCTGAACTGCGTTGCAAAACTGAAAATGGGAAGAGATTTTGAAACAGTTAGGAAATCAAAGATTTTTATTCCTATTAAATAAGGAGACGCAAATGAAAGTGGAAAGCTTTACACGTGAATTGGTGGTAGGGTTTTAATTCTTTTTTATTTAAAATGCACGTGCCGATTTGATTTTTAACAGCTAAGATATGAAATCAAAGAGTGCGTACAATAGATGAAATAATTAAAACGAACGTACGCCCAAATTAATTAACAAGTAACGTAATCTAAATTTATATGTTTTCTTATTTATTCACTACTTATATTTAATTATACGTAATCCAAACATTAAATTTTTATTTCAAAATATTATTATTTAAAATTCCTCAAAAATTAAATTAAATACGTTATTAAAAACCGTTTAAAATTTATGGGTTGTTACACACTACATCAACTTTTATCTTTTATAATTTCATTAAATATGGAGTTCATTGAACAAGAGACGTAGACGAAGAAAAATGATATGTAAAGTGATGTGTAAATGACACGTGGGCAATTTTTTTTTTAAATAAATAAATTCATCGACTACTCAGAAGTTCTCCATGTTTAAATAGAATTAACCATATTTTTATTTCAAGTAAAACACGTCTTCTGGTTTTCGAACTTGGAGAATATGGATCTAATCACTGTTAGACATGTAGAGTTATAGAACGTGAAGATAAATAAGGTTGAGGTCTTCGTTTGTTTCTAAAATTAATTATACCTCCTTAATTATAATAATACGTAAGTCAGGGTATTCCCTTCAAATTTTTAAACAAAAGTCTCATCTAAAATATGTATGTGTGTGTGTGTGTATAATATGTGTGTGTTACGTCTTCAATGTTTGGTTTGGAGTTACGAAAATAGAATTGGAGAGGAAAAAGCGAATGGAATGATGAGAAGAATAAACCGACGAATGTACTAACATTGGTATGAGTGAAACTGCAGAGAAAGAATTGTTTTGTGGGAGGATAGAGAAAGACGAAGAGCAACGGAGGAAAGAGGGTTGGTTGGAGCCGATTGACTCCTGTTATATGCTCAAATAGGTATCTTAACGGATACTGTTGGGAAATCATGTAAATCATTTTAGGAAATTAGATATACAGATTCACGGATGCAGACAAATATCAGATGAATATCTGATAAACTCACAAATATTTAGAAGAAGAAGATATCGTTTGTATTGCATATATACGTCTATTTATAATACAACAAATTGACATTTATAAAATAATATTTTACCAATATTAGAAGATTTTAATTTATACTTTCTTTAATTTTAGCATGTGAAGTAATACTTTACCAATACTAAAAGATGTTAATTTATATTTTCTTTAATTCTTGGATATAATACCTTACACTCCATCTAAAGTTGGAGCATATAAATCACGAATGCCCAACTTGCGTAACGGAAAATCAAACTACTGCTTTCCAAGCGTCTTTGTTAAAATATTTGCCAACTGATGACTAGTAGGAATATACGCAGTGGCTAGATTTTCAGACAGTAACTCATCGCGAACAAAACGACAATCTACCTCTATATGCTTAGTACGATCATGAAACACGGGATTTCTCACAATATGGAGCGCATATTGACTATCACAAAATAATTACATCGTCTTAGGATGCAACACACCAAAAGAGGACAACAACTTCATTCATTTTAACTCACAAGTAGTAATAGCCATAACACGATACTAAACTTCAATAGGTTGTTTCTTAGTCTTCCATGAAACAGGAGAACGACCAAGAAACATTCAAACGCAATGTCAAAGGGCATGCCGTCCAATCACTATCACAAAATGCCGTCAAACACATTTCACCATAGACCCATAGGATGCAACAAAATTCCTTGGCCAGGACCACCTTTTGAGTACCGTAGAACCCGTAGAGCCGCATCCCAATTTTGTACCTGTGGGCACTCATGAATTGTGTAAGAGTATGCACTGAATAACTCAACCGAGGACGAGTAATAGACAAGTAAATGAGTCGCCTCACTAAACGACAATATTAATCTGGTTGAGCAAACGGCTCCCCCTCGGCATATGAAAGACGATGATTCTTCTCCATAGGCGTATCAATAGGCTTACAACCCAACATTCCTACTTCACTCAAAATGTCTAAGGTATACTTTTGTTGGAAAAGAATAATATCTTCCGAACCACATGCAACTTCAATACCCAAAAAATATTTTAATGTGTCTAAGTCTTTCATATGGAAAACAAGAGCTCAAATATCCTTTAAATTGCACAATAGCATCATGTGAGGAACCTGCAATTACCAAGTCATCGACATATACAAGAACATGCAGGGACACACTATCCCGAATATAACAGAACAATGAGTAATCAACATAACACTGCTTAAACCAAATTCCTTCAAAGCATTAGACAACTTAGCAAACCACTGCCGGGGAGCCTGTTTCAAACCATATAAAGACTGATGTAACTTGCAAACCTTCCCTGGAGTAGTCCCACTATACCCTGGAGAAGCTGCACATATACTTGCTCCTCTAAATCACCATGTAGGAAAGCATTATGAACATTCATTTAATGCAATTCCCAGTTTCGAGGTACAGCAAAAATAAACAGTCCCTAATTTTTCAACTGGGGAAAAAGTTTCATTATAATCAACCTCTACAACTTGCCGATTACCATAAACAACAAGACATCCCTTAAGACGTTTTACTTCATCCTTCAACATGTATTGGATCTTGTAGACCCAACCACTATCAATTATTTTCTTACCAGGAGGAAAATATTCCAATGTCCACGTACCACTAAGTTCAAGAGCATTAATCTCTTCCTGCATTGCTTTATGCCAACTTGGATGTTTGACAGCTTCTTGAAAGGAAGCCAGCTCTTTACCTTTTGTAATTGCTGTAAAAAAACATTTGTGTCTCATAGAAAATTTATTATAATCAATATAACAAGATATGTCAACGGATTTACGTGAGGAACTCGATCGAAGAGGAGTGGCAGTTGATGTAGTAGGGTCTATATTTTTTCGAACAAATATATTGGTAACATAACCCTGAAGCTTTGTTGATGGAATATTTGTATGATGATCGTGACCTAGAACCTCACCATTACTTGACGTACCACTACCTCCTCGTGCCATAGTACCACCTTCGCCATCATCACCATTAGCGCCTACATCATCTATTTCCTCTACCATTTTCTCAACAACATACTCCTCATCATCCCACAATAGTGGTTGAGTAAAATATTTTTCCCATTGCATTCTTTCATTATCAGGAAGATACCAATATATGGGAATTTATCCTCAAAAAATTGCACATCACGACTCATAAAAAAATCGTGAGTTTCAAGATCATACAAATGACAACCTTTTTTCCAAAGTGACAACCAACGAATATACACTTTCTAGACCTCAAATCAAACTTATCCGTTACACGAGACCTATTTGTAGCATAACATAAACATCCAAAAACACGTACATTATCATATGTAGGAATATGATGAAACAAGCATTTATATGGTGTTTTTCCATTCAACACATGAGTAGGAGTCAAATTCATAAGGTGCATAGTAGTTAGAACACATTCTCTCTAAAAATACTTAGGTAATTTAGCTTGAAATCGTAATGACATGCAATGTAATGATCCGTAAATTTTATTTGGTTTTAATAGTGTAATTAACTGAATTTTATGAAATTTTAAATAATAATATTTGAAAATAAAAATTTAATATTTGATATACGTCTATTTTAACATAGCAACGGGTAAATTTTCATCAGATAATATGAAAGTTTATTTTCTTGTGTTATTTTATTTCAATTTAAATCAGTTAACATTTGATGATAATAAAATAATTTACAAACCTGAATATTTTTATATAATAAATTCGTAAATCATCTTCAAAGTGAGATGTCATCTTCGTTTCGTCAAATATTGATTGCTATTGCTCCATTTATCGTATTTCTAGAAAATTTGTAGCACTTTCGGTACCGAATATCGATTTTTGATCGGCTGATCGTACCACTGATATCTTATACCATTTTGATCGTCTCATCGTGCCGATCTCTATGGTATATTCAACTCTTAATTTTGAAGTCCGATACGCAGCAGAGACAATATAGCAGTTTGCTGTACCAGGACCATATTCTTAACTTTTTTAATTCTCTCTATCGTTACACTATAGCCATGTACTCCAAGCAATAGTAAATGGCTTTAATAATTTCCCGCTAAATCATAGCTCCTGACCGTTGGAATTTCTTTTATTTTATATTAACATACGTTCTCCTCTGTTCATTTGCCAAGGAAAGAAAAATTTTCATAATACAAAACTTGTTTATAATTGCCTGCTCCTCCATTTTCCTTTTATTCTACCATTCATTTTCTTCCCAAAGCCTATAGCTCTTCCTCCTTTCTTTCTTCACCTCCCTTCATGGCCTAAAGCAATGGCCACTATAAATTTTTTTCATAAATCTTTTGATATATGCGACAGCATATATACGCAGCAACCCAAAAAAACCGCAGACATCATCCCACGCCATCTTCAACCCTCTTCCTCACTGTGACCGGCCTCATCCCCAACGCTCACCACCCTCGTCTCCACCTTAAAGATTCGGCCGAACCCTTTAGCTGAGCCACCTCGACATCCACGCAGCAGCCTACACTCAATACCCACAGCCATAGAGCCTCCGCCTCCCCTAGCCTTGAGTGTGCCTCGCTTTGGCCTTTCCTCCTTCGTCCTCACTCGATAGCCTGCCTCCTTTCTTTATTATGGGGATGTGTGCATATCATTTTTTTCTTTATATGAGAATTTGCTCCCCAATTTTATATATATATAACAAGTAATTTCTATCGGTAGGTGCTTGTACATTTTAATATGTGGCTATCTCTTCGTTTGTCTGCATTTGTAGAGTAGTCTGCATATGCCTGTTGAAGAAGCTCATCTATGTTTGTTTATACATAGTCTGTATATGTTTTTTTAGTAGCTTATATATATATATATATTATCTTTGGATTGGTATACTGGTATATCTAAATTTGTATATGCATATACTTATGTTAGCGTTTTAGTGTCGCTTATACTTCTAGTGTTTGAACATAGGATTATAGATATATATGTATAAAATTTTATATAAGTTATATATACAAGCTGTTGTTTACAGTCATAGGTTTGCATAAGAGTATATATTGGACCTTTATGAGTTTACATATGCATTTAATGTTTGGGTTTATACATAGAAAATTTTATGTTGCAAAGCTTTAAAGGTTGTCAAAAAGGATATATATATATTATAGTTTGCTGTATAGATGTTTACTATATATTTTATTATAAAAAGAGGATATATATTCATGTCAGTTGTTGTTTATATAATATGTTAAAGTATATATTTAAAATTTAAAATTTGCTTGGAGATAGTTTGCAAAATTTAAAAAAAGTTAGCATTTAAAGAATATATAATATGTTCTGTTTATAAGTATTTAATTAATTTAATATATGTCATTTATGTTTTCCTATAATGTTTGAATTACGTGCATTTATAAGTTATATTCTGTAATAGCTATTAAAAATATATATTTATGCATTGATTTCAAGAACAGAACATGTATATGTGTTTTTATTGTGTATATGAGTTGATGTATAGAGTATCTTGATTTTTCTAATATATATAGAAGCATACATATATGTCATATCGTACCGGTTTGCTTCTCATATTTCAGATATAGCAGTATATGTATCTAATATGTATTATGAAAAAAAATGCAAATCTACCAATATTTGTGTTTTGTTATATATTATATATAAGAACCGTGGTTTAAAATTTGCCTATAGATTTTATATTATAACCTATATAGATGTACTTTGATTTTAAACACATAGATTTTGATTTGGATACGTGTGTATATGTTTAAACTTAATATCAATTTCCATATATATATTTTAAGATTTTTATATGTGTTTGAATTAAGAATATAATTTTGTGTATATATATAATTTTATATGTTATATCTATATCAGTTTACCTATATCAATTATCTTCATTGATCCAATTCTGATTTGGTTTCGTCTATTCCTATTTATCAGCCTTGTTCGTTAATCCGTGCCAATTTAGCTTGCTTTGGAAGTCGTGCTTGCATTCCGTAACTCGATTTCATTATCTATCCTCTCTAGCTTCGAAAGATGAGCAATCACTCACGATTAACGTTCTTATATTTATTAAATTTGATTTCAATTGAAATGACAATTGAAATATATTGCTAAATTGAACTGTTAATTATTTAAATTTTCATATATGATATGCATTTATATGTAATTATTCACCTGTGGGATATGCCACCATATCCTGTTGTTTATATTATATTGTTATGATAATATATGCATGTTATTATTATTATCATATTTGTTATCACTCTGCAAGTTCCCTGTTAGTTTAGAATTATCTATGGGTTGACATGATACATATCCAAACGATTTGTAAAATAGAAGAAAATTGCTATGGGTTGAAATGATAAACCCAAGCGATTTTCATTTGAATTGAATTTGGGATTGCGGGTTGAAATGATATATACCCGTATATATTTAAATTATGGATTGAAATGATAAATATCCGTATCACTTGACCCTAAGATAGAAAATTATATACAGGCACCGTTGGTCTATATATAAAATGATTTCTATAGTTTTGAAAGAAAATATATATGGTTTTATTTAAGGTTGAAATTATTTTATATATAAATAAATTTTAATATGAAATAGATTTAATAATAAGCTTTAATTTAATAAAGTTTGATTTAATTAATATACAATATCTTTAAGTATATATTTAAAATTCTATTTTTGAAAATAGATTATTTTTATATTAATTTTATAAGTTAAGGGTGGAAAGATAAATTTGGATTTATTTGAAATTGTATTTAATTAATAATTTTATTTAATTAAACCGATCGAAACTTATTTAGTTTGAGATTTAAAGATATGATTTTATAATCTTGATTTTTGATTTAAGTAATTTAATGAATCTTTCACTTTTAAATAAATTGAAGGATTTTTTTTAGTAAAATGTAATTTAAGGTTACTTAAATGATATTGAATTTATTAAGTGAATATTTCAAGACTAAATAATAATGAAGCAAAATCAAGATCTATATGAAATTGTTAAATTTAGTTTTGAAAACGTTGAATATTTAAAACTTTGAAATATATTGAAACTTAAATGGTTTATTTTGTGGTTCAAATCCGTATTTGAAATCGATATAATTTGAAACAGTTTGTTTAGAAGCTGAATTGAAATTGATGGATTGAGATTGAATTAAATTTGAATTTGGAATTCGAGTTGATTTGAATCGATTTGTGAAATTTGAGGAAATTATAAATATTTTACTTTATAAATTATTTTAATATATATATATACTATTTTAATATAAAACTATTTTTAAAACTATTTTAATATAAACTATTTTAATATAAACTATTTTATTTTATAAACTATTTTATTTTTATGTACTATTATTAAACTGTTTAAGTGGTGGAAGTAATGATTTCAAAGTTATGGTTTTCCAAAGTATTATGATTTCAAAGCATTTTGGTTTCGAAAGGGTTATAATTTTGAAAGTGCTATAATTTGAAAATAGATATATTTGAAGTAGAAATTATATTTTGGTTTTGAAGCATAAATTATTTTGAAATGACCACGGTGTTATAATGACGTTTCTTTGTTAATAGCGTACATTTCTACATAGCAGATAGTTCCATGGACTCTTAAAGGATGGGTAACCCAAATATCCTTTAAGTTACTTGTATTTCAGTTGATATTCACTTGAGTTGGATTTATTGGTAAAAGAATGTTTATCCTGACTCGAGTGTTTTGTGCTTTTCTTTACGCTCTGGTCAGACTGAGTGATACAACATTTGAGACTCACCTTTGGAGTTTGGAGCTTCGCTTGGAGATCCAGCCATCGATTCAGCTTTCAGCTTTTCCGGTCGATTTGTTCAGAGATGTCATCAGCCTGTATTTGAGATATTCTGTTGTATTTTATTTCAAACTCTGTTGTTTATATAGTAGCTTCATGAACTACTATTTATCAATTCCGCTACGTTACTTTTATATTACTCTTTGTCTGTGATTCTGTGATTGATTTATTTACTGTATATGTTGAGTTTTGCGAAATTTAAATTAACAATTTGCATTTCGAACAATTCAAGTCCGACATGTGCGGATGCGAATGGTTGAAAATACCGGGATGTTACAGTTGGTATCAGAACTTTGGTTTTAGGCAAAACTTAGCATATGTAGTAGATTTAATTATAGAATTACTTTCATTCGTGCTTCAAGCTCTTCCTCTTTGATTCGGGTTTCCTTTGAATTTTGGAATGCTCCCACTTGTTCTGAAATCCATTCTTGTCTCCCCCTATTTGCATTCTTTTGATTCTGGAGTATCCCATAACTCCACTTCGAATGATCTCTATAAAATCGACGATCCCACCAATCTTTGAATGATTTGTAAAGTGGTGAAACTCCTTTACATTTGGCATTGATTCAACGGAGATTTGTATACCCTCGATTTAGATGCTGCTATCTCTTGCTTTGCCGAATTCTATCTCTGGCGATCGAATGTCGATTTGCCTTAGAATTCTGCATGGATCATATTCCTGAAGTAATGGTTGACCCGGTTAAGGTCACCCACGATTAATATAAGTATATCCATCTTCTATTTTGTAATTTAATTATCTCATCTTCGTTCGATCCTATCTTCGAATAGGAATTCTATTTGATTTGATTCCCTCTAATTTGAATCTCCTTGTTTTGAAATCCGTTCTCGAATTATCCTTTGAAAAATCATGTTTGTTGTATTTTAGAAATTGTTTTACATATCGAAATTATTGTTTTGATAAGTATGACTATATTTTATATATAAAGGTGAAAATATTTTCGATAAGGATTATAAACCTTTTTAAAACAAGAATTTAAAGTTTCGAAAGGATTTGATATTTTGAAAATTATATAAGAAATTGATTTATATAAAAATGATTTATGACTGAAGGATTTTTAAATTTGAAATGTGAGAAATTGAAATCCGGTATTTTGAAATTGGTTTTAAGATTTTGAAAATATATAATAATACGATTTGAAAGTATTTTTCGAATAAGAAACGTTTCAAATGACTTCAAATGAGTTCCAATGATTTCGAAGAAATTTCAAAGAAGTTTTCAAGAAAATTGAAGTCTAGAACTCACTTATGTCGCCGGAGAATAATTTCGGTGATGATGCACGCATCATCGACATTGATTTTCGAGTTTCAGAGTGGGGGAGAGGCCACTTTAGTAGATTTGCTATGCGATTGATTCTGTGAAACAAATTTTGATTTTAAATTTCAAAGTATGATTTGATATTCGAAAGATATATGTGTATATTTTTTAAACGATTTGAAGTAAGCCCGGTGTTCAGTCCTCGAGTTTTGAATTTTATTTGGTATAACCTTATCTATTGAAATTGATTTACTGATTGGTTGCTGATTTCGAACTCTTGGATTGGAAATTTGATTTCTCCGACTATTTTGAATGTTTTGAAATGTTTTGAGTAAAATTTAGTTTTAAATGTTTTTAACTTAGTAACATCATTTATAAAATTATATATATATATATATATATATATATAGAATAATAATTTTCAAAAGGTAAATTGGATCTTTCAAATATAAATAAATAGTTTAAAGGTTTTAAAGGGATGGTTATAAACTTGGTCATCATTTTTGGGTATAATTGATTTTGAGAAAAATATTTGGCTTCGAAAATAGATTGGAATTTGAAACCCAGTATTTCTATGATGATTTTGGAAATGAATTTGTTTGACCTAATATGTTGATTTGGAAACTAGGATTATTTTCTAAACCTATTATTTTGGAAACTTTGAAACTGAAGATATTTAATTTGGAAGAAATAATTTGGTGAAATCGTACCTGATTTTGAAACTGAACTGATATTAAAACAAATTGAAATTGAGAACCTTATTTTACTAAACACTTGATTAGGGAGTTATCGAACTTATATAAAATTGATTTGTATAAGTATAAAGTTGATTTGAAAACTATTGATTTGGAAATGTACTCAATTTGGAAAGCAAAATCTTATATAATCAAAGTCTATATAAGTGTGATATGATATACTATTGATGTTGGAAAGTAGTCGATTTGAAAATGAAATCTTGTATATAATTGACATTATATAAGTGTGATATTTGAAATTGATTTGAAAGGGTACTATACGATACAACTTTTCGAAGTAAAGATATGGAAAGTGCCTTATGCTTGATATCCTCTTTGTGGCCACAGTTTGGATTCATTCTATCGATATTATTCTCTCTAATTTGGGTTTTTCGGATATGATACTCGAGTGTCCTTCGAATTCCATGGTGTTACCCATGGTCTTACGAACTCGATTGCATAGCGTAATTCGCAAGGCAGAGATTGCTTAAAAGGTACAGATGTTTCCTGGGGGATCCAAGCGTAACCATTGTGTATCTGCAATCTATGGTTGTTTTAGTAGCGTAATTCGTAAGGCAGAGATTGATTAAAGGGTACGTATGTTTCCTGGGGGATCCAGGCATAACCATTGTGTATCCGCGGTCAATATGTTTTTTGTTATCGTAGAGTAATCTGCAAGACGGAGATTGCTTAAAAGGCATAGATGTTTCCTGGGGGATTCAGGCATAACCACTGTGTATCCACGGTCTATATTTTTTTTGTTATCATAGAGAAATTCGCAAGGCAATGATTGCATAAACGGTACGGATGTTTCCTGGGGGATCCAAGCGTAACAGTTGTGTATCTGCGATCCATGATTTGGTTCGGTTGATTTGTTTGGATTGTACTTTCCATATCGGTTTTGAAGGTTTTTCGAGTATTTTTCAATGGGTGTTAAAATAGGTCTACTAAATACTTGGAGAATTCTAGCTTTGCGCCTGATCAACGCATGGCCAGAGTCTGCAAGAACGAGGATAAACCTGTTAAGACATTTAGTTATAAAAGTATTTTGATAAAGTATTATATAAATAATACTTTATTCACTTTTTTTCTTCCTTTCTAAATAATTTTTTTTTAAAATACTGTTTATTTATATACTACATGGTTTAATAGTAAATTTATTAGTGTTTTATGTAAGTGATTGATCTTTATATAAATAAGTGAATGGAAATCAATTTAAAACTAAATGAACTTTTTATGATCTGAATTTACAGTTTGAATTAACAATCTTGAATCAAATGACTATTTATGGATATAATAAATGGGTTTTGACTAGGTTATTAAATATTAATTAATTGAAATTGAAATATATATGGTTTTAAATTAATTGTTTATTTTGTTTTCCCAATCCATTTTCTTCGGGTTGTTTCTATTTTCCTATCTCTTCCTTTTCGGGGACGAAAAGTTTTGAGTGGGGGAGAGTGTGACGACCTGTAAATTTTATTTGGTTTTAATAATGTAATTAACAGAATTTTATGAAATTTTAAATAATAATATTAGGAAACAAAAATTTAATATTTGGTATACGTCTATTTTAACATAGCAACTGGTAAATTTTCATCTGATAATACGAAAATTTATTTTCTTATGTTATTTTGTTTCAATTTAAATTAGTTAACATTTGATTAAAGTAAAATAATTTCCAAACCTAAATAATTTTATATGGTATATTTGTAAATCATCTTCTGAGTGAGACGTCATCTTTTGTTTCGTTAAATTTTGACTGCTATTGCTCCATTATCTTATTTCTGTAAAACTTGCAGCATTTTTAGTACCTAATATCAATTTTTGATCGGCTGATCGTACCATCGATATCTGTATACCATTTTGATCATCACGTCATGCCGATTGTGACGCCCCACCTCTATACCCACGCTAGCCAAGAACACTCCAGAGTAGTGCTGTCAACTAGCACGGAGAATAAGTCTGTTGAGGAGCGACCATCCATGTAATTGCTTATCACACGGTGGCTATAAATAATCTTCGGAAACAAACATAGAAATAATCATATCACAAATCAGTCACAGATATCCATATCACAAAGGCGGAAGAAGATATGAATATATAACTAACACATGAAAGTGTACATCAGAGTAGTGGTCAGTACGATCCACGATAACACAAAAGAATAGCAACACGTGCTATACAAAAGAATACAACTATGAGTCTATATCTCAAGTGTATACAACAAAAACTGCTAATCTAAACAGTTAGCCAAAAGTCAGAGTGATGAATCCCTGGGAAGAAGTCAAGCAGAAGCACCTGTAACATCTCGGTCTGACCCGAGTATTATTTAAGAAAATAATAAACGGATCAGTCTAGCTATAAATATCAGATGACATGATATAACATAAAAGATATGGCATAAACATAAACATCCATAACGACATACCACTATAAGTATGTAAATAATGATCAACAGAAGATCAATCAATAAGAGATAATCAATATCACAAGAATCTTCTCAAAGATTCGAAGAGGGCATCATACCCTAAACTTGTACTCATAACAAGTCAATGACATAAATTCCAGAAATCAACACGAGAAATGCAGAAATCATAAAAAGGGAAAGAGGCCTATCACATGACGGTCCGAAGACCAAGGGGAGCTACCCCGCATGTGTGAATGGAATCACACAGATTGAGGTCAAGACTAACCAAAAAGCAGAAAGGTATGTGTGAATGGAATCACACAAGTGGTGTCTAGTCTAACCTTGCAATGAAAGAGACATCGCGCAATTGCTAGTCTAATTCATAAAGCGATCATCAAGATCAACGAGAAGTGTCAATTACACTAAGCTAGTAAATATAGAAGTTTAGCTTCATGTCCCATAACCACTTGCTTGACTTAAATATTTACGAACAAACTGTAAATCTTCACTAATAAAATTGTCACAAGAGGTTCAATTGAACAAGTCCAAGAATTAACCGACGAAGTGAACGCAAGCATTTCATACCACTTGTTTTACTAAGTCGTTTAATTAGATTTCTCATCCGAGTGAGGTAAAGGCTTGTATATACTAATAGATTGGAAAACGGTTTAAGAAAAGAGCTTTGTTATTAAAAATAGAGTTGAAATTGTTTGTTAAAAGAGTTTTGATATTTACTACTAGTATTGAAACCTTTATATTATAAAGTGACAAAACACATAAGCAAGTGTAGAAACAATCAGTCACAAAGATCGCATACGGAGATGCGAATAAAATCCAAGGAAATCAGCTCAATGTTTTTCAGATAAGATCCCCTACGGAGGGGGGGTCCAGGGGGGGTGGCAACCCCCCAAGGTGGGGGTGCGGGGGCAACGCCACCGCTTATGGGGTTCGACCTGCCCGGTCAGGTCGCGGGGGTCCAGGGGGCAGCGCCCCATCCAAAACGGTACGACTTAGTGAAGACAAAATGAGGTCTAACGACCTAAGAGGGATAGGGTCGAGCGACCTAATGGTTGCGACCTAGGGGTCTAAGGGGTACGACCTAGTGGTCCAGCGACCTAAAGGGGTAAAGGTCATGTGACCTAAAATGGGTTCGCGACCTAACAGTCAAACGACCTAAAGAAATTAAGGAGCCGAGCGACCTATAAGAAGCAGCGACCTAAGTAGAAACGAGGCCCAACGACCTAGGGGTTAGGTCATGCGAGTTAAGAAGGTCAGCGACCTAACAAAGACACGCGACCTAATAAAGAAACGCGACCTAAAGACACGCGACCTAGCGACTTGAGCGACCTACGTGTTACAGCCTAAGAGTCGAACGACCTAGCATGGAAGCGGCCTAAAAGCCAAACGACCTAACGACCTAAGGTCATACGACCTAGCGACCTAAAGCCATACGACCTAACGACCTAAGATCATACGACCTAGTGCAACACGCGACCTAAAAGGTACACGACCTAATGCGGCCGAGTGGTTTAAGGTCGGAGACGACCTACGACTTATAAAGGTAGACGGTTGAGCGAGCTAATGAAGTCCAGAGTCGAGCGACCTAGCGACACGGTGTGTTGAGCGACCTAACGAGGTCAATGTTGAGCGACCTAACAAGGTCCAGAGAAGGGCGACTTAAAAGAGGCGCGACCTAAAAGAGGCGCGACCTAAAGGAGCGCGACTTAATGGGTTATATGACCCAACGACCTAAGCCACTAACACGCGAGCGACCTAAGTCCTAGGTCGTGAGCGACCTAACTGCGAGTGAGCAAAAATGGCCAGAGTCAAAGCAGAGCGACCTAACGACCATACGACCTACGACCTAAGGTCCTGAGCGACCTACGACCTAAGGTCCTGAGCGACCTAACTCCGAAAACACGAAAATGGCCAGAACGACCTAAATGCAGAAATTTCACCAAAACGCTAAAAATTGGAGTTTTTCGCCAATCCAATCCAAACCAAATGCAAATGTGCATGCAAAAGTGATAGGGAATCATTCCCAACAGTCCAATATAGTTATAGACTAGATTTGTGAGATAAAAATCTCACCTTTGCACTAAAGTTTATGAAGATGAAGCTTGAAAGCAAGGAGAAGCAATCCAAAGCTTGAATCCAATATCTTCTACTTGAATTTGGAGTTGAATGTTGGATTTGCAATTGAATTTGTGCTTGGAGTTTTAATTTCCCATTCCCTCCACCATTAATGCCAAAGCTTGATTAGTTAGGAAATTTATGAAGAGTGAGGAGAAGAGGGTTGGAACTTGGGCTTAATAGGCTAAACTAACCCAAAGTCCAAAGCGGGAAAAGTTAGTGAAATTTCACTAACTCCAAACCTATCGATGTTTATACTTAAAAAGTTGTAAACGACATTTCGAACTCAATGGAAATGGTCTCGAGTCCTAATTTGACCGTTTGCAAAAAGTAGCTTTTCGGACCAAAATCCGATTAACGAGTTAATATTTAAATAAAATATTTAAATACAAACTCGATAAATATGCGGGTTGTTACAGACTCCCCTCCTTAAAGAAATTGCGTCCTCGCAATATATATAAGATGGAAATAAAAAGTAACAACCATAAAAGCATATTAACACAAGAGGAATTTTGAAATAAGAAGTTCACCTCTAGGAGAAGGAGTAAGCAAGTCCGGATGTGTACGCTCGATGAATTCTCTGGATTCCCAAGAACAATCCTTAGGATTTGAGGACCATTGAACCTTCACAAGCGGAACATCTTTATTTCGAAGTCGTTTAACCTCAGAAGCTATAACTCGAATAGGATGCTGCTCAGAAGTTAAATTCGGCGAAACTTCAATTTCTTCCACAACAGCAGGCTCAAGAATAGAATCGGAATCCCGAAGGCATTTCCGTAATTGAGAAACGTGAAATACATCATGCATAGCAGAAAACTGAGCCCGCAATGCAAGGCGATAAGCCATGGAACCAATACGTTCAGTGATAGGAAATGGCCCAATATATCGAGGCGCTAACTTCCCCGATCGACTGAAACGTACAACACCCTTCATAGGTGAAACACGAATAAAAACAGGATCCCCAACAGAAAATTCTAATTTCCTTCTTCGATTATCGGCATAGGATTTTTGTCTACTCTGGGCTTCTTTCATCCTATGTCGAATAAGTTCAATCTTTTCCGTGGAATCACGAATAAAGTCTGGACCTAAAACCAGCTTCTCACCGGCCTCAAGCCAACAAGAAGGAGATCGGCATGGCCTTCCGTAGAGTGCCTCGAAAGGTGCCATACCAATACTAGATTGGAAGCTATTATTATAGGAAAATTCAACAAGTGAAATATGATCTTCCCAACTTCCACCAAAATCAAGCACACAAGCACGAAGAAGATCTTCAAGAGTTTGATTCACACGCTCGGTTTGTCCATCGGACTGGGGGTGATAAGCGGTGCTAAAATTAAGCTTCGTTCCTAAAGCTTTTTGAAGACTCTTCCAAAATCCACTAGTAAACAATGGATCATGATCGCTAACAATAGAAGTAGGAACTCCATGCGATTTTACAATTTCCTTGACAAATAGTTTGGCCAAAAGAGGAACGGTTCGGTTAGACCGAACCGGAATAAAATGGGCGGATTTAGTAAGTCTATCAACAATCACCCATAAGCTATCATGACCCGAATGAGAACGGGGAAGGCCATCTATAAAGTCCATGGAAATTTGATCCCACTTCCAAATTGGAATTTCTAAAGGTTGCAATAACCCACCAGGCCTTTGATGTTCGACCTTGACAAGTTGGCAAGTCATGCAACACTTAACAAAGTTAGCAATGTCAGATTTCATTCCCTCCCAATAATAAAGTCGCTTCATATCAGCATACATTTTACTACTAACAGGATGAATGGTGAATTTAGAACGATGGGAATCTTCTAAAATATCTTTACGAAGATCTCCAATATTTGGTACGATAAGTCTACCAAATTTTCGAATGCCGCCACGAGAATCAATATCAAAGTCTTTCAAACCTTCAATATCAATTTTATCCTTAACATTTTTGCCAAGAAGAGCCAATTCAGAATCTAGCCCTTGAGCTTCAAGAATGCGGTCTAAAAGAGAAGGATGAGCCTCAAGGCTACATAAAACAAGCGATGAGCATAAATCGGATACGCGCTCTCGAATCTCACAAGTGGATAAGATCTCGAGATCGTTCCATTCGGATATCATCATAGAAACAACTACTTGTTGCTTACGGCTAAGAGCATCGGCGACACGATTACCCTTACCGGGGGTATAAAGAATATCAAGATCATAAGGTGCAAGGAACTCGAGCCAACGCTGTTGACGTAAATTAAGTTCTTTTTGAGAAAATAAATATTTCAAAGACTTATGATCCGTGTAAAGAATAAATTTCTCTCCCAATAGATAATGACGCCACATTCGAAGGGCGAAAACAATAGCCGCGAGCTCTAGATCATGTGTGGCATATCTAGTCTCGGCCGGCTTCAATTGCCTAGAAGCATAAGCAACAACACGTTCTTTTTGCATAAGAACGGCACCCAAACCAACGTGACTAGCATCGGTATAAACAACAAAATCTTGATTCCCCTCGGGAATCACAAGAATAGGAGCATCGGAAAGGAGTTCTTTCAATTTCTGAAAAGAGGCTTCACATTTGTCCGACCAAATGTATTTAACTCCCTTCTTAGTCAAGCCAGTAAGAGGCACGGCAATCTTAGAAAAGTCTTTAATAAAACGGCGGTAATAACCCGCCAATCCGAGAAAACTACGAATCTCTGTCACACTCTCCGGTCTCTTCCAATCTTGAATCGCTTCGATCTTTGAAGGATCCACGGATATCCCGGATTCGGAAATAATATGACCGAGAAACTTCACACGAGATTGCCAAAAGTGGCATTTAGAAAATTTCGCCTTTAATTGATTACTCCTAAGTGTTTCCAATACAATCCTAAGATGTTTCTCATGTTCCTCCTCGGTTTTTGAATACACTAGAATATCATCAATGAATATGAGAACAAACCGATCGAGGAAATCTTTGAAAACTCGATTCATGAGGTCAACGAAATAAGCTGGAGCATTCGTTAACCCAAATGGCATAACAAGCCATTCATAAGATCCATATCGAGTACGGAATGATGTCAAAGGAATGCTATCCTCAGCGATACGAAGCTGATGGAAACCGGTAGCCAAGTCCAATTGTGAAAAGACCTTAGCACCACTAAGCTGATCGAATAGATCATCAATCCGAGGTAAAGGATATTTATTTTTAATAGTAAGATCGTTAAGCTTGCGATAATCAACGCAGAGCCTCAGAGTACCATCGGATTTCTTTACGAAAATAGCCGAAGCTCCCCAAGGCGAGGAACTAGAGCGAATAAATTGCCTCGTCTCCAACTCAGATAATTGTTTACGCATCTCCTCATTTTCCTTATTGGACATGCGATAAGGAGGACGAGTAATAGGTTGAGCTCCAGAAACAAGATTAATTCTGAACTCAATTGCTCGTTTAGGTGGCAAACCTAAAACGGGCTCGAATATGTCGGAAAATTCACTAACAACATGAATACGAGAAATAATATCATCTTCATCATCATCATCGTTATCACGAGGATTTAAAGAATATAAAGATGCCACCAAACAGGATTCTGAATCTTTAAGATTAACAGAAATCTGATTAACAGATAGTGGATGACGGAGATGAATAGCCCGTTCAGGACATAGGATATGGGCTTGATAACGGTTAAGCCAATCCATTCCCAAAATTATTCCAAAGCCTAAGTAACGCATGACATGCAAATCGGCTAGGAAAGAAAGATCGCAAAAAATAATCTCCACATCTTTACAAAGCAAACTAAGAGTTGCGGGTCCACCAACAGGATTCGCAATTTTTAAAGAAGTCATCAATGCAGTAACACTTAAGGAAAAAGTGTCTACCAGTTCCTTTGATATAAAAGAATGGGATGCACCCGTATCAAAGAGAACTCTAATAGGTTGATCATGAAATAAAATAATACCATCAAGAATGGAATGAGAAATACCTTGGCCACGAGATGTGTTGCCAGGGGCTTGAGCCACATTTAACTTTCCCTCATTCCTGCTTTTACGTTTGAGGCATTGATGTATAAAGTGATCTGGGCTCTTACAATAGCGACAAGATTTGGGCTTAGAGCACTTATTCGCATAATGATCCCCAGACCCACAGTTGAAGCAACTCGCACCACTAGGAGAAGGAGACTTTGCCGCAGGGGTTGCCTGCTTATCCTTTTTGTTGGGATAAGGACCCTTGAATTTGTTTGGCCTCTTCTTGTTGTTGAAGTTTGGTTTAGCGCCTTCCACTTCAACATCACTCTCTCTATCATCCTCTTCAAGACGAAGAGCGATATCGACGAGTTGATCAAATGCGACTTCTAGTTTCAGGAGCAGTGGCTTCTTAAGATTCTTATTTAAGCCATAAACAAACCTCTGGTTCTTCTTCAATGGGGTGTTGATGTATTCAACCCCATATTTGGAAAGCAACTCGAAGGCTGCGACGTAATCAGTCACAGAGGATTGACCTTGAACAAGGTCTATAAAACGTCGAGCCAAGGTTACTTTCCCAGCTTCTGGTACAAACTTTAACTCGAAGCGTCCCTGAAATTGCTCCCAGGTGAGATCCGCTTCATTAATTTCTGAAATAAGGAGTTCGTACCAGTCCAACGCTCTCTCCTGGAGCATGCTGGAAGCCACCTGAACGCGGTGGAGATCGATAAGGTTCATGCGAGAGAAGATTCGATCACATGATTTTAACCAAGCCTGGACCTCGATGATATTTTCCGAACCTTTGAAGGGCTTCCCACCCAAGTTGGTGTAATCGCTGCACAAGCGTGCAAATCCCGACTTTGGGTGAGTGGGTTCTAGGTTAGCTCCAGCTGCTTGAGCATTAGTTACTAAATCAAGAAGCTGTTGAGCAGTCATAAAAACTCCATCCGGAGGAGCAGCACCAGATGATCCAGTTCTGGGACGGCCTGGTCTAGACATTCTCCTCCTTAAAGAAAGAAAGAAGAGAAGGAAGAAGGTTATTCACCAATGAACACCAAGCAATCTTGATAGATAAAACAAGGAATCATAAAGGAAATAGGATGAATCGGTACGAAGACTCGAATTAATCCTATGGTATGACTCCTAAGATAGACTTAGGACGATGATCCTTGTTAAGTTATTCAACATTATTCCGAAGTTTGGCTCTGATACCAAGCTGTGACGCCCCACCTCTATACCCACGCTAGCCAAAAACACTCCGGAGTAGTGCTGTCAACTAGCACGGAGAATAAGGCTGTTGAGGAGCGACCATCCATGTAATTGCTTATCACACGGTGGCTATAAATAATCTTCGGAAACAAACATAGAAATAATCATATCACAAATCAGTCACAGATATCCATATCACAAAGGCGGAAGAAGATATGAATATATAACTAACACATGAAAGTGTACATCAGAGTAGTGGTCAGTAAGATCCACGATAACACAAAAGAATAGCAACACGTGCTATACAAAAGAATACAACTATGAGTCCATATCTCAAGTGTATACAACAAAAACTGCTAATCTAAACAGTTAGCCAAAAGTCAGGGTGATGAATCCCTGGGAAGAAGTCAAGCAGAAGCACCTGTAACATCTCGGTCTGACCCGAGTATTATTTAAGAAAATAATAAACGGATCAGTCTAGCTATAAATATCAGATGACATGATATAACATAAAAGATATGGCATAAACATAAACATCCATAACGACATACCACTATAAGTATGTAAATAATGATCAATAGAAGATCAATCAATAAGAGATAATCAATATCACAAGAATCTTCTCAAAGATTCGAAGAGGGCATCATACCCTAAACTTGTACTCATAACAAGTCAATGACATAAATTCTAGAAATCAACACGAGAAATCCAGAAATCATAAAAAGGGAAAGAGGCCTATCACATGACGGTCCGAAGACCAAGGGAAGCTACCCCGCATGTGTGAATGGAATCACACAGATTGAGGTCAAGACTAACCAAAAAGCAGAAAGGTATGTGTGAATGGAATCACACAAGTGGTGTCTAGTCTAACCTTGCAATGAAAGAGACATCGCGCAATTGCTAGTCTAATTCATAAAGCGATCATCAAGATCAACGAGAAGTGTCAATTACACTAAGCTAGTAAATATAGAAGTTTAGCTTCATGTCCCATAACCACTTGCTTAACTTAAATATTTACGAACAAAATGTAAATCTTCACTAATAAAATTGTCACAAGAGGTTCAATCGAACAAGTCCAAGAATTAACCGACGAAGTGAACGCAAGCGTTTCATACCACTTGTTTTACTAAGTCGTTTAATTAGATTTCTCATCCGAGTGAGGTAAAGGCTTGTATATACTAATAGATTGGAAAACGGTTTAAGAAAAGAGCTTTGTTATTAAAAATAGAGTTGAAATTGTTTGTTAAAAGAGTTTTGATATTTACTACTAGTATTGAAACCTTTATATTATAAAGTGACAAAACACATAAGCAAGTGTAGAAACAATCAGTCACAAAGATCGCATACGGAGATGCGAATAAAATCCAAGGAAATCAGCTCAATGTTTTTCAGATAAGATCCCCTACGGAGGGGGGGTCCAGGGGGGTGGCAACCCCCCAAGGTGGGGGTGCGGGGGCAACGCCACCGCTTACGGGGTTCGACCTGCCCGGTCAGGTCGCGGGGGTCCAGGGGGCAGCGCCCCGTCCAAAACGGTACGACTTAGTGAAGACAAAATAAGGTCTAACGACCTAAGAGGGATAGGGTCGAGCGACCTAATGGTTGCGACCTAGGGGTCTAATGGGCACGACCTAGTGGTCCAGCGACCTAAAGGGGTAAAGGTCATGCGACCTAAAATGGGTTCGCGACCTAACACTCAAACGACCTAAAGAAATTAAGGAGCCGAGCGACCTATAAGAAGCAGCGACCTAAGTAGAAACGAGGCCCAACGACCTAGGGGTTAGGTCATGCGAGTTAAGAAGGTCAGCGACCTAACAAAGACACGCGACCTAATAAAGAAACGCGACCTAAAGACACGCGACCTAGCGACTTGAGCGACCTACGTGTTACAGCCTAAGAGTCGAACGACCTAGCGTGGAAGCGGCCTAAAAGCCAAACGACCTAACGACCTAAGGTCATACGACCTAGCGACCTAAAGCCATACGACCTAACGACCTAAGATCATACGACCTAGTGCAACACGCGACCTAAAAGGTACACGACCTAATGCGGCCGAGTGGTTTAAGGTCGGAGACGACCTACGACTTATAAAGGTAGACGGTTGAGCGAGCTAATGAAGTCCAGAGTCGAGCGACCTAGCGACACGGTGTGTTGAGCGACCTAACGAGGTCAATGTTGAGCGACCTAACAAGGTCCAGAGAAGGGCGACTTAAAAGAGGCGCGACCTAAAAGAGGCGCGACCTAAAGGAGCGCGACTTAATGGGTTATATGACCCAACGACCTAAGCCACTAACACGCGAGCGACCTAAGTCCTAGGTCGTGAGCGACCTAACTGCGAGTGAGCAAAAATGGCCAGAGTCAAAGCAGAGCGACCTAACGACCATACGACCTACGACCTAAGGTCCTGAGCGACCTAACTCCGAAAACACGAAAATGGCCAGAACGACCTAAATGCAGAAATTTCACCAAAACGCTAAAAATTGGAGTTTTTCGCCAATCCAATCCAAACCAAATGCAAATGTGCATGCAAAAGTGATAGGGAATCATTCCCAACAGTCCAATATAGTTATAGACTAGATTTGTGAGATAAAAATCTCACCTTTGCACTAAAGTTTATGAAGATGAAGCTTGAAAGCAAGGAGAAGCAATCCAAAGCTTGAATCCAATATCTTCTACTTGAATTTGGAGTTGAATGTTGGATTTGCAATTGAATTTGTGCTTGGAGTTTTAATTTCCCATTCCCTCCACCATTAATGCCAAAGCTTGATTAGTTAGGAAATTTATGAAGAGTGAGGAGAAGAGGGTTGGAACTTGGGCTTAACAGGCTAAACTAACCCAAAGTCCAAAGCGGGAAAAGTTAGTGAAATTTCACTAACTCCAAACCTATCGATGTTTATACTTAAAAAGTTGTAAACGACATTTCGAACTCAATGGAAGTGGTCTCGAGTCCTAATTTGACCGTTTGCAAAAAGTAGCTTTTCGGACCAAAATCCGATTAACGAGTTAATATTTAAATAAAATATTTAAATACAAACTCGATAAATATGCGGGTTGTTACACCGATCTCTATGGTATATTCAACTCTGTATGTTGAAGTCCGGTACGCAACAGAGACAATATAGCGGTTCGCTGTACTAGTACCATATTCATAACTTTTTAAATTCTCTCTGCCATTACACTGTAGCCGTGTACTCCAAGCAACAGTAAATGGCTTTAATAATTTTGGCTAATTCATAGCTCTTGAACGTTGAAATTTCTTTTATTTTGTACTTATATATGTTCTCCTCTGTTCATTTGCCAAGGAAACAAATTTTTTTATGATACAAAACTTGTTTGTAATTGCTTGCTCCTCCATTTTCCTTTTATTCCGCCATTCGTTTTCTTCCCAAAGCCTATAGCTCTTCCTCCTTTCTTTCTTTACCTCCCTTCATGGCCAAAAGCAATGGCCACTACAAAAAAAAAAATATAAATCTTTTGATATATGCGACATCATATATACGCAGCAACCAAAAAAAAAAACTATAGACATCATCCCACGCCGTCTTCAACCCTCTTCCTCCCCATGACCGGCCTCATCCCCAACGCTCACCCGCCCTCGTCTCCACCTTAAATCTTCGGTCGAACCCCTTAGCTGAACCATCTCGACATCCACGCAGCAACCTACACTCGATACCCACAGCCATAGAGCCTCTACCTCCCCTAGCATTGAGCATGCCTCACTTCGGCCTCACTCGATAGCCTACCTCCTTTCTTCATTTTAGGGCCGTATGCATATCATTTTTTCTTTATATGAGAATTTGCTCCCCAATTTGATATATATAACACGTAATTTCTATCGGTGGGTGCTTGTATATTTTAATATGTGACTATCTCTTCCTTTGTCTGCATTTGTAGGGTAGTATGCATATGCTTGTTGAAGAAGCTCACCTATGTTTGAATATATATTCTCTATACGTTTTTTAATAGCTTATATATATATTATCTTTGGATTGGTATAGTGATTTATCTAAAAAAATTTATGTATATACTTATGTTAGCGTTTTAGTGTTGGACATACTTCTAGTGTTTGAACATAGGATTATAGATACATACATAGAAAATTTGATGCAGCAAAGCTTTAAAGGTTGTCAAAAAGGATATATATACATATATACATATATTACTATAGTTTGCTGTATAAATGTTTACTATATATTTTATTATAAAAAGAGGATATATATTCATGTCAGTTGTTGTTTATATAATATGTTAAAGTATATATTTATAATTTGAAATTTGCTCGGAGATACTTTGCAGATTTTTAAAAAAAGTTAGCATTTAAAAAATATATAATATGTTCCGTTTATAAGTATTTAATTAATTTAATATAAGTGATTTATGTTTTCCTATAATGTTTGAATTATGTGCATTTATAAGTTATATTCTGTAATAGCTATTAAAAGTGTGTATATATATGCATCGACTTAAAGAATAGAACATGTATATGTGTTTTAATTGTGTATGTGAGTTGATGTAAAAAAATATCTTGATTTTTTAAATATATATAGAAGCATACATATATGTCCTATCGTATTGCTTTGCTTCTCATATTTCAGATATAGCAGTATATGTATCTAATACGTACTATGAAAAAAAATTGCATGTCTACCAATATTTGTGTTTTGTTATATATTATATATAGAAACTGTGATTTCAAATTTGCCTATAGATTTTATATTATAACCTATATAGATGTATTTTAATTTTAAACATATAGATTTTTATTTGGATACGTGTATATATGTTTAAACTTAATATCAATTTCCATATATATATATTTTAAGATTTTTATATGCGTTTGAATTAATAATATAATTTTGTGTCTATATGTACAATTTTACATGTTCTATCCATATCAGTTCACCTATATCAATTATCTTCATCGATCTAGTTCTGATTTGATTTCGTCTATTCCTATTTATCAGCCTTGTTCGTCGATTCGTGCTAATCTAGCTTTTCTTTGGAAGTCGTGCTTGCATTCCGTAACTCGATTTCATTGTCTATCTTCTCCAGCCTCGAAAGGTGAGCAATCACTCACGATTAACGTTCTTATATTTATTAAATTTGGTTTCAATTGAAATGACAATTGAAATATACTGCTAAATTGAACTGTTAATTATTTAACTTGTTATATATGATATGCATTTATGTGTAATTGTTCACCCGTGGGATATGGCACCAAATCCTGTTGTTTATATTATATTGTTATTGATAATATATGCTTGTTCTTATTATTATTTTTATTATCATATCTGTTATCACTCTGTAAGTTCCATATTAGTTTAGAATTCCCTATGAGTTGAAATGATGCATACCCGAACGATCTGTAGAATAGGAGATAATTGTTATGGGTTAAAATGACAAACCCTAACAATTTTCATTTGAATTGAATTTGGGATTGAGGTTTGAAATGATATATACCCGTATATATAATGATATATACCCGTATATATTTAAATTATGGATTGAAATGATAAATATCTGTATCACTTGATCCTAGGAAAGAAAATTATATACAAACACCGTTGGTCTGTATATAAAATGATTTCTATAGTTTTGAATGAAAATATATATGGTTTTAATTAATATTGAAATTATTTTATTTATAAATAAGTTTTAATATTAAATAGATTTAATAATAAGCTTTAATTTAATAAAGTTTGATTTAAGTAATATACAATATCTTTAAGTACATATTTAAAATTCTATTTTAGGAATAGATTTTTTTATAATGATTTTATAAGTTAAGGGTGGAAAGATAAATTTGCATTTATTTAAAATTGTATCTAATTAAGAATTTTATTTAATTAAATCGATTGAAACTTATTGAATTCGGTATTTAAAGATGTGATTTTATAATCTTGATTTTTGATTTTAAGTAATTAATGAATATTTCACGTTTAAATAAATTGAAGGAAATATTTAGTAAAATGTAATCTAAGGTTATTTAAATGATATTGAATTTATTACGTGAATATTTCAAGACTAAATAATAATGAAGCTAAATCAAGATCTATATGAAATTGTTAAATTTAGTTTTGTAAATGCTGAATATTTAAAGCTTTGAAATATATTGAAAATTAAATGGTTAATTTTGTGGTTCAAATCCGTATTTGAAATCGATATAATTTGAAACAGTTTATTTAGAAACTGAATTAAAATTGATTGATTGAGATTGAATTAAATTTGAATTTGGAATTCGAGTTGATTTGAATCGATTTGTGAAATTTGAGGAAATTATAAATATTTTACTTTATAAATTATTTTAATATATTATACATATATACTATTTTAATATAAAACTATTTTTTTAAACTATTTTAATATAACTATTTTATTTTATAAACTATTTTATTTTTATATACTATTGTTAAAATGTTTAAGTGGTGGAAGTTATGATTTCAAAGTTATGGTTTTCCAAAGTATTACGATTTCAAAGCATTTTGGTTTCGAAAGAGTTATAACTTTGAAAGAGCTATAATTTGGAAATAGATATATTTGAAGTAAAAATGATATTTTGGTTTTGAAGCATAAATTATTTTAAAATGACCACGGTGCTATGTTTGTTTGTTAATAGCGTATATTTCTACATAGTAGATAGTTCCACGAATCCTTAAAGGATGGGCATCCCAAACATCCTTTAAGTTACTTGTATTTCAGTTGATATTTCACTTGAGTTAGATTTATTGGTATAAGAATGTTAATCCTGACTCGAGTGTTTTGTGTTTTTCTTTACGCTTGCGTCAGACTGAGTGATACAACATTTGAGACTCTCCTTTGGAGTATGTAGCTTCGCTTGGAGATCCAACTATCGATTCAGCTTTCAGCTTTTCCAGTTGATTTGTTCAAAGATGTCATCAGTCTATATTCGAGATATACTGTTGTATTTTATTTTGAACTCTGTTGTTTGTATAATAGCTTCATGAACTACTATTTATCTATTCCGCTACGTTATGATTATATTACTTTGTGTCTGTGATTGATTTATTTACTGTATATGATGAGTTTTGCCAAATTTAAATTAACAATCTGGTATGTTGAACAATTCAAGTCTGACATGTGCAGATGCAAATGGTTGAAAATACCGAGATGTTACAGTTGGTATCAGAACTCTGGTTTTAGGCAAAACTTTGCGTATGTAGTAGATTTAATTACAGAATAACTTTCGTTCGTGCTTGATTCTCTTCCTCTTTGATTCGGGTTTCCTTTGAATGTTGGAACGCTCCCACTTGTTCTGAAATCCATTCTTGTCTCCCCCTATTTGTATTCTTTTGATTTTGAACCATCCCATAACTCCACTTCAAATGATCTCTATAAAATCGGCGATCTCTTCAATCTTTGAATGATTTTTAAAAGGGAAAAACTCCTTTACAAATGACATTGATTCACCGGAGATTTCTATACCCTCGGTTTATATGCTACTATCTCTTGTTATGCTGAATTCTATCTCTGGCGATCGAATGTCGATCAGCTTTATAATTCCGCATCGATCATATTCCTGAAGTATTGGTTGACCCGGTTAAGGTCACCCATGATTAATATAAGTATATCCTTCTTCTATTTTGTAATTTAATTATCCCATCTTCGTTCGAGCCTATCTTCAAATCAGATTTCTATTTTATTAGAGTCCCTCTATGTAATATCCCGAAATTTTGGATAATATAAATTTAATAATCTGTGTTTAAATTTAAATTGAATTGATAAATTTTGTTAATAAATTTGATTTGATTTAATAATCTTCTTTATTTAAATATTTAATTTGTGAATTTATTTTTAATAAACTAATAAATCTATTTTCTGTTTAATAATGCATATGTATTTATATATATTTTAAATAGATAAGTTGTTTTAAATTAAATTAGTATAGCATAATTTTAATATTTTGAAATTAGGAATTGTGATTTATTTCTGGATTTAACCTTTTCAAAAATACTTAATAAAACAACTAAATGATTTTAAATATGAGATAAATGTTTTATTGGTTTAAAATTCATTTTAACTTAAGTTTGAATATTAAAACAAGTTACACAAATGTTTGTGTTATTCTTTTTAAAATATTGATTTATAAAATGTGATTTGTAAATTTAATATGAAATTTAAAATATGAAACATGTATTCGTTTAAGTTACAACCTCTTTTATAAATTTATTTTAATTATTTAAAAGTATCTTTGTCAAATGATTTATTTGTATATTGTTTTATTTACAAGAACACTTTTCTTTATTCTTTAGAAATTAATTATATACATAACTAAGTATAAGAAACTAATTAATTTAATTTAAACATTCATTAACTTTAATTAAAATAACAAACCATTTAAAATGACATGTGTATGTAATTTAGGACATGAGTTAACATGTGTTTAGTATTTAAGCAAGATATTTACAAGTGTTAATACCTTAAGCCAAGTGCCATTGTTTAATTTTAATTTTTTCCTTGATTTTAAATAAATCATAAACAAGCTATATAAACTTGCATCTACTCATTTTCTTTTCCTCTTTCTCATTTTTCATTCTAAATCAAAATTTCTTTCAGCTGAGAAATTTTTTCCATCTCTTCAAAGAAATCTGCAGAAACCTTTTTCATCTTTTCAAAATATAAATCACTCTCATAGTCAAACTCATGTAAGCACATTTCCTCAAATCTGTAACAATATGCAAATCTGCATTTCTTTTAAATCTGGGAAAAGAAATTTCCTGCATACATTAATCAAGTAAGGAAGCCTGCATTTTTTCCAAAACAATCTGGGATGAAACTGCAATTTCAAATTGTTCTGCATACCATTCAAGCAAGCTACCTGTAAGCAAGATGTTTGCATCCATCTATTCATTAAAATCTGGAAAACAGGAAGCAAGTTTTAAAAGCATTCAAGCTTTCTGCAAGCATTTCAAAAAAGTTTATTAAAGAATGTTCTGCATGTTCAAAATCTGGGCTCTGCATTTTAGTACATGCGAGTAACTTTTCTTTTAAGAATTTTAAAGGGTAAAGAAATTGTTGCATGTTAGAATACTAAAATATATAAATGTTGCATATAATTTATCTGTTGTATAAATGTATTTGGTGTATGCTATTAAATTTCCTGGTTTTGTTTTGTTCTTGACACAAGTTTTTATTTAAATTCTTCTATCTTTAATTTGTCTTTGTTTAATTATAGGATTTAAATAAGATATGTATGTTGGTTTCAGAGTTTAGACTTTAAGATTTTATTAAATTAAAATTTAAATAAAAACTTACTGTAAAATAAGTAACAGAGCAATTGAATTTTATAAGTGAAAATATAAAACAATGCAAATCAATGTTTCAGAACTTCAATTCAAAACATCTTCCAAAATTATGATTTTTAAAAATAATATTACAAATTTTAATGATTTAATCAAAGTACAGTTTTAAATTTACTATATCATACATATTTGATAAGTTCACTTGAGGTTTGAATTTGATTTGGTTGAATTTGTTTCTGGAGTTAGTGTAGCTATCATAGATTATGGGAAAATTACTGAATTGGATTGCAATTCATTTTTGAGGTTGTAATTTGGGATTTTCAGTGGTGAACCCTAGTTTTATTGGGTCACTGTTTTTGTTCGAATATGATCTCCTCGGTTGCTCGAGTTCAACCATGATTTGCGTGTTGGTAGATGGTGGTTTGGGGAAGTCTTCGTCGGAGTATGGAAAGTGATGGTGGTCGGAGTTTTTTGGGGGAATGATGTTGACAGGTTGGGGATGTGTATACTGTCTGCAGTTCCAGGTTTTGGAATTTGGGTCTTGAACTTGAATTCGAGCATATGTTGTAGAAGTTGGTGTTGAGTTGGCCTGAGGGGAGGATTATTGACCGTGGATGGTCGTGGGTTTGGCCAGTGATGGCCGGAGTGGATGGGCAGGTGCACAGAATGGTGATGAGGATATGATTGAAGTGGGTTACAGTTTGATTCCTCGTGATGGTCTCGGGTAAATTGGAGGGTGACTCGAAGCAATGTTGCTTTTGACTCGAAGTAAAACAGGGGTAGGCTCGGGTTATTTTTGTGTTTCAGGTTTTGAAAGAACAGAACCCGTTTTCCAGTTTTTTTTTTTAAATTTAAACAAAGGTCTTGATGCTAACTAAAATTTAAAAACTAAGATTTAAAAACCTGAATTTAAATTTTGAATTCCATTAGTTTAAATCTTAGGTTTTGAAATAATTTAAATTTTGAAACTTTAGTTTGGTCTTAGCATAATCAGGAAATCTGTTTACAGTTTTTAAATTTTAAAAGTTAAATTTAAAATGTAAACTTAATTTGAACTTGGGTTTCAAAACCTGAATCTAAAATATGAATTCAAATAAGCTTGAATTTTGGTTTTTAGGAATAATTTAAATTCAGAAAAAAACTTAAGTTTGGATACAGTTTTTCTGTTTTTTTTTTAATTTTAAAAGAAAAGTTGAAAATGTAAGTTAAAGTTCAAACTGAGATTTTTAAACCTGAAATTTAAATATGTAATCAATAGTTTAATTCTTGGATTTTAAAACATTTTTGATTCAAAATTTAAGATGTTTTAAACTAAAACAGGAAACTGTTTTTCTGTTTTAAATTTAGAAGTGAATTTTATAATGCAATTGAAAATTTAAAACAAAGTTTAAATCTGGAAAACTGAAATATGAAATTCTAGTAGATGAATCTGTGTTTGAATTTAATTTAAATATGGAATTTAAATTTTGATTTTGATTTTTTTAAGTATAAAGGAACATTGGTTTTGAATTTAAAACTTTGAGTTTTAATTTATGAATAAGGATTTAAAATGAGTATAAATTCTGTTTTAAAACCTGAATTTTTATTTTAATTTCAGTTTTTAAAATAAGTTTTTAAATTTAAATTTGTTTTAACTATTTTAGAAAAGTTTAAATAATTTTAATTTAAAAATGAAGATGGAGATGTAAGTAAAGTTTAAATTTTTAAGATTGAATCTGGAATGAAAATTTAAATTGTATTTCAGTTTGAAATTTAAAAGGATTTTTTTTGAAATTGAATTAAAATAAATTTGTTTTATAATCTTTTAAACCTTTATTTTATAAAAGGTATGTTCTTAAACATGTTAGGTAAAAAGGGTTTTTAAATTTGTTTAAAACCTTGTTTAAATAAAATTGTATTCATTTTATAATCTTAAAATTTTAAAATGAAATTTTAAAGTGATGTTTAAAATTTATTTGGAAATAAATTATTTAAAGTACTTTATATAAGATGAAATGTTTCTTAATCTAAGATTAGAACTTTAGAAATTGGTTTCATTTAAATTATTAAATTAATTCAAATGGAATATTAATTATTTAATTAATGAACAATGTGGATGTTTAATTAAGTAATTAATAATTTTTAAGTTAATTAATTCTCTTGAGATTAATTAATTAAGGTTAATTAATCAATAATTAAGGATGGTTAATTAAATTTTGATTAATGATTAAGATTTATTTAATCAAGTGATTAAAGAAAATTAAGATTTTAATTAATACTTAATTAATTAATAATTAGAGATTAATTAAATTGTAATCAAATATTAATTAATTGATAATTAATAATGATTTGCATAAGTTAACCCTTAATTAAGTAATTAAGAAATGTTAATGAAGGTCATTGTCTTAAGATTATTTAATAATTAATTAATGTGATTAATTTTTGATAATTAATTAAATTAATTAATTAATAATAATCAATTGTTGAATTAGTTAATGAAAGCAATTAATGAATTAGTTACTTGGTGTAATTAATTTGATTAATGTGATTAGTTTAGATTAATTAAGTTAAATTAATTTAAACATTTGTGGATTGCTGATAATTACTTTATGTCATTATGGATTTGTAATTACTTAAGGGAGTAATTAATTAATAATTACTGAATGTAATTAAGGATATTTATTATAGAAGTAATTTGGATTTAAATTACTTTGAAATTAATCAAGGGATAAATGGAAATAATTAATTAAGAGTAACTAATTTAGGGAATGGGTAATTAAGGGAAGTTAATTACGAATGGTTATTAATCAAGGGTGATTAATATATATGTGGTTTAATTGCAGCCTAATTACTTATGTAATTAATTTAAATAGAGAGATTAATTAAATTGTAAATAGAATTAATTAATTAATGATGTAATTTAGAATTGATTAATTAAGGAATAATTAAAAATGAATAAATGATTTATGTAATTAACTTTAGTTAATTAATTGATTAAGTAATTAACTTGTGTAATTAATTTAAAAGCTAATTACTTACTGTAATTAGGGAATTGTGAATCTGAAATGATTAATTGGAAGAATAATGAGATGATGATTTATAAATTGATTTGTAATCAATTGATGGTTAAGTTAAGCAGGATTTTAATGATAAAGTAATTAATTTAATTCATTTTCAATTAATTAGAAATTAAGTAATTAATTTAATTCATTTTAAATTAATTATAAATGGTACGATCATTAGATCATTGCTTATGTTTGATGATTGGTATTGGTTGCCTGGTATGGTTTGTAATCTCAGCTATGAGATGAGAAATGTATGTGATATGGATGCATTGGTTGCTTTTGGATGATAATATGGATTATCTGATTATGATATGAATTATCTATTGATGATAATGTTGATTATCTATTTTTTTGTGAATTATCTATCTGTGTGTACATAGATAATGAATTGTATTGTTTTAAACTCTAAAACAACTTGGCCTTAAAAGACACGTTTTGGATTTCGATGAGACCGGGATCGTGTTTCCATATTTGGATATCCGAAAACCACATCGATCCAATTAACGTTAGGTCGTGAATCTCAAGTGAAGGAGAAGATTCAGAGTGCAAGGGTTATCGTCGTTAACTCTGAGGGTGGTTCCAAAACGAGTGTAACGAGATAATGCATTCGGTTTCGTTCGAACCCGGAACGAACTTGTATGGATCGAATGCTTTCAGAACATCGTCAGGTGGACGATGAGCATTCTAAGTGATATGTCCTATAAAGGTAATCGTAGCCTCAAAACTCATCAACTGGGAATGGCTAAAACAGGGGAGGTGCAGCAAGGCTTCGTGGGTAGCTCCCACTTGAGAGCGAGATTTACCCCTGTCCATATGTCCCTTTATTTTGGCTTAGTGGTGTGGTTGCTGATCACAACTACGGGGTGATCTTGTTCGGAACTGTTCAGTAAGGAATGGTTCCGGCTTTGTGTTGCAGGGGAGTTAGGGTAGCTCCTCGGTACGATGATCTAGGCAACGTACTGTGATGGGCGGTACCCCAGTAGCCCAGCCTTTTGTGGGTAATAGCTGGAATTTAATGAATGTAACAATTTCGGCTATTTCTTATTTACTTGAAAACCCTAGACCTATTATAATATCACTGGATTTCCTATCAAATGTTTTGGTTAGCGTAAGGTAAAAACTTTTCCATGTTTATGTGTGGGAAGTCTTACGTGATACCTTTTCTTTTCAAAGGTTTTTCAAAAGTTAAGCAACTTTAACCTGTTACTCACACCAGACCCATGTCTGACCCGGAGTTATTTCTTTTTTATTTAACTCTTGGGTACTCAATTTTTATGAGTAGTCAAGGGAATTCAGGTTAGGATTCAGGTTAGCTTTGACGAATTGTGGAGGAGCAAAGGAGCAGGAGGCTTCTGCGTATAGTTATATGGTTTTCCGCTGCGTTGGTATTTCTGAGTGTCTCCTGTATTGTGATTGAGTTGTAATAACTAGACAGTTGTTTATAACTGTCTAGTATGTGATGTAATGTTTATGTAACTCTGATAATTGATGTATACTATGTAATACTTATGTTATTAATATAATTTTTTCGTTCCGCTGTTGAGATTCCTGTGTTGTTTCTTCTTTCTCTTCTTTATTTTCTCTTTTCTATCCCTTTCTTTCTTAAGGATGATACGACTTTTTGTGAAGAAAAAGTCGGGTCGTCTCAGTTGGTATCAGAGCACTAGGTTGAGCGAATACCTGTCTCTGGAGTGGTGTCTATCTGGAGAGAGGAGCGTATTTGTATTTTTAATATATATATATATATATTTATGGTTCTACCTATTTGTTGGTTTACCTGTTCGGGTTTTCCAATGTAAGTTATAAAGGTAGAGGAGGTAGAAGTGTGTGTAACACGACTACCATTGGTTGGAATTTGAAGGGATGAGTTGGAAGTGTATTTTTCGAGACTGTAGACCTAATACCGTCTCGAGTGAGTTTTGCTTGGAGTAGGGACTTCATCGATCTCTGAAGGAAACCTGTAAAGGTTCAGAGTTCATCTTTGAAGTGCAGAATTGAGTTTTGATCCGTCGATAAGGCTAAAGCAAGTGAGCGATGATATTTTGATATCTCAGGAAGTTGTAGCTGCGTGATGAGATGCAGTGACTATGGATGTTTCCGAAGATGTTTCTTTGGAACAAGAATAAGAAAGTGAGTCTGCATGATGTTGTGGCTGAGTCCAGCAGGGTGTTCTGTTTGCTTTGAGGTCCGAGTTACTCGAAGAGTTTGGATTAAGAATTCTTTGGCATTGGTGTTAGTAGTGCAGCTCGGAGTATTCTGTGTTGGCAGGAAGTCTTTTGGCTGAGTAGTTTTTCTGAAGTGGAGTTCAGATGCAGCAGAGTGGACTCATTTCTATGGTAAGTTGGCTAGGCCAGCATAAGCTGTTCTGTTTGGTTGAGAGAGAGCAGTTTCTTTGGATTTAGGTTGAGTTGATCGCAAAAGTGACTTGCTAGTTAAGTACTGGTGTTTCAGTTAGTAGATAGACGGTTCCTTGAGATAGAAGTTGGTGAAGCAACTCAGGTTTCGGAGGAACATCTGAGTTTTCTTATGGATCTGTGGAACCATATTTCTGTGCTGGGTTGTCTAGTCTGTGTTTGTGCTCTTCGTCAGCATTTTCTTCTGCTTCGGATCAGAGTTGTGCAGCAAAAGCAGTTTGGGGTGCTTCTGTTTTGTTTTTCGGATAAGGAGAAATTTGTTCTGTCTTATGTTGTTGAGGAGTAGAGATTGTTTTTGGTTTTTGAGTGATCTTGAGGTGATCATTGGATTGTTTTGATCCAGTTTGTTTCTAGAGGCATCAGCGTAGAGTTGAGCTGATCAGGATGGATGTTGGTAGCCTAGGATTGTCCGAAGAGTATTTATGGATAAGGGACAGATGAATTTGGATTCTGGAGTCGGAGATTGGATTTAGGATAAGTTTTTCTCTGATTCATAGAGCTATAAGATTTGGAGGTTCTATGAGCTAGCTCCGTAGTGTTTTGGGTTTCTTCTGTGTTTTGGTTTGATAAGTGTTAGGTTTCCTAGAGTTGAATTTCCAGTTTGGATAACTGGGATTCAGGGTGTTTCACGTATCTCTAAGGGAGTACGTGTTTGATACTTCTGGTTGTAGGACCAGCAGTTCATGAGGTTTGGTTGTTGAGTCAGACTCGTTTGTAGTCTGATATTCTGTTTAGAGTTATTCATAAGAGCTCTATAGCTTAGTAGTATTGATTGATTGGATTCTATAGAGCGAGTATCCCGATATATATATATATATATATATATATATATATATATATATATATATATATATATAGGGGAAACTCGTGAAGGTTTTATCCAAAATTCTTTTGGATAATTAGATTTGTTCTGATTTTGTGAATTGGTTGCTTAGGTTGTCGGCATATGATTAACATATGCTGTATTTTAAAATAAAATCTATTAATAGATTATTAAATTACCTTTGTTTTAAATTTCAGGGACGAAATTCTTTTAAGGGAGAAGGATTGTAATATCCCGGAATTTTGGACAATATAAATTTAATAATCTGTGTTTAAATTTAAATTGAATTGATAAATTTTGTTAATAAATTTGATTTGATTTAGTAATCTTCTTTATTTAAATATTTAATTTGGGAATTTATTTTTAATAAACTAATAAATTTATTTTCTATTTAGTAATGTATATTTTAAATAGATAAGTTGTTTTAAATTAAATTAGTATAGCATAATTTTAATATATTGAAATTAGGAATTGTGATTTATTTTTGGATTTAAGCTTTTCAAAAATATTTAATAAAATAACTAATGATTTTAAATATGAGATAAATGTTTTATTGGTTTAAAATTCATTTTAACTTAAGTTTGAATATTAAAACAAGTTACAAAAATGTTTGTGTTATTCTTTTTAAAATATTGATTTATAAAGTATGATTTGTAAATTTAATATGAAATTTAAAATACAATTTAAAATATGAAACATGTATTCATTTAAGTTACAACCTCTTTTATAAATTTATTTTAATTATTTAAAAGTATCTTTGTCAAATGATTTATTTGTGTATTGTTTTATTTATAAGAACACTTTGCTTTATTCTTGAGAAATTAATTCTATGCATAACTAAGTATAAGAAACTAATTAATTTAATTTAAACATTCATTAACTTTAATTAAAAGAACAAATCATTTAAAATGACATGTGTATGTAATTTAGGACATGAGTTAACATGTGTTTAGTATTTAAGCAAGATACTTACAAGTGTTAATAGCTTAAGCCAAGTGTCATTGTTTAATTTTAATTTTTTCCTTGGTTTTAAATAAATCATAAACAAGCTATATAAACTTGAATTTACTCATTTTCTTTTCCTCTTTCTCATTTTTCATTCTAAATCTGTTAACGTAAAAATCAAACGCTAACACCCCGGAGTATGTAGAGTAAGTGTGAAAGCACCACCCGTCAATACGGGAATTAGAAACAAGCAGAAATTAGCAGAAAAGCAGTAAAAGACACAGTTTTTATAGTGGTTCGGCTTATAGTCAAGCCTACATCCACTTTAATGTTCTTTATTACTGACTTAAGTACAACTTATACAACTTTCTTCAATCACAACACACTTTAGACTAGTAGCTCAAACTTCGATGTAGAATAATCTTTTGAGTTCATATTGAATGATGTAAATTCTCTCTTGAAGTTTGTCGTAGGGTCCCTGGTGCTTGAGGCGCTCGAAGTGTTGTTTGAGAAAATGGCAGAGTGTTGATGCTACCGAGAATGATCCAAAAGTCCCCTGAATGTGTGTTCCCATGCTGTATTTATAGGAGATTCTGGACGGGCCTTAGGTCGTGAACGACCCAAGGTAGTCCTTAGGTTGACCTAAGGTAGGTCGTGGGTGACCTAGAGGATACGGCTCTGTGGCTAGACAGTGTTGCATCTGAGTGTTTGGGCTGGCAAGTTGTAGGTCGAAGGTTGCGACCTAAGATAGGTCGTGGATCACATATGAACGACCTAACAGATGGAAACTTTGGCCCTACCCGGTAGCACTGGTCTCTTCTGAATGAAGTACTAGGTCGTGGACGACCTAAGAAAATAGTTGGCGACCTTTACAACGCTGAGGTTATCAAATGTAGCGACCTAGGCTAAGTCGTTAACTCGCTATGTTGCTTAGCTCATGTAACGACCCGTATTTTACGTGTCGATAAATCGTATAATAGTTGCATTAAGTCGTTTGGAGCTTGAGTCGTTCTAGAGATAAGTCGTGTTAAAGTTAAGTCGTGTGGAACTTAAGTCGTGACCGACTTAGAGGATGGAGCGACTTAGGGTAGGTGGCCGACTCATGGGGTCAACGGTTTATAGGTTGGCCGACTTATAGGAGTGAGTGGTAGTTGCCGACTTATGGTTGTTAGCGAGTTAAGAGAGGCAGCGGCTTAAGGTTTGGACCGAGTCAAGGTAGTGAGCGACTCATAGGATGGAACGACTTAAGGAAAATGAGTTAGGTCGTTGAGTCGTATAGTGTTGTTGAGTCGCCGAGTCGCTGAGTCGTGTGTTGTATAGTGTTGTTGAGTCGATGAGTCGTTAGGTCGGCCTGTGTTTTAGGACGTGTATGCTATGAGTCGTACACGAGTTAAGTTGTTGGGTCGGCTAGGTGATGAGTCGTAGGGGTTGTTGAGTCGTAGCCCGCGTGCGTGTTAGGTCGTTCGAGTTTTGGGTCGTGGGTCTTAGGTCGGGGGCGACTCAAGGATGGGTCGGCGACGACTTATGGATGGACGACTCAGGGGGGGATTCAGCCTATAAATAGAGGGGTTTGGCTCACTTTTTGGCACCGGTTTTTGAAGCGACGAAGTGCTGCCATTTTGAGAGCTCGACTACAACATTTCTTCATCTTCTTTTCTCCACTCTAATCTAGTTCTAACATCCATCCAAGATCGAAGATCAAGATCGAAGATCCAAGAGCCAAAGTTGAAGATCTCCATCCAACGAAGCTAGATTCCGTCGTTTCAAGCGAGATTTCGACGAATCAAGCTTGAATCCTTGCTGTCCAGATCTGAAGTGATTAGTTTTTGAAGTGTTTGGGTGATTCAGTGAGTGGTGGTTATCTCTCACGCGGACCCAAAGGAGTATATTGGTTTGGTGGTTTGTTGGAGTGTTGTAGATAGTGATTTTATGCATTTTTCCTTAGATCCAAGTGTAGATCCACTACTCATGAAGATGTTTACTTATACAGGTTCATTTATCAAGTTGAAGAGACAAAACCCATGATTTATAATTGTTAGATCTATGCTAAAAAAACCCATGATTCATGTATGTTAGATCCATGCTCATTTATTTATGAAATTGCCATTATCATTGTAATTGTTTATTTAGATCTTGTTTGAATGATTGATTGCTTGGATTAATGTTTGATTTGATTGATTAGTTGATATATAGCTTGATTTGATCAAGTTGGTTGATGATGATTCAAAAGCTAAGTGGAAAGGCTCTTGAATAAGGAAAGCTGCTTGTGGCATATGAAGCGGATGTTGAAGCTCATATGTATGGATTAGATGATGTTGAGATGGGACTTTGCCATGATGCGATGAGGCAAGCCATGATGTTGAGATGAGACTTTGCTATGATGCGATAAAGCGAAGCATGATGTGAGATAGCCTTGGTTTAATCCAGACGGGATCATCCCAAGCATGTTGATAACTCGATGATGCGATGCGAGTTGGTTGATAATGGTTAGCTTGAGAGGCGCTTGAGCTAGTATGGAAATAGTCGTCGAGGAGGATGACTAGGAGGCTGAGATCTCATCGTTGTTGAAGGTTCTAGCATGCTCAAAGCAAGAGTACGTTGGAACGGGCTGCGACGACATTCCAAGCACGGGCTGCGACGACGTGCTAGTACTCTGGGTAGTTGCGAAAATTCCTAGGCACGGGCTGCGACGACGTGCGGAGTTATGTCTAGAACCGGGGTTACCATTAGCCCTTGACATGTGGTCATTCAACTAACGGTGAAATCAAGGCAATGATAACAGTGATAGCCAGAGTCATGGATGTTTGGACGTTTGGTTGTATCATCATTCGGTCTCAAGAGCGGTGTTTTCCGGGTGCTTATCTGATTTTGGTTTAGGCCTTGGGGGTTTGTATTTGGAAAACATCGACCTTGACTCGAATGATTATTGCTTTACTTTAATTGTCTGCCATGTTCTGCTTGCTTCTCCTTAGTGTGTGTCTGGGTCTATCACTGTAGAAAGAGGCGGAGTGGGATGGTTTGGTTCCTATTCCTTTTATCCCTTATGCTCTTTTGGTATGTTTGATAGTTGATTTACTGCTCACTAAGACTTTGTCTGACTCAAGGTTTTATGTCTCCTCTTATTACCTTGGGCTGTTCATCCATGTTGGGATGGGCAGACTAGGTAGCAGGTGACAGGTGCTGTTCTTGGAGATCTACGTTGATGATGACGAAGACGAGCAGGAGGCTTTTGCATATTATTTCATATTATGTACTGGGTGTTCCGCTGTATATACTTTGAGTGCTTTGTAGTGAGGTTTTGATGTATTGACTGTTCTGATGATTGTATCAAACTTCTAAGATGCTTATTTGATGATATTCTGTTATGAAGCTTCACTATACATATATTTCTCTATTGTATTTTATCCATGCGCTGTGAGTTATGCGATAGATTCTGCGATGTTTATTCTACCCTTGACGGTCACCCATGGCTGCCTGGCACGCCTTTCAGCGCATTATTTCCTTGTTTTGGTGCGGGAGTCATGGGCGGTCGTCACATTTGGTATCAGAGCTGTGGTTAATCGATTTTAGCCAACGCTCGCTGACGTAACTACGTATGAGAGGCGTAATTGTATTTTGATGAATGATTACTATATATAATATAGTAGTTTAGAAGGATTTGAACTCCTTATGCAGTTGTTTCTCAAGGTGTTCTAAGTCATTCCTTTTTGTAGATATTAAGGATGAGTCGAAGGGGGAGACCAGCTGCTAGGGAAGGCCGTGCTGCTAGGGAAGCTGTTGATTATGCTCCTATGTTTGAGGCCATGATGACTTCGATCATGAGAAGGATACCAGCCTCGGGGCCATCAGTAGATGTTGGAGTTCAAGTTCAAGCTCCAAGACCAGTGGATTTTTCTATGCTTTGCAAGGACTATACTTCTCTTGGAGGAAAGGTTTTCTTGGGAACGGAATCAACCATTGAAGTGCAAAGATGGATTGATGCTTGTAGAAGGATCTTTGGTGACTTGGGAGTTGAGGATGCAACTAAGAGGAAGATTGCATCAAGGCAACTTCAAGGGAGAGCTTCGGATTGGTGGAATTCTATCACCATTGATACTCCGGAGGAGGAGATTACTTGGGAGCAATTCCAAGCTAGATTTGAAGCTAAATTCATCTCTACGGCTCAGAAATCTGTCTTGTTTAAAAAGTTTGTGGAGGTCAAGCAAGGTGGAAGACCCGTTCTTGAGTATGTTTCAGAGTTTGAAGCTTTGTCCAAGTATGCCAAATCGTATATTGATTCTCCCTATCAGAAGAATGAGAAGTTTGTGACCGGTTTGGATGCTTATCTTGGAAGACAGTTGGTGGATCATCTGGACGATCCGTTTGAGAAGCTTGTGGAGAAAGCTCTCAGGCATGAGAGTTTGTTTCCTAGGGAGAGTTCTGTTGTTGCTATAACCAAGGAAGGGTTTAAGCCACAGAAGGGTGGAAACAAGAAAAGGAAGCAACAGCAACAGAAGGGTAAGGATGGCCAGAAGAAGCCGAGGGGCGAAATGACTTGCTATAATTGCCAGCAGAAGGGCCATCTCTCCAAGGATTGTAGGAATCCAAAGGCGCCGGCGAAATGCCACAACTGTGACAAGCCAGGGCATTTCAGGAAAGATTGTCCAGAACCGAGGAAGGACAGGCAGATTGTGCAAGCTTATGCTTTGGGAGCTGAGCCGTCATTTTCAAAAGCTCTTACTGCTGAAGAGAAAGGGAAGAGTGTGGTGGTTCAAGGTACTCTTTCCATTTGTGGTGTTCCAGTTAGAGTGTTGTTTGATACTGGAGCGTCGCATTCTTTTGTTTGTGATGATCTTGTAGGCCGGTTAGGTTTGGAACCGGATATTGTTGATAGGCCATTGGTTGTGACTAATCCAGTTGGGGGTTCGTCATGTTTGTGTATGATATGTCGTGGTCTAGTTGTGTCGAGTCATGAATGCTCTTTTGTTTGTGATTGTTTTGTTCTGAACTTTGCGGGGTTCGGAATTATTTTGGGTATGGACTGGCTTAGGAAGTATGCGGCAAGGATTGATTGTGAGAGGCTGGAGGTGACAGTCGGGAATGTGGAAGGGTGAAAGGTTGTGATACGATGTAAGCATGAGGAAGGCGTCTTCATGAGCTTCATGTATTCGCTGGTTGTTCCACGGGATGGACTGTCATCGGTGCCTATTGTGAATGGATTTGAGGATGTCTTTGACGAAGTCAAAGGATTACCGCCGCGTAGGGAGATCGAGTTTCGTATCGATCTAGTTGAGGGAGCCAGACCTGTTGTGATGCCTCTTAGGCGGATGGCGCCTAGGGAGCAACAAGAGTTGAAGGTGAAAGTTGATGACCTTTTGCAGAAAGGATTCATTCGGCGTAGTGTGTCCGAATGGGGTGCACCAGTTGTGTTCGCAACCAAAGCGGATGGATCGTTGAGGTTGTGTGTGGATTATCGTGAGCTGAATAAAGTGACTAAGAAGAACAAGTATCCATTGCCGAGAATAGATGACTTGTTTGATCAGCTTCACGATGCTAAGGTGTTTTCTCAGATGGATTTGGCAACGGGATTTCACCAGTTGAGAGTGGCAAAGGATAGTGTGCCGAATACTGCTTTTAGGACACCATCCGGTTTTTATGAGTGGCTGGTAATGCCGTTTGGATTGACTAACGCACCAGCATACTTTGTGGATCTTATGAATAGAGTGTTCAGAGATCAGTTGAATAAGTTCGTGCTTGTGTTCGTGGATGATATTCTGATTTATTCCAGAACTGAGGAAGAGCACAAGACGCACTTGCGTATTGTTTTGGAAATCTTACGGAAACATCAGCTGAAGGCTAAGTTTTCGAAGTGCCACTTCTGGAAGAGTGAAGTGAGATTCTTAGGCCATGTTATCTCTGGAAATGGAATGGCGGTTGATCCCGCTAAGGTGGCAGCGATCCAGGATTGGGTTAGACCTAAGAATGCATCTGATGTGAGAAGTTTTCTTGGATTAGCTGGATATTATCGACGGTTTATCAAAGACTTTTCCAAGATAGCTGCACCGTTAACAGGATTGGCGAAAAAGAACCAAGTGTTCAGATGGGATGATAAGTGTGAGCAAGCTTTCGTAATCCTGAAAGAGCGACTGACGAGTACTCCTGTTTTGACTATTCCAAGTGGGAATGATGAGATGGTGGTTTACACCGATGCATGTGGTACTGGACTTGGAGACGTACTAATGAAGAAGAATAAAGTTGTTGCATATGCAAGTCGACAACTGAAGCCGCATGAAAAGAATTACCCGACTCATGATTTGGAGTTAGCGGCAATTGTTTTTGCTTTGAAGATGTGGAGACATTATCTATTGGGAGTTAGATTCGAGTTGTTTACAGATCATAAGTCGTTGAAGTATCTGTTCTCTCAAAAGGATTTGAATCTTCGACAGCAACGGTGGCTAGAGTTCTTGGCATCGTATGATAATGGTATAGCCTATACTCCGGGAAAAGGTAACGCAGTGGCTGATGCGTTAAGTCGAAGACATGTCGGATTGGGAGCCATGTTTTCGGAATGGAAGAGTCTCGAGTATTTGGCTGGATTTGATTTCAGGCCCAGATGTGAATTGGAACCTAAGATGTTGGCAAACTTATCAATAAGGCCTACTCTTGTGGAAAGGATTGGCGAGAGTCAAAAGCGAGATGATAAGCTTGTCAAGATTATCCGTGATTTGGAATCTGGATTGGACCCAGAGAAGGATAAGGGATTCGAAGTCGATCGAGAGGGTTGGCTTCGGAAGCAAGGACGATTGGTTGTTCCCGACATAGACGAATTGAGAGATGAAGTTCTGAAGGAAAGTCATCACTCGAAGTTGACAATTCATCCAGGTGGAAATAAGATGTATCGGGATATGAAGAGAACTTATTACTAGGAAGGTATGAAGAAGCATGTTGGAAATTTTATTTCCAAGTGTATGAGTTGCCAATTGGTTAAGGCAGAGCAGAAGAAGCCAAGTGGATTGCTTCATCCATTAGAAGTTCCTATGTGGAAGTGGGAACAGATATCGATGGATTTTATCGATGGTCTACCTAGAACAAGAGCAGGAAATGAAGGGATTTGGGTCATAGTAGATCGGTTGACCAAGAGTGCAAGATTCATTCCTGTTCGATCGACTAGGACTGCATCGAAGTTGGCTGAGTTGTATGTTAAGTGGATAGTTCGATTCCATGGTATTCCGAAGAGTATAGTGAGCAATCGAGACCCATTGTTCACTAGTGGATTTTGGAAGAGCTTCCAGGAAGTTTTGGGAACCGAGTTGTGTTTGAGTACAACTTATCATCCCCAAACAGATGGTCAGACTGAGAGAGTCAACCGAGTTTTGGAAGATCTTCTCAGAGCTTGTGTTTTGGACTTCGGAGGATCATGGGAAGATCATCTTCATTTGGTGGAATTTGCATACAATAACAGTTATCAGTCGAGTATTGGTATGGCACCATATGAGGCATTGTATGGAAGACCGTGTAACTCTCCGACATGTTGGTTGGAAACTGGAGAAAAGCTGATACTTGGGCCTGAGATGATTCGACAGACTACTGATTGTATAGAGATCATTCGGCAACGAATGAAGGCAGCCCAAGATCGTCAGAAAAGTTATGCCGATAAGCGTCGTAAGGATTTGGAATTCGACGTGGGTGATATGGTTTTTGTGAAGATTTCTCCACTGAAGAATGTTATTAGATTCGGGAAGAAAGGAAAGTTAACTCCGAGATTTGTTGGACCATTCCCGATTATCGAGCGAATTGGAAAGCTCGCTTATAGATTGGAGTTACCGGAGAAGATGGCGAGTGTGCGCAATGTCTTTCATGTATCTTATCTACGGAAGTATGTGCATGACTCGAATACGGTGGTTTCTGCTGATAGCTGTGAAGACTTGGAGGTTGATCCAGTGGTTACGAGACCTCGTAAGCCACTTCGTGTTGTTGAAACCGACACGAAACAGCTTAGGAGGAAGACGATTATGTTGCTCAAGATACAATGGAGTGATGATGTTAACGACTGTACGTGGGAGGAGGAAGAGAGGATGAAGGCAGCTCATCCTGAACTCTTCGAGGTATGGCCCTAAGGTGTCGTGACATCTCATGAATTTGTAACTTATTCTAATCTTAGAATTCTGCATGCTAGGCTAGTAATTGGATGCATGGTTTGTTGATTGCTATGGATGGTAGGCATGCAGAATAGTTTTGATTTCTCTTGTTTGTTTGGAATTTCAGGGGCGAAATTCCTAAGGGGGAGAGAATGTAACGACCCGTATTTTACGTGTCGATAAATCGTATAATAGTTGCATTAAGTCGTTTGGAGCTTGAGTCGTTCTAGAGATAAGTCGTGTTAAAGTTAAGTCGTGTGGAACTTAAGTCGTGACCGACTTAGAGGATGGAGCGACTTAGGGTAGGTGGCCGACTCATGGGGTCAACGGTTTATAGGTTGGCCGACTTATAGGAGTGAGTGGTAGTTGCCGACTTATGGTTGTTAGCGAGTTAAGAGAGGCAGCGGCTTAAGGTTTGGACCGAGTCAAGGTAGTGAGCGACTCATAGGATGGAACGACTTAAGAAAAATGAGTTAGGTCGTTGAGTTGTATAGTGTTGTTGAGTCGCCGAGTCGCCGAGTCGCCGAGTCGTGTGTTGTATAGTGTTGTTGAGTCGATGAGTCGTTAGGTCGGCCTGTGTTTTAGGACGTGTATGCTACGAGTCGTACACGAGTTAAGTTGTTGGGTCGGCTAGGTGATGAGTCGTAGGGGTTGTTGAGTCGTAGCCCGCGTGCGTGTTAGGTCGTTGGAGTTTTGGGTCGTGGGCGACTCAAGGATGGGTCGGCGACGACTTATGGATGGACGACTCAGGGGGGATTCAGCCTATAAATAGAGGGGTTTGTCTCACTTTTTGGCACCGGTTTTTGAAGCGACGAAGTGCTGCCATTTTGAGAGCTCGACTACAACAATTCTTCATCTTCTTTTCTCCACTCTAATCTAGTTCTAACATCCATCCAAGATCGAAGATCAAGATCGAAGATCTAAGAGCCAAAGTTGAAGATCTTCATCCAACGAAGCTAGATTCCATCGTTTCAAGCGAGATTTCGACGAATCAAGCTTGAATCCTTGCTGTCCAGATCTGAAGTGATTAGTTTTTGAAGTGTTTGGGTGATTCGGTGAGTGGTGGTTATCTCTCATGCGGACCCAAAGGAGTATATTGGTTTGGTGGTTTGTTGGAGTGTTGTAGATAGTGATTTTATGCATTTTTCCTTAGATCCAAGTGTAGATCCACTACTCATGAAGATGTTTACTTATACAAGTTCATTTATCAAGTTGAAGAGACAAAACCCATGATTTATAATTGTTAGATCTATGCTAAAAAACCCATGATTCATGTATGTTAGATCTATGCTCATTTATTTACGAAATTGCCATTATCATTGTAATTGTTTATTTAGATCTTGTTTGAATGATTGATTGCTTGGATTAATGTTTGATTTGATTGATTAGTTGATATATAGCTTGATTTGATCAAGTTGGTTGATGATGATTCAAAAGCTAAGTGGAAAGGCTGTTGAATAAGGAAAGCTGCTTGTGGCATATGAAGCGGATGTTGAAGCTCATATGTATGGATTAGATGATGTTGAGATGGGACTTTGCCATGATGCGATGAGGCAAGCCATGATGTTGAGATGAGACTTTGCTATGATGCGATAAAGCGAAGCATGATGTGAGATAGCCTTGGTTTAATCCAGACGGGATCATCCCAAGCATGTTGATAACTCGATGATGCGATGCGAGTTGGTTGATAATGGTTAGCTTGAGAGGCGCTTGAGCTAGTATGGAAATAGTCGTCGAGGAGGATGACTAGGAGGCTGAGATCTCATCGTTGTTGAAGGTTCTAGCATGCTCAAAGCAAGAGTACGTTGGAACGGGCTGCGACGACATTCCAAGCACGGGCTGCGACGACGTGCTAGTACTCTGGGTAGTTGCGAAAATTCCTAGGCACGGGTTGCGACGACGTGCGGAGTTATGTCTAGAACCGGGGTTACCATTAGCCCTTGACATGTGGTCATTCAACTAACGGTGAAATCAAGGCAATGATAACAGTGATAGCCAGAGTCATGGATGTTTGGACGTTTGGTTGTATCATCATTCGGTCTCAAGAGCGGTGTTTTCCGGGTGCTTCTCTGATTTTGGTTTAGGCCTTGGGGGTTTGTATTTGGAAAACATCGACCTTGACTCGAATGATTATTGCTTTACTTTAATTGTCTGCCATGTTATGCTTGCTTCTCCTTAGTGTGTGTCTGGGGGCTATCACTGTAGAAAGAGGCGGAGTGGGATGGTTTGGTTCCTATTCCTTTTATCCCTTATGCTCTTTTGGTATGTTTGATAGTTGATTTACTGCTCACTAAGACTATGTCTGACTCAAGGTTTTATGTCTCCTCTTATTACCTTGGGATGTTCATCCATATTGGGATGGGCAGACTAGGTAGCAGGTGACAGGTGCTGTTCTTGGAGATCTACGTTGATGATGACGAAGACGAGCATGAGGCTTTTGCATATTATTTCATATTATGTAATGGGTGTTCCGCTGTATGTACTTTGAGTGCTTTGTAGTGAGGTTTTGATGTATTGACTGTTCTGATGATTGTATCAAACTTCTAAGATGCTTATTTGATGATATTCTGTTATGAAGCTTCACTATACATATATTTCTCTATTGTATTTTATCCATGCGCTGTGAGTTATGCAATAGATTCTGCGATGTTTATTCTACCCTTGACGGTCACCCATGGCTGCCTGGCACGCCTTTCAGCGCATTATTTCCTTGTTTTGGTGCGGGAGTCATGGGCGGTCGTCACAGCTCATTAGGTCGTTAGGTCGTCCCACTTTTAGGTCATTAGGTCGTCCCACTTTTAGGTCGGTAGGTTCTCTAGGTCACTGTGCTTGTGTAAGTCGCTAGGTCGTTTCATCTTGTTAGCCTCTTTAGGTCGCTCCGGTTGTTGAGTCGCTAAGTCGCATAACAAAGGAATTAACATTTGCCTCTCGAAGTACATGCCTAGGTCGTAATTCGTGTGCTTCGACTTAGTTCCTTAGGTTGTAAGCGACTCATTGGGTTCGCTAGGTTGCGTGATGATATGCCTTCCTTTCTTTTCCCATATAAATTTCTTAACCCGCTCCTTCTTCACTTTATCTGTTCCAACATTCTAAGCCGCCATTAACAAACCTCCGAGCTTAAAGACTTAGCACGGAATATTTTCCTCTTTCAACCGTCAATTCCATCAGCGAATTTAGGTAATCTTGAGCATCTACTCGTTGCACTTGTTGCCGATTTCATCATAACCATTTCCACACAATTTTGTTGTTATGATGCAATTTGGCATTCGAATTTGCCTTTCGATTCTCTGTCGAATCGTTAGTGGTTGCTGTAGGAACGAATCGGCCTAGGGTTTCATGGGGTTCCTGGAAACTTGGAGAGGACGATGAGGTTTCAGGAGTTTGGAGGAGGTGAAGAGATTCTTGGTTATTGGGTTATTGGATAGCGGGTTATGTGATTTGCTAAGTGGAGAGAAGCGAATGGGTTAGAGAGGGATCGGAAACGACTGGTTTAAGTACCTCAGGCGACCTTTTGGTTTGGATGTGAACTACCCGACTCATCTTCCTTGCAACCTAACTCACTTGCGACTTATCATATCTGCGACTTAAGTCTTAGGTCGCGGCCGAGCTAGGACCTAGATAATTTTGCACTGCCGAGCAGCTTCTTGCGGCTTATACCAACCTTACATACTTGTTAGGTCGCGAACGACCTAAGACTTGAGCAAATTTTCACTACCTTGATTTGAAGCTTTGTGACTTAACCTTTAGATCGTGTGAGCGACCTAGGACTTGGATGCACACTGCCATGCCTTGTATTCTTTAACTCAAACCATACGGCCTAGGACTTGAACAACTTGAGAGCTTCAAAATTTTGATAGAACTTGATTGCACTTCCAACTTGAACTTTGAACTGCCGAGATAACCTGCATGACCTTGCTATGCCTTCTTAACATATTAAATCAACTTTAATGCTAATGACCTGTTAAATACAATATTTGCAGAAAACTAGGGCGAATATACTGCCACTGATTGCCCGCATCAAATGACAGATTAGTCGATAAAAGATAATCAACTTTAAAGAAATTATGTGAAACGCTGTGAATCAATAAATTCAAGTGAAGTATTAAAGCAATGTTGAATTAACCAACCAAAGCTAATTTGTTTGCTTCAACACTGTACTTGAACTTAAAACAACAAGCCCTGAAGCTTTTTAACTGACAATTATTAATTAGTTTAATTTCAGTTATATTTTCTTGTTATTTTATTGGTTCTGCACAACACTTTACACATTTAGGAAAAGTGCACCTTTATATTTGAATATCCAGTTTCTTGTGTAGAATGTCTTCTTAAGAAGAGATAATCGAGCAATTTGAAGGATTCTTCCCGATAGCCGACCCATTGGTTGATCCTCCGGAGAGAACTCCAACTACCCCCAGTCAACGGACATTCAGTCAATTACGTACTCAATTTGGGATTGCCGAAGAGGATGCTAGATTTCCTGGCCCAAATGATACTGCCGACAGGCCGCCTCTTGGTTTTGTTGCCGTCAACCGTCAGATGTGTCTTTGTGGTGCCATTCCACCTTTCAATGATTTTCTTCATCAACTCCTTTTCCGGCTAACCATCTCTCCCTTTCAAATACATCCCAATGGATACGCCATCCTGATGGGATTGTATGTTTTATTCAGGAGGACACTTAACCGTCTCCCGAGCTTCGAAGAAATTTGCTACTTATGCACATTTGCAAAGAATAAAGACCACCCCTCCTTTATACTCGTGAGAAGTGCCAGAAATCGCAAACTTATTACTGATCTTTCCGAAAGTGCTCATGACTTTCTGAATCAATTCTTCTTTGTCCGCTGTCCTCTAGGGTTTTATGCCATCTGGAGAAAAGGAAGTGAGATTGCTCATCCCCGTTTTTCCGTTTCAGCTTTTTAAGATTCGAATTGCTATGTGCTAACTTCATTCTTTTCTTTTACAGCACTCCCTCCTCCCTCTAGAAATCTCAGTCACAAGACGACTTTCGATAGATTAAGTGCCGTGCTGGCTGAAGAAAGAAGTATTAAGTTTTTGCTGAGAGATGAACTTCTGCACCAATATGGGCTTTTGCACCCTTCTCGCTCTACTCAACCTCACGAAGTTCCCGATTCTCCGGCCAAATCACCAGATGCCCCAGTTTCTGCTGAGGAACCTATACTGAAGGAACCTACTTCTGAGGCTTTATTGGTGAAGTGCTCTACCTCTACTGATATTGTGGGGCCATCTGACAAACTTACACTTGCCCCGATCATCGAAGAGGAAGAGCCTTTTCATCATTCAGGGAAATCCGGTGATGAGGGAATTGAGAGAGCGAGTCCTGCCAAGTAGAGTGGGGATGACATTTTTGAAGGGTTGAGCGATCTGATGATCACTTCACAAGAGCTCTTTAAAGATGACCCTATTTCTGCTAGAGTTACCTCTTCAGCAATTGAAGCAACATCCACTTTACAACAGACTACGTCAGCTCAAGAGTTGATGTTAGCTATAAAACCCATCATTTACCCGCAACCGAGGAGTAGTTCGTAGTTTGACGCGCATAGTTTGCACGTTACACACACTTAGGATTTTTAGCATTCTTATGCACTTACATGCACTTTACTTCAAAGATTCTTAAGCTTTGCCTCTTTTCCATTTTCAGGTCTTTCAATGGGGCGATGCTCTTATTACGACGACTTTCAGAGCTACGGGAGACGCGGCTCTTTTGATCCCAAGAGATATTTTCCTTCTTATAGGGAGACTGACGAAGAAAGAGCCGCACAAAAAGCTCGTGAAAGGCGTGCCCACGAAGAATGCCATGAAAGACGAGACGAGCGACACGATTCTTCATAGAGGAAAGATGATTCTCATAAACGAAAGTCCTGTGACGACAAGGGGAAAAGTCAGATTGTCGAAGATATAAGTAAAAGAGCCAAACATGGCGAAAAACCAGCATCCGAGATTTTCGAACAACCTGCTGCTCCTGTACTATCTCAATCTCCTGCCCTGGCACTTACCGATATTCAAACAATCATTAGAAGGCCCCATATCAAGTTGGTCCAGGCCCAGCTACTCTTCAGAGTCGATTCCCGAACTGGTGCCTGAAAGGAGTGCGCTTTGATCTTGACCTGGTCCCGATCGATAAGAAGGCTATGCTACGCAACCTTGATGCTTTCAAACTTGATATCGAAAGAATGTCAGGTTGGCAAAATCTTGTCGATGAGCTCCAAAGGGTAAATCGCGCGAATCTTGAAGCCATGTTAACAATGGAAAACGACAAATCTGAGTGGCAGAAGATTCTTGAGCAACATGATGCGGAAATGAGAAGCATTGCAACTTATAATGAAAAGCTCGAAGCGGAAGTTGAAAAACTTAAAGAAGAGCTTGCCACTTCCTCCACTTCTTATTCGCAAAGGGAGCAAGTGCTTCGACAACAAGTGCGAGATGCTCATGCCGCTCAAAGAGATGCCGAAGATAGGCTTGATAAGCAAAAAATAATTAATGAGGGCCATATTGCTGACATTGCAGAGCTACGAAAGAAGACTAGCTCCCAGGACGTGGAGACCGAAATGCTAAAACTTCAACTCTCTAAAGCCGAAAGAGAGCGTGATGAGGCTGTTGTCGGCAAAATTGCAGCTGAAGAGTCTCATGAGGCAACGAAGGCCACTATTAGCTCAACATTGTTTGACTTCTACTTGCATAGTGTTCTGGGGCGTGGTAGTCTCTCCTTTCTAGGCCCTAAATATGAAATAACTCTGGCCGAAGTGTGGGAGGCCATACTTGACATGTTTGGTAGTGCTGGATATGCTGAGGCGGATTTAGAGGCAAACTACCTTGATGACGATGCTCGCGCCGCTCTTGCCAGGGGAAAGGAGCAACTTGCCAAAGAGAGAGCCGGAATGGCCGAAGGAGAACATGTAGGGAAGGCAACTTTAACCGGCCCAGTTCAACCTTCGGTTTCGGCCGATATCGACATTGTTCGTTCCTGTTCCCATTCTTCGCCTCCTACTAAAGCCGTTACCGAAAGCACCACCGCCCACACTGGAGATGAGGCTCAAGGAAGTACCGAAGCGCAGGACTTCGAAGTTGACATAGTGAAGTCTACTTCTCCAGGTAACCTCAATGTTGATCTCGCTCAAGCGGACTGCTTGTTCGCTTCGACTAATTTCGATGAGCTTCTTGCTTATTTCTTAAGTGTCGATGAGCCATTATCCCCTCTTTTTATGAGGAATACTGACTTTAACTTTTCTTCTCCTGTAGAAAAAGCACCAAGTATTGTTCAGACTTCCCCTCCTCCAGTTATTCCTCCTCCGTCTCTTCAGGTCACTCCTCCTTCTGCCTCTCAACCGGGATCACAAGAGGAGCAAATAGAAGCTCTCCGAGACTTGGACGATCCCATTGCTTCACAAGAACATAGGGGAGAAGAACCTGAAGAGGGTGAAAAGACTCCGGAACCAACTGGTTCTGACGATACGCCGTTAACCACACTTTTCACTCCAGGAAGCGGGTCTTCTTTTAAGAAGAGGGGGAAAAGTGGAGTCTCAAAGAAGAAGGAAGCTTCAGCCGGCGAGGAAAAAGTAGAAGAAAGTCCAATTGTTCCCCTTTCTCCCTCTTCCCCTACTCTTACAAGCCGGCCCAAGAAGTTGGTCATCCGGCCAGGCGCAGGCTCAAAAGGTGGAAGGAAGAAGAAATGATGGCTTTGGTCCTGTGCTTTTTATCTCGCTTTTTGCCTGTATATAAGCTTGCGTTGACTGGAGATTGTGCGGGTACCAGTCCCCGCCTTCTTTGAAACCTGCGCATGTAATTTTTTTTATAGTATGGAATAAAATAATTCTTTTACTTGTACAAACTCCTGTTTGTATTTGAGAATGCATTTATTCTTTTTTTTTATATATACGAGTTTCTTTATTTTCTCTGTGTGATGTTGCAGTAAACCTATGGTATGTTGCTTGAGCATTGTTTTTATTTTTGTGACTATATTATATTGCCCCCATACCATGGTTTATTGCAATCTCTTTCACATTGGAAAATTTTTGAAGAACAACCCTTCTGTTTCGAGAAGACTTGTGTCTCTCTTTAGAGAAAAAATTTTCCATTTGAAGGAGGTTTGCATCTGTACTTTATAAGATAATATTTCCGTTTTAAGGAAATATTTTTTCTGATTTAGTAAAATGCGCCTCATATTGGAGAAGTTTTCTCTCTTTTCTTTTTGTTGCGAAGTTTTTACACTTCACTTTCGGAGAAAGTCACTTTTATCTTGGCAAGTGAATTTTCCTTCGCGGTAAAGTGGGCCTTTGAAAAAGGGCCTTAACCTGCTTGTGCCTTCGAAGAGGGCTTTTGTTCGATTGTGCCTCTGGGAAGAGGGCTTTTTGTTTGATTGTGCCTCTGGGAAGAGGGCTTTTTGTTTATGCCTCTGGGGAGAGGGCTTTTTGTTTCTGCCTCTGGGGAGAGGCTTTTATTTTTTCCCTGTCCGCTGGGAAGCGGGCCTCCGAAGAGGGCTTTTCACATTTCGACTCGTGTGAAGTTTTATTTCAAATCACGGTGAAATGTGCGCCTATGAGTAGGGATTTTGCCTGGAAGTTTGGAGTTTCCTTCTCTCGGTTGGATGGATTCACGGGGCGGACACAAGTTACTTGGATTGTTTGTTTGCACAAACGTTCTCAGCTAGTGAACGAGTGTCCTGTGCCATCGATCAGTCCACAACTTTCTGTCGAGAAAGAGAACTCTCTTTTTCTGGCTAGTCCCATTAAAGGTCTTTTAGCATTTCAACTATGGTGAAATGAGCCTCCGAAGAGGGCTTTTCACATTCCAGCACTTGTGAAGTTTTATTTAAAATCTCGGTGGAATGCGTGCCTCATAGTAGGGCTGTTGCTTGGAAGTTTGGAGTTTCCTTCTCTCGGTTGGATGGATTCACGGGGCGGACACAAGTTACTTGGATTGTTTGATTGCACAAACGTTCTCAGCTAGTGAACGAGTGTCCTGTGCCACCGATCAGTCCACAACTTTCTATTGAGAAGGAGGACTCTCTTTTTCTGGCACGTCCCATTAGAGGTCTTTATCCTCCGAAGAGTTGTGCCTCCGAAGAGGGCTTGTGCCTCCGAGGAGGTCTTTTGCTGTTTGCTGCCTGCTCGCCCATGTCTTTTCATCATTTGCTCATATCAGCGGTTTCCTGTTATCATTTCCAAGCGCACATTCCTTTCTTTTGCAAGTAGCTTATTCTATCCGAAGAAGTGTACTTCATTGTTAAATGAGTTCGCAGGGATAGACACGGGCTAATTAATCGAAGGTTTGTTTGCACAAACGATCACAATTAGTTAGGAAGGGTCTACTTCTGGCGGAACCACTAACTTTTTGCTTGAAGCACTTCTTATATAGGATTTGAATCTGGAATTTTTGTGGCTAGATATTCATTTGTTGAGTGATGTCAGGGATTGCTTGGTCTTATGACGTGTAAGCTTTGTTTTAATGGCATGTAGTGTTAAATCGACATTTTAACAATACAATTGACGTGCTTTATATATCGAAGTAAAACAAACAGTTTATAATAGTAAAGAACACAAGATTTATAGTGGTTCGGCCAAGAACTGGGCCTACATCCACTTTATAGTTCTCATTATTTACTTGCACTGGCTTTACAATGGCTTTCAATACAAGAATCATACATTCATCATTCTTTTACAATATTTCATTAAAGCCTTTAAGTAAAATATGGGCACAAGTGATTGCTGTTCCAAGCTCTTGGAATTGGATCTCCTTCGACAGTTGTTAATTTGAAAGTGCCATCAAGATGTTTTTTGCCTATGACATACGACCCTTCCCAGTTTGGCGCAAACACTCCTGTTGCTGTCATGACCCTTTTCAAGACTAGATCTCCAATCTCAAAGCTGCGTTGGCGAACTTTGGAATTGAAGTGCCTGGCAATTCTTTGCTGATGGGCTGCAATTCTGAGCTGAGCCTCTTCCCTTCTTTCATCAAGGAAGTCAAGTGCTTCAAGTTGCAACTCTTCATTTTTCGCTTGGTTGAAATGAATTCTTCTATGTAAAGGGACTTCTATTTCTACCGAAATCATTGCCTCTGATCCATATTCCAATGAAAATGGAGTGTGCCCCGTCGCAGTTTTATGTGTAGTTCTATACGCCCATAGTGCTAGTGGAAGCTTATCGACCCAACCACCATTTGCTTTTTCAAGCTGTTTTTTGATGGTTGATTTGATAATTTTGTTTACTGCTTCCACTTGCCTGTTTGCTTGCGGATGAGCCACTGCCGAGAAGCTTTTCTGGATCTTGAATTTCTTGCAAAAATCTTGGAACTCTTCACTTTCGAATTGGGTTCCATTGTCTGTGATTATCTTTTGAGGCACACCATTCCTGCAATTGATATTCTTAGTTACAAAGTTTATCATCTTCTTAGAGGTAAAGTAGCTAATGGTTCAGATTCAGCCCATTTAGTAAAATAATCAACAGCAACGATAGCATATCTAATTCTGGATTTGGCAGTAGGCAAAGGCCCGATGAGATCTATTCCCCAAATAGAAAATGGCCACGGACTAACCATCTGTGTTATCTCGGTGGAAGGTGCTCTTGGGATTTTTGCAAATCTCTGGCATCGGTCACATTTTCGGACGTAACTTGCAGCATCACGATTAATATCTGGCCAGAAATACCCATAACGGAGAATTTTCTTTGCTAGAGTTTGACCACCTGAATGATCTCCACACTCTCCTCCGTGTACTTCAGTTAGAATTGTCTCAGCTTCTTCCTTGGTCACACATCGGTGTAATGGCATTGAGAATCCCCACCTATACAATCGGCCATCTTGAATTATGTATCTGGAGGCTTTCCTTAACAACTTCTGCCATTCTTTTGAGTTTTCTGGTAGAGAACCATTGAGCAGATATTCCATTATCGGAGTCATCCATGATTCTCGCTCCTGTGATATAGTCATGATCCAGTCAATATCCATTTCATCAATGCTTGGAGCTGACAGGACTTCCACAGGAACTAATCCCAACAATTGAGCTTCACCAGTGCTTGCATATTTTGCGAGGGAATCTGCCTTCATGTTTTCTTCCCGGGGTATATGATTTATTGTATAATGGTCAAGGTCATCGAGAAGCTCCCAGGCTCTTGACAAGTAAGCGGGCAGATTTCCTCCTTTAGTTTGAAACTCTTTCATGACTTGACATACAATAAGCTGTGAATCACTGAAAATCTGCAACACTTTGACATTCAATTCTTTAGCAATTCTCAAACCGGCAATAAGAGCTTCATACTCTGCTTCATTGTTTGTCGAAGGGAATTCCAATCTTAAAGTATAGCACTGAGATTCTTGTGTGTTTCTTCTTTCTTTTCTCTTTTCTATCCCTTTCTTTCTTCTTAACGATGCGACTTACTGGTATTTGGAAGTCGGGTCGTTACATTGTGGTATCAGAGCGTTAGGCTGAGCGAATACCTAGGCTCTGAAGTGTACCTTTCTTTAGGGAGCATTAGGTTGAGTGAATACCTAGGCTCTGAAGTGGTGTCTATCTTGAGAGAGCGTATTTGTATTTATAATATATATATATATATATATATATATATATATATATATAATTGGTTCTACCTATTTGTTGGATTACCCGTTCAGGTTTTTCCAATATAAGTTGTAAAGGTAGATGAGGTAGAAGTGTGTGTAACACGACTACCATTGGTTGAAGTTTGATGGATGAGGTTGGAAGTGTATTTGTCGAGACTATAGACCTAATACCGTCTCGAGTGAGTTATGTAGTGATGAAAGACTTCATCGATCTCTGAAGATAACTTGTAAAGGTTCAGAGTTCATCTTTGAAGTGCAGAACTGAGTTTGGGATCTGTCGATAGGACAGAAGCAAGCAAGTGAAGGTGTCTTGATATCTCAGGAAATAGTAGCTGCGTGATGAGATGCAGTGACTATGGATGTTTCCGAAGATGTTTCTTTGGAACAAGAGTAAGAAGTGAGTCTGCCGGTGATGTGGCTGAGTTAGCTGAGTATTCTGTGTTGATAGGGAGTCTTCTGGTTGAGTAGTTTCTTTGAAAGTGGAGTTCAGAAGCAGCAGAGTGGATCCGTTTCTCTGGTAAGTGGGCTAAGCCAGCATAAGCTCTTCTGTTTGGTAAGAGAGAGTAGTTTTCTTTGGATTTAGGCTGAGTTGTTCGCAAAAGTGACTTGCGATAGTATGTTCTTTTGTGTTTGTTGGAGATTTTCTGGATGTCTTCTGGAAGTCAGAGTTTGTCTACATCTGGAGATCGAGTTTTCTTTCCAGGATTGGAACCGGTGGTTCAGTTAGTATATGAATGGTTCCTTAAGATAGTAGTTGGTGTAGCAACTCAGGTTTCGGTGAAACATATGAGTTTTCTTTATGGATCTGTGGAACTATATTTCCGTACTGGGATGTTAGTCTGCGCTTGTGCTCTTTGTCAGCATTTTCTTCTGTTTCGGATCAGAGTTGTGCAGCGGAAGCAGTTTGGGGTGTTTCTGTTTTATCTTTTCTGGATAAGGAGAAGTTTGTTCTGTCTTCTGTTGTTGAGAAGCAGGGTGTGTTCTTGATTTTTGAGTGATCTTGAGGAGATCATTGGATTGTTCCGATTCAGTCTGTTTCTTTTGGAATCAGCAAGAGTTGAGCTGATTAGGAGTGATGTTGATAGCCCAGGATTGTCCGAAGAGTTTTTATGGATAAGAGACAGAGAATTTGGATTCTGGAATCGGAGATTTGATTTGAGATAAGTTTTTCCCTGATCCAAGGAGCTATTAGTTTGGGAAGCTAGCTCCGTAGTGTTTTGGTTTCTTCTGTGTTTGGTAAGATGAGTGTTTGGTTTTCTAGAGTTGAATTGCCAGCTTGGAAAACTGGGATTCAGGGTGTTTCACGTATCTCTGAGGGAGTACGTGTTTGATATTTCTGGTTGTAGAACCAGCAGTTTAGGGTAGTTTGTTTGTTGAGTCAGACTCGTTTGTAGTCTGATATTTTGTTTAGAGTTGTTGTTAGGAGCTCTATAGTTTAGTAGTATTGATTGATTGGATTTTATAGAGCGAGTATCCCGATATATATATACCGGGGAAACTCGTAAAGTCTTATCCAAAATTCTTTTGGATAGTTAGATTTGTTCTGATTGTGTGAATTAGTTGCTTTGGTTGTTAGCATATGATTAGCATATGCTGTGTTTTAAAATAAAATCTATAAATAGATTATTAAATTACCTTTGTTTTAAATTTCGGGGAAGAAATTCTTTTAAGAGGGAAGGATTGTAATATCCCGGAATTTTGGACAATATAAATTTAATAATCTATGTCTAAATTTATATTGAATTGATAATTTTGTTAATAAATTGGATTTGATTCTATAATCTTCTTTATTTAAATATTTAATTTGTGAATTTATTTTTAATGAGTTAATAAATTGTTTTCCGTTTAATATTGTATAGGTATTTGTATATATTTTAAATAGATAAGTTGTTCTTAATTAAATTAGTATAGCATAATTTTAATGTTTTAAAAATGGAAATTTTGATTTGTTTTTAATTTAAGCTTTTCAAAAATATTTAATTAAATAACTATATGATTTTAAATATGAGATAAATGCTTTAATTAGTTTAAAATTCATTTTTATTTTAAAGTTCGAATATTAAAATAAGGTTAAAAATGTTGTGTTAATTCTTTTTAAATATTAATTGATAAATTTGATTTGTAAGTTTAATTTGTGAATTTAAAATACAATTTAATATATGAAACATGTATTCATGTAAGTTATTGCAAACTCTTTTATAAATTCATTTTAACTATTTAACAGTTTTTTTCAAATGATTTAATTGTGTATTGTTTTGCTTTGTTCTTTAGAATTATTTAAATGCATAACTATGTATATGAACTAATTAACTAAGTTATCTTAAATTTAATAACAAAAACAATTACAAAGACATATGTAAGCTTAATTTACATGTGTTGGTAATTTAAGATTTAAGTTAACATGTGTTAAAAATTTATGTGAGAAAATTTACAAGTGTGAATATATTAAAGCTTAAACTAACAAATGTAAACTTATCATCCATTTTAAAAGACAAGTGTCAATTTTATTTTAATTTTTTCTTTTAATTCATTAAATCTGAAAATTACCTTTATATCATCTTGCTTTTTCATTCATATTCATTTTTTCATTCCTTAATAAAAGAAATCTGAAACCCCTCTTCATAATCAAGTAAAACACTTGCATTCAACCCCTCTTTTCAAAATACCAACATGCAAATTACATCAAGTCTGCATCCTCTAAACAAAGCCTGTAGCTCCTCAAAATACAAAATACAAACCTACATGTTCTTGTTCACTGAAACAAAGGCCTGCATGCAACAAACTAAAACATGCATTCAGTCTGGAAATTAAGCAGAAAGGTCTGCATTTCTTTGCATCTGGAAGCAAGAAGCCTGCATGCATATAGTTCACAAGTTTAAAGTTTTCAAAGGGGCCTGCATTTCATAATCTGGAATATGCAATTGGAAATGTACTCTGCATTTTATAAATACAGGTGAGTAACTCAACTTTTTAAGATTTTAAACAGGTAAAAGTTGATTGCATACTTTGATTTAGATATGAAAATATATTATAAATATGCTGTGAATATGCATATGGATATGTTTGTGTGTGTGCATGATTGATTACCTGAACATCCCTGATTTCTCTTATTTAAGCTTCAGTCAGATGCAATACATCCTATTGTCTTTTAATTTGATTCCTCATTTGAGTTATGACTTAAACAAATATGTTTGTTTCATTATAATATTCAGATTAAAATTTGTACTTGAGTTATATTACAAATTTTAATGCTCTATTCAAAATGCAGTTTTGAAAATTACTATGTCTTACATTTTAGCTAAGCATAGTTGAAGCTTGAAATTTTTTTGGGTGAATTTGATTTAGGAGATTGTTTATCCATCAAAGATTATAGGAAAAATATTGAATTAGAGTAAAAATTTAATATTGATGTTGAATTAGGGATTTTCCAGTATAAGCCCTAGTTTTTACTGTGTTTGAAAAATTGAGTGATGCGGCTTCCTCTTTGAATCGAGTTCAAAAATTTTTGGGGTAATGGTAGATGGTGGGTTGATGGAGTGGTCGCCGGAGTATGGATGTTGATGATGGTCGAGAAGTGGAGAGATTGGTGATGACAGGTTTTAGGTGATCGGGTTTGGCCTGTTTCAGGTTTTGTTTTTTAAAACTTGAAATTCAAATTCAAGTTGAGTTTTGGGAATTTGAGTTTTGAAGGGAGTTGTGGGTTTACTGATCGATGGAGGATGGACGGAGTTGATGGCCAGTGATGGCCGGAGAGAGAGATTAGGTGCACAGTGATGATGTTGTGCAGGTTGTGTTGTTTTGTTTTTGGGTGCAGGGTTTAGTTGCTCGGGATTTTTCTCGGGAAAATTTGTAAGTGACTCGAAGTAAGTGATTACTGACTCGAAGTAAATATGGGTTTGCTCGGGTATTTTTGTTTCGGGTCTTTAATACAAAACAGAACCTGTTCTGTTTTAATAAAATTTAAAAGTCAAGTTTAAATTGAATCTGAAATTTAAATTAGGATTTAAACCTGAATCTAAAGATGAATTCAAACAGTTTGAATTCTTATTTGGAATAATTTAAATGCAGAAATACAAGTTTGTTTAAAAAAAATGAAGAAGAACAGGAAACCTGTTTCAAGTTTTATAAAATTTGAAATAAACTGCAAACTACAATGTTAACTTAGGATTTTTTTTTAAACTGAATTTAACTATGAATTTAAATAAGTTTCAACTCTGGTCTTTTGAAATAATTTAAATTCAGAAAATTTCAAAGTTTGTTTTTTTTAAATAAAACAGAGAACTGTTTTCTGTTTTTTTTTAAATGTAAGATAAAGTTTAAATTTGCAGGTGGAGATTTAAACTGAGTTTATCTGAAATTTGAATGTGAATTCAAATTTGATTTTCTGAGATTTGAAATCATTCATGTTTTTTTAAATTTAAATTTGGTTTTCAAACTCACAAGTGTAAATGCATATGTGATTTGCATTTGAATTGGAAGGTTAAATATTTAAATTAGAAATTCAAAGTGAACTCAAATATGAGTTTTTAAATCTGGAAATAAATTTAAATTTCAGCTTTTAAAATAAAGGTTTAAATTTAAATTGTTTTAAATTGAATAAAATGATTTGCATTTGAATTGGAGGTGTAAATTATGGGAAGAGTTTTAAGGAATTAAAACTAGAATGAGTATGGAAGTTGTATTTAAATTTTGAAATTTTGAAATTGTTTTGAATTTAAAATTTGGATTGAATTTAATTCCTTTAAAAAAAACTTATTAAATAAGTAGATGTTTCTTTTAAACATATAAGATTAAGTTTTGAATTGTTTTAAAATTTTGTTTAAGATAAATTTGAGTCTTAAGTTAAAATATAGTTAAATAGAATTTAAAGTAAATTTAAAAACATTTTGTTTTTAAATGTATAATTAAATAAGTAATGTTTTTCTAAAAGATAAATAAAAATTTAGTGATTGGATTCATTTAATTATTAAGGTAATCAAGATGAAAATTAATTATTTAATTAATTAATTATGTGGATGATTAATTAAGTAATTAATAATTTTTAAGTTAATTAATTTAATTTGAGATTAATTAATTAAGTTTAATTAATCTATAATTAAGGGTGATTAATTAAACTTTAATTTATGATAAAAATTCATTAATCAAGTGATTAATGATAATTAAGGTTTTAATTAACACTTAATTAATTAATAATTAAAAATTAATTAAATGATAATTAAATATTATTTAATTGATAATTAATAATGATTAATTTTAGTTAATTCTTAATTAAGTAATTAAGAAATGTTAATGAAGTTGTTAGCTTAAGATTATTTAACAATTAATTAATGTGATAATTAATTAGATTAATTAATTAATAATAATCAATAGTTTAATTACTTATGAAAGTAATTAATGAATTAATTACTTAGTGTAATTAATTTAATGTAATTAGTTAGATTAATTAAGTTAAATTAATTTAAACATTTGTTGATTGTTTGAACAATTACTTTATGTAATTTATAAATTTGTAATTACTTAAGGAAGTAATTAATTAATAATTACAGGATGTAATTAAAGATATTTGATATAGAAGTAATTGGATTTAAATTACTTTGAAATTAATCAAGGGGATTAATTAAGATAATTAATTAAGAATAATTAATGATGGGATGAGTAATTAAAGTAGTTAATTACTGGGTGATTAATATTTATATGTGGATTAATTTCAGATTAATTACTTATGTAATTAATTTATATTTAGAAATTTATTAATTGTAGATAGAAATCATTAATTAATTAATTAATGATGTAATTTGGAATTGATTAATTAAGGTATAATTAATAATGAATAAATAATTAATGTAATTAATTTAGTTAATTAATTAATTTAGTTAATTATTTTCTAGGGTTTAAGTAATTAACTTGTGTGATTAACTTATAAGCTAATTACTTATTGTAATTAGAGATAGTTAATCAATATTAATTGAAATAATGAGATGATTTATAAATTGATTTGAAATCAATGGATGGTTAAGTTAAAGGGTGAAGTAATTAATTTAATTCATTTTAAATTAATTAGAGATTTAGTAATTAATTTAATTCATTTTAAATTAATTATAGAGGGTGTGATCATTTGATCATTTTCTTATGGTTGATAATTGGTATTGGTTGCTTGGTATGGTTTGTAATCTCAGTTATGAGATGAGTAGTGTATGTGATATGGATGCATTGGTTGCTTTTGGATGATAATATGGATTATCTGATTATGATATGAATTATCTGTTGATAATGATAAGATTGATTATCTATTGTGTTGTGAATTATCTATCTGTATATATTTAGATAATGAATTGAATTGTTTTAAAATTAAAACAACTTGGACCTAAAAGACACGCTTTGGATTTCGATGAGAGCGGGATCGGGTTTCCATATTTGGACATCCGAAAACCACATCGATTCCAATTAAACATTAGATCGTTTATATAAGTGGAGCGAGTGAAGACTCGAGGTGTAAGGGATATACGTCAGTATAACTCTGTGGGTGATTCCGTAATGAGTTTGACGGAATAGTACTTATAGATTCGAGATGGTGATTCAGAGTGCAAGGGTTATTGTCGTTAACTTTGAGGGTGATTACAAAATGAGTGTAACGAGATAATGCCTTGGTTTCGTTCGAACCCGGAACGAACTTGTATGCATTGAATGCTTTCAGCACATCGTCAGGTGGACGATGAGCATTCTAAGTGATATGTCCTATAAAGGTAATCGTAGCCTCAAGCCTCATCAACCGGGAATGGCTAAAACAGGGGAGGTGCAGCAAAGCTTCGTGGGTCGCACCCACTGGAGAGTAAGATTTACCCCTGTCTAGAGGTGCCTTTATATTTCGGCTGTGTGGACGGTTGATCATGACAATCGTCGGGGTTGTCTTATTCGGAACTGTTCAGTAAGGAATGGGTCCGGCATTGTGTTGCAGGGGATGAAGGGAGTAATCCTCGGTACGGTGATCTAGGCCATGTACTGTGACGGGCGGTACCCCGGTAGCCCTGCCATTGTATGGAATCTGAAATCCAATAAGTGCCAACGGTTTTGATTATATTACCCACTTTTGTGGCTAGTAGCTGGAATTTAATCATGTAACAATTTCGGCTATTTCTTATTTACTTGAAAACCCTAGAAACTGTTATAATATCATCAGATTTCCTATCAAATGTTTTGGTTAGCGTAAGGTAAAAACTTTTCCATGTTTATGTGTGGGAAGTCTTACGTGATACCATTCTTTCAAAGGTTTTCCAAAGTTAAGCAACTTTAACCTGTTACTCACACCAGACCCATGTCTGACCCGGAGTTATTTCTGTTTTTCTATAACTCTTGGGTGCTCAAATTTTTACGAGTAGCCAAGGGAATTCAGGTTAGGATTCAAGTTAGCTTGACATATTGTGGAGGAGCAAATGGAGCAGGAGGCTTCCGCGTATAGTTATATAGTTTTCTGCTGTGTTGGTATCTCTGAGTGTTTCTGTATTGTGATTGAGTTGTAATAACTAAACAGGTGTTTATAACTGTCTAGTATGTGTTGTATATCTGTGTACTCTGATATTTGGTGTATACTATGTTATACTTATGTTATTAATATAATTTATTCGTTCCGCTGTTGAGACTTTTGTGTGTTTCTTCTTTCTCTTCTTTCTTTTCTCTTTTCTATCCCTTTCTTTCTTCTCAACGATGCGACTTCCTGGTATTTGGAAGTCGGGTCGTTACATTCCTCGTGATGGTCTCGGGTAAATTAGAGGGCGACTCGAAGCAATGTTGCTTCTGACTCGAAGTAAAACAGGGGTAGGCTCGGGTTATTTTTGTATTTCAGGTTTTGAAAGAACAAAACCTGTTTTCCAGTTTTTTTAAAATTTAAACAAAGGTCTTGATGCTAACTAAATTTAAAAACTAAGATTTAAAAACCTGAATTTAAATTTTGAATTCCATTAGTTTAATTCTTAGGTTTTGAAATAATTTAAATTTCGAAACTTTAGTTTGTTCTTAGAATAATCAGGAAATCTGTTTACAGTTTTTAAATTTTAAAAGTTAAAATTTAAAATGTAAACTTAATTTGAACTTGGGTTTTAAAACCTGAATCTAAAATATGAATTCAAATAAGTTTGAATTTTGGTTTTTAGGAATAATTTAAATTCAGAAAAAAACTTAAGTTTGGATACTGTTTTTCTGTTTTTTTTTTAATTTTAAAAGAAAAGTTGAAAATGTAAGTTAAAGTTCAAATTGAGATTTCTAAACCTGAAATTTAAATATGTAATCAACAGTTTAATTCTTGGATTTTGAAACATTTTTGAATTCAAAATTTAAGATGTTTTAAACTAAAACAGGAAACTGTTTTTCTGTTTTAAATTTAAAAGTGAATTTTATAATGCAACTGAAAATTTAAAACAAAGTATAAATCTGGAAAACAGAAATATGAAATTCTAGCAGATGAATCTGAGTTTGAATTTAATTTAAATCTGGAATTTAAATTTAGATTTTAAATTTTTTTTAAAGTATAAAGGAACATTGGTTTTGAATTTAAAACTACGAGTTTTAATTTATGAATAAGGATTTAAAATGAGTTTAAATTCTGTTTTAAAACCTGATTTTTTATTTTAATTTTAGTTTTTAAAATAAGTTTTTAAATTTTAATTTGTTTTAACTATTTTAGAAAAGTTTAAATAATTTGAATTTAAAAATGAAGATGGAGATGTAAGTAAAGTTTAAACTTTTAAGATTGAATCTGGAATGAAAATTTAAATTGTATTTCAGTTTGAAATTTAAAAGGATTTTTTTTTTAAATTTAATTAAAATAAATTTGTTTTATAATCTTTTAAACCTTTATTTTATAAAAGGTACGTTCTTAAACATGTTAGGTAAAAGGGTTTTTAAATTTGTTTAAAACCTTGTTTAAATAAAATTGTATTCATTTTATAATCTTAAAATTTTAAAATGAAATTTTAAAGTGATGTTTAAAATTTATTTGGAAACAAATTGTTTAAAATACTTTATATAAGAAGAAATGTTTCTTAAACTAAGATTAGAACTTAAGAAATTGGTTTCATTTAAATTATTAAATTAATTCAAATGGAATATTAATTATTTAATTAATGAATAATGTGGATGTTTAATTAAGTAATTAATAATTTTTAAGTTAATTAATTATCTTGAGATTAATTAATTAAGGTTAATTAATCTATAATTAAGGATGGTTAATTAAATTTTAATTAATGATTAAGATTTATTTAATCAAGTGATTAAAGAAAATTAAGATTGTAATTAACACTTAATTAATTAATAATTAGAGATTAATTAAATTGTAATTAAATATTAATTAATTGGTAATTAATAATGATTTGCATAAGTTAACCCTTAATTAAGTAATTAAGAAATGTTAATGAAGGTCATTATCTTAAGATTATTCAACAATTAATTCATGTGATTAATTTTTGATAATTAACTAAATTAATTAATTAATAACAATCAATTGTTTAATTACTTAATGAAAGTAATTAATGAATTAATTACTTGGTGTAATCAATTTGATTAATGTGATTAGTTTAGATTAATTAAGTTAAATTAATTTAAACATTTATGGATTGTTGATAACTACTTTATGTGATTTATGGATTCGTAATTACTTAAGGGAGTAATTAATTAATAATTACTGAATGTAATTAAGGATTTTTATTATAGAAGTAATTTGGATTTAAATTACTTTGAAATTAATCAAGGGATAAATGGAAATAATTAATTAAGAGTAATTAATTTATGGAATGGGTAATTAAGGGAAGTTAATTACTGAATGGTTATTAATCAAGGGTGATTAATATATATACATGGTTTAATTGCAGACTAGTTACTTATGTAATTAATTTAAATAGAGAGATTAATTAAATTGTAATTAGAAATAATTAATTAATTAATGATGTAATTTAGAATTGATTAATTAAGGAATAATTAAAAATGAATAAATGATTTATGTAATTAACTTTAGTTAATTAATTGATTAAGTAATTAACTTGTGTAATTAATTTAAAAGCTAATTACTTATTGTAATTAGGGAATTGTTAATCTGAAATGATTAATTGGAAGAATAATGAGATGTTGATTTATAAATTGATTTGTAATCAATTGATGGTTAAGTTAAGCAGGATTTTAATGATAAAGTAATTAATTTAATTCATTTTAAATTAATTAGAAATTAAGTAATTAATTTAATTCATTTTAAATTAATTATAAATGGTATGATCATTAGATCATTGCTTATGTTTGACGATTCGTATTGGTTGCCTGGTATGGTTTGTAATCTCAGCTATGAGGTGAGAAATGTATGTGATATGGTTGCATTGGTTGCTTTTGGATGATAATATGGATTATCTGATTATGATATGAATTATCTATTGATGATAATGCTGATTATCTATTGTGTTGTGGATTATCTATCTATGTGTACATAGATAATGAATTGTATTGTTTTAAACTCTAAAACAACTTGGCCTTAAAAGACACGTTTTGGATTTCGATGAGACCGGGATCGGGTTTCCATATTTGGATATCCGAAAACCACATCGATCCAAATTAACGTTAGGTCGTGAATCTCAAGTGAAGGAGAAGATTCAGAGTGCAAGGGTTATCGTCGTTAACTCTAAGGGTGATTCCAAAATGAGTGTAACGAGATAATGCCTTCGGTTTCGTTCGAACCCGGAACGAACTTGTATGGATTGAATGCTTTCAGAACATCGTCAGGTGGACGATGAGCATTATAAGTGATATGTCCTATAAAGGTAATCGTAGCCTCAAACCTCATCAACCGGGAATGGGTAAAACAGGGGAGGTGCAGCAAGGCTTCGTGGGTAGCTCCCACTTGAGAGCGAGATTTACCCCTGTCTAGATGTCCATTTATTTCGGCTTAGTGGTGCGGTTGCTGATCACAACTGCGAGGTGGTCCTTTTCGGAACTGTTCAGTAAGGAATGGTTCCGGCTTTTTGTTGCAAGGGAGTTAGGGTGGCTCCTCGGTACGATGATCTAGGCCACATACTGTGATGGGGGTGCCCCAGTAGCCCAGCCATTGTATGGAATCCAAAATCCAATAAGTGCCAATGGTTTTGATTGTATTACCCACTTTTGTGGCTAGTAGCTGGAATTTAATGGATGTAACAATTTCGGCTATTTCTTATTTACTTGAAAACCCTAGACCTATTATAATATCACTGGATTTCCTATCAAATGTTTTGGTTAGCGTAAGGTAAAAACTTTTCCATGTTTATGTGTGGGAAGTCTTACGTGATACCTTTTCTTTTCAAAGGTTTTTCAAAAGTTAAGCAACTTTAACCTGTTACTCACACCAGACCCATGTCTGGCCCGGAGTTATTTCTGTTTTCTTTAACTCTTGGGTACTTAATTTTTATGAGTAGTCAAGGGAATTCAGGTTAGGATTCAGGTTAGCTTTGACGAATTGTGGAGGAGCAATGGAGTAGGAGGCTTCTGCGTATAGTTATATGGTTTTCCGCTGCGTTGGTATTTCTGAGTGTCTTCGGTATTGTGATTGAGTTGTAATAACTAGACAGGTGTTTATAACTGTCTAGTATGTAATGTAATGTCTGTGTAACTCTGATAATTGATGTATACTATGTAATACTTATGTTATTAATATAATTTATTCGTTCCGCCGTTGAGATTCCTGTGTTGTTTCTTCTTTCTCTTCTTTCTTTTCTCTTTTCTATCCATTTCTTTCTTAAGGATGATATGACTTTTTGTGAAGAAAAAGTCGGGTCGTCTCACTCTAATTTGAATCTCTATCTTTGTTTCGTAATCCATTCTTGAATCATCCTTTGAAAAATCATGTTTGTTGTATTTTAGAAATTGTTTTATATATCGAAATTATTGTTTTGATAAGTATGATATATTTTATATATAAAGGTGAAACTCCGGTATTTTGAAATTGGTTTTAAGATTTTGAAAATATATAATAATATGATATGAAAGCATTTTTCGAATAAGAAATGTTTCAAATGGCTTCAAATGTGTAAAGGCCTGTTTTTCCGTACCCTTTGAATCGACAATGAACCACACATGTTCAACTCAAATTGCATGAAAAGACGGATCTTTAAGGGTGACAAAGAAAAGTAGACAGAACAGAATCTCACATGAATGGAATAACATATAGTATTGAACAAATATTTTTACGGCGGAAATTTTTTAAATACATATATCAGAGTCTAACCTAAATTCAGCTTAAACAGTTATAAAACCTGTCCTTACAATTGCTGACAAACATCAAACAAAATACACTAAGCAATGTCGATAAACGAATATCTCCATACGTCAATGAATATCTCCAGCTCTCCTCTGGAAACTCCAACTGTCTTCGACTATCCTGAATCTACTCAGATCTGACCCGAGTATTGAAAATACCTGGATCAGGCTTGATAAACCAGCGTGAGAAAAACTCAATAATAAATGACAGTGTCATATATCAGCCTTTTTATAAAGATCCTTTGAAAAGAAAGAGTATCTCATAAGACCACACCCACACATAAACACAGACGGGTTTTTACCTTATGATAACTAAAACACTTTTATATCAAAACATTTGATATTATTTCTAATGACATTCTTTGAAAACATTTGCAAATAAACTTATTAATCTTAGCCGAAATTGTTACCATTATTAAATTCCAGCATACTAGGCTCTACAAACAAAACCGTAGGTTCTTATTAAAGAATGGATTTCCATACAAATGACCAGGCGCAGGATCTACCTTCCGAAATGGGTACACCTATAGATGGATGTCCTGAGAAACCATCACAAAGCTCCTCTACCAACACAAGACCGGCCCACCTCTTAACTAGATGGTACCGAATATGTCATCCCACGGTCGTGACCGACCTTTAACCGAGCGCTCGTTTTCCATACACCGCATTAATTAACGTCCCGAACATCATAGCGGGAAGAAATATATTTAGAAGGGGATGATCATACCCTAATTGGGAATGACCCACTTAGCTTGCTGCATCTAATCTTGTTTCGGTCATTTCCGGTTTGATGAGGCTTGAGGCAAACGATTACCTTTTCACATAGCACATATCACATCTTTGAATGCCACATTGCCATTTCCGTTTAACTACTAATTGCCTTCCACAAAAATACAACCCTTAAGCTCGTATGTCTCAGGGAGGGTATTAAGCTAAGAGAAGTTGCCTTCTCCGCCACCATTGATGTACGTTTGTAAAAACCAATGTACGTAATCGTTAGAAATGCAATGTCAAACAAACGTCCATACAAGTTGTCCAGGAACAGGACAAACCGAAGGCACTTTCCTCGGCTATTGCTATGCGTTAAGCCCTTGCAATCCACAAAATCTCCATCATGAGGAGACCACTTCTATATACAACTCTATAATGGGTGCGACCCCGAGCAAATCAACAAGCAGTTCTCACGCTATGAAGATCCACGGTCTTCAATCATCATCGTCTTCAACATGTCTTCACGTTCGAACGTATACATTGGTTCGAAGTGGTTTTCGGATAGGAATTAACCAAATACGACTCTGGTTCCTTCGAAATCCAATCATTGATAAAAGTGAATATGAGTATATAGGATTTATTAAGTCTCTTTTCACTTTAATTCTTTTTGGATGATTTCGAAATCTCTTTCTTTAAACATAGAGTGATTCTAAGAAATTCATTCTTTTTGTTTTGGAAAATATCTCAAATTTCCTTACTTAATTCTTGATCCAAATTCCTTAACTTTTAAGCGGGTCAAAAACAATATTATTAAAGATATCGTTTACGATAAACCCTAAATCAATCTTAACAAACATTTTAGAGTAAATAGGATCATAGAAATCATTCATTTTGGAGATTGCTTAAATTTTGGATAATACCAATCTTCTTTTAATTCAAAAACTTAATACATAATCTTTTTATTTAAGAGCATTCGGGCTTTCCTTTCGATCTGTTCCACCCCTCGCCTATGAAAAGAAAACATAGGCCAGGTAAGTTCAGGGCACTGGTTGCTCCATCCCTAACTGTAGTTAAACACCTTGTTTTATCTTCCTAGATCTCACAGGCGGGACAAATGTACTAGTCGTTTCCGCGTACTCAGATTTTCAACTTTATTTTGGAATTGGTTATAAATATCCCAAATTATCTTTAAAAACGCTTAATTACCCATTTTAAAACATTCACAATTGATCCTGCGAAACGTCTTTACATTTAAACTATATTCCAAAAGTTATACAATTCGCAGCAGAAAAGTGCCGCGGAAGTGCTAAATTAGGTTATTTGAATTAAGCAACTTTTAAACATTCGATAATTCATATTTTCCAATCCAAATCTCTTTTAAATCATTTAAATAGATTTATCAAATTTATTTCATATTTTTCCATAATTAAAAGCATCCATTTAAACAAATTTCCTATTATGGTCACTAAACTGCATTAGCGCGATTTTTCTAGAAAATTGATTTGGACTTATTTCAGAATCTACTTATCGAAATTTGATTTTCTTTCTTCGTTTAGAAGATATGGATATAATAGTCCGTAATTTTCTTATCTTGAAGAATTCCGAGCTCTACACATTCATTTAAACTTTTCGGCGCGAAATCGTGAACTACCGTTGCACGACGCGTCTAGTTTTAACTTATTTTTCAATAATTGAAATAATTTATTCAAATTGGATTTCAATTTCACTATTCATCTAAATTTCAATTTCTATTTAACTATCCTTTTCAAATTCGTTTCACTTCAAATTTCAAATTCTCTTTCATTTTAACTTTAATTTCACTTATAAATGAAAAGAGACTTGTTTTTCAACAATATTTCATATTACTAAAATAAGGTCTTTTTAGATAAAGGGATTACTTGATCAAAATGAACATATCCAATATTCATATTTATCACTAACATAACATCCATTCAACCAATCACATGCATATGATTTCAAATCTAGCATTCACTATTAATATCATAACGGGATATATTATCACAATTCACTTAATTTACAAACTATCAAATCATCCATATTAACAATCAATTTGGTATAAACATTCATATGTCATAAGGATGTAAATATGATTTATAACATAATCAAAATATAAATTCAAAAGCAATGAGAATTTCTCGCCATAAACCAAAACGATTAACTTCATACCAACATTCAAATCAACCAACACTTCATTAATTAATTCCTACTCCATTAAACACTAGCAAACAATACCCTCTCGCATCCATAGCTTGGCCGAGGCCTGAGATGGAGGTTGGCCGAAAATATAGAGAAGGTAGAGCTTTGAACTTGAATTCCCAAGATTTAGATCCGAAAAATAGGTCATCTTTTCTCTTGTTTTTGACTCTCTTGCTCACAAAATTTGAAAAACTTATTAACTGAAAAGTTGTTGAAAATTATTTTCTATTGAATTTGTAAAAAAGTATCATTTGAATCCAATTTTTTTTGAGGGAGATATGATCAAAATAAAAGAGCTATTCTCGGATTCACAAAAAATAAAGCCCGAAAATACACTTCAAAGAATTGAGTTTCAGGTATAGAAAACCTCAAAACTGGAAAAAGTGAACAACATAAGAATTGTGTCCGCTGAAATTTTATATGATTTGAAAAAAAGAATTTCTAAATTTGGATCTGTTATGATCGATTTATGATCAAAATAAAACGGCCTATTTTCTGGCTTTAAAAATGGGCCAGAAAATTCATTGTAAAGAAGTGGATTTTTGACATAGTAAACTTCGAAATGAGACAAAGTGATAAACATGGAAGTTGTAGCCACTGGAAACCACAGCACATCATAATCGCCCATCAGAGATATCAATAATCTAAGTCATCCAATATCATTCAATCATCCGTAAGCAAGATTTATTAGATATAAAATTCCTAATTAATTTAGTTAATTTCCAATTAAATTAATCACCAACTTAAATCACTTAGATTACCTTTAAATCATGCTTACTTAACATAAATTAATTACAAATAAATTAATTAATGATATGTTAATCATCCATCTTAATTAATCATCCTTAATTAATTATTCTTTAATTACACTAAGTACTTATCCTTAAATTAATTATCCCTTAACCATTCACATTAATTAACCTTTAATTACTCTTGATAATTTATTAATTACATTAATTAATCTTTAATTACTTATCAATTAATTAATTAATCTTAATTACCTAAAACTTAATAAGTTTAAAAGACAAGTCATTTATCTAAATTAAATTAATTGCCTGAGATCAGTCATTTGAGAACTTTCAATTAATTAAAGTTTGATACACAAATCTTAACCATTTACTTAATCCCATCATTATGTAATATTTAAGATACTTAGGAATTTAATTTAATTAAATTAATGAACCTATCATAATTATTCAAGACCATATAAATTAAATTCAAAAAGCATTCTTATTTGAAAATTAAAATTTTATAATTTGTTTACTACAACTTTTTTTTAAAACAGGTTAACAAAATTTCTATGCTTTTAAAAAACTTGATTTACCTTATCTCTTGTCATAGCTTTAATACCATAACAAAGAAACCTGAGCCAGATCTATCTTTTCTCGTGTCAAACCCGTGGTTCTCTTCTAAATTAATAACTCGAGAACTACTACACGCAAAGCACCATCCTACCCGAAGTATAATCCTTCTTCTTCGATGCCCAAAACACCCAGCATCCTCTTGATACAAGTAGCACGCGTGCACGTGCACACTTTACCTGGCCGACTTCGAACCACGCTCCGACCAATGACACATCGACTACCTTCCCCTGAGTCGACCCACCACATAGATTGTTGAACCAAATACAAAATCGAACGAACGAACCACAACAGGCTCCTGGACCCAATGCCAAAGTTCACCCCGCATCGCCATATCCGACCATCGGAGTCCCTATCCTCTTACCAGAATCTTCGCCTGACCTCCATCTTCCTTTTCCCACAACTTTGACTCAACTTGACGTGACGTCGATGCCACAATTGCCTCAAAACTATCCATGACCCAAAACTCAACTTAAACCCTAAATTTTACTCGCCGCGCCACCACGACGGTCGATAAACCCTTAGGATAATTTTCCAAAAACCCCTAGACGCTCACCTTACTATAGCAATGATCTCGATGATCAATACATTTCCAATCGCTAGAAATCGTCAAACAATTAAACTCCGTTCAACTTGCGATATCACGATAACCAAGATCTTAAAAATTATGATATGGATATCAAAATTCATCAATCTTCAATACAAATTAGTTTACATAATCAAAACAAGAAATTAAGATATTCAATTTTTCTGATTTGAAAGAGTTTACTGTTATTTATTAGTTCCTAAATGTTTACTAAATGTTTTTATTGGAAATTATTTTTAAAAATGAAATTAGGACCTGATAAGTACTTTCTCTTTTAGGATCAGAATCTAACATTGTTTCATTGAGAAGATATGAATTTAATTATGTTGATTTTGAGTTTTGGGGAAACAACATAGGTGTATATATACACATGCATCTATATTTACATCCATGCGTACATCTAAATTCATTCATGCATCAAAAATTCTTCAGCCATTATGTCACATACATCTGGTTTTTAAATCAGATTTTACTTAAGAAAGATTGTTTACTCAGCTATATTTGAAGAACAGAGGAAGCTGGAAGCTGATCTACTACTGGAAACTGAAATTTTGATTTGCTTAATCGAATCTGGATTTGCTTTGAAACTGAATTGATCTTGAATTAAATCCTAGCATTGCTGGAGCTTGAAACTGATGAAGTTGTTGCTAGCTTGATCATTCTCTAATTTCGGTTTTTTAGTTTATTTAGTTTTTTCCTATTATTTCCAGGTTTGTGAAGTATGAAGCCTGGTCTCTCTTTTAAGCCTATTTTACTTAAAATTCAAATTAAAAGAAGAAACTAGTTTTTCCATTTGTATTCATTATCCTCCACTTGTAAATCTATGTTTTTATTAGGCTTACACTTGTTAATTATTGTGAAAAATATTTACATTTGTCAAAAACATGTATCTTTATGTCTAAATCCCTTATAAAATTTTATTTCCTTATGTTGTTAAGTACCTCATAATTTTACAAATGTGAAAACAATTATTTTCTTACATATATATATTGGTTCTAACAAATATGAAAGAAAGTGTATTATGTTTTTATAACTTAACATATGTTCAATTTTTATGTATATACAATTTATACTTATCTCATGTTTAAAATGTATATTTCAAAGCTTTTATTAATTCTTATTTTAATATCATATATATATATATATTTATTCTTTTAAAATATAAAGTTAATAAATCCAATTTTATTTATAAGGTATTTATTCTTGAATTTAAAATCAAATTTCTATTTACAATCTCTATTGATACTTATTTTATCTTGGAAAATTTCAGTATTATAAAGTTTGGCACATAATTAAATTTATCATAAGATTTATTATAATTTTAAATTCATTTATAAAAATATATATCTAGATATTTCTAAATTATCAGAATTCCTTTTATCTATCCAAATAAAATCAATATCCCTGTAGTAAAATGAGATAATTATTCAATTATCAGATGACCAAAATCCGGGTTATCACAGTCCTTCCCCATTTGAATCTTTTCGTCCTCGAAAAGGAACGAAGCCAGAATTTATTAAAATGCTTATTATCAGAAAAATTACGCTTTTGATCACTTTTAACTATAAACATTTTTTTATTAAGAATTTTTATAACACTTTTGAAATCTACATAGTATTACAAAAATAGTTTTATAAAAATACTTTTTATAACTCAATGTTTCAGCAAATTCATCCTCGATTTCACAGAAATTCGGTCATACGTCGATCAGACGTAGGGCTGAAAATCTATAAGTACTTGGTAAACCCGTTTTTAACACCCAGTGAAAATACTTGGAAAATAATTTATTGAAAACATAGAAAACATTTTTGAAAATAGAGGAAACATCTTTGGTGAGAATGCTCTAGAAATCATCACCCTCTCCATGGTCGCAGTTAACCTGATGGTTACGTTGCCATCCCGGCGAAATCCATAGATAACTGTAGGCCTCTGCGCCCCTTGATTAAACCATGGAACATGCTACAGAACGCAGCTACATCCTGGGTTACGTTGCCATCACGACAAAAGTCTATGTAACTGTAGGCATCAGCGCCCTCGAATTTCGCTGCCAAATAAAATGAAACTTCTCCACTCGACCATAGATTGTACTCTACCGATGTTACGTTGCCTTACCTGCAAAATCAAACGTAGACCGTCGACACTCACCTCCATAAGATTTTCGCTATTGTCCACAGTAGATCACAACAACATCGAGTTACAATGTCGTCACAGCATAACCCAAATGCCTCTATAGGCATCAACGCCCTTGACTTTCACTACCCAATAATCCTCAGGAACTTCAGTTTGTCCAGAGTTCCTCACATGATCCACTTTAGAGCCTCCCCTTTAGGGCTCAAGGCAGTACCAACCTATGACACTCTGAAGAAGCTCATTTCAAGGGAGCGACTTTCTCCCCAAAGCCATTCTCAAAACACTTTATACTATACACGTGTAGTATTTCCCAAATCATACATCTAGTATGAAATCCATATGAAAATCCTTTTTTCAAAATCGATTGTCCCAAAATCGATAATTCTCAAACTAGGCTTTCCAAAATTCCAAAATTGATTTTTCCCCCCAAAAAATCAAAAGCCTTTCCAAAATCTATAGGTTCCAAAACCTTTTTCCCAAAATCATTCTTATAAAATCCTTCATATATATATATATATATATATATATATATATATATATATATATATATAACATTGAAAATCTTTGGATCACTTCATACTTGTATAAATTCCCTTTTTGTACTTCGAATATTTTCAAAAGCCCTTTTTATTCTGGTTATAGAATCAACAAGGGGACTTTATCAATTATATACATAACTTTGTTTATGCCAAATCAATATTCAAGCTTGATTACTCTATAAAGTCACTTACCATTTTACTTACTTCCATAAAGTAAATTTCCACCATAGAAATATCCCATTTCCATTTTATTTCACCATATATTTCACAAAATATACTTTTCATTTCAAAAACCATTTTACAGTTCTTATCCATAAATTTTCAATATCAATTTCATTCAAACCTGTACGATATACACATATCATCCGTACTTTATATTAATCTGATCGCTCGCTCGATCACACAATTTCACTTCCGAACTAGTATCGTCCACCCGACTTCCTAGTGCAGATTCAGATCTGGTTTCTTGATCAAAAACCGTCATTCTCCTTGCATAGTCATAACTATGATAGAGAATTTCCAGAACCAATCAAAAATCTATATCAAGGTTCGCCATCGAAAATCGAGTGAAAAATCCCAACTCGTATCGATATACTATCTCGAAATTCTGTGTTCGAATCTGGATCAAATCGTTATGCGAATAGAATAACATACGTACATCCTACGTATCTATCTTCATTGATTATTAGCTAAATCAATTCCCTTTCTATTCATATTCATTTTGATTTCTATTCACTTATTCACAGTGGCCTCAATTTCCATTTGGATTATCACTAAAATTCTTATCACAATTGGTATTTAATTATAAACAGTTTGAACTCTGTCCAGCTTAATTTTAGAAAATAGCTTGAAAAATTTAAAATAGATATGTAGTTGAAAAATAATTATTAGTTGTAAAATAGTTGTAAGATAGTTAAGTAATTGTAAAATAGTTATATAATAGTCAAATGGTCATAAAATACTTAGATAATTTCAAAATAGTTTAAAGTAGTAATTACTTATAAGTAGTTGAAAAATAGTAATTAGTTTATAAAGCAATTGCAAAATAGTTAAATAGTTCCAAAAATAATTGTAAAATAAGTATAAAATAGTTTGAGCTTTAAAAAGAAAGATTGTATAGTAAATAGCTAGGAAAATAGATTTAAAACAACTTATATTAAAATAATCTATTTGAAAATAGTTTTAGAGCCAAACTATTCAATTCCCAATCTCTCATTCCAATCAATTCAATTTAAATTCCCATTCTTATTTAAATTGATTCAATTCCAATTCAATTTGAATTAACTTCAATTTCTATCCCAAATTCAAATCAATTCCCATTTGAATTTAAACTTATTTAACTTCAATCTCATTTCCATTTAATTCAAATCAAATTCAATTTGAACTAATTCTATTCAAATCTCAACTTAAAACTATCTCAAATTTCATAAATTCGAGTTTAATTTTAAATATTGATTTAATATTTTAAATCAAATTAATCTTTACTTTTAAATTAACAACTTAAATATTTTTAAATCATTTAATTATAACTCCAATTTTGAAATTTAATTTTTAAATTACTAAAATGATCCCGACTCGACCTTCGAAAATCAGCACTGAATACGACACTCGTATTCAAATGCCGCAGATCCAAACGTCGAATCTGTTTCGCCGGAGCTTATAACACATCAAGTATAACAACACAGTGGAAGAAAAGAGAAATGAATATCATTGATATACAACATTAGATACAACATTGATACAATAGGAATCAAATATCAGAGATACAAGATAACAATGCTACAGCGGAATAACAATATGAACTAGAAGCGGAACCAAAAAACTCCAAACAGCAACAGCAACTCTAACTCCAAAGCACCAATCCATAAATAGCTCAAACCACCATCAAGTTGCACCCAGATGAGAAAGTCTCGTCCGTGAATCCAAAGACTCCAAAGAATTTCAAAGAGAAAACTAAAAGCTATTGAAACGATATCTACTATCTGAAAAACCCAACTCTAGACTACCCGTGTGGAAAATAGTCGGCACCCAGAGTTTAGGAAGGGAACAATAAACTCCAGGTCAGTCATGGGACTGGTGTGAGCAAACGAAAACAGTTGTTTGAAATAAAACAATTCATTTTTATCAAAAGAAAAACCAAAGAATTTGAAAGAAATCCGCAATGCTTTTTGAAAAATGAAACTACCATAAGACCTCCCACCACACACACAATGCAAACGCAGACTTGGAGGAGATTTCTTCTTATGATAGTCAAAAATGCTTGATACGAGAAAACCATTTGATATTATTATTAGTGCATAGTGCAGAAAAACTTTCGAAAGTATAATATTAATCTTAGCCAGCATAGGCATTTCACACTTATGCCTACTATAGCCACCATGTTCAATAGCAGGTTACCGCCACATTACATGGCAGGTTATACAACTAAAACTGTACAGGTCGCGTATTGTTTCTTTGGATTTTTGAACAAATGGTCGGGCAAAGTAACTTCCCATATAAAAATAAATGGAACGCCTCTAGGGGGACGTCCCCGACCCTAACTGGATCTCTACTACACAAGGCCGGGTTACCTTTGTAACTAGGTAACTACTGACACGAGTGTGCTACCTCTCGGTCGTTTGCGACCTTTGTCCGAAGCGCTTCCTAACCGACAACCACAAATCAATAAGTTTGTAGTAATCACAAAGTAAGTATCTGGGCTCCATGCCATGATACCACTTATAATCCAGAAGGAAATGGACATACCCTCAGAGGGAGCTACCCTCAAATAACCTTGCTGCCACGATACCTATTTTGACCATAACCGGGTTGTGAGGTTCGACGAAGTCTCGTCCACAATGCTACGCTTTTCACAAAATCATGCTTTGATCAATAAATGATTAGCAGCACTTCGTATGCCACATTACCAAATTGGGAATGTATCACTAGTAACCATCAACTACATAACCTCTGAGCTCGTACGTCTCAGAGAAGGGTGTTAAGCTAAGAGAGTAAATCTCCGCCACCAAACAGAAATGTATTTGATAGAAACAAGCTTTACATCTCAAAGTGTAACGTCAGACACACATCCATACAAGTCTGTTCCGGGTTCGAACAGAACCGAAGGTACTTCCAAAGAAGCCCTTGCAATCTGGATAATTTCTAATCACGTCCGGATTGCCTATCACAATGGATGCTCAAATGTCTATACCGGGGCCATTCGGTGCAGAAACATTCGGCAGGTCATCCTTTCGCATTCGAAAGTATCTGGCCTTCACCATCGATCTTCAAATGCTATCCATATCATCGTATCATTATTCGGAATGGGTTTTATGACACAAGGTCCTCTCCCGGCTAAACCGAATAATGAGCGTAATATTTAAAAACATATGAATATTGGGATTTCAGTTAAGTCACAACTTTAAAACCCAAAACTTTTCTTCCAAATGGTTTAAACAAATTACCATTTCTAATCTTTTAAACAAAAGATTCATTTTAAAAACTTTCAATGGTTTAAATAATTTCCACATCTAAATCTTTTAAAACAAAAGATTCACTTGTAAGACCCCTTTCAATTTTAAACAAGGTTCACCAATCTTTTAAACAAAGATTAATTCATAGTCTTTCAAAACCATTTCATTTCCAATTGGATTAACTCATCTGGTCTTTAAACCAAAGACTCATTTCATAGATTTCAAAACAATTTCCAAAGATTCATTCATAACCTTCAAAATAATTCCCGTTTCAAATATAAAACTTGGGTTAAATTCATTTTTTCAAAACCATACTTTAAAAATGGTTTAAAAACCCTTAAAAACACATTTATAGTTTGTATAACCTTTTTACATCATAAATTCTCAACATAGAATTCAATTTCAAATTTTGAATTTAAATTTTAAAATTAAATTTTACAACTAAACCAAGTTATTAAAAAATAATTCTTATCTTTGAAATCCCTTTCCAAAAGTTTTTCGCTTTAACGCAAACCATATCCAAACTATTTGGATTTAAAAATTCAATTTAAAAATTATTTTCAAAAATCTATGACTTAACCGATTTCCACGTGCAATCCATATATGTGTGTGTATGGTGTGGTCCAGGGGTTTTACACAATAAAGTGCAACATCATCAATCATCACATCATTAATCATCACAGATACAATCACAATAATATCGATAAGCGTATAATCCTATAATGCTTATCTATATACACAGAATCATAAATAGATGACATAAATGCATTGCAGATGCATAAATTACATTCCACAGCTCAATCACATTACATAACATCACATATCAGGAATATCATGCAATTCAAACATTGCATATCATCCAAACAACCATAAATACGATCATTAAGTCATCTGATTAATTTAAATTAGATCGGTCACTTATGAATAAATTTCTAATCATGGTTAACTAATGACTAGTTTATTACAAACCATTATTATTAATTATTCTTTAATTAATCATTAATTAACCTTTAATAAATAATAATTCTTTGATTAATTATCTTTAATTAATTCCAAAAATGTAATTAATTAATCCTTAATTAATAATCAATATTTTTATAAATTAAGTAACCTTTAATTAATTTATCACATTAATTAATTATCCTTAATTAATTATAATAAGTGATTATTCTTAAATCATTAAGTCATCGTTAACCATAAATTAACTAGCAATTAATTTACCTTAATTAATTACCTTAATAAATAAACCCTTAATTATTAATTAAATCTTAATTAAAATTAATTATCCTTAATGGATTATTCTTAATATAATTACCCTAATTAATGTTTAATAAAATAATATTTAAATTCCAAAACCATTTCTTAGTTAAGGTTTCTTATATACTTATTTCAAGCACTTGTTTAATCCAAGTATTATCAAATCCCATTTAAGATACTTAGAAATATATTTATTATACTCATAAATTTTTTCTTAAAAATCAATTTATTTCCAAAACTATTTTAAAATACTTAACCTTTTTACTTTGAAATATTCGTTTTATAAATTAAAAACCTGGTATAGATTGCCTTTGAAAATTTTGAAACCTGTACATATTTTCATTCTTTAAAATTTTAGAACTCGCTGCCTATCAAGAAGACCCGAGCCAATTTGTGTTTTACCCGAGCCTTGCTTCGAGTCGTTGCCCTACTCCTTTTGCTTCGAGTCACTCACGCTACCCACTCGAGACCGACACGAGTTTCCCCCTTCTTCTCCAACCACCATATTTCCAGATGCACAGAGACACATGGGTGCATATGTACAGGGACTCCGATCGACTTCGATCATCGTCGATCACGCCCCCAAATCGTCGACAACGCCTACAAGCCCTCCATACACCCAGATCATCGAACTTGACCACGAATTGAAATCGAGTAGCTCAACACCCAGGAAACCAAACCCAGTCAACCCAAAATGCCTCGCCGACGTCACTTCTGACCATCAGAAGTCACGAGACTCCATCCACGGCTGCTTCGATGTCCCGCGAAGCTTTTACCCCATACTGATCGCCTCTACCCCTTCCACGGTGACGCAACATCCACGAGAACCCAACCCATACGACCCTGTCCTTAAACCCTATATTAACTTCGCATGGCCACCACTATCATTCTAAAAATGATCAACCATTTTTACAGAGAACCTCATCACATCGGCCACCTCCAGCCTTGGTCCCGACCAACACCATCACGTTGTTCGCCACAATTCGACAAATACCCAATTTCTGATCATCTCAAAAATTCCTAACATATACTAATCTAAATTTTTTGACTTCAATGCCTAAATTCATTTTTTTCCATTACAAATTGAAACACGATATCCAAAGTTGAAATTAAAATACTCAAATTTTCATTTTGAAATGATTTTTACTATAAAGCATATATTTTGGAATAATTACTCAATAAATCCTTTTGAATCTATTTTTAAAAATAATATTAACATATTACAAACATTTTCCTTTTAGGAATCCAAGTCTAAAATTGATTGTACAATGAGTAATTAAATTTATTTTTTGATGGGTTAGAGTCTGCATATTAACAGTGTGATGTTCTTAAGTTTATACAGACATGCACCCATTTCTTTTTCATATATATAAACAAATGCAAGAAATTTAACATAATCATACAAGCAATATTTACTCATCACTTCAAATATAATCCCAAATATCAAGGAATCAAGCAGATCAGGTTTTGAAAAAAAAAATGGTCTGCCCACCTGAAGCTTTAACAAAACTGAGTTGCCTTTGAACTGCCTGGGACTTGTTTTTGAAACTGAAAATGATCTTCGCCTTGTTGAATTTTTTTTGATCCTGACTTGTTTTAAATTTCCTGAAGCAAAAATCAAGTTCAAACTTAAATGCAAATCAAGTAGCAGATCAACATCAAGTTGAAGCTTCAAGAAATTTAAAACAAGTCAGGATAAAAAAAATTCAACAAGGCAAAGATCATTTTCAGTTTCAAAAACAAGTCCCAGGCAGTTTAAAGGCAACTCAGTTTTGTTAAAGCTTTAGGTAAGCAGACCATATTTAAAAAAAAAACCTGATCTGCTTGATTCCTTGATATTTTGAATTATATTTGAAGTGATGAGTAAATATTGCTTGTATGATTATGTTAAATTGCTTGCATGTGTTTATATATATGAAGAAGAAGTGGGTGCATGTCTGTATAAACTTAAGAATATCACACTGTTAATATGTAGACTCTAACCCATCAAAAAATAAATTTAATTACTCATTGTACGATCAATTTTAGACTTGGATTCCTAAAAGGAAAATATTTGTAATATGTTAATATTATTTTTAAAAATAGATTCAAAAGGATTTATTAAGTAATTATTCGAAAATATATGCTTTATAGTAAAATTCATTTCAAAATGAAAATTTGAGTATTTTAATTTCAAGTTTGGATTTCGTGATTCAATTCGTAATGGAAAAAAATGAATTTAGATATTGAAATAAAAAATTTCCATTTCTAGGAATTAAGATTTAATTAAGATTTAATTAATAATTAAGGGTTTATTTATTAAGGTAATTAATTAAGGTAAATTAATTGCTAGTTAATTTAAGGTTCTGGGATTTAAATATTATTTATTAAACATTAATCAGTTTAATATTAAAGGTTAATTACCTTTAAGCATAATTAATTAACGTGGTTAATTAATTAGGGTAATTATATTAAGAATAATCCATTAAGGATAATTAATTTTAACTAAGATTTAATTAATAATTAAGGATTTATTTATTAAGGTAATTAATTAAGGTAAATTAATTGCTAGTTAATTTATGGTTAACGATGACTTAATGATTTAAGAATAATTACTTATTATAATTAATTAAGGATAATTAATTAATGTGATAAATTAATTAAAGGTTAATTAATTTATAAAAATAATAATGATTAATTAAGGATTAATTAATTAAATTTTTGTAATTGATTAATGATAATTAATCAAAGGATTATTATTAATTAAAGGTTATTTAATGATTAATTAAAGAATAATTAATAATAACGGTTTGTAATAAACTAGTCATTAGTTAACCTTTAATTTATCTGAAATGATTAAAAATAATATTAACATGATTAAAAAAATATTAAAATAATATTAACATATTAGTGTGATAATTAGTTGTATTCTTTAATGATTAAAAATAATATTAACATATTACAAACATTTTCCTTTTAGGAATCCAAGTCTAAAATTAATTGTACAATGAGTAATTAAATTTATTTTCTGATGGGTTAGAGTGTGCATATTAATAGTGTGATGTTCTTAAGTTTATACAGACATGCACCCATTTCTTCTTCATATATATAAACACATGCAAGCAATTTAACATAATCATACAAGCAATATTTACTCATCACTTCAAATATAACCCCAAATATCAAGGAATCATGCAGATCAGGTTTTTTTTTAAAAAAAATATGGTCTGCTCACCTGAAGCTTTAACAAACTGAGTTGCCTTTGAACTGCCTGGGACTTGTTTTTGAAACTGAAATTAGTCTTTGCCTTGTTGAATTTTTTTTTGATCCCGACTTGTTTTAAATTTCCTGAAGCAAAAATCAAGTTCAAACTTAAATGCAAATCAAGTAGCAGATCAACATCAAGTTGAAGCTTCAGGAAATTTAAAACAAATCAGGATCGAAAAAAATTCAACAAGGCAAAGATCATTTTCAGTTTCAAAAACAAGTCCCAGGCAGTTCAAAGGCAACTCAGTTTTGTTAAAGCTTCAGATGAGCAGACCATATTTTTTTTAAAAAAAAACCTGATCTGCTTGATTCCTTAATATTTGGGATTATATTTGAAGTGATGAGTAAATATTGCTTGTATGATTATGTTAAATTGCTTGCATGTGTTTATATATATATGAAGAAGAAGTGGGTGCATGTCTGTATAAACTTAAGAACATCACACTGTTAATATGCAGACTCTAACCCATCAAAAAATAAATTTAATTACTCACTGTACAATCAATTTTAGACTTGGATTCCTAAAAGGAAAATATTAGTAATGTGTCAATATTATTTTTAGAAATAGATTCAAAAGGATTTATTGAGTAATTATTCGAAAATATATGCTTTACAGTAAAATTCATTTCATAAAAAAATGAATTTAGGCATTGTTTTAAATTTCCCGACCCATCTAGAGTTTATATCCCATGCAAAAATATCAAAGCTTCTTCCTAGGGCTGCCAGGAATCATTAAAGAATTGGAAAGACGAATCAAAGGAAATTGATAGAGGAAGTTGTTTATGCTATTGTAGGGTACGGACCATTTGTAGTTGTATTCCCCTGTCCCCTATCTCGTCCTCTTCTTGCACTCATGCTCACTACCAGTGGATAGTAAGGGAATTCATTGAGGCATTCGAACGGATATCTTAGGGACATACTCATTCTAGGGTATGCTTCATCCTATCTCTAATGAGTTACTTAATGTGTTATACTCCTGAGCTAAATTTTTAACCCTCAGCTCTCACACCACTGTAAACGACCCTGACTCTACCTTCGAAAATCGGCAACGAATACGACACTCATATTCAAATGCCGCAGATCCAAACGTTGAATCTGGTTCGCCGAAGCTTATAACACATCAAGTATAACAACACAGCGGAAGAAAAAAGAAATGAATATCATTGATATACAACATTCGATACAATAATGATACAATATGAATCAAATATCAGAGTTACAAGATAACAATGATACAGCGGAATAACAATATGAACTAGCAGCGGATCCAAAAAACTCCAAGCAGCAACAGCAACTCTAACTCCAAAGCACTAATCCATAAATAGCTCAAACCACCATCAAGTTGCACCCAGATGAGCAAGTCTCGTCCGTGAATCCAAAGACTCTAAAGAATTTCAAAGAGAAAACTAAAAGCTATCGAAACGATATCTACTATCTGAAAAACCCAACTCTAGACTACCCGTGTGGAAAATAGTGGGCACCCAGAGTTTAGGAAGGGAAAAATAAACTCTAGGTTCGTCATGCGACCGGTGTGAGCAAACGAAAATACTTGTTTGAAATAAAACAGTTCATTTTTATCAAACGCAAAACAAAAGAATTTGAAAGAAATCCGCAATGCTTTTTGAAAAATGAAACTACCATAAGACCTCCCACCACACACACAATGCAAACGCAGATTTGGAGGAGGTTTCTTCTTATGATAGTCAAAAATGCTTGACACAGGAAAACCATTTGATATTATTATTAGTGTATAGTGCAGAAAACCTTCCGTAAGAATAATATTAATCTTAGCCAGCATAGGCATTTCGCACTTATGCCTACTATAGCTACCATGTTCAATAGCAGGTTATCGCCACATTCCATGGCAGGTTATACAACTAAAACCGTACAGGGCGCGTATTGTTTATTTAGACTTTCCAACAAATGGTCGGGCAAAGGAACTTCCCATATAAAAATAAATGGAACGCCTTTGGAGGGACGTCCCCGGGCCCTAACTGGATATCTGCTACACAAGGCCGGGTTACCTCTGTAACTAGGTAACTACTGACACGAGTATGCCACCTCCCGCTCGTTTACGACCTTTATCTGAAGCGCTTCCTAACCGACAACCACAAATCAATAAGTTTGCAGCAACCACAAAGTAAGTATCTGGGCTCCATACCATGATACCACTTATAATCCAGAAGGAAATGGACATACCCTCAAATAACCTTGCTGCCACGATTCCTGTTTTGACCATAACCGGGTTGTGAGGTTCGACGAAGTCTCGTCCACAAAGCTACGCTTTTCATAAAAGCCATGCTTTGATCAGCAAATGATCATCAGCACTTCGTATGCCACATTACCAAATTGGGAATGTATCACCAATAACCATCAACTACATAACCTCTGAGCTCGTACGTCTCAGAGAAGGGTGTTAAGCTAAGAAAATAAATTTCCGCCACCAAACATAAATGTATTTGATAGAAACAAGCTTTGCATCTCAAAGTGTAACGTCAGACACACATCCATACAAGTCTGTTCCGGGTTCGAACAGAACCGAAGGCACTTCCGAAGAAGTCCTTGCAATCCGGATAATTTCTAATCACGTCCGGATTCCCCATCACAATGGGTGCTCCAATTGTGAGGCCCCACCTCTATACCCACGCTAGCCAAGAACATTACTGTGAATGCTGTCAACTAGCACGGAGAATAAGGCTGTTGAGGAGCGACCATCTGTATAATTGTTTGTGCGAGTACCGATATACCGGATAAAATATAACTTTTCATCTCAAGAGGAAATCCGACATACCGACACAAACTCAAAGCTACTACACAGTGGCTATAAAGGTCTTCGGAAACAAATATAGAAATAAACATAACACAAATCAGTCACAGACAATTCATGTCACAAAGGCGGAAATAGATATGAATATTACACATGAAAGTGTATATCAGAGTAGTGGTCTAAAAAGATCCACAATATCACAAAAGAATAGTTACATGAACTACACAAAAGAATAAGTATACATTATGGAGTCTATATCTCAAATGTATACAACAAAAACTACTAATCTAAGTAGTTAACCAAAAGTCAGAGGAATCAATCCCAAGAGAGAAGTCAAGCAGAAGCACCTGTAACATCTCGGTCTGACTCGAGTATTATTTAATAAGAAAATAATAAATGGATCAGTCTAGCTATAAATATCAGGTGAAACGATATAGAATAAGAGATATGACTAAACACATAATAATCACTATGCCAAGCTGTGATATATATAAGTAATTGAAAATCAACAAGAGATTAATCAATATCACCAAATCTACACAAGAATCCAAGAAATGTCATACTCCTTATTTCGTTCACCAAACCACAAATATTGACAATAATATCAATGTCAATCACAAAAGTCAATGACACACAAATTCACCAATGCACAAATATTGACAATAATATCAATGTCAATCACAAAAGTCAATGACACACAAATTCACCAATGCACAAATATTGATAAAACTTATCAATGGAAATCACGAAAATTGGTGAAACACAAATTCTAGAAATCATCTCAAGAAATCCATAAATCACAAAGGGGGAAGGCCTATCACAAACGGGAGCATAAAGCCCACCAACACGTGTATCACAAACAGAACGCTAATTCCATGGTCGCTAACCATCACAAATTGAGCCGAAGCTCCACAAACGGCCTGAAGACCATGGGTTGCTACCCCATCACAAATTGAGTCGAAACTCCACAAAACGGGGTTTAGTCTCCCTCGCAGACAAAGAGACATCGCACATTGCTAGTCTAAATCACAAAGATGATCGTCATGATCGGCGAGAAGTGTCAATTACACTAAGCTAGTAAATATATGAGTTTAGCTTCATGTCCCATAACCACTTGCTTAACTTAAATATTTACGAACAAACTGTAGATTTCCACTAGAAAATTGTCACAAGGGTTTCAATCGAACAAGTCCAAGAATTAACCAACAAAGTGAATGCAAGCGTTTCATACCACTTGTTTTACTAAGTCGTTTAATTAGATTTCTCATACGAGTGAAGTAAAGGTTTATATAAACTAATAGATTGGAAAACGGTTTTATAAACGAATTTGGTATTAAAATAGTGTTGAAATCGTTTGAGGAAAGAGTTTTGATATTTACTACTAGTATAGAAAACCTTTATATTTTTAAAGTGACAAATCACAAAGAAGATTGTAAGGACAATCAATCACTAAAATTCACATTCGAAGACGTGAATAAAATCCAAAGAAACCGATAAAGAATCCATCGAAATGGATATTCAAAAATCCCTAAAAAGAGTCATCAAAGTCATAATAAATGATAACAACAAATAGGATTATCACGAATCGATTTAAATTGAAATTCTTAAACAAAAAGGCAAGAAGGCAAAATCACAACAGTTTCAGACGTCTGAAACAAGTGGTTCAAACGTCTGAATCTGGAAATATAAAAATTTCCAGAACACGATTCAGACGTCTAAACCAAATGTTTCAGACGTCTGAAATAGGCATATTTTAGCCTATTTTCTTTCTGTTTGAAAATAAGCCAATTCAGACGTCTGAAACCATATATTCAGACGTCTGAATCTGGGAATAGAAAACTTCCCAGACAATATTCAGACGTCTGAATGTCACGTTTCAGACGTCTGAATCTGGGGTTCAGGGCATTCCCTGAACCTAGGCCATAAATGGCCAAACGAATATCGGAAACGACCAATCGAGCAAATGGCGATGACTAAGGAATTACGTCGAACGACAACCCAGCCTAAACGGCTCTTCGATACGCTTCAAATATCAATGTCCAAATATCCATAAAAGTATTTTCATAAATTAGACCAAAACACCAAAAATTGGAATATACACCAAATCAATCCAAACCAAAATCAATTGCACAAGAATAAGTGTTTGGAATTCATACCTAACAATCGAAGATAATTATAGACTAAGATGTGAGATAAAAATGTCACCTTTTTACCAAAATCAAACAAGAAGAAGCTTGAAAGCAAATGGAGAATCAACCTCTCTTCAACACAACCCAAATGAGCTTGAATCTATGCTCAAAACAAGAACATTCCCAAAATTAGGTTTAGTAATTTCTGAAATTGGTAAGAGAATAAGTTGGAGAAGAAGAAGAGAATGCTTACCAATGGGTTCTCTTGAATTTGGAGCTAGGAATTTGAGGTTGCAAGAGGAACTAGGGTTTTGGAGTTTTAATTTCCAATCTCTCCCACCATTAATGCTATAAAAACTGAAAAGAGAAAGAAGTGAGGGAGAATGGGGAGGAGGGGTTCAGTTTTTAAGTATAAGTTGGCTAATGGCTAACCCAAACTCAAACCCAAAGTGAAAAGTAGCAAAAAATCAACTTTCTCCAAACATATCGAAGCTTATACTCAAAAAGGTCGCAAACGGCATTTTAAACTCAATGGGAGTGGTCCCGAGTCCTAATTCGACCGTATGCAAAAAGTAGCTTTTCGGACTAAATTTTGACTAACGATAAAATATTTAAATAAAATATTTAAATATAAAATCGATAAATATGCGGGTTGTTACACCAATCTTTATATCGGGGCCAATCGGTGCAGAGACATTCGATAGGTCATCCTTTCGCTTTCGAAAGTATCCGGTCTTCACCACCGGTCTTCAAATGCTATCCATACCGTCGTATCATTATTCGCAATGAGTTATATGACACAAGGTCCTCTCCCGGTTAAACCGAATAATTAGCGCAATATTTAAAAACATATGGATATTGGGATTTCAGTTAAGTCACAACTTTAAAACCCAAAACATTTCTTTCAAATGGTTTGAACAAATTACCATTTTCAATCTTTTAAACAAAAGATTCATTCCGAAAACCTTCAATGGTTTAAACAATTTCCACATCTAAATCTTTTAAAACAAAAGATTCACTTGTAAGACCCCTTTCAATTTTAAACAAGGTTCACCAATCTTTTAAACAAAGATTAATTCATAGTCTTTGAAAACCATTTCATTTCAGATTGGATTAACTCATCTGGTCATTAAACCAAAGACTCTTTTCATTGATTTCAAAACAATTTCCAAAGATTCATTGATAACCTTCAAAACAATTCCCTTTTCAGATATAAAACTTGGGTTAAATTCAGCTTTTCAAAACCATACTTTAAAAATGGTTTAAAAACCCTTATAAACACATTTATAGTTTGTATAACATTTTTACATCATAAATTCTCAACATAGAATTCAATTTCAAATTTTGAATTCAAATTTTAAAATTAAATTTTACAACTAAACCAAGTTATTAAAAAATAATTCTTATCTTTGAAATCCCTTTCCAAAAGTTTTTCGCTTTAACGCAAACCATATCCAAACTATTTGGATTTAAAAATTCAATTTTAAAATTATTTTCAAAAATCTGTGACTTAACCGATTTCCACATGCAATCCATATTTGTGTGTGTATGGTGTGGTCCAGGGGTTTTACACAATAAAGTGCAACATCATCAATCATCACATCATTAATCATCATTGATACAATCACAGTAATATCGATATGCAGTATAATCCTATAACGCTTATCTATATACACAGGATCATAAATAGATAACATAAATGCATTGCAGATACATAAATTACATTCCACAGCTCAATCACTTTACATAACATCACATATCAGGGATATCACGCAATTCAAACGTTCCATATCATCCAAACAACCATAAGTACGATCATTAAGTCATCTGATTAATTTAAATCAGATCGATCACTTATAAATAAATTTCTAATCATGGTTAACTAATGACTAGTTTATTACAAACCATTATTATTAATTATTCTTTAATTAATCATTAATTAACCTTTAATTAATAATAATCCTTTGATTAATTATCCTTAATTAATTACAAATATTTAATTAATTAATCCTTAATTAGTAATCATTATTTTTATAAATTAATTAACCTTTAATTAATTTATCACATTAATTAATTATACTTAATTATAATAATTATTATTCTTAAATCATTAAGTCATCGTTAACCATAAATTAACTAGCAATTAATTTACCTTAATTAATTACCTTAATAAATAAACCCTTAATTATTAACTAAATCTTAATTAAAATTAATTATCCTTAATTGATTATTCTTAATTTAATTACCCTAATTAATTAGCCACATTAATTAATTATGCTTAAAGGTAATTAATCTTTAATATTTAATTAATCAATCTTTGATAAAATAATATTTAAATTCCAAAACCAATTCTTAGTTAAGGTTTCTTATATACTTATTTCAAGCACTTGTTTAATCTAAGTATTATCAAATCCCATTTAAGATACTTAAAAATATATTTATTATACTCATATAAATTTTTTCTCAAAAATCAATTTATTTCCAAAATAATTTTAAAATACTTAACCTTTTTCTTTTGAAATATTTGTTTTATAAATTTAAAACCTGCTATAGATTGTATTTCAAAATTTTGAAACCTGTACATAGTTTCATTCTTCAAAATTTTAAAACTCGCTGCCTATCAAGCAGACCCGAGCCAATTTGTGTTTTACCCGAGCCTTGCTTCGAGTCGTTAACCTACTCCTTTTGCTTCGAGTCATTCACGCTGCCCACTCGAGATCGACACGAGTTTCCCCCTTCTTCTCCAACCACCATATTTCCAGATGCACAGAGACACACGCGTGCATATGTACAGGGACTCCCATTGACTTCGATCATCGTCGATCAACCCCCCCTCCCAAATTGTCGACAACACCTACAAGCCCTCCATAGACCCAAATCGTCGAACTTGATCACGAATTGAAATGGAGTAGCTCAACACCTAGGCAACCAAACCCAGTCAACACAAAATGCCTCGCCGACGTCACTTCTGACCATCAAAAATCATGAGACTCCGTCCACGGCTACTTCGATGACCCACGAAGCTTTCCGCCCCATACAGATCGCCTCTACACCTTCCACGGTGACGGAGCATCCACGAGAACCCAACCCATACGATCATGTCCTTAAACCCTAAATTAACTTCGCATGGCCACCACTATCATTTTAAAAATGATCAACCATTTTTCCAGACAACCTCATCTCATCGGCCACCTCCAGTCTTGGTCCCGACCAACACCATCACGCCGTTCGCCACAATTCGACAAATACCCAATTTGTGATCATTTCAGAAATTCCTAACATATACTAATCTAAATTTTTTGATTTCAATGCCTAAGTTCATTTTTTTCCATTACGAATTGAATCATGAAATCCAAACTTGAAATTAAAATGCTCAAATTTTCATTTTGAAATGAATTTTACTATAAAGCATATATTTTTGAAAAATTACTCAATAAATCCTTTTGAATCTATTTTTAAAAATAATATTGGCATATTACAAATATTTTCCTTTTAGGAATCCAAGTCTAAAATTGATTGTAAAATGAGTAATTAAATTTATTTTTTGATGGGTTAGAGTCTGCATATTAACAGTATGACGTTCTTAAGTTTATACAGACATGCACCAACTTCTTCTTTATATATATAAACACATGCAAGCAATTTCACATAATCATACAAGCAATATTTATTCATCACTTCAAATATAATCCCAAATATCAAGGAATTAAGCAGATCAGGTTTTTTTTTTTAAAATATGGTCTGCTCACCTGAAGCTTTAACAAAACTGAGTTGCCTTTGAACTGCTTGGGACTTGTTTTTGAAACTGAAATTGATCTTTGCCTTGTTGAATTTTTTTTATCCTGACTTGTTTTAAATTTCCTGAAGCTTCAACTTGATGTTGATCTGCTACTTGATTTGCATTTAAGTTTGAACTTGATTTTTGATTCAGGAAATTTAAAACAAGTCAGGATCAAAAAAAATTCAACAGGGCAAAGATCATTTTCAGTTTCAAAAACAAGTCCCAGGCAGTTCAAAGGCAACTCAGTTTTGTTTAAGTTAATTAATTAAGTAATTACTTAATAAAAGTAATTAAGGAATTAATTACTTATTGTAATTAATCAAGCTAATATGAATTGTTTAAGTTAATTAATTAAGTTTAATTAATTTAAACAAACATTTGATGATGTGAAGTATAATTACTTAGGGAAGTAATAAATGAAAATTACTGGATGTAATTAACTAAGGATGATTAAATGAATAAAGTAAATTGAGTATAATTACTTTATGAAATCAATCAAGGGATTAACTGGAGATAATTAATTATAGAGTAATTAATTTATTTGTAAAGTAATTAAGAATAGTTAATTATTGAATGAGATTAATCAAGGGTGATTAACAATTTGGTTTAATTTAAATGGAAAATGTAATTAAAGATCATTAATTATTATGATCAATTTGGTTTGAACTTGATTTGAATTTAAGTTTGAACTTGATCTTGGCTTTGCAAGTTTTCAGTTTGAATCTAAGAACTTGTACTTATTTTTGTTTCTAGGTTTTAAGATTACTTTTTTTTTTTGTACTGTTTCATTTGTTTTTGTCGTTTCAGGTTTAGGAAAAAAAGTTACTGAAATTTTTTTTGTTTTCTTTTTAATTCATATTCATATAATTTAATTCCAAAGAAAAGAGGATGTTGCCACTTGTTAAATTTATTACACTTGTTAATTGTAAAGAGAAAAATCATTACACTTGTTTATATTATTAAGGAAAAGGTTTACATTTGTTAACATAAAGAAATTTGTGTCTAAATCTTTAATTTAAATAAATTTAAAAAAAATGTGTTTCAACCCTTGTGTTATTTATATTTACACTTTTGTATCTTATACTTTTATAACTTATCATATATTTATGTTTATATCTATGCATTTCCTATAAATTATACTATACAACTTATTAAAGAAAAAAAATGATTTGAAAGTAAATTATATTATAACTATAATCCTAGTTGTATACATATATATCATCTTTCAAAATATAACTTTCAAATCCATTTATTCTTAAATCTAATAATTTTTTTATATTTATAAATACTTAATTCTTAAATTCCAAATCAAACTCTATTTTATCCCCATATATTTAAATTCATTCTAAATCAATTTATAATTTAATCAAAATTTTATATTAATTTTCCAAATTAATTCTTAGTTTTATCTGGGAATCAGATTAATTACAAATTTAAATTTGTTTTAAAAAACATGAGTGATACAATTACCTTTACTTAACTTATTTCAAAGTCCAAATAAGATTTAAAAACAATTTTATCCTCAGAATCTAATTTATTATCCATTTTAACTTTGAACCCAATGCTTACTGAATTTTCAGCAAGCTCATTTCTAACATTTGAATCTTAAGTTCAAAGTGATTCCCTTTTCATAAGTTCAAATCTTAATTCTATTTTATTCAATAATGGATGTATAGACTATTTCAATTCACTTTTTAATTCATTTTAAACCAATCCAATTCATAGTTTAAAGATTATCAATATTAACAGGATAATACCAGGATAAGTAAACATCCAAATTTATTTAAAGTATTTACCAATAGCATCCATCAATAGCATACATTATCCATTTCTAGATTTCAAATTTGTTTGAGATCACACATAACTCCCATCTCAAATCATCCCCTAAGTTAAATTCAATTTCATTTTGAGATTTTCAATTCAGGTTGTTTGTTCTTAACTAATTTATCTTTCCCTAAGTTAAATTCAATTCAATTTAATCCAATCAACTTTCCCTAATTTGAATTCCCATTTCAAATTTCAAACTTCATATGATAATCTCCCCACTTAATAAGTTCAAAAACTTATCACTTTGGGTTTTCACATCTCATCCCAAGGAAAGATTCAAAACTCAACCTTAGAGCTTATTTCGAATCATTTTTAATATTAGGTATATCCCACATATATACATTATTTATTTCCTTTACGTAATTTTTTTAAACCACCTTTGTTTTAATTCAGAACAAATTTCTTTAAAATTTTCAAACAACTCTTGTTTGAAAACAGGACCCTTTCATTCAAATAATACTATTTATTATTTCTTTTAGCACTTTGAAACAAATTCGAAGTTTAGACCATCTTCGTATTCAATTTATAAGTCATACCCATCTAAATGTTTACTTCCTTAAAACATTACATTTTTCTTAATCATTAAAGAATATTTCATTATTAAACACAATAACCATTTATGATAATAACCAAGATTATCACATCTGGAAACCAATTCAATATTATCTTATTTTGAAAACACCTTTACAAATTCAGGATTTTAATTCGGTTTGGATCCATTTCAAACTTATCTTCATTCAATTTCAATTTGGTTGTATTTCTATTACCATTTAGTTCTCATTATTTATTTAATTCCAATAGCCAACAACCAATTTCTTTAATATATTTAATAATTAGAAAAATTATTTCTTTATATATCAAAAGATAAACTTATATGAAAATCATTTAAAAAAAAACATTTTATAAGAAAATAACAAATACGCCATCATATATACTACACTCAACTCATTCTGGGGTACTATTAACCCTATCCTTAATGAGTAAACCCACCAGAGCCAAGGTTCTCGCTTAACCTTCTGCTCTGATACCAAATGTAACGACCCGATATTTTCGATCTCGAAAATTCCAGATTGTTAGAGAAAAGAAGAAAAGAGATAGAAGAAGAAACAGAAAACAAAACACAGAATATCACATTATTTCATTGAGAAGATATGAATTTAAGTATGTTGGTTTTGAGTTCTGGGAAAACAACAAAGGTGTATATATACACAAACATCTATATTTACATCCATGCATACATCTAAATTCATTCATGCATCAAAAATTCTTCAGCCATTATGTCACAAACATCAAGTTTTTAAATCAGATTTTACTTAAGAAATATTGTTTACTCAGCTACATTTGAAGAATAGAGGAAGCTGGAAGCTGATCTGCTATTGGAAATTGAAATTTTGTTTTGCTTAATCGAATATGTATTTGATTTGAAACTGAATTGATCATGAATTAAATCCTAGCATTGCTGGAGCTAGAAACTGATGAAGTTGTTGCTAGCTTGATCATTCTTTAATTTCGGTTTTAGTTTATTTATTTTTTTCTTTTATTTCCAGGTTTGTGAAGTATGAAGCCTGGTCTCTCTCTTAAGCCTATTTTACTTAAAATTCAAATTAAAAGAAGATACTAGTTTTTCCATTTGTATTCACTATCCTCCACTTGTAAATCTATGTTTTTATTAAGCCTACACTTGTTAATTATTATGAAAAATATTTACATTTGTCAAAAACATGTATTATCTCTAAATCCCTTATAAAATTTTATTTCCTTATGTTGTCAAGTACCTTATAATTTTACAAATGTGAAAACAATTATTTTCTTATATATATTGATTCCAACAAATATGAAAGAAAGTGTATTATGTTTTTATAACTTAACATATGTTCAATTTTTATGTATATACAATTTATCCTTATCTCATGTTAATAATGTATATTTCAAAGCTTTTATTAATTCTTCTTTTAATATCATATATATATATATTTATTCCTTTGAAATATAAAGTTAATAAATCCAATTTTATTTATAAGGTATTTATTCTTGAATTCTAAGTCAAATTTCCATTTACAATCTCTATTGATACTTATTTTTATCCCGGAAAATTTCACAATTATAAAGTTTTACATATATCTACTAACATAATTAAATTTACCATAAGATTTATTATAGTTTTAAATTCATTTATAAAAAATATATATCCAGATATTTCTAAATTATTAGAATTCCTATTATTTATCCAAATAAAATCAATATCCCTGTAGTAAAATCAGATAATTATTCAATTATCAGATGACCAAAATCTGGGTTATCACACTCCACCACGTACACAGTTGTTAAAGTGGTTTTCTGTATTGGCAGAGAGTATGATAATATCCTATCCCGGTCTCTTTAACAACCAAATGCTTATTTCACACCGTGGTCATTTCATTTCAAATATTTCGTACTTCATATCAAAATATCATATTCATTTCAAAACCATATCAATTCGATATCATTATTCACTTTAAGTAATATTCATTTCCAGAATAATAACACTTTCAAAATTATAATACTTTCGAAATCATAACAATTCTGAAATCATAACACTTCCATAATCATAACACTTCCGTAATCAAAACAGTTCCAACTTAAACAACTTAGATATTGAAAATAGTATGTATATTAAAATAGTTATAAATTAAAATAGTTTATATATTAAAATAATTTACATATCAAAATGGTTTTAAATTTAAAAATGTTTATATTTATTTAAATAGATTATACTGAAATAGTTTCCTAATTAGAATTGTTTCATCCAATTCCATAAATCGAATCAAATCAACTTACTTCCAAAATTAAATTTAAATCAATCCCTGTTCAATACTTTCAATTTAAAAGATGAAAGATTCAATTCAAATTATCAATAAACCATTTCAATTTTTATCGATTTTAAATCTAGGTTTGAACTATCATTTCAATTCCAATAGGATTCAAAGTTTAAATATTCAAATATTTTCAATATACGTTTCATTTATATTTCAACATTTATCTTTAAATTATTCAAATTGGAAAATAATCATTTAATCACTTTAATAACATCTAAATAAAAATCTCTAATTACACCTTTAAATCAACTAAATATTCAACTTTTAAATTATTTAAATTTGAAAATATTCATTTCGTCACCTTTTATAAAAATCAAGTTATAAAATCCTATCTTCAAAATCTTAAATTAAATAAGTTTCAGTTCTTATTATATATATATATATATTATACAAAATTCTTATATAAATATATAAAATTGCGACGACCCGAAATTCCTATGCACATGAATTCATGTCATCTTGAAGAAAGAAAGGGGTGAGACAATAGAAAAGATAGAGAAGAAAGAAGAAACAACATCAGAATCTCAAATAGCGGAACGAATAAATTTTATTAATCACATAAGTATTACATAATATACAACATCAATCAGAGTTATACAGATAATACAACACTTACTAGACAGTTATAAACAACTGTATAGTTAATACAACTCGATACAACTCAACAAATGACTCAGAGATACCAACACAGCGGAACTATATATATCTACAACACAGAAGCCTCCTGCTCCATTGCTCCTCCAGAATTCGTCAACGCAAACCTGAATCTCTTGACTACTCGTAAAGTTTGAGTTCCCAAAAGTTTAGGAAAAACAGAAAATAATCTCCGGGTCATACATGGGTCTGGTGTGAGTAACAGGTTAAAGTTGCTTAACTTAAAAACTTTTGGAACAAAAAGGCATCACGTAAGACTTCCCACAAATAAACATGGATAAGTTTTTACCTTACGCTAACCAAACATTTGATAGGAAATTCAGTGATATTATAATAGGTCTAGGGTTTTCAAGTAAAATACAGAAATAGCTGAAATGCTTACATCTCACATTTCAACATAGTTGAGCACAACTAATACGTACGTCACTTATTGGAGATTGGATTCCATACAATGGCAGGGCTACTGGGGTACCGCCCGTCACAGTACGTGGCCTAGATCAGCGTACCGAGGATTACTCCTAATCCCCTACAACACAAAGCCGGCACCATCCCTTACTGGACAGTCCCAAATAAGATAACCCCGCAGTTGTAGCTAGCAACCGCCACACAACCGAAATAAAGGGACTCTAGACAGAGGTATATCTTACTCTCAAGTGGGGGCAACCCACGAAGCCTTGCTGCACATCCCCTGTTTTAGCCATTCTCGGTTGATGAGGCTTGAGGCTACGATTACCTTCAGAAAACACATCTCTTAGAATGCTCATCGTCCACCTGACGATGTTCTAAAAGCATTCAATCCATATAAGTTCGTTCCGGGTTCGAATGAAACCGAAGACATCATCTCATTACACTCATTTTGGGATTATCCTCAGAGTTAACGACGATAATCCTTGCACTTTGAATCTTCATCTTCACTTCAGATTCATGACCTATCGTTAATATGGATCGATGTGGTTTTCGGATGTCCAAATATGGAAACCCGATCCCGGTCTCATCGAAATCCAAAACACCATCTTTTAAGGCCAAGTTGTTTTAAAGTTAAAACAATTCAATTCAATATTATCTATATACACACAAATGGATAATTCACAATATCACAATAGATAATCACATCATCATCATCAATAGGTAATTCATATTATCATCACAAACAGATAATCCATATTATCATTATACTTAAATCAAGCATCCCTATCATATAGATGTTACTCATCTCATTACTGAGACCACAATCATTCAATGAAATGTCAATATCATCCATAAGCAATGATTTATTAACCACCATCTATAATTAATTTAAAATGAATTAAATTAATTACTTCTATCTCTAATTAATTTAGAGTAAATTAAATTAATTACTTCATTCCATAAATCCTGCTTATATATCCATTAATGAATTATAATCTAATTCATTTATCTTGATTAAACACCTTTGATTAATCATTCTCTAATCACAATAAGTAATTAGTCTTTAATTAATTTCACAAATTAATTTATCTTAATCATTTAGTAATTAACATTTAATTTCTTCTTTTATTAATTAACTAAAATTAATTACATTACATCTTAATTAATTACATGAATAAAACAATTCATTTATTAATTATTCCAAATAATCCATTTTAAATTACATCATTGATCATAATAATTAATGATCTCTAATTACATTTTCCATTTAAATTAAACCAAATTGTTAATCACCCTTGATTAACCTCATTCAGTAATTAACTATTCTTAATTACTTTAGCAAATAAATTAATTACTCTATAATTAATTATCTCCAATTAGTCCCTTGATTGATTTCATAAAGTAATTATACTCAATTTACTTTCTTCATTTAATCATCCTTAGTTAATTACATCCAGTAATTTTCGTTTATTACTTCACTAAGTAATTATACTTCACATCATCAAATGTTTGTTTAAATTAATTAAACTTAATTAATTAACTTAAACAATTCATATTAGCTTGATTAATTACAATAAGTAATTAATTCCTCAATTACTTTTATTAAGTAATTACTTAAATAATTTAAACCATTGATAATTTTTAAATTAATTAATCAAATTAATTATTAAAATTTTAATCACATTAATGAATTATTACAATAAAATCTTTAGTTAATGACCCTCATTAACTATTAATCAAAATATTAATTAATTTAAATTGGTTAATCATTCATTTCATTAATCATCCTTGATTAATTATCTTTAATTATATTTAAGTGATTATCCTTTAATTATTTTCACAAATTTATTATCTTAAACCAAATATAGGAGTTAACCTTTAACGTACTTCATTTATTAATTTACTAAAATTAATTACAGTATTTCATAATTAAGCACATAAAACAATTCCAAAACCTATTTATTTTACAAGTCAAAGAGTTATTTACTTTATCCTAAAAGACAAAAGAATTTAAACCCAATTCCATTTAAAACTATTTAAAACAATTTAAATTTAAACTTCTTTTATTTCAAACTAAGGTTCAAATTTATATTTGATTTCAGATTTAAAATTTAGTTTAAATCTCTCTTTTTATTCAAAACTTTACTTTTAAATCCCATCTATTTAAACCTCTTTAAAGTCGTTATAAATAATTAAAAAAAAACTTTATTTATTTCAAACTGGGATTTAACTCTATTTAAATTCTAAACTAAATTTTGATCTAAACTTAGTTTAAATGTTTATTTTACATTCTAAAAATACAGTTTTAAATTGTTTAAAACCTACAGGATTTAAAACTGTAACATACAATCTACCCGAGAACCCCCTGCTAAAACTTCGATACAAAACCCTATATTCTTCGAGTAAAATACTCGAACTACTCGAGTAAAACTCGAGTTCCATTCCCTGCTCAACCCAGATGTTCACCGGAACTAAAAAATGCACGGTGCACGTGCACCGTGGCTCTGGCCATCTCCGGCCATTCACCAGCCCTTCAACACACCAACGACCATCCACTCAAACGATCACGACCACCCAAATCCCTCACAGCAACTCAAATAAAAAACGAGTTCAATTTCAAACTTGGAAACAACTCGAGTGACAACACCTCGAACCTGTCAAAGCTCCGTCCTCCCAATGCCGATCATCGAAATGCCAGCATCTCCGGCTACAACCTCGTCTACATCCCCTCTTCAAATACCCATAAGCGCGTTGAACTCGATCACCAATCAAAGGCGAACGAGACCCAAGACTGAACCATAGCAAAACTAGGTTTACACAAAGAATTTCGTCGCCGTCTCCACCACGCCCAACTGCACCGCCTTCCACCATTTTTCCTCGACCCTCCGATCACTCCTCCATCACCACAGGGAACCCCGAGCATTTCGGTCCACTTGATCACCCAAAAACCGACAACAAACCACTTCCATTCAACCCAGATTGCATCATAAATCCCACACTAAAAATTGTGATTTTGCTTCTAAAATTCATGATTAGGTATGATGTTTCAAATCCTAGTCTTGAAACAATACATTGTGATACTTAAGTTTCTACCTATTTTAGTTTTGATCAGTAGACTTGGTTTCTAAAGTCAAAAAATATATTATTTGACTTAAGTACCATTTTTAAAACTAGAGTTTACAATTAAGCAATCAAGTTTGATTTGTATATTTAGTTTAAACAGAGACAAGATCAAAGATTTAATTTTTTAGATCAAAACTGGAAAACTGGAAGATAAAAGCAGAGAGTACCCAGATGAAAGAAAACATACATATATATACAGAGAAAGCACTAATATATTCATGCACTCAACATAATGGTTCCAAAGATTTCATGCAATAGATTACTACTTAAGTTTTACCAAGTGAAGTTACTCACCTTTGCTTTGAAAAGAGGGACGAAGCACCTCTAATTGCAAACAGTTTTTGAACTTTTAAAACTGGAAACAGTCTTTACTTTGAACTTTTAATCATCTTGCTTGATTGTTGTTTCAGTTTGTAAAAATGGATATGCCTACATTTTCTTGCTTTTCTGGTTTACTAAGTTGTGAATGCCAATGGAACAAAAAAAAAGAATTGCATATATAGAGGAGACAGGCTTGTACAGGGAGGTATTAACTGGTACAATATTTGTTTTTTTTTATCAGGCAAGACTTTTTTGTTGGAGGCTGAAAGGATGTTTAAAACAATTCAAATAGACTTTGTTTAGGCTTGCATTAAATATTTAAGCACTTTATGTACATAGATATATTATATTTTTAGTTGTTTAGATTTTTCTTGCCTGCATACTTATCTTACAACATATTTATCTTGCTTTATTCTTGCATTCTAACTTTTACAAGCAACATATTACTTGCCTTGCTTGCTTTCAGTTTTTTAAAAAGAAATGCTAACTATATTTTCTTGTTCAGGTTTGCTATGTTGAACTAATTAGAACAAAAAGCACTGCAAATATAAAGAAGACAAGTTTTGTGTATATATAAAGAAGGGTTTGTACATCAGCCTGGTACAATTTTCTTTTATTTATATGTATAGGTCAGAGCATTTTTATTTTTGGAGGGGCTGGGATGATTTTAAAACAAGTCGAATTGACATTGTTTGCAGTTAAATATGAAAGCATTAGATGCTTTGAGTACTTCATGCTTTTATTTTATATTTTTCTTATTTTGTTTATAGATTTGCTTCTGGTCTTTGCATCACTACTTTACAGGCTTTAATCTTTTATTTTATTTTATTTTATTTTATTTACACAAACCTGGTTTGCTTTCATACTTGATGTTCGTAGATATAAAGTTGTTTTATTTAAAAACCAAAATTATCAATACTAAATTTACTTATTATTATTATTTCAAACTTATGTTAATTTTTATAAGATTTATTTTATTTTAAATTTACAAATCATAGCTTTCAAAAATATACACATATATAAATAATAACAATTTCTATTTGTATTAAAACCCATTTTTAAAGATATTACAATATTGATATAGTTTAAATATAACTTATTGTTAAATTAAAATAATTTATAAAAGAACTATTCTTATATAATATAAATTACTTATTTTATCAAGCTATATTTAAAAAGAACAAACAAAACTTTTGTTAAATTTAAATTTAAGCTAAAATCATTTAAACAAATTTTAACTTTATCTTTAGTATTTTTTAAAGCCAAATGGTTATTTATTTAATATTAATTTTAAATCAAATCCCAAATTGTAATTACCAAAAATATTTAAAATAAGAAAACATATTTTTTACTTGATAAATTAAAACAAGGATTATCCATTTACAAAAATACAAACATATATATATATTATAAATAGAACAATTTAAATTAGCTTTTAAAAGATAAGATCACCCATTTAAATAATTATTAAAGAAAATTATTAAATAAATTCAAATTATTATTAACAATATTATCAATTCTATCTAATTTTAACCCAGATTATTAAATTTATATTGCTAAAAATTCCGGGATGTTACATTCTTCCCCCTTTAAAAGAATTTCGTCCTCGAAATTTAAAACAAAGGTAATTTAATAATCTAATTAAAGATTTAGTTGTAAAACACAAGCATATATCAATCATATGCTAACAACCATAGCATCCAATTTATCCAATCAAACAATTCTAACTATCCAGACAAAATTCTAGATAGAATTCTCTAGAGCTTTCCCCAAGTAAAGATACCGGGATACTCGCTCTACAGAATCCAAACAATCAATACTACTAAGCTACACATATTTTGATTTACAAAACTAGATAGGATATCAGACTATAGACAAGTCTGACTCAACAACCAAAGTCCCTGAACTGCTAGTTCTACAACCAGAGATAGATCTCACACGTACTCTCTCAGAGATACGTGAAGTACAACGAATCCCAGTTATCCAAACTGACAATTCAATCCTGAAGACCATCACTTATCCAGAATCAAATCTCCGACTTCGGAATCCAAATTCCTCCGTCTCTTATCCACAAAACTCTCTGACGATCTTGGGCTGCCTACATCCATACCGATCAGCTCAATTCTTGCTGATACCCTTAGAAATAAACTGAACCAAAAACAATCCAACAAAGTGGTCTTTCAACCTCAACCAAAACTCAGAACACAAACTCAATTCCAAAATCATAAACTGATCCCACTTCTCTTATCCTGAAGATAAACAGATGTACTCCCATCTGGCCTCAAATCCTGAAAAAATTTCCCGTAGAAACTCTCTAATCCAAACACTGCAACTTCCAAATGGTTCCACACTAAAACAGCTGCCATCATGCTTCCACTACGCAACTCTGATCTAAACAGATGAAAAATGTTGATGACGAACATAAGCACAAACTAAACAGCACATCCCAGAACTATGGTTCAACCGATCCATAAAACTCAGAAGTTCCCCCAAAACCCGAGCTGCTGCACCAACTCACTTCAGCAACCATCCTACTACTAAGCTGAACCATCGGTACCACTTCTGAAAATCCTATCAGTACCAAACTCAAACTCCAGATGCTGACAAAACTCTGACTTCCTGAAGACATCCAGAAAATTTTTGAAAATACAAGAGAACACTCATATATCGCAAGTCACTTTTCAACTCAGCCTAATCCCAAAGAAAAACTGCTCTCTCTTTACCAATTAGAACAGCTTACGCTTAACTAACCAATCCATTGTAGAAATGGATCCACACTGCAGCTTCTGAAATCCATTACTAAGCCAGAGGACTTCCTAATCCAAAGATCTTTGAGAAACTCGGACCTCAACCAAATAGAAACACACAGCTGAACACAGCCACAACCGATGCAGACACACTTCTTAAACTTGTTCCAAAGAAACATCTTCGAAGACTCCATAGTCACCGTGTCCCATCACACAGCTACTACATCCCATGGTATCAAGATATCATGACTTGCTTCTGTCCTATTGACGGATCCAAAACTCTAACTCATCCAACTATACTTCAAAGATGAACTCCGAATCTTAACAGGTTTCCTTCAGAGATCGATGAAATCCTTACACCACTCAAAGCTCACTCGAGATGATATTAGATCTACAGTCTCGACAGATATTCTTCCAACCTCAAACATTCAAACTCCAACCATTGGTAGTCGTGTTACACACCCTACTACCCTATCTACCTTTATAACTTATAATGGAAAACCCGAACAGGTAACCCACCAAATAGGTAGATATATATATATATATATATACATATATATATATATATATATATATATCAAAATTACAAATACGTTCACTCAAGAAAGAAATCACTCAAGAGCTTAGGTATTCACTCAACCTAGCACTCTGATACCAACTGTGACGTCCTAGGCTTTTCAACCATCAGCAACGGCTCGCGACCGATAGGCTTTTCAACCATCCCAGTCCCGCTGTGGCTCACATTGATACCTCGGGTTTGCTTTTACGGCCAGCCTCTCGACTCGCAACCAACCCCACAAGGCCTTATACTACCCTGGGGGACATGTAGGGGTAAGAGTCTCCCGTTCGCCGCCTAACGCAAAGCGAGAACCCCCTATCACGCTGTACTGTAGCAAACCCGATCCCGGTCTCATCGAAATCCAAAACGCCATCTTTTAGCGCCAAGTTGTTTTAAAGTTCAAACAATTCAATTCAATATTATCTATATACACACAAATGGATAATTCACAATATCACAATAGATAATCACATCATCATCATCAATAGGTAATTCATATTATCATCACAAACAGATAATCCATATTATCATTATACTTAAATCAAGCATCCCTATCATATAGATGTTACTCATCTCATTACTGAGACCACAATCATTCAATGAAATGTCAATATCATCCATAAGCAATGATTTATTAACTACCGTCTATAATTAATTTAAAATGAATTAAATTAATTACTTCTATCTCTAATTAATTTAAAGTAAATTAAATTAATTACTTCATTACATAAATCCTGCTTATATATCCATTAATGAATTATAATCTAATTCATTTATCTTGATTAAACACCTTTGATTAATCATTCTCTAATCACAATAAGTAATTAGTCTTTAATTAATTTCACAAATTAATTAATCTTAATCATTTAGTAATTAACATTTAATTTCTTCTTTTATTAATTAACTAAAATTAATTACATTACTTCTTAATTAGTTACATGAATAAATCAATTCATTTATTAATTATTCCAAATAATCCATTTTAAATTACATCATTGATCATAATAATTAATGATCTCTAATTACATTTTCCATTTAAATTAAACCAAATTGTTAATCACCCTTGATTAACCTCATTCAGTAATTAACTATTCTTAATTACTTTAGCACATAAATTAATTACTCTATAATTAATTATCTCCAACTAATCCCTTGATTGATTTCATAAAGAAATTATACTCAATTTACTTTCTTTATTTAATCATCCTTAGTTAATTACATCCAGTAATTTTCATTTATTACTTCCCTAAGTAATTATACTTCACATCATCAAATGTTTGTTTAAATTAATTAAACTTAATTAATTAACTTAAACAATTCATATTAGCTTAATTAATTACAATAAGTAATTAATTCCTTAATTACTTTTATTAAGTAATTACTTAAATGATTCAAACCATTGATAATTTTTAAATTAGTTAATCTAATTAATTATTAAAATTTTAATCACATTAATGAATTATTACAATAAAATCTTTAGTTAATGACCCTCATTAACTATTAGTCAAAATATTGATTAATTTAAATTAGTTATTTCATTAATCATCCTTGATTAATTATCTATAATTATATTTAAGTGATTATCCTTTAATTATTTTCACAAATTTATTATCTTAAACCAAATATAGGAGTTAACCTATAAAGTACTTCATTTATTAATTTACTAAAATTAATTACAGTATTTCATAATTAAGCACATAAAACAATTCCAAAACCTATTTATTTTACAAGTCAAAGAGTTATTTACTTTATCCTAGAAGACAAAAGAATTTAAACCCAATTCCATTTAAAACTATTTAAAACAATTTAAATTTAAACTTCTTTTATTTCAAACTAAGGTTCAAATTTATATTTGATCTCGGGTTTAAAATTTAGTTTAAATCTCTCTTTTTATTCAAAACATTACTTTTAAATCCCATCTATTTAAACCTCTTTAAAGTTGTTATAAATAATTAAAAAAGAAACTTTATTTATTTCAAACTGGGATTTAACTCTATTTAAATTCCAAACTAAATTTTGATCTAAACTTAGTTTAAATGTTTATTTTACATTCTAAAAATACAGTTTTAAATTGTTTAAAACCTACAGGATTTAAAACTGTAACATACAATCTACCCGAGAACCCCCTGCTAAAACTTCGATACAAAACCCTATATTCTTCGAGTAAAATACTCGAACTACTCGAGTAAAACTCGAGTTCCATTCCCGGCTCAACCCAGATGTTCACCGGAACTAAAAAATGCACGGTGCACGTGCACCGTGGCTCTGGCCATCTCCGACCATTCACCAGCCCTTCAACACACCAACGACCATCCCCTCAAACGATCACGACCACCCAAATCCCTTACAGCAACACGAATAAAAAACGAGTTGAATTTCAAACCTGGAAACAACTCGAGTGACAACACCTCGAACCTGTCAAAGCTCCGTCCTCCCAATGCCGATCATCGAAACGCTAGCGTCTCCGGCTACAACCTCGTCTACATCCCCTCTTCAAATTCCCTTAAGCGCGTCGAACTCGATTACCAATCAAAGGCGAACGAGACCCAAAACTGAACCATAGCAAAACTAGGTTTACAAAAAGAATTTCGTCGCCGTCGCCACCACGCCCAACTGCACCGCCTTCCACCATTTTTACTCGACCTCCGATCACTCCTCCATCACCACAGGGAACCCCGAGCATTCCGGTCCACTTGATCACCAAAAAATCGACAATAACCCACTTCCGTTCAGCCCAGAACTGCATCATAAATCCCACACTAAAAATTGTGATTTTGCTTCTAAAAATCATGATTAGGTATGATGTTTCAAATCCTAGTCCTGAAACAATACATTGTGATACTTAAATTTCTACCTATTTTAGTTTTGATCAGTAGACTTGGTTTCCAGAGTCAAAAATATATTATTTGACTTAAGTACCATTTTTAAAACTAGAGTTTACAATTAAGCAATCAAGTTTGATTTGTATATTTAGTTTAAACAGAGACAAGATCAAAAATTTAAATTTTTAAATCAAAACTGGAAAACTGGAAGATAAAAGCAGAGAGTACCTAGATGAAACAAAACATACATATGTATACAGAGAAAGCACTAATATATTCATGCATTCAACATAATGGTTCCAGAGGTTTCATTCAACAGATTACTACTTAAGTTTTACCAAGTGAAGTTACTCACCTTTACTTTGAAAGGAGGGACAGAGCACCTCTGATTGCAAATAGTTTTTGAACTTTTAAAACTGGAAATAGTCTTTACTTTGATCTTTTAATCATTTTGCTTGATTGTTGTTTCAGTTTGTAAAAATGGATATGCCTACATTTTCTTGCTTTTCTGGTTTACTAAGTTGTGAATGCCAATGGAACAAAAAAAAAGAATTGCATATATAGAGGAGACAGGCTTGTACAGGGAGGTACTAACTGGTACATTATTTGTTTTTTTGTTCTATCAGGCAAGACTTTTTTTGTTGGAGGCTGAAAGGACGATTAAAACAATTTGAATAGACTTTGTTTAAGCTTGCATTAAATGTGTAAGTACTTTATGTACATAGATATATTATATTTTTACTTGTTTAGATTTTTCTTGCCTGCATACTTATCTTACAACATATTTATCTTGCTTTATTCTTGCATTCTAACTTTTACGGGTAACATATTACTTGCCTTGCTTGCTTTCAGTTTTGTAAAAAGAAATGCTAACTATATTTTCTTGTTCAAGTTTACTATGTTGAACTAATTAGAACAAAAGGCACTGCAAATATAAAGAAGACAAGTTTTGTGTATATATAAAGAAGGGTTTGTACATCACCCTGGTACAATTTTCTTTTATTTATATGTATAGGTCAGAACATTTTTATTTTTGGAGGGGCCGAGATGATTTTAAAACAAGTCGAATTGACATTGTTTGTAGTTAAATATGAAAGCATTAAATGCTTTGAGTACTTTATGCTTTTATTTTATACTTTTCTTATTTCGCTTATAGATTTGCTTCTGGTCTTTGCATCACCACTTTACAGGCTTTACTCTTTTATTTTATTTTATTTTATTTTATTTACACAAACCTGGTTTGCTTTCATACTTGATGTTCATAGATATAAAGTTGTTTTATTTAAAAACCTAAATTATCAATACTAAATTTACTTATTATTATTATTTCAATCTTATGTTAATTTTTATAAGATTTATTTTATTTTAAATTTACAAATCAAAGCTTTCCAAAATATATACATATATAAATAATAAAAATTTCTATTTGTATTAAAACCCATTTTTAAAGATATTACAATATTGATATAGTTTAAATATAACTTATTAGTAAATTAAAATAATTTATAAAAGAACTATTCTTTTATAATATAAATTACTTATTTTATCGAGCTATATTTAAAAAGAACAAACAAAACTTTTGTTAAATTTAAATTTAAGCTAAAATCATTTAAACAAATTTTAACTTTATCTTTAGTATATTTTAAAGCCAAATGGTTATTTATTTAATATTGATTTTAAATTAAATCTCCAAATTGTAATTACAAAAAATATTTAAAATAAGAAAACATATTTTTTTACTTGATAAATTGAAACAAGGATTATACATCTACAAAAATACAAACATATATATATATATATATATATATATATATACAAATTATAAGTAGAACAATTTAAATTAGCTTTTAAAAGATAAGATCACCCATTTAAATAATTATTAAAGAAAATTATTAATCAATTCAAATTATTATTAACAATATTATCAATTCTATCTAATTTTAACCCAAATTATTAAATTTATATTGCTAAAAATTCCAGGATGTTACAAAAATAATTTACATATTAATTAAATTAAATTTTATTATATATATATTTAAAATAATAAAGTTATAAGAAAAATCTTAGAATTTATATTTTCAAGACTAACTTATAAATTTAAGATTTCCAAAACATAAAATTTTAAAATCTAAATTTTACAAACATATTAAAATAAATTATTTATATTATAATTTAAAAATAATATTATATAAAATCCATATATTTCCTTTCAAACTTTGGGAATCATTTTTTTGCAAAATAGAACAACGACGTCTGTATAAAATTTTCTATCCTATGGTCAAGAGATATAGATATTTATCATTCGATCTCCAATAATTTAATATTTATGGGTGTATACCGTTTCAACCAACAATCCCAAAATTTCAAAATCAATAAAAATCGCTTGGATTTATCATTTCAACCTATAACGATTTTCCCTTAATCTACAAGATCGTTTGGATATGTTTCATTTCAACCCATATGAAATTCTAAACTAACAGGGAACTTGCAGAGTGAGAACAAATATGATTATAATATATCATATCAACAATAGGCATATATCATCAGCAATAAATTTAAATATAATATATAGAATAGGTTATGGTGTCATATGTTATAGGTAACAAGTGTAGATAATGGCATATCATAATTAACAACTAAAGAACTTAATAATTCAAATTAAACCATATACTTCAATCATCATTTCATGTGAACCAAAATTATTAGGTACAAGAATTTTAATCGTGAGTGATCACTTACATTTCGAGGCTAGAGAAATAACAAGAGAAAAATTTGATGAATCCAAGTACAAATTCAAAAGCACGACACAATGAACACGAATTCGACAAACAAAGCAAAGTACGACGGACATAAATTGATGAAACAAAATATATACATATTTGTATGAAATATATATATATATATATATATATATATAACTACATAGATTTATATAAAATCAATATTAACTTTGAAACACTTATTAAAATCAAAAACTTTATATATGACATATTTAAAAATCAATACTAAAATCAAGAAGCTTCTTAACAGTGAAAACAAACTTATATATTATAAAGATCAAAATATTTATATATATTTTAAAACTTTATATATTTAAATATATATATTTTAAAAAGTCAAATATTAATATATATATATATATATATATATAATATACATAAATAAACACGTCGACGTTTATATATTATACTTTAATATCAAATTAGACCTTTATATAATATAATTCAAAATCTATATATATTCTACATGCAATCGTTTCTTAAAGCCAATATTTTATATGTAAACTAACATATATACTGTTACATGTATAATACTACTATAGAAATATATATAATATATACATCAGATTTCAAATAAAATATATACGTAATATATGTATGTATGTATGTATGACCAAAATCAAAAGTATACTTATATAAACTAATATATAACTTACAGAAAATATATAACAAATATATTATCACCTTTCCTGTTTGAGGCACGACTGACATGGCTTGGGAAAAGAAGAAATGGTGGCGGAGTATAGAGCAAGCGGTCAGGGTGGTGGTGTGCTGCGTGGTCGAACGACATATTGGAGGAGAGTGAAGTTTCAGCTTGTATGAGTGGCGATAGGGTGGTTTGAGGCGGAGGGGATGAGTGTCTTCGATGGTGGGTCAGGTCGTGATCATGTGGGGTGCTGCCAGGTGGAAGGATCTGAGTCGTTTAGTGGAAAGTGCACGCGAATGGAGTTTTAGGTGGAGGCTGTTAGGGTCGATGCAATGTGGAGATGGTTATGGTGGTGGTGTTTGTTTATGGTAGTAGGGAGGGGACGCGGCTAATATGGAAGCGGCCAATCAGGAGAGAGGGATGCGTTTGACAAGGCGAAGCATGTGGAGGTGATGGGCGTTGGTCGAGGCTGAAAAGGGAAGGGGGAGATGTGTGCACTGCGAAGTGATGTTGTCAGTGCAGGAACGAGGCGGAGCTACTAGGGAAAAGGCAAAATGAGGTGTTGGTTAGTATGGAGCAAGGGGAGGATGTGGCCATGCGGCTATTGTGGTCGATCGCGTGTTGTCATTTTTCATTCAAATCTTTTTTTTATAGGAGGAGGCGGTTGCGTGGCACGAAGGTAAGTAGTTCCAATATATAAGCAAGCTTCTGATTTAGAAAGCTACGGACTGAAATATAGCTTAGTATAAAATGATATATATATATATTAATTTTTTTATATAGATAACAGAATGAAGACTTGGCGATTAAAGAAGAAGAAAGAATGAGGACGAGCGGGTTGAACGAAAGATACAGACAACTTTATGTGTAAAAATGATTCTTTTGTTTACCAAAACAAAGAATGAAATTGAAGAGACCAGAGTAAATAAATGAACCATCTATAATAAATTGAAATACGAACAGAAGAGTCAGCATTGAATTTTTGGGCTTTAAATTACACTGACCATTGGTTCACGGGTGGACAACCAAAAGTTGCAAGAAATCAACAGCTTAAAATTAGGTACCGATACGGCTACCCATTTCACGGATTCCTCTGCGTACCAGACACCAAATTACAGGAGTCAATATACTACAGGGATCGACACGACGAGACGAACAAAACTGTACACAGATATGAGATACGTCATCTTTTCGAAAGTTGATATTTTGCTGCCAAAATGCTACTAAAATGCCACAATTAAGATAAACGGAGCTATAGCAGTCCAAATTTGGCGGAACGAAATATGACATCTCACTTAAAAAATGATTTACATTTTTTTATGTAAAAATATTCAGATTTCGAAAACGTTTTATTTCTATCACATTAACTGATTTTAAATTGAAATTGAAAACTTAATAACAAAAATAAACTTCCATATTTGATGAAAATCTAACATTTTCTTCGTTTAAGAAGACGCATTTCAAATATCAAATTTCATTGTCAAATTTAATTGTTTAATTTCAAGCAAAATTCCAATTAATTACGTTAATAAAACCGTTAAAATTAAGGATCCTTACATTCTCCCCCACTCGAAACTTTTCATCCCCGAAAAGGAACGAGATAAGAAAATTGAAACAATAGAGAAAAAAATATAGATTCAAAAGACACAGTATTAGACACAACAATTAATTTGAAACTATATAAATTTATTTATTTTTAAATTTATTAATATATAACAAATTTGATATCAAGCCATTTATTCAATCAATAAATATTATTTATTTACCATTTTGATTGATTTCAATTCAATGTATTTCCATTTAATTGTTTTGCTTTTAGTTTATTAACATTATTATAAAATCTTCTTTCAAACAAAATTTACATTTAACTCGTTTATTATTCATTTAACTTCGCTTATGTTGATATCACATAAAATTTGTGTCAACAATTCCTAAGTTCGTATTTATTCACTTAAATAGTATTTCTCTTCTATTATTCAATTTATTTAACTTAGTATAAATCAAGTGTATGAAGATTTATCATAACCACTAAATTTTTAATTATAATTTCCCTTAACAAAATTTCATACTTAAACATCTTATTACTTGCATTAATATTGTAAACTATTCAATTGCTTATTCTCATTAACATTTAACTATTTCTAGGTAAGTTATATTAAGGTTCTGAGTGTAATTAAATACTATACAAATTTACTTTTTATTTACAACATTTCAATTAAGAAAAATCTCAATTTGGACATTTTTATTACTTAAATTCTCCTTGTATAACCTTCAATTACACATCCACATTCATTTTAACTTTTGAATATTTTAGGTAAGCTATATATGTTATAGAATATAATAGAGTATTATATAAATAAATTTTATCCTAGTTTAATTGTTTCAAGTTCATTCAAATTCAATTTCTTATATTAGACACTCCAATTATTCAAAATTTCGCTTCATTTCAATAATTGAAAATCATTACTTAACACAAAATTTAAGAGTTAATTTTCTATTTTCACTTCAAATCATATCGAAATAATTATATACATATAAGTATATTTTGTACATCAAATCATACTCAAGAAATTCAAACAAATCCATTTTCCAAAACAAAGGTGTAGCGAAGCTGCTATGAGGTCTCTCCACTCCGAGACTCGAAAATTAATGTCGAATGCTGCAGTCATCACCGAAATTATTTTCTAGCAACAAAAGAAAAGAGAACTGACTTACTTCTTTTAAAATTCATTTAGAAACAATTTATACTCGAAATATTTTCAAATAATACATTATCCAAAACTTTGAAAACCAAATAAAAAAAAGTATCGAAAATTTACTTCTCAAGTCCCTAATTTAAATTTATTTCATTTCAAATCAATTTATAAACCATGTTTTAAAATTCATCACTTTTAGTATACAATAGTAGTTAAAGGTTTAGAAATGTTAACAGATAATAAATGATAATCTGGTATTATTATTTAACAATCAATTTATTTGACCATCTAATTCAAAAAATTATACTTTTATATAAAATATAATCATACATAAAATTACTTCCTTTACCAATTTCAAGACAAGATTGTGTCAGTTTGCTCTGTTCGGGTGTTTTAGAATTTCTATCGATAGCGTTGGCTAGATAAATCGATTGAAATCCCAAATCAAGTTTAACAACTCAAACAACACAATATAAAATATTTTTATATTAATTACGAATACACTCCTTTACATGACCATTTAAGAATGGATTATAGAACAAGAATAGATATTCAAATCTAGAGGGACCCTAACCCAAAAGAATTCTCATTACGAAGATAGATTCGAAAGGAAGTTAAGATAATTAAATTACAAAACAAGAAGATGGATAGACTTATATAAATCGAGACGACCTTAATCCGGTCAACCAAGACTTAGAAAGAAAAGAATATCATTAATGGAAACCGGAACAACTAGTTGAGAATATCGTGGAAACCGTGCTTCATGAGATTGACAAAGAAGACAAGAGCATTGGTTAATCTTGATGGCACGACTAACCATTCATAGAAACCATTCGTCCGGGCAAGGACAACAGGTCGAGCTCTAGGAATAAGATTGATGCAGAATTCAATTCCCACAAAGAGGGAGAGAAATGACTACACCAAAACATCAGGATAATCCCTGACCATCGGGGTGGGGTTAAGATCACGGGGCAGAGAATCAAGCGAAAAGATAAAGCTTCCTAAAAACCCTAAGGCAATTGACATTCGATCCTAAAAGAATTACTCGCGTTGTCTACTAGAGAAATGGTTCAGGCTTTGTAAGCGGTAATAGGATCAAAACCGGGGACATAGAAATCTCCGGTGAATCGACGCCTGTTGTAAAGGAGTTTCACCCCTTTCCAAATCATACAAAGTTGGCGATACCACGATGGGATTAGTCACAAGCCAAGCTGAAGTTGCCAATTAAGATTGCAAGATGGGCTAAAATTTATTGCAAAGATCAACATAAATGAAGCTATGGGACACTCCAGTATTAAGAAGAATACCATAGGGCGAGACAAGAATGGATTTCAAAACAAAAGGGAAAGTTCCAAAATCCGAAAGAAATCCTAATCCAGGAGGATCCTAATGAAGAATTTCAAGATCGAACAAATATGATTCTATAATTGATTCCGCTCATTCTAGGGTGTCACTACCCTATCTCTAATGATTTTCCACTCCATATGCTAAGTTTTGCCTAATTCTCGCTTTGATACCACTTGCAATGACCCGGTATTTCAAACCGTTCAAACCAACAATCATCCACTCATGTCAGACTTGAATCGCTCAAAACAACATATTTTTAATTTATGACAAAACTTAGCATATACAGTAAATAAATCAATCACAGAATCATAAACATAGAGTATTAAACAATAAGCTGTGGAATAGATAAATAGTAGTTCATGAAGCTACTATAAAACATCAGAGTCTGAAACAAAATACATCATAATCTCAAATACAAATGAATCTCTAATACATAAGCAACTAATGAGTCTGAACATAAATGACTGGAATAAACTAAAATAACTGAAAGCTAGATAGAGAGGTCTACAAACAAAGCTCTAATTTTGACGCAGCGGATATTCAACAAAACGATATGGATCGATGAAAGTAGCAATCGGTGGATTGAAGATACTGAAATGCCCAAATTCGTTGATCACAAAGATACCGAATTCTAGCTATCTTCAACACGTTGATCGAGCATGATACCGTGAGAGAAGATCTTCAATTCTTCAAGCGTTGATCAAGCGCACTTGATTCCGCGAATCGGCTTCAACAATCATTGAATCGAGCGCACTCGAATAACCGAAGGTGGAGATAGGAGATTACACTCAACTACCAATTTAGGATGAAAGCACACAGCAATCAAACAAGAATTTTTATTCAAAAATCAACAACAACAAAATGTACAACTCACTCCCTATTTATAGTGTTTTCGACATAGCCCCTTAAGTCGTATATGACTTACGACTCATCCCTAGGTCGTTGCCGACCTAACAGACACCCCGCATCTCAAACAGTACGCGACTTAAACCATAGCGACCTAAAACGCTACGACTCACGACTTATAATACATGGTACAACACAACCCAGGTCGCACACGACCTACCAACATACACGGGACGCGACTTACGACTCAATGACTTACGACCTACTATTTACAACACAAAGTACACGACATAACGACTCAACAAATTACATCACTTAGGTCGTAGACGACTCAACATCACGCGACTTAAGAAAGAAACGATCTACGACTTAACAATTACAAACATATTACAACCCAACACTCACATTTTAACCTCGTTGCGACCTACGACCTAAGTTAATTCGTTAACGACTTAAACTCTTAGCGACTCAAGCCTCTTAGGTCGGAAGCGAGTTAACTTCCGGGTAGCTTTTCTTCTCATGCGGCATAACCAAGCAACGACTCAATTTCCTAAGTCGTAACCCGCTTCCGTTAGGTCGTGAACTCGATGTATCTTCCCCTTCTGATCTCCAGTTAGGTCGTGGACGACCTAGGCCTTCACATTCTGGATTCCAGTTAGGTCGGAAGCGACCTAAATTTTCGTCCTTAGGTCGTGTACGACCTAAGTCCTCTCCTTGCTTAGGTCGTGGATGACTTATGCCTTGGAAAATGATAGTTTGCAATCCTTCACCACTAGTCTGAGCTGCATCATCCTCCTCTGGTTGAGAAAAATTCGTCCTCGAATTTGTAAGCTCTTCCACATCCGACTGTTCATCTCCATAATATGGCACAAGATGTTTAACATTGAACACGTCAGAAGTGTACACATCCTCTGCCAGCTTTAACTTATAAGCATTTTCATTAATTCGTTTCACAACTTCTACAGGACCAATTTTCCTGGCTTTCAACTTATTATAAGTACCTACTGGAAAACGATCCTTCGTTAACACAGCGTAAACCAAATCACCTTCGCTAAATTCAACATTTCATCGCTTCAAATCTACCGATCGTTTATACTTCTCATTTGCCTTCACCAATCGTTCCTGAACGATTTTATGACATTCAGTTAATTCATCAACAAAATCAACAGCCCGTTTAACCGTCCCCTTCGGTTGTGGTACTACCGCCAAATCCAACGGTCCCCTTGGCAAACTTGAATGTACAATCTGAAATGGACTGAATCCCGTACTACGATTCACTGCATGATTATGAGCAAACTCTGCTTGGCATAACTTTATGCCCCAACTCTTCAGATTATCCTTCACAAGACATCGCAACAAATTTCCCAATGATCTGTTAACAACTTCTGTCTGTCCATCTGTTTGCGGATGATAAGCGCTACTAAATTTCAACTTCGTTCCAACCATCTTCCACAAAATTGACCAAAAGTGACTCAGAAAACGAGTATCCCTATCCGACACAATAGATTCTGGCAATCCATGAAGTTGATAGATTTCCTTGAAAAATAACTGAGCGACACGAACAACATCCGCCGTCTTCTTACAAGCAATAAAATGTACCATCTTCGAAAATCTGTCCACCACTACAAATATAGAATCATTCCCCTTTGTGTTCTAGGCAAACCCAAAACGAAATCCATGCTGATATCAATCCACGGTTTAGTCGGTACAGGTAACGGCATATACAATCCTGCATTTGTCGTTGTTTCCTTCGAAACCTGACAGATATGACATCTCTGAACAAACCTTTCAACTTCCTTCCTCATTGACGGCCAAAAATAGGATTGAGAAATTAACTGTAATGTACGGTCTCTACCCACATATCCTTCTTCATGTAGTTCTTTGATAATCTTCATTCTCAAGCTGCTCTCTGGAATACATAACTGATTTCCTTTAAAAAGAAAACCATCAACCAACACAAATTCATCAGTACTTCCTTCCTTCACTTTCTCAACAAATTTCACAAAGTAAGGATCTTCTTCAATCAGCTCTGGCAATAATTCAAACCCTGTCACTTCAACTTTCATTGTCGTTAACAAATGACTCCTCCTACTCAAAGCATCAGCCACACGATTCGTTGCCCCAGATTTATGTTTCACGACAAAAGTAAACTGCTGCAGATAAGCAATCCATGATGCATGTCTCGCAGAAATCTTATCCTGTCCTTGCAAATGCTTCAACGCCTCATGATCAGTGTAAAGGACAAACTCTTTCTGAAATAGATAATGCCTCTAATGTTTAACAGCTTGCACAACGGCATAAAACTCAACATCGTATGTACTGTATCTCATCTTTGCCCCTGATAGCTTCTTGCTGAAATATGCAATAGGACGTCCCCTCTGACTCAACACTCCACCAATCCCAACCTTTGATGCATCAGTGTGTAACTCAAACAACAACTGAAAATCTGGTAACACAAGAATTGGTGCTGTCATCAAAAGTTCTTTGATCCGTTCAAAAGCAACTCCTGCTTCCTCTGACCAAGAAAACTGCTTTCCTTTCATACAATCGATAACTGGTGCCATCACGCTACTGAAGTGTGGAATGAATCTTCGGTAGAATGATGCCAATCCATGAAAACTCCTAACTTCAGTGATAGTTCTCGGTTGTGGCCAATTTCTAATAGCTTCAACTTTACTTTGGTCCACTTGGATTCCCTTCTCAGATACAACATATCCCAAGAATAAAACACTTCGAGTCATGAACGCACATTTCTTCGTAGCTTCATAAAATTGTTCCTCACGAAAAATAGTTAACGCCTTTCTCAAATGTTGAACATACTTCTCTGTACTCCTGCTGTATATCAGAATATCATCAAAATACACCACCACGAATTTCCCAATGAATGGTCTAAAGATTTGATTCATCACCCGCATGAACGTACTAGGCGCATTTAAAAAACCAAATGGCATAACCAACCATTCGTATAACCCCTCTCTCATCTTGAAGGCTGTCTTCCATTCGTCTCCATGTCTAATCCGAATTTGATCACATCCGCTTTTCAAATCAATCTTTGAAAAGATAGTAGCCCCACTCAACTGATCTAGCAAGTCATCCAACCTCAGCATAGGAAATCTATAGCGAACGGTAATCTTGTTCAATGCTCGACTATCGGTACACATTCTCCATGTTCCATCCTTCTTCGGCACCAATAAAGCTGGTACTGCACAAGGACTCAAGCTTTCCTGAACACGTCCCTGTTCTAACAACTCTTCCACTTGCCTTCTCAACTCCTCATGTTCCTTCGGACTCATTCGATAATGTGGTCGATGTGGTAAAACTGCTCCCGGAACAAGATCGATTTGATGTTGAATGTCTCTCAGTGGCGGTAACTCCTTAGGTAACTCTTCTGGAAATACATCCTCAAATTCTTTCAAAACGGGCTTCGCTTCTTCTGGAATCTCAACTTCTTCATGACTCTCTCGTCCAATCAACACATAGACTTCAGGTTCCTCTTCAACTTCTTTAACAAACTCCTTCAAAGATAGCAAAGTTTTCAACTCTTCAATCTCCTCTAGCTTGCCTTCCTTCTGTTGTTGCTTCTTGGGAACTAAAGTGATTTTAGTACCTTCAAACATGAAACTATAGCTATTAGCACGACCATCATGTTGTACTGCTCTATCAAACTGCCATGGTCTGCCTAACAACAGATGACACACATCCATGTCTGCAACATCACACCAAATTTCATCTTTGTACTTCTTTCCAATAGAAAAATTCACACAAGCTCTTCGACACACCTTTACTTCACCACCCTTCCTTAACCATGCTAACTTGTACGGTTTAGGATGCTTCTCAGTTTTCAAGTTCAACTTCTTTACTGCTTCTGTAGAGATAATATTGTCACAGCTTCCAGCATCAATAACAAACTTGCAAACCTTCCCCAAAATAGTGCATGTTGACTGAAAAATATTGCTCCTCAACCAACTAGAATCTTCCTCTTGCTTCGGTGTAAGACAAGATCTTCTCATCATCAAATTACAACCTTCATCCCCGTACAATAAGTCTTCCTCCTCAACATAAGGTGTATTTGAACATTCTGCCTCTTTATCATCATCTTCTTCAATCTCAACAACCATTGCTCTCTTCTTCGGCTTCGGACATTCATTACTTTTATGACCCAACTCCTGACAATTGTAACATTTGAAACTGCTATTAACCTTTGCCTTCTCAATCTCCTTTACTACTGGCTTACCGACAGGTTTAGGAACATTAGAACTCCCACTAACACCCTTCACTTGATTGTTGGAATTTGTGAACACACCACCTCCACGTCTTCCCTGCTTCTCCTAAGCCAACGCTTTCTGATGGGCCTCTGCCACAGATCTTGGATCGAACATATTAACCATATCCTGGATCTGCATTCGTAACCCTCCAACAAATCTAGCAGTTAGCTGTTCTTATGTCTCCATAATGTCATTTCGAGCAATCAATTGATAAATTCATCAGCATAATCACTAACAGTCTTCGTCCCTTGCCTCAGATTCTGCAATCTCTGGTACATAAGTGATTGATAGTTGAAAGGTAAAAATGTAGCTCTCATCAACCTCTTCATCTTATCCCAAGACTCAACCTTTGACTTCCCCATTCTCTCTCTCGTAAGTTTAGTTTGCTGCCACCATGCCAAAGCTCTCCCCCTCAACCTTGTAGCAACTAACTTCACCCTTCGATTCTCCGGAACCTCCTTGAAATCAAAGATTTCCTCCACATTTGACAACCAATCTAAGAACTCTTCAGCTACCATCCCACCTTTAAACTCCGGAATCTCCATCTTCATTCCCGATTCCCATCGACGATCATCGTCTACATCTCGGTATGAATTTCGAATTTGGTCTCGATCTTGATAATGAATGCTAGCTCTATCACCCTCTTCATTGAAATCAAATGTACGTCTATATCGATCTCGACCATCAACATCCCTTTGATCATGCATGTCCCTTCTACTATGTCTCTCTTCATCTCTATATGGCTCATTCTCAAACTCTCGTGGAGTTCTCCTTTCTTCATGTCCATAGTCCTGGTGATCTCTCCTCGATGAAATTGATGTTTCTCTTCTTTCTCTAAAAGATTGCGGTGATACCCTCCTCGCTTCCGTAACCGATGGCAAAACTCGGTTTCCTCCATGGTTCGAGATTGGTGATCTCCTCCTTTGATTTTGATTCAAGTCATTCATCAACTTCTCTAACTTTCCAATGCCTTCATCAAATTTCTCATTAATGCGTTGTTCCATTAGTTCGGCTTCTTCTCTTCTATACAATGCTTCAACATTTTGATGACGATTAGCTCTCCTCGGCGGCATGATTGAAAACTTCTCAAAAACTTCACAAATACTTCAAAATTCAAACTCCAACTCTAACTTGTACAACAAGTCACGACCTCAAACTTCAAATAAACTTCACCAAGGCTCGGCTACTTTCACAAGTATACACGGCCTATACTTAGCTCGGCTCAACAAATGATGCACGACTCACACCCTTCTCCAAAAATTCAAACACTTTCCGGACTTTGATCCAAAATGAAATGGATCGAAAACTTCAAACTTGTTGCAATCTCGCGATGAACACGACGAACACCAAACTTCAAATTCCTTGGCTCCAAGACTCGTCTTAGCTATGATTGGCTAAGTCAAGCTCTGATACCAAAACTAACGCAGCGGATATTCAACAAAACGATATGGATCGATGAAAGTAGCAATCGGTGGATTGAAGATAATGAAATGCCCAAATTCGTTGATCACAAAGATATCGAATTCTAGCTATCTTCGACACGTTGATCGCGCACGATACCGTGAGAGAAGATCTTCAATTCTTCAAGCGTTGATCAAGCGCACTTGATTCCGCGAATCGGCTTCAACAATCGTTGATTCAAGCGCACTCGAATAACCGAAAGTGGAGATAGGAGATTACAATCAACTACCAATTTAGGATGAAAGCACACAGCAAGCAAACAAGAAATTTTATTCAAAAATCAACAACAACAAAATGTACAACTCACTCCCTATTTATAGTGTTTTCGACACAGCCCCTTAAGTCGTATACGACTTACGACTCATCCCTTGGTCGTTGCCGACCTAACAGATACCCCGCATCTCAAACAGTACGCGACTTAAACCATAGCGACCTAAAATGCTACGACTCACGACTTATAATACATGGTACAACACAACCCAGGTCGCACACGACCTATCAACATACAAGGGACGCAACTTATGACTCAATGACTTACGACCTACTATTTACAACACAAAGTACACGACATAACGACTCAACAAATTACATCACTTAGGTCGTAGACGACTCAACATCACGTGACTTAAGAAAGAAACGATCTACGACTTAACAATTACAAACATATTACAACCCAGCACTCACATTTTAACCTCGTTGCGACCTACGACCTAAGTTAAGTCGTTAACGACTTAAACTCTTAGCGACTCAAGCCTCTTAGGTCGGAAACGAGTTAACTTCCGAGTAGCTTTTCTTCTCATGCGGCATAACCAAGCAATGTCTCAATTTCCTAGGTCGTAACCCGTTTCCGTTAGGTCGTGAACTCGATGTATCTTCCCCTTCTGATCTCCAGTTAGGTCGGAAACGACCTAAACTTTCCTCCTTAGGTCGTGGACGACCTAGGCCTTCACATTCTGGATTCCAGTTAGGTCGAAAGCGACCTAAATTTTCGTCCTTAGGTCGTGTACGACCTAAGTCCTCTCCTTGCTTAGGTCGTGGACGACTTATGCCTTGGAAAATGATAGTTTGCAATCCTTTACCACTAGTCTGAGCTGCATCAAATTTCCAAAGGTGAGTCTCAAATGCTGTGACACTCAATCTGACCCGAGCATAAAGCAAAACACAAAACACAAAACACTCGAGTTAGGATTAACATTGTTATATCAGTAAATTTAACTCAAGTGAAAGGTCAACTGAAATACAAGTAACTTAAAAGGATGTTTGGGATACCTATCTTCCAAGTATCCATGGAACTATCAATTATGTAATAATATATGCTATCATAATATTTTTATCAATGAAGCAAAGTATTAAAATAGCGTTAAGGCGTTACCCATACTCCATTAACACATTTTTATATATTCCCGTAGTCTATACGGTACTGTAATTCCTCCGTAAACTGGAGGGCTATTAGAGGGCACTTCATAGGTATGGTACAAACCAAACTCGTAGAAAGCGCGATAAGACATGTGACAAGGCATGCGAGGCAATGCCCAGGGAAGGATTCTATCGTTTTACGGATTTGGTGGTGGTAACGCATAGCAGCTACTACTGCCCACCTCGAGACACACACCCCAATAAAAGATGTATGCAATCAAATAACAAAGTAATAGCATGGTATCGAAGAAATGTGCCCGAGCGGAGGAATGACCTCACTTGGACCGGCGTAGCTCCTGTTTTAGCCACATTAAGCAGACTCACGGGAGTCAGGGCTACACTAAAACCTCATCTATAATCGTCGCCAAACCATCCCACTTCGTTTTGGAATCTCCACCACGCACACAGTTGTTAAAGTGGTTTTCGGTATTGGCAAAGAGTATGACAATATTCGATCCCGGTCTCTTTAACAACCAAACGCTTATTTCATACCGTGGTCATTTCATTTCAAATAGTTCATACTTTATATCAAAATATCGTATTCATTTCAAAATCATATCAATTCGATATCATTATTCACTTTAAGTAATATTCATTTTCAAAATCGTAATACTTTCAAAATCATAACAGTTTTGAAATCATAACACTTTTGAAATCATCATACCTCCATGATCATAACAGTTCCAACTCATACAATTTAGATATTGAAAATAGTATATACAATTAAATAGTTATAAATTAAAATAGTTTATATAATGTTAACTCCGCCCCGGCCATGACTCAACGACTTAGAAGTTACCGACCCAAAAGGTTGCCGACCTAACATGGATGCCGATCTAACTGCCTAAGCCCTAAGAAGGATACCGACCTAACAGACTTGAGAGGGATGCCGACCAAATGCCTTAACAAGGTTACCGACCTAAGACTTAACAGGGATGCCTACCTAAGATTTAAGGGGATATCGACTCAAGGCTTAGGTAGGTTACCGATCTAACATGGATGCTGGCCTAAGATAAATGCCGATCTAACTATCCAAGGAGGTTGCCGCCCTAACTGCTCAGGACAGGGACAAGATCACGAACTACACTTGAGTCGCTACCGACTTACGACCTATGCTAGGTTGTAAACGACCCAGGCAAAGGAAGGCATGTCCGATGCAGCTACTTAGCACGCGGCCTCTTAACTCGTACACGATTCATGACTTATGATATATCTAGAGTTCAGCAAGGATGCCTTTCCGAAGTCTCGACCCAGCATTTAGGTCGCAGCCGACCCACGACTTAGATTAAGTCGTCCGCGACCCAACTTAGGCCGGTTACGATTTAGGACTTGGTAATGTTTCCTGCCCAGAATTCTCTATAAATACATTGCCATCTCCAACTTTCAAGGGACTTTTGGACAATCTCTTCAAGCGCCGGTGCTCTGCCAGTTTCTAAACCAACTTTACACTTGAAGCTTCAAAGAACACTACAAGCTACTTTGGAAGACTTTCACACATCCGACATGGATTCGAAGACTTTCATCTACATTGAAGCTTAAGCAACTTGCTCAAAGTGTTTTGTAACTAAGGAGATTTTTACTTGAAGAGCATTGTATTGTTTTGTAACAAGATCAGTAATAAAGACACTTAAAGCGGACGTAGGCTACTTCTTAAGCCGAACCACTATAAAATCGCTATCTCCTACTGTATTTTCTGTTGTTTTTACTGATATTCTGTTCCCGAACTATCGGGTGGTGCTTTCACATTCATACTTCACACACCGGGGTGTTAGCGTTCGATTTTTAGCGTTAACATTTTTGGTGCTTTCATTGAGAGTTGAACTCAGGATACTTCCACCATTGCTCCGCGAAGGTTTGTTGAAAGGATTTCTTTTAAAACTAGAAGTTTATTGGAAATAATGGTTCCTGGGAGAAAACGAAGTTCTGTATGGTCCGACAATGTTCAAGAGAATACTGCTACCTCTCCTCCTTCAAGTCAAGCAGCTCCAACTGTTGGAGTTACGCAAACAGAATTGGACGCCGTAGTTTTGGGGTTGAATCAACAATTGAATGCTCAAAATGCACAGTTGGAAGCACAGAATGCCCAGAATGCCCTGATCTTAAGTAAGTTGAATGATCTACTTGGGGCAAACCGTCAACCGGTTAATAATGATGGAAACCCTACTGTGGGAGTTCAGGATGTTGAAGGGAACATTTCTCAAAGAGCCGCAGACCCTGTAGAAAGGACACCTCCCCAAGCTGGAGGATCAGGGCCGCAGCCAACCCTCCGTGAACGATTGTCAAGACAGAATTCGGAGAGAGTGGCTGACGTTTGCCCTCCAGAGCCTCTAAATGATGAAGAGTATTTTTCGGGCATGGTTCGTCAAATCATGAAGGAAAATATGCGAAGAGATGAAGATGAGAAAGAGTGGGGTTTTGCTCCAAGCAAAACTCCATTTACTGAAAAGATCTTGAAGGCAGAGTTCCCAAGGAAATTCGTTCCCTACTATTCCGGCTTACAAGGGGACGAGTGATCCTGACGAGTTTCTGTATAAGTACAACTGGCATATGACGGGTGCCAGGGCATTTGATGAAATCAAATGTCGATATTTCTCGGTATATCCGGAAGATGTGGCTCTATTGTGGTTTACAAAGCTGCCGGTCAGGTCCATTGATTAGTTCTCCGATTTGACCAGGAAATTCAAGGAGCAATTTCGATTTTATGCTTCAAAAGCAAAGGATATACTGTCGCTGTCAAGTCTAGAGCAAAATCCAGGAGAATCCATCAGGTCATTTTTGAATCGTTTTAACATAGCATTGGCTGAGGTAGATAATGCTGAGCCACGCATGGTCCTAACATACTTGATGATGGCGATTGAAAAATCAAGCGAATTTGGAAAGTGGTTGAAAGTGAAAGAACCAAACTCGCTCGACAAATTCTACAAGAAAGCAGATGAATTCATGCGCTTGGAGAGCCTCCAAATACCAGCTAAGGTAGTATCAGTGGAAGCCGGGAACAATGGTGCTGCTTCGAACAAGAAAGAACCTAACACTCAAAAAAGGGGAAATGATGGTGGAAAGAAACAGGGAGATGCTAAGAAAGGACGTCCTTTCAATTTCACGCCCTTGACCGATACCCTTGAGAACATCTTCTTTGCAACCAAGGATGATGTCAATTATCCGACACCGCCTAAAATGAGAGTGGGAAATAAGATGGAGAAGAGTGGAAGGTTCTGCCGATTCCACAACCAACCCGGCCATGACACCAACGAATGCCGTCAGTTGAAAGAGGTAATTGAACAACTTTTGAAAGAGAACAAGCTCCAACAGTATGTGAAAAGGAATAGAAATGCCCCAGCTTCGTCGACTCAAGGACAACAAGTTCCCACTCACCGTCCTGGCTCAAGTGAGAAGGCCGTAGAGCATGAACTGAAAAGACCTGTCATCAATATAATAACTGGAGGGCCTCACCCAACAGGCAAAAGCTAGGGCGAGATGGAAAGGTATGCCCGGGCCTTGAGGCATGTTCCAGCCAAAGAGAATGTTTTTGTTTTAGAAAATGATGCGCCTTTAAAGCAACAAAAGGCTTCCACGGATGATATTGTATTCAGTGCCAGAGATTCTTTGGGTATCGAGGCTCCTACCATAGATCCTTTGGTCATATCCACTGGCATTGGGCCGACTACTATGAGAAGAGTTCTAGTTGATTGTGGAGCTCCATGCAACATTCTCTTCAAGAAGACCTTTGATCAAATGAAAATTCCAATGGCTAACGTTCAAGCTTCATCACTTAAGATTGCTGGGTTTGCTGGAGAACCCAAACAGCCGATTGGGACCATAGATTTGTTTGTAGAACTTGGAAAAGGACTGAGGAAGGTGGCTCGAAAGCAAACCTTTATAATTGTTGAAGAATTCTCTGCCTACAATGCCTTTTTAGGCCGACCAACTCTTGCTGCATTCAAAGCTGTTCTTGCTCCATGGTGTCTGACTATAAAATTCCCCACGGATAATGGAGTTGGCGTGATTAAAGGAGACCAAGATGCGGGGCGAGAATGTTATCTTATAGAGCCGCGTGAATCAAGGAAAAGAGAAATGGGAAAAGGTGCAGCGGCTCCAGTCCGCATCAAAGAACCAACCATGTAGCAATTACAGGGTGGACCCTGCACTGGTGAATGTAGTGGCGCACGAAGAGAGATGGATCCAAGGAAAGCCAGTGCAGGGGAGAATAGGGTAGTACTGGTAGAGGTAACGGTGCCGGTACCCGTTGACCCAAAGCACCCGAACAAAGTGCTGAATGTGGGTTCACAACTCAACACAACAGTTCAGAATGTTCTGATTTCATTTTTGAAGGCAAATTTGGATGTATTCGCTTGGACTTATGCTGACATGTGTGGAATATCCCCAGAGATTGCAGTACACACTCTGAACATTGATCCAAAGTTTACACCCGTGAAACAGAAAAGAAGAACCCAGGGCCCTGAGAGGACAGCAGCATTAAAAGAAGAAGTGGATCGACTCATGGAGAACGGTTTCATCATAGAATCTACTTATCCAAATTGGGTATCAAATCTAGTGCTGGTTAAAAAAGCTAACGAAAAATGGAGAGTATCCATTGACTTTTCAGATCTAAACAAAGCCTGCCCCAAAGACTGTTTCCCGCTGCCCAGGATCGATCAGTTGGTGGATGGGACGACAGGGCATGAATTGTTATCTTTTATGGATGCATACTCTGGATATAACCAGATTATGATGCATGAGCCAGATCAAGAGGACACAAGCTTCATCACAGATGTTGGACTCTACTGCTACAAGGTCATGCCTTCCGGACTCAAGAATGTAGGGGCAACTTACCAAAGGCTTGTCAATGCCATGTTTAAACCGTAGATTGGCAAGACAATGGATGTTTATGTTGATGATATGCTAGTGAAGTCTAAGAAAGCAGTGGACCACATGGATCACTTGGCAGAAATGTTCGCAGTACTCCGAAAGTACAGAATGAAGCTTAATCCCTTAAAATGTTCATTTGGGGTGGAGTCTGGAAAGTTTTTGGGTTTCATTGTGAGAGCTAGGGGCATTGAAGCTAATCCTGCTCAGATCACTGCCCTGAGAGAGGTCAAAGCTCCTAGAATGAAGAAGGAGTTGCAAAGTCTCAATGGAAAGGTTGTTGCCTTGAGTCGGTTCATTTCAAAAGCTACTGACAAATGCATTCCACTCTTTGATGCTCTGAAGAAAGGAAGAAAAAACTTTGAGTGGACTCCTGAATGTCAGAAAGCATTTGATGAGTTGATTCGTCATATGGAAGTGCCTCCGATACTTTCAAAGCCTGACAATGGTGAAGATCTCTTCATATATTTGGCAATTTCATCTCATGCTCTCAGTGCAGTGTTGGTACGGGAAGACGCAAGGATTCAACGCCCAGTCTATTATATTAGCAAAAGATTCACTGGGGCAGAGATGAACTATTCAAGGTTGGAAAAGCTCTCCTATTGTTTGTTGATCGCATCAAGAAAATTGAGGCCGTATTTCCAAGATCATCCCATCAAAGTCCTCACTGATAATCCTCTAAAGCAAGTCCTATTCCGTCCTGAGATTTTGGGCCGTCTTTTCAAATGGAATATTGAACTCAGCCAATATGACATCACTTATCATCCCCGGAAAGCAATCAATGGACAAGCTTTAGCAGATTTCATCGCAGAATGTACGGATAAAGGTGATAGTGAGGAAGAAGCCACTGATAACATCCCAATCTAATGGAAATTGTATGTCGATGGCGCAAGGAATGATTACTGTTTCGGAGAAGGAGTTGTCCTTGAAACCCCAGAAGGGCGATCGCTATGTTATGCACTAAGACTAGAATTTCCTTCGACAAATAATGAAGCAGAATATGAAGCTCTCATCGCTGGTTTAAGGATCGCTAAGGAACTAAACATCAAAGCATTGCAGATCTTCAGTGATTCTCAACTTATTGTCTGCCAAGTCAAGAAGGAATTTCAAGCTAAAGGAGGGAATCTACCCGCCTATTTATCAAAATCCTGGGAGCTTCTTCAAGATTTTGACCGTTATTCAATAAACCATATACCCCGAGAAGAGAACATGAAGGCGGATTCTCTCGCAAAGTATTCAAGTACTGGTGAAGTTCAGCTATTGGGATTAGTTCCCGTCGAAGTCTTGTCATCTCCAAGCACAGATGAAATGGATGTTGATTGGATTATGAATGTATCCCAAGAGCAAGAATCATGGATGACTCCGATATGAGAATATTTGCTCAATGGTTCTTTGCCAGAAAGTTCAAAAGAACGACAGAAGCTGATAAGGAAAGCCTCCAGATATATAGTTCAGGATGGTCACTTGTACAGGCGAGGATTTTCAATGCCATTACTCCGATGCGTGACAAAGGAAGAAACTAAGACAATTCTAACTTAAGTACACGGAGGGGAATGTGGAGATCATACAGGAGGTCAAACTTTAGCAAAGAAAATTCTTCGTTATGGATATTTTTGGCTAGAGATTAATCGAGATGCTGCTGACTATTCCCGAAAGTGTGATAAATGCCAAAGATTTGCCAAAATTCCTAGAGCACCTTCCACTGGGCTAACACAAATGGTCAGTCCCTGGCCGTTTGCCATCTGGGGAATAGATCTCATTGGGCCTTTGCCGACTGCCAAATCGGGAATTAAATATGCTATCGTTGCTGTTGATTATTTCACTAAATGGGCTGAAGCCGAACCATTGGCTACTATTACCTCTAAGAAAATGATAAGTTTTGTGACGAAAAATATTATTTGCAGGTATGGTGTGCCTCAGAAGATAATCACAGACAATGGTACCCAGTTTGAAAGTGAGGAATTCCAAGATTTCTGCAAATGGTTCAAGATCCAAAAAAGCTTCTCAGTAGTGGCTCATCCGCAGGCAAACGGGCAAATGGAAGCAGTAAACAAAATCATCAAATCAATCATCAAAAAGCAGCTGGAAAAAGCAAAAGGTGGTTGGGTTGATAAGTTACCGCTTGCACTATGGGCATACAGAACTACCCATAAAACTGCTACTGGGCATACTCCATTTTCATTGGCATACGGATCAGAAGCGATGATTCCAGTGGAAACTGAAGTCCCCTCACACAGAAGGATCTATTTTGATCAAGATGAGAATGAAAAACTGCAACTGGAAGCACTTGTCCTCCTTGATGAAAGAAGAGAAGAGGCTAGGCTTAGAATTGCAGCTCATCAGCAAAGAATAGCAAGGCACTTCAATTCCAAAGTTCGTCAGCGCAGCTTTGAAGTTGGGGACCTAGTCCTGAAGAGAATTATGACATCCACAGGTGTGTTTATGGCCAAACTGGGAGGGGTCGTATGTTATAGGCACGAAACTTCTTGATGGCACATTCAAACTCACAACTGTCGAAGGAGAGCTAATCCCAAGAGCTTGGAACAGCAACCATTTGCGTCCATATTTTACTTAAAAGCTTTGCTGAAAATGTTGTAAAAGAATTACGAATATATGATTCTTGTATTGAAAGCAATTGTAAAGCAAGTGAATAATGAAAAGCTATAAAGTGGATGTAGGCCCAGCTTTTGGCCGAACCACTGTAAATCTTGTGTTCTCTATTACTATAAACTGCTTTGTTTTATTTCAACATATAAAATACATTAATTGTGTTATTAAAATGTCGATTTAATAATGCAGGCCATAAAAACAAAGCTTACCCATCGCAAGACCAAGCGATCTCCGAAATCACCCAGCAAGCAAACGCTAAACCATTTAAAATTTCCATACTCAAATCCTAAGAAAGAAGTGCTTCGAACAAAAGTTAGCGATGTGGAAGGAAGTGGACCATTTCTAACTAACTGCGAATGTTTGTACAAACGAGCATCCAGTTAAATAGCCTGTGTCTACCACCACCAACTCGCTTAACTATGAAGTATATTTCTTTGGATAAGGAAAATTATTGGCAACTAAAAAGGGACGATACTTGCAAAAGATAACGGGGATCGCCGACATGTATAGATGGCAAAGAGACATGGGCGAGCAAGCATCAAACAGCAAAAGACCTCTTCGTAGGCACACGCCCTCTTCAGAGGCACAACTCTTCGGAGGATAAAGACCTCGAGCGGGCCTCGCCAGAAAAAGGGAGTTCTTTCTCGACATAAAGTTGTGGACTGATCGATGATACACTCCCGTGAATCCATCCAACTAAGAGAAAGAAACTCCAAACTTCCAGGCAAAAGCCCTACTCAGAGGCACACGTTTCACCAAGATTGAAATAAGACTTCCAAGTGTTAAAACGTGAAAAGCCCTCTTCGGAGGCCCATTTCACCACAGTTGAAATGCTAAAAGACCTCGAGCGGGCCTCGCCAGAAAAAGAGTGTTCTTTCTCGACATAAAGTTGCGTACTGATCGGTGATACACTCCCGTGAATCCGTCTAACTAAGAGAAAGAAACTCCAAACTTCCAAGCAAAAGCCCTACTCAGAGGCACACATTCCACCGTGATCTGAAATAAAACTTCACACAAGTCGAAATGTGAAAAGCCCTCTTCGGAGGCCCGCTTCCCAGCGAACAGGGAAAAAATAAAAGCCTCTCCGAAGAGGCAGAAACAAAAAGACCTCTTCCCAGAGGCACAATCAAACAAAAAGACCTCTTCCCAAAGGCACAATCAAACAAAAAGACCTCTTCGGAGGCACACGTTTCACCGAGATCGAAATAAAACTTCCAAGTGTTGAAACGTGAGAAAGCCCTCTTCGAGGGACAACTCTTCGGAGGCACACGTTTCACCGAGATTGAAATAAAACTTCCAAGTGTTGAAACGTGAAAAAGCCCTCCTCAGAGGTACAACTTTTCAAAGAAGCATTTCATCAGAAATGCAAAACAAAGATCAAAAAGCCCTCCACCGAGGCGCAATATAAAAAAAAAAGCAAAAAAAAAGCAAAAAAAAAGCCCTCTTTAAAGGCACACTTTAGCTTTCAAAAGAAGATTGGTTCATCTATTCTTGGAAATACCCTTCCTCAAAAAAGTTAAAGTGTCCTTCAGAGGCCCGCTCTACCACATAAGAGAATTCGCTTTGTAAAAATGTATACATGCAAAAGAAAAAGTGATATCTCCGTAGGGTGGAGCGTGAAAACTCATATGAAACGAGCTGTACTCTATTTTGAGCAGAATAATATTCCTCCATGTATGGAATAATTATTCTCCAGAAAATAAGAGTACAAGTCCCCTCAAAGTTGAAAATATTGCAACGAGCTTATGGTATAGGGGCAACATGGTACAACTACATTGGTAAAAATTACGCTCGGACAGCATACCACAAGCTCACTACAATATCATATAAAGAAACTTGTACAAAAACAAAGAGTAAATGCATTCCCAAATACAGACATAAGTTTGTACAAACAGAAAGAATCATTTTATTCAATACTGTTAAAATTTTGTACAGGAACAGGTTTCAAAATAAAAGAAAAGCAGAGGCCGGTACCCGCACAATCTCCGACCAGTACATGCAAAAAGCAAAAAGTGAAAATAAGGGGAAGCAGGGCCCGTTACTTCTTCTTGCCACCACCTTTAGAGCCTTCACCTGACTTATTAGGCAGTTTTTCAGGACGGCTTGGGAGAATTGGGGAAGAAGGAGAGAGGGTTACTGCCGAATCAACCTTCGCTTCCTCTTCAGAAACAAGAATGTTTTTCCTTTTCTTGGAAGTGGCACGCTTCCTCCTCCTCCTTGAAGAAGACTCACTTCACGGGGTAACAAGAGCAGACAGTTTTACGTCATCAGAAATAGTATGCTCCGGGGATTTGTCGCCTCCTTCAGGTCCTTCATCCTTCTGCTCCTGCGAAGTGGTTGGATCATCCAACCCTTGAAGGGCTCCTATCAATTCTTCTTGTGATCCCGGCTGGGAAATAGGAGTGATTTGAGGGAATGGAGGAGGGACAGCTGGAGGAGGAGAAGTCTGTGTGGCACTTGGCCTTTTTGCTACAGAAGAAGAAAAGCCAAAAATATTAGTATCTCCTGTGAAGAAAGGAGATAGCGGCTCATTGAGATTTAAGAAATAATCAAAAAGTTCGTCAAACTCATGAGGAGCAAACAAACAGTCCACTTGAGCAATATTAACGGTAGAGTTACCTGGAGAAGTCGGCTTCCTAATGTCAACCTCATAAGCCTGTGCTTCGGCGCTCTCTTCGCCTTCATCTCCACCCTGCGTGCTTGTGATCTCAGTTGTAACTTTAACAGGGGATGGAGAATGAGAACCAGAGCCTGTGATGTCAACATCGGCCAAAACCGAAGGCGGGACGGGGGCAGTTAACGGTGCTTCTTTCGCAAAGTGCTGCTCCCCTACCTCAGCTCGTGCTTTGGCAAGCTGCTCCTTTCCCCGGGCTAGGGCAGCTCTGGCGTCGTCATCTAGAAAGTGTTCTACAAGAGATGCTTCAGCATAGCCGGCGCCTGTACCTCCAAGCATGTCAAGAATTGACTCCCAAACCTCAGCCAGGGTAATCTCATACTTCGGTCCTAAGAATGAAAGGCTCCCGCGCTCCATAACGCTATGTACGTAGAAGTCAAATAGAGTGGAGCTGATATTGGCTTTAGTCGCCTTATGCGACTGTTCGGCAGCCTGCCTTTTAGCGATAGCTTCATCGCGTTCCTTCTCGGTCTTTAATAATTGGGCCTTTAGCCTCATAATCTCCAAATCTTGGGAGTTGACCTTCTCCCTTAACTCTGCAACGTCAGCACGATACCTTTCCGTTGTTTTCTGCTCAGCCTCGAGTTGCCACTCGGCATGTCGTTGAGCAGCGTGAGCATCGCGAACTTGCTTTTGAAGTACTTTTTCTTTTTAGGTATATGAGGTAGAAGAAGTAGCAAGCTCTTTCTTAAGTTTTTCAACTTCCGCTTCAAGCTTCTCGTTGTAATCGGCAATGTTCCTCATTTCGGTATCGTGCTGGCTTAAAATTTTCTGCCACTCGGCCTTATCATTTTCCATGGTTAGCATAGCCTCTATATTCACGCGGCTGACCCTCTGAAGTTCATCAACAAGCTTTTGCCACCCTGACATCCGCTCGATATCAAGCCTAACAGCATCAAGATTTTGCAGCATTGCTTGTTTGTCAATAGGGAACAAGTCAAGATCGAACCTCACTCCCTTTAGGCACCAGTGTGGGAACCGGCTTTGCAGAGTGGCCGGGCCTGGTCCAATTTGAAATTTAGGCCTGTTGACTATTGTCTGAATGCCTGTCTTCCCGAGAGCAGGAGAGCCAGAAGGGATGTCAAGTGAGACGGGGGCAGTGGCCTTTTCAGGAGTTGTAGATGCATGCTTCTCACCGTGCCGGGCACGCTTGCTTGGGTCCTCAACTATATGACTTTTTCCCCGGTCATCGTGCGACTTTCTTTTGTGAGAGTCGTCATCTCTCTGGGAAGAATCATCATGCTCCTCCCTTTCTTTTCTCTCATAACGCTCTTCTTGAGCCCTCCTCTCCTGAGCCTTTTGAGCGGCTCTCTCTTCGTCAGTTTCTCTGTGAACGGGGAGGTAGCGCCTATAGTCATATTGACTACGCCTCCTGTAGCGCTGAAAGTCGTCATAGTAAGAGCCGCTGCGTCCCATCGGAGAATCTGAAATTCAAAAAAAAAGACAAGTCTTAAAAGTCTTCAGAGAAAAGAAGCGTAACTTTAGAATCTTCAAAGTACAAAGAGTTAGGTGCATGAAAGTGCCAAAAAATCCTATGTGTGTGTGGTGTGCAAACTACACGCATCAGGCTACAAACCGCTCTTCGGCACAGGGGTGGTAGTGACTTGAGTGGTAGGCGTCAAAATTTGTTGAAAAGTGGATGTCGCCTCGACAATAGGAGAAGAAGCTTTAGGGACATCATCCTTAAAAAGTTCTTGTGAAGTTATCATCAGGTCACTTAGCCCCTCAAAAGTATCATCACCGCCAAGTTCGGCGGGAGTTTCTTTTTCGGCTTCCAGACCAGCCGCATCTTCAGAGCAACGAAGAGGTTCTTCCTCTTCAATGACTGGGGCAAGTGCGAATTTTCCAGACGACCCCGCAACATCGACAGTAGTAGAGCACTTCACCAGAGAAGCCTCGGAGGCAGGTTCTTTTGGTATGGGTTCGTCAGTGGAAACTGGGGCATCTAATGCTTTAGATGGGGAGTCTGGAACCTCATGGGGATGTGTAGAGCGAGAAGTGTGTAAAAGCCCATACTGATGCAAAAATTCGTCCCTCAACAAAAACTTTATACTTCTCTCTTTAGCAGTCACAGCACTTAATCTCTCAAAAATTTGCTTATGGCTTGGATCTCTAGAGGGGAGAGGAAGTGCTGAAAAGAGCAAAGAATGAAATTAGCAATTGGTAATTCAGATCTCGAAAAAGTTTGAAAATGGAGAAAATAGAAACAGGTAATCTTACTTCCTACTCTCCAGATGGCATAAAACCCTGGGGGGCAGCGAGCAAAGAAAAACTGGTTCAAAAATCCATGAACACTTTCGGTAAGATCAGAAATAAGCTTGCGGTTTCTAGCACTTCTCACAATAATAAGGGAAGGATGGTCTTTACTCTTTGCAAACGAGCATAAGTAGCGAATTTCTTCAAAACTTGGCAAGCGATCAAGAGTTCTCCTAAACAAAACACACAACCCCATCAAGATGGCGTAGCCATTAGGATGAAGTTGGAACGGAGAGATTGTCAACCGAAGGAGAAGGGTCCGAAGGAAGTCGTTAAAGGGAGGAATCGCCCCGCTTAGGCACATTTGACGATTGACTGCGACAAAACCGGGGGAAGGACTGTCGGCAGTATCATTTGACCTGGGAAGTAGGGCACCATTTTCAACAAAACCAAATTGAGTACGTAGCTGAATAAAGCTCTCGGAGTTAGGATAGTCGAAGTTCTCTCTGGAGGATTCTCTATGGGAACAGCTGCCTGAAAGGTCTCTCCCGCTTGAGCTACCACTTCTTCTTCTTGGAGGGAAGTCATTCTACACAAACAACTGGATATTGAAACATGAAGGTGCACGTTTCCTAAAATGTGTGAAGTGTTGTGTAAAATCAACAAAGCAATAAGCGAATATAACTGGAATAAAAACTAGCAAGCATTTGTCAATTATAAAGTCTTGTTGTTTTAAATATGAAAGTGAAATGTAGATGCAAACAAATCAGTTCAAGATAGCCATGCTTTGCATTGATATTTCACTTTAGTTGATTGGTTCACAGCATTTCATACAGTGTGTTTAAGTTGATTACTCTATGTCGACTAATCTGTCATTTGATGTGGGCAGTCAATGGCAGTATATTCGCCTTGGTTTTCTGTGATTGTTGTTTTCAGCAGGTTGTTAGCCTATAAGTTAATGTGATCTGTGAAATAAGGCAACAAAGTTAAAACAATCTAGGATTTAAGCAATTCAGTCCAGCAGATCAAGTTAAGTATTCAAGTTGGAATTATGCTTTTAAGTGAGAATTCGAGTTGGGCATCCAAGTGTTAACTCGGCTGCGACCCAAGGAATCTCTCGCGAGTTAAGATTAAGTTTCTGATTCCTTAAATCGGTGGTTCTTTAGGTCATGAGGAGTAGTAAAGAGAAAGGCTCCCGTCCAAAAAGTGGTGCAAGATTCCCCAAGTGCTAGTTCAGCCACGATTTAAGGATTAGGTCGGCAAATTTCCCCGAGTGCTAGTTCGGCCACGATCTAGGTTTAGATCGTATCAAATTAGGTCGGCCAAAAGATAGGTCGCCCGAAAATTGCTGGGTCGAATCCAGGCCGATATGTCAATCCACTCGACCCGTTAGCCCGATAGCCGCTCCATCCACAAAAAACCCTCATTCCATTCATGATGTTTCATGTTATTGGATCATCCATAAAACCAGTTCGAAACTAATACGAGTTCAACACCTTGCAATCCTAACGCAAATCAAAATCGACTAGCCTAAAGCGGTAAACCATCTTCATCGTCTCATCGGTCATTCAAAGCCAAACCGAGCAACCTAAGCCTCATCAACTATAGATGTAATGGGATTCGTGATGAAGCATTATACAAGGAGGCGGTTCAAGTTTGAGTGACGGAATTCAAGAACCAACAGTAATCTATGATCGAGGAAGAAGAAGGTTTACTTACGCGATGAATAGCAAAGGTTATCAGTAATTGATTATAGTGAAATCGCCTTGGGAGCTCAGGAGAATTTTAATGGCCGAATCAAGCGAAGGAGCAAGTAATGAAGAGGAAGAAGAAGATGAAGGACTTATACCTTACAGTGGTGAGAACTGAAGCGGCGCGTGTGACCTAACTTTTAGGTCATACACGACCTACCGGCTTAGGGAGTGGACGGGTTAGAGGATATCGAAGCACACGACCTAACCATTAGGCGTATACTTCGAGGGGCAAATGTTAACTCCGCCACGGCCATGACTCAGCGACTTAAAAGTTACCGACCCAAAAGGTTACCGACCTAACATGGATGCCGATCTAACTGCCTAAGCCCTAAGATGGATACCGACCTAACAGACTTGAGAGGGATGCCGACCTAATGCCTTCACAAGGTTACCGACCTAAGACTTAACAGGGATGCCTACCTAAGATTTAAGGGGATACCGACTCAAGGCTTAGGTAGGTTACCGATCTAACATGGATGCTGGCCTAAGATAAATGCCGATCTAACTATCCAAGGAGGTTGCCGCCCTAACTGCTCAAGACAGGGACAAGATAACGAACTACACTTGAGTCGCTACCGACTTACGACCTATGCTAGGTCGTAAACGACCCAGGCAAAGGAAGGCAAGTTCGATGCAGCTACTTAGCACGCGGCCTCTTAACTCGTACACGGTTCATGACTTATGATATATCCAGAGTTCAGCAAGGATGCCTTTCCGAAGTCTCGGCCCATCATTTAGGTCGCAGCCGACCCACGACTTAGATTAAGTCGTCCGCGACCCAACTTAGGCCGGTTACGATTTAGGACTTGGTAATGTTTCCTGCCCAGAATTCTCTATAAATACATTGCCATCTCCAACTTTCAAGGGACTTTTGGACAATCTCTTCAAGCGCCGATGCTATGCCAGTTTCTAAACCAACTTTACACTTGAAGCTTCAAAGAACACTACAAGCTACTTTGGAAGACTTTCACACATCTGACATGGATTCGAAGACTTTCATCTACATCGAAGCTTAAGCAACTTGCTCAAAGTGTTTTGTAACAAAGGAGATTTGTACTTGAAGAGTATTGTATTGTTTTGTAACAAGATCAGTAATAAAGACACTTAAAGTGGACGTAGGCTACTCCTTAAGCCGAATCACTATAAAATCGCTGTCTCCTACTTTATTTTCTATTGTTTTTGCTGATATTCTGTTCCCGAACTATCAGGTGGTGCTTCCACATTCATACTTCACACACCGGGGTGTTAGCGTTCGATTTTTAGCGTTAACATACATTAAAATAATTTATATATTAAAATAGTTGCAAATTAAAAATAGTTTATATTTATTTAAAGAGATTTTACTAAATTAGCTTCCCATTTAGAATTGTTTCATCCGATTCCACAAATCGATTCAAATCAGCTTAAATTCCAAAGTTCAATTTAAATCAATCCTTGTTCAACACTTTCAATTTAAAAGGTTAAAGATTCAATTCAAATTCTCAATAAACCATTTCAATTTTTATCGATTTTAAATCCAGGTTTGATTTATCATTTCAATTCCAATAAGATTCAAAGTTTAAATATTCAAACATTTTCAATATAAGTTTCTTTTAGGGGATTTTAGGCTCAAGGAAAAAGTTGTAGAAAAATTTAGTTCTAGGGACAAGAAGTTTGCTTGTTAGGCAGAAGGACACTTCTTAGTGTAAATCATAGAATGATAGTTGTAACTATCATTTTCTGTTTATACTAAAAAATGACCTTCAGACTAAAAAAACAAACTTGCTGTCCGTGAGATTAAATTTTTTCGCAACTTCTTCCCTGCGCCTATTTTCCTGTTTCTCTTTTATAATTCAACATTTAACTTTAATTTATTCAATCAAAAAATATTCACTTAATCATTTTAATAACAATTAAATAAAATATCTACACCTTTAAATCAACTAAATATTCAATTTTTTAAATTATTTAATGTGAAAATATTCATTTCATCACTTTTTATCAAAATCAACTTATAAAATCCTATCTTCAAATTCTCAAATTCAGTAATTTCAATTCTTATTATATATGTATACATATTTTTATTAAATTTTATTAAATTAAATCTTGTTATATATATTTTTAAAATAATAAAGTTATAAGAAAACTCTTAAAATTTATATTTTCAAGACTAACTTATAAATTTAAGATTTCCAAAACATAAAATTTTAAAATATAAATTTTACAAATATATTAAAATAAATTCTTTATATTATTATTCAAAAATCAATATTTAATAAAATCTATATATTTCCTTTCAAACTTTGGCAATCATGTAACGACCCGCAAATCCGTTCCCATTGAATCCATAATAAACCACACATGTCCGACCCAAAAAGAACAAACTGACGGAAAGTCAAGAGAAAGAAAAGAAGTAAGAAGAAGAAAAGAGAGAAGATAGAACCAAACAAAACAATACAGAATCTCACATCGCCGCGGAATAACGTATAATATCAGATCCATGATCTTTACAAAATAGAAACTGTAAATACATACATAAATTAGAGTACAACAATCAATCAATAGTTATCAGGCTGAACAGTTGTAATAGCATGTCCTCACAATTGTCGACAATATACAACAACTTAGCAAAGCGGATAATCAAAACGGATACGTGTATATGAAAATGAAGATCTCCAGCTCTCGTGTTGAAACTCCAAAAGCACCAAATGTGAACCTGTAAATATAATCGGTTTGACCCGAGCATTGAAAGGGAATAACGCCTGGATCAGTCTGGTAAACCTGCGCAAGAAACACACTCAACTGAATTTATTAGATTACCAAACTTTCCTTTCAAAACAAAAGTATCTCATATGACACTCCCACACATAAACACGGACATGTTTTTACCTTACGATAACTAAAACATCTCATATCAAATCCTCTTATATTACACTAGTGTCTAGTATATACAAATAACATTAATCATAGTCAAAATAGTTACCCATATAGCATTTCTAGGCTATTCATTACGCCAATACAAACAAAATCGCAGCTCGCATTCGGTTTTGGATTTCCATACAAATGAACAGGTGAAAGGACTACCTTCCAGCAGTACATCCCTAGAGGAATGTACCGAGGACCGTCACAAAGGATCCTATACCAACACAAGACCGGCCCACCTCTATAACTAGATGGTATCGAATATATCATCCTTCAGTCGTTACCGACCTTTACCGAGGGCCCTCTAGCATACAAACCACAATAATCAGGTACACGATGTCATAACATGTAAAGATATGTCTAGAAGAGGACGATCATATCCTACTTGGGAGTGACCCACTTAGCCTTGCCACATCTTACCCTGTTTTGGTCATTTCGGTTGACGAGGCCTAAGGTGACGTTTACCTTTCACATATCACATCACTTTGAATGCCGCACGACCATTTCCGTTGACTACTAATTGCCTTCCACAAAAATACAACCCTTAAGCTCATACGTCTCAAGGAGAGTGTTAAGCTAAGAGAAGTTGCCTTCTCCACCACCACTGATGTACGTTTGTAAAAACCAATGTACATAACCTTAGAAATGCAATGTCAAACAAACATCCATACAAGTTGTCCAGGAACAGGACAAACTGCAGGAACTTTTCTACCACATCCTATCGGGAAATCCCTAGGATCAGTAGCGAATGGTCCTTTGAATATTTCATAATGAAGAGACTACTACTGGATGTATATTGGGATTTTAACCCTAAACGATCAACAAGTAGTCCTCGACTATGAAAATCCTGAATACTTATCACAACCAATCTACACAATCGTCGCATAAATGTTTGTCCGAAGTGGTTTTAGGATAAACCGATCCAGGTCTCTACGCTACGGCAACGCAAAAGCGTTTCTCAACCTTACACAGAAACTAAGTATCATAGACTTATCATGTCTCCAACTTTCAACTTGCTATCTTTCGGCCAAGAAGGAAGCTCGATAGATTGGAATAATACTCCGCACTACACGAATCAACATCCTCAACAAAAATGATAATCAAGTGTACACAAAAGGCTATGTAATAAGTGTACGACTATATAGTTCCCACATCAAGTCGAGGAAATAAAATGGCCAAATTTGATAGTCGGTTATTTAACTATCAAAGCAACAAACAAATATTCAGCATCACAAACAATCACTAGGACCTTTAAATTAACCTTTAATTAATTAAATCACTTATCAAATATTCACTTCAAATTATCTTTCAAAGGATATATTCTCAAAGCCCATTTCAATATTGGAAAACATTTTCATATACTTATTTAATAATAAATAATTCACAATTCTCTTTATTTTCAACACTTACAAAATATTACATATACTTAAATCAGAATTACGTATATATTTTATTCTTTAAAGAAACCTTTAAATATATTTATTTGGCTCAAAATGAATGTTGCAAAACAAATGTTGCGTAAAACATCGTTACGACAACCTAAAATCAGTAATATAGGGATTCGAAAATTAGATAGATATATAAATCCCATATGCTATACAAAATATTTTCATTCGAAAATCATTTACTATAGCAAGTGTCATAGTCCATCATTTTCTTACTTCTCGAAAACGTCTACTTCAACAATAAATGTTGAAATCTAGGTATTCGATACTTAACACATTTTAAAACATCTTTAAATCACTTAACTTCATTAAAAGATCACTTTCCAAAACATTTATTTAACTTTAAAATATTATTCACTGTCTAAAATCGTGAATATAGTTCATTTACCAAATCCAATATTTCTACACATTTATTAAAGGATAATCCATTATCCAAAATCGTGAATATAATCCTTTTACCAAATTCATTACTGTTGCACTTTAAACCAAAAGGATTATCCACTGTCCAAAATCGTGGATGAAATTCCTTTGACAAACTATAATAATTAACTTATCAAATTCAATTGATTTCGGATTTATAAAACAATGTTTACAAATTCACATTTCTTTTTATAAAAACTGTAGTTTATAAATTCACTTTAAGAACAATTTCCATATATAACTCATTTATATGCCCAAAATCCAAATTTATAAGTTAATTACTTATAAATCATTTATTTTACAAAATTCATTATTTTATAACATTATCAATTTATACATCTATAAATCTTGTTTACTTATAAAACCCATTTATAACTTCATTTTAACACTTTTTATAAAATATCAATTTTATAAATCTTATATACATACCATTTATAATAATTTCAAAATCTGCATTTAAACTATTTAAAAAATAGTTAACTCCATATTTCAAAAATCACATTTCAATATATTTCACAAAATTCATAATTTTTATAACATAAAAATTATAACCTTTATTTATTTATAATAAATTCATCCCTTTAACAATTAAAAATTTAGTAAAACATATATTTTCCAAATCACTTGAAAAACCTTTTTAATTTGGAAATCATCACATAAACATTTTTAAATTACCAAAAATAGGACCAATGCTGCAGTAGCACTATACACATCAATGACAGCATCCAAAACATTATATATCACATGATAACAGCATATATAACAATATCTGCAAATAAAACCAATACTGGTGAGGATTCCAGTTGGATCCCTCCAACCTGTCATCTGCAACAAATATACATATTATAACATGTGTACAATGCCCGCTTCAAGGCAGACGGTGTATAAAAATGGTTATCCGCTCATACACGGGAACGTATAGGGTCTCATCTGCTCCAATATGCAGGAATATGTCCAAATATCTGTGATGACCCAGAAATTTTGAACATTTGAAATCGAAATATTTAATTGATTTTTAATATTTGGAATTTAGTTTAACTTGAATTTCAAAACTAACAATGAATTTGGCAATTTAATTACTGAATTTAATTTATTGAAGTTGGATAGAAATTTGAATCTTCAGTTTTAAGCTGATTAAAAATATTTTTAAAGGCTTAGAAAATTGGTATTGATAATACTGATGATGATGGAAGCTTCAGAATTTGGTTTGGAAATGTTTTGTTCAGTTTTGAATATATATTGGTTAAATCGATATTTAAAAATAGAATTCCGAGGCACAGCCTCGGATTTCGACAAAACCAGTTCCATTGGATCCGTAATATTGTTTTATTATCGGATTTCAATTTTCGTGGTGTTTGGAGTTACCGTTTGTCCGTACGGGTGAGGAACGTGTTGAAATTAAATCGATAATTTAATATTTAAACTCGATTCAAAAATCTATCTTTCATATATGCCGAATTAGGTTCCAAAACATGTTCCATTGTGTTCAAAATGCGGGTAAAGCCTTATAAATGCCTGGCGGCATGTCTGATTTGGAGTTTGAGATTTCGAATTATGCTAAACGAGATATTTTGGAAATTTATTAATATACAAAATTAAAAAGTCAATCCCTATATCAGCCGACCTACCCTTCTTGAGCCAACCTACATCTGATCGCGTCGCTCCCCTTCACTTAAAATCATGAAATCTCTTTTATTTCTTCATCTATGTCATGCAGAACAAATCAAAACAAATCGATAATTCAAACCAAAAAATAAAAAATGGCCGAACGACTTCAGTCTACCTCATTTGAAATTTGTTCGCGAATTCAATAATAAAAAATTGATGATGATGGCGATCGGTCAAAAGATTCAAAATATAAATCTCATCCTCCTTAAACTAAATCTAAATCGAATCTAAGCCGCACTCTTCCTATTCAAATCAACTAAGCGTCTTCTTCCCAAATACTTCTATGTTCGCGAAATTGAGAGGAACGCGAGCTAATGCTCGAGCTGTCGAAGCGATCGTGATTTGTGGAGATAGGTGCGACTTTTTGGGGCAAGCGGTAGGGTCGCAGTTTTGGGCGAATGCGAGTATGGGTGGCGCAAGTTCGCATGATGGTAGATTTCAAGCGAGCCAATGTCTGGAAGTAGTGAGCTAGGGCATGGGGGTTCAGCGAGTCGATGGAGGTGAATTGGATTTGAGTGGCGGCAGCGTGTGCAAGTTTGAAACGATTGAGGTGGGGTTTGGGTCGACATTCTTTATGATGGCAGTAAGGTATAATTGTATAAACGATTTAATTTAATTTCGGAATTTCGGTTATTAATTTTAAAGAAAGAAAATATAAATATGCAGATTTTCTAGTTTATAAATATGTACAGAGAACAAACATATATACTTTACAGTAAGGTCAGGTTAATTAAAAAATATATATATTTATATATGTAAGGGTCAAACAGAAATTTTTTAGATGGATAAAATTTTAAAAAGGGGATTTTAATATATATATATATATATATATACATACATATAATTAGACTTTTAAATCTATATAGATTTTTATAAGTATATATGTAGTTCAATAGGGAATTAAAGATATATATGGATTTAAAGGATTTTTTTTAAATTGAATTATTAGTCTAAAAATAAAATTTTTGGTTAACTTAAATTATCAAATAAAAATTTAATTGTTCAATTTATTTCGAATATTAATAAATTGTATAATTGTTTATACAAGGTTTAAAGATCGTGAAAAACAAACTGGAATGGAAAATGGATTATATGCAAAGCAAAGGTGAGATCTTCTCACTCCAATTATAATAATTGAAAATTTCAGTTATTGATTGATGGTTGAATTGTGATAGTTGAATTTAATTGTTGATAGTGTGTTTGGATGATTAATTTATTATCACGTATATTAGTTTAGACCCTATGCGCCGCATAATAGCGGATGATATTATATTAAACCCATATACAGCGATATTCCACCTCGAAGTGGAATTGGTATTATATATGTATTTGGAGTTGTAGATGTCCCGCATTATATAGCGGATGAGCCCCTATGCGCCACATAGTAGCGGATGATATTTTATAAATCCATATACCGCGATATTCAACCTCGAAGTGGAATTGGTATTTAATTGTTGTGCTAACATCTGTGGATGCAGGGAAATAGGTTAGGGGATCCAACTGGATTCCTCAAATAATTGAGTTTATTTCAATATTGTGTGTTGATCATTTATAATCTGTGTGTGACTATTTGTGATTGAAACCGTTGAAGGCTATAGTTTAGCCAAATTTATTTTTGGTATCGTAGGATACCGGAAATAAATAAAATTGGATTTTTGAATTTCAAATTGAAAAGTTATAGAAAAAATGTATTTTAGAAAATTGAATAAATTTAAAAGAAGGAATTTTTTTCAAAAGATAATAAATTTGGCGTTGAAATAAATTTAGAAATCAATTTTGGAAATTGATTTGGTATTCGAAAATAAATTTGGAAATCAATTTAGAATTTAATTCGTTGCTGAAAATGAATATCTAGAAATCGATTTGAAAATCGTATATCAATGGATATTTAGAAGTTTAAATTCACAATGGGAATTTATAAAGGAAAGGGAAATTTGCTTTAAAAATAAACATTTGGTTATTTTTAAAAGTGTGAAAGGAATTTATGGATTCGGAACGTAAATTTAAAATAAATCAAGAAAGATTTATTAATTGATTTGAACGAACCATTTTGAAATGGAAAATGTATTTTCCCTAGAAAGCTAAGTATGATTTCGAAGTAGCCTATAAATATAAACTGAAATTTTTTAAGGATGGTTTTAGAAAGGATACTTTGGATTAATTATTTTCTTAACTGGTTTCAAATCTTTAAAGTATTGATTTATTTAATTACTTATAGAAGGGATTATTTTAAAGATTAAAATTGATATTTGTTTTAGGAAACGATTATTTAAATAGTTATGCCTTATCTACTAATTTTATTTTAAAATTAGTCGGGACTTAAAATCTTATATGTGATAATTAGTATAATGTTTTCATAAGCAATATTTTAAGTAAGTATTTAAGATGGTTTTATTTTAAATGTTCCAAGAATATTTCGGATAAGTGATTTGAATTATTTCAACTCGGCAGATTTCCTGTGAAAATGAATGAATATTTGGAAATATATTTCGCGTAAGGGAAATGATATGAAATTTGTTTTCAAAGGATTGAAATGTGGAAATTGATTTGAAATTTGTTTTCGAAGTGTTGAAGTGTTAAAATTATATCTTGCGAAGATATTTTGAAAATAATAATTGGGGATTTTTTTGTAATTTAGCGATTGTTGTGAGTGAAGATTGATAGTTAAATAACCGACTATTAATATTGGCCTTTTTAATGGCATTTGAATTCGATGCGACCGGGGGTCGAATTCCAAGTGGATATCCAAAAACCACATCGAACCTTTGTGATTGCGATGGATCTTTTATTTAAAAGATCAAAGTGGAAATTGTTGTGATTTGTTTGAAATATGAATGTAACACTTATTTTTATGAATAAGCGCTCATTATTTGGATTGGCCGGGAGAGGACCTTGTGTCATAAAACCCATCCTGAATAATGATATGACGAAAAGGGATTGCATTTGAAGATGGTGTTGAAGACTGGGTATTTTTGAAAATGAAAGGATTACCTGTCGAATGTCTTTGCATGGGGTTGCTTCGGTATAGAGATTTTATTACCCTTTGTGATGGGGATTCCGGACGTGATTAGTGAATATCCGGATTGCAAAGGCTTCTTTGAAGTGCCTTCGGTTCCGTTCGATCCCGGAACGGACTTGTATGGATGTGTGTCTGACGTTACACTTTGAGATGTAAAGCTGGTTTCTATCAAATACATTTCTGTTGGTGGCGGAGAATTTATTCTCTTAGCTTAACACCCTTCTCTGAGACGTACGAGCTTAAAGGTTATGCAGTTGATGGTTACTAGTGATATATTCCCAAACCGGTAATGTGGCATACGAAGTGCTGCTGATGCTTTGTTGATCAAAGCATGACTTTGTGAAAAGTGTAGCTTTGTTGACGAGACTTTGTCGGACCTCACACCCCGAAAATGTCAAAACAGGGAAGATGCGGCAAGGTTATGAGGGTCGCGCCCTTTAGGGTATGTCATTTCCTTTTGGAAAAGGGTGGTATCATGGTATTGAGCCCAGATATTTAACCTATGTGGTTACCGCAAATCTATTACACTTTGTGGTTATTTCTTTGTGGTTGAGGATCCTAGGATAAAGGTCGCAAACGACTGGGGGATGGTATACTCGAGTAGTAGTCATCTAGTTACAGAGGTAACCTGGCCTTGTGTTGGCAGAGATCCGGGTAGGTTCTCGGGACATCCCTAAAGAGGCGTACCCATGTGGCAGTAGGAAGTTCCTTAGCCCGACCCTTTGTTGGAAATCCAAAGAAACAATAGCGCCCACTACGGTTTTAGTTGTATAACCTGCCATGGAATGTGGCAGTAACCTGCTATTGAAATGGCAGTTATAGTAGGCATAAGTGCGAAATGCCTATGCTGGCTAAGATTAATATTATACTTTCGAAATGTTTTCCAAACTACGAAGTAATAATAATAATATCAAAGGATTTTGCGTATCAAGCACGTTTGACTATCATAAGGAGAAATCTCTTCCAATTCTGCGTTTGCATTGTGTGTGTGGCAAGAGGCCTTATGGTAGTTTCATTTTCCAAAAGCATAACGGATTTCATTTTATTTTCTTTGTGAAAATAACTGTTTTTATGATCTCACACCAGTCCCACGACTGACTTGGAGCTTATTGTTCCCCTTCTAAACTCTGGGTGCCCACAATTTTCCACCCGGGCAGCCTAGAGTCAGGTTATCAGTTATTCGGGAGCGAAGTCAAGAAGTTGCTATGGAGATCTGGAGGATAGCTGGATGGCGAGACGTACCACTTATATTATGTAGTGTCCGTTGCGTCTGGGTTAATGCAAGTCAAATTTTATTGTACACAAGTTACTATAACTGCCAGTGTTTGTATTGTGTCGTTGTAAACTCTGATAATGTACTGTATAAATTGATATAGTGCTTTTATTTTAAACATTACTATTTATCCACTGTATACTGTTCCGCTGCGAAATGTGAGATTCTGTTATTGTTTCTCTTTCTTCTTCTATCTTCTTTTTCTTAAACCCTAATGGTTCGGTTTTTCGGCATTCGATTGTTCGGCATTCTATTGTTCGGCATTAGATATAATGGACGTATTGACGTCGATTTTCGAAAGTCAAAAAATATGACCGTTACAATGTGATATCAGAGCATTTGGTTAAGGGATAACCTTGGCTCTGTTAGGTGTTGCTCATTAGAGATAGAGTCAGCAGTACTCTAGAATGAGTTTGAGTGTAGTTATAGATATGAGCGCGTATTTGTTAGTGAATATAAAAAAAATGTTTTATATTGTGATGACTGGTTTATTGAGTGGTATATGGATTCTGATCGATGTAGTCTGTACAACTCTATCGATAGGGATCTCTAAACACTCATACAAAACAATTCGACACGATATTGTTTTAAAATAGGGTGAATGAAATAATTTTACCCAAAACTATTTTCGTAGATAAAGGAAATAATCTTTGTAAATTATTATAGTATATGGTTGCTTGGTTGTTTGGAAGTGATAATATTAAATTATTATCATTAAAGTTGAAAAAGAAATTGAAATCGTAACTCCAAAGTTAATAAATAAATCCATATACAAATGGAATATGAGAATATAAATTGTGTTAATATCATTCTGGACATCGACTCAAACACTCGAAGCGATCTAACGAACTAACGATATAAGCAATCTAACGACCTAAGCATATAGCAAGCTAACGACTTAACGATCTACGGACTCGAGAGATTCTATGGGTTAAAGATCTACGACCAAACGACCTAAAGTTATCACGACCTAACGAACTAAGGAATAAAGCAACTCAGCGACTTAACGAGTTAGAAGGTCCAACGACCTAACAATCTGAAGAATTAGCGAGCTAGCATGGATACAAGACCAATAACGAGTAAACGACCTAAAGACCCCTAACGACCCAACGACCTACGACCTAACGGGTTGAGACAGTGTGAAGTCGCATGCATACTATCTCTTCATTAGGTCGCTCGCGACCTAAATAGACCGAGGTAACTCCATAATCCGCAACTTCTTATGCCGCTTCTCTCCTAGGTCGCTACGACCTACCAGTTTGTTCAAAGAGATCAAGTCCAACCTTGTTAGACCGTAACTCGTGCCCCTTAGGTCGCTCGCGGCCTACGACCTACCCTTAGGTCGTTCGCGACCTACGGCTTAGCCCAGAAATTCCCTATAAATACCCCACCTACTCCAACTGGAAAAGGACCTTTTGGCTCACTTTTGGAATGCCGATACTCTGCTGTTTTCTCAATTCATCTGACACTTCAAACAAGAAAGACGCTTCATCGAACTTCAAGAAGAAATCTAACACATTTGACATGGATTCAAAGAGTTCTTCTACATCGGAGTTCTAGCTGCTTGTCGCTGTAGTGTTGTAATCGAAGATTGTTGTAGAGTTGTAATCGATTCAGCAAAGTGGACGTAGGCTTAACTTGAAGCCGAACCACTATAAAATTGTTGTCTCTTTACTATTTTTCTGTAATTTCTGCTTGTTTCTAATTCCCGTATCGACGGGTGGTTCTTTCACTTTTTCTCTACTTACACCGGGGTGTTAGCGTTCAATTTTAGCGTTAACATTTTGGATGCTTTCACTGGGAACCCAACTCAGGCTGTTTTCATCATTGCTTTGCAAAAGTTTGTTGAAAGAATCTCTCTCAAAACCAGAAGTCTATCAGAGATAATGGCTCCTGGAAGAAAGAGCAGATCTGTTAGATCCAATGATGTTCATGAGAATACTACCACTTCTCCTCCATTAAGTCAAACAGCTCCGAGTGTTGGAGTTACACGAGTGGAGTTAGATGTTGCAGTATCTGGGCTATATCAGCAAATAGAAGCCCAGAACACTTTGATGTTGGATCGGATAAATGCTTTGCTTGGGGTTAATCGTCAACCCTAAAACAGTGTAGAAACCTTTGCCGAAGACGCTCATGATTTCCAAGGAAAGGGTATTCCTCAAAAAACAGCTGGCGCCGCCGAATGGGCACCTCCCCAAGTCAGAGGATCAAGGCCGCAGCCGACTCCTCGTGAACGTTTGTCCATGCAAACTTCCGAGAAAACGGCTGATGTCTGTCCCGCGGAGCCTCTAAACGATGAAGAATACCCTTCGAGAATGGTTCGACAAATTATGAGAGAAAGTATGCAAAGGGAAGAAGACGAAAAAGAATGGGGATTCGCTCCAAGCAAAACTCCATTTACCGAAAGGATCCTAAAGGCAAAGTTTCCAAAGAAGTTTGTTCCTCCCACTATTCCCGCTTATCGAGGAACAAGTAACCCTAACCAATTCTTATACAAATACAATTGGCATATGACTGGTGCCAGGGTTTCTGATGAGATCAAATGCAGCTATTTTCTGGCGTATTTGGAAGGAGTGGCTCTGATTTGGTTCACGAAACTGCCAGTTCGTTCGGTGAATCAATTCTCTGACCTCACTCGAAAATTCAAGGACCAGTTCAGGCTATATGCTTCAAAGGCCAAGGATATAATGTCACTCTCCCTTGAACAAAACCCGGGAGAGCCTCTCAGATCTTTCCTGAACCGCTTCAACATAGCCTTGGCTGAGGTGGATAATGCTGAGCCTAGAATGATTCTGACTTACTTGGTGCGAGCCATTGACAAGTCTAGTGAATTTGGTAAGTGGCTGAAGATGAAAGAGCCAAATTCACTTGAGAAGTTTTATAAAAAGGCTGATGAATTTATGCGCCTGGAAAACCTTCCTGTACCAACAAAAGCAGTCGAAGCCGAGGTTAAGAATAACAATGCTGCTTATAATAAAAGAGAATTTGGAGGACAAAAGAGGGAAAATGACGATGGGAAAAAGCAGAGAGACTTGAAGAAAGCTCGCCGCTTTAGACCTTCAGATTTTACTCCCTTAACTGATACTCCAGAGAGTATCTTTTTAGCAACGAAGGATGCTATTGAATATCCTAAACCACCTGAGTTGAAGATTGGGAAAAATGTTATACATAATGGAAGATTCTGTCGGTTCCACAATCAACCAGGCCATGACACTAATGAATGTCGCCATCTAAAGAATTTGATTGAATAACTGTTGAAACAGAATAAACTTCAACAATATGTGAAGAGAGACAGGAATGACCCGACTTCATCTACTCAGGGGCAACAGAATCCAGCTCGTCAATCCAGCTCAGATAAAAGAAATGTAACACAGAGATCCGAGAGGCCGATCATTAATGTTATCACGGGGACCCTCACCCAGCGGGCAGAAGTTCGGATGAGATGGATAGATATGCTCATGCTTTGAGATAAGCCCTGGAGGGAGAAGATGTCCTTGTTCTGAAAGATGCTGCCATCTAGTCCCCTCACACCGGAGATTCAATTCCCAAAGCCTGGAACAACAATCGCTCGTGTCCACATTTTACTTAAAGACTTTGCTTCAAATTTGTAAAATGATGATGGATGTGTCATTCTTGTATAAAAAGCCATTGTAAAATCAATGCAAATAAGAACTACAAATCTTGTGTTCTTTTATTAACTATAAAATGCCTGTTTCATTTCGATATGCAGAAATTTTAAATATATATTGCTAAAATGTCGATTTAATACTGCTCTTACCTATTCAACACATCACAAGGCTCAACGATTCCTACAAATCACTCAACAAACAAATGTCGAGTCAAGAAAATTCCACATTCAATTCCTGCATCAAAAGTGCTTCTGGTAAATAGTTGGTGATTCCACCGGAGGGGCACCTTCTCAACATGAAGGTTCCAGGCCCTTGCTAACTGATTGCGATCGTCTGTGCAAACGGACATCCGATCAAGTAGTTTGCGTATGCCCCGTGGATTCACTCAATAATTAAGTGCACTTCTCTGGAAAAGAAACAGATGACTGGCAAAGAAAAAAGTAGTGGCTTGGAAATAATAACCAGGAATCGCTGAAGGGCAGATGGTGAAAAGACATGGGCTAGCAGAAAATAAAGCCCTCTTCGGAGGCACACTTCCCAAGTTTGAAGTGCAAAATAAAGCCCTCTTCCGAGGCACACTTTCCAAGTTTGAAGTGCAAAATAAAGCCCTCTTCAGATGCACACTTCCCAAGTTTGAAGTGCAAAATAAAGCCCTCTTCGGAGGCACACTTCCCAAGTTTGAAGTGCAAAATAAAGCCCTCTTCGGAGGCACACTTCCCAAGTTTGAAGTGCAAAATAAATCCCTCTTCGAAGACACACTTCCCAAGATAGAAGTGCCAAATCCAAGTCTTTTTTGAAGCCCACTTCACCGTATAGGAGAATTCACTACTTTTCTTTCAAATATAAAAAAAAAGAGAAAGTAGTGATCATCTCCAAAAGTTGAAGTGCAAAAAAGAAAAAGAAGACTCCCCAATACAAGGCGCATTCTACTAGATCAGAGAAATATTTCCTTAAAATGAAAAGGTTATTCTCTAAAGTACGGATGCAAGCCTCCTCAAAATGGAAAAGTTGTTCTCTAAAGAAAGAGTACAAGTCTTCTCGAAAGGAAAGAGTTGTTCTCCAAAATTTTGCCAATATGAAAGAGATTGCAATAAACCGTGGTATTGGGGCAAAATAATATAGTTACATTCATAAAAGCAATGCTCAAGCAACATACCACAGGCTTACTGCAACATCACACAAAGAAAATAAAGAAACTTGTATGGAAAAGAAGAATAAATGCATTCTCAAATACAGACAGAAGTTTGTACAAGTCAAAGAATCATTTTATTCCATACCATGAAAATTTTATACATGTGCAGGTTTCAAAATAAAAAGAAGGCGGGGTCCGGTACCCGCACAATCTCCGGTCAACACAAGCTTTTATATACAAGTAGAAAAGCAAAAAGCAATACGAAAAGAATAGGACCAAACCCATCACTTCTTCTTCCTGCCACCTTTGGAGCACTCTCCTGGCCAGATGGTTAACTTTTTGGGTCGACTTGTAAGAGTAGGGGAAGAAGGAGAAAGGGGTGCAATTGGATCTTCTTCTGCTTTTCCTTCGTTGGCAGAAACATCCCTCTTTTTCTTTGAGGCTCCACGCTTCCCCTTCTTCCTTGAAGAAGACTCACTGCCCGGAGTAAAAAGTGCAGACAACTTTATGTCATCAGAAATAGTTTGCTCCGAAGTTCTTTCACCTTCTTCAGGTTCCTCGGCCTTCTGTTCTTGTGAAGCGACAGGATCATCCAAGCCTCGAAGAGCTTCTATCTGCTCCTCTTGCGACCTTGGTTGCGAAACAGAAGGAGGAGTAACCTGAAGAGACAGAGGGGGAACAGCTGGAAGAGGGGAAGTCTGAACAATACTTGGAGTTTTCACTACAGGAGAAGGGAAGTTAAAATCAGTATCTCTCGTAAAGAGAGGAGATAGTGGCGCGTCAAGATTTAAGTAATAATCAAAAAGTTCATCAAGCTCATGTGAAGTAAACGAACAGTCCACTTGAGCAAGATCAACATTGAGGTTACCTGGAGAAGTAGCCTTTATTACGTCAACTTCAAAGTCTTGCGCTTCAGTGATTTCTTGAGTCTCATCTCTAGTGTGAGCAGTTGCACTTTCAATGACAGCTTTAGCAGGAGGTGGAGAATGGGAACTGGAGCCAACGATATTGATGTCGGCCGGAACCGAAGGTTGAATTGGGTCGGTTGAGGTTGCCTTCCCTAAATGTTCTCTTTCCGCCATTCCGGCTCGCTCTTTAGCGAGTTGCTCCTTTCCCTTGGCAAGAGCAGCACGTGCATCGTCATCTGGATAGTGCGCTTCAAGATCTGCTTCGGCATAGCCAGCACCTCCAAGCATGTCAAGTGTGGCTTCTCACACTTCGGCCAAAGTAATCTCGTATTTAGGGCCTAAAAATGAAAGACTACCATGCCCCAGGACGCTATGCGAGTAAAAGTCGAATAATGTGGAGCTGATGTTGGCTTTAGTTGCCTCATGAGACTCTTCGGCTGCTACTTTGCCGGCAATGGCCTCATCACGCTCTTTTTCAACTTTAGAAAGTCGAGCTCTTAGCATTTCAATTTCCATGTCCTGGGAGCTAGTCTTTTTTCTCAACTCAACAACGTCAGCGAGATAATCCTCCGTAATTCTTTTCTCCACGTCAAGCCTAGCTTCAGCATCTCGTTGAGCGGCATGAGCATCCCTTACTTGTTTTTGAAGCACTTCTTCCTTTTGAGCAAAGGAAGTGGAAGAAGTGGCAAGCTCTTCTTTGAGTTTTTCAATTTCCGCTTCAAGCTTTTCATTGTAAGTGGCGATGCTCTTCATCTCTGCATCATGCTGGTCGAGAGTTTTCTGCCACTCGGATTTATTGTTTTCCATAGTCAGCATGGCTTCGAGGTTTGCGCGATTAACTCTTTGAAGCTCGTCAACAAGTTTTTGCCAACCAGACATTCTCTCAATATCGAGTATAACGGCATGAAGATTGCGCAACATAGCTTGCTTGTCGATTGGGACCAAATCAAGATCAATACGCACTCCTTTTAAGCACCAGTATGGAAACCGGTTTTGAAGAGTAGTTAGACCCTGTCCAACTTAATACGAGGGCCTACTAATGATTGTTTGAATGTCAGTTCGGGTAAGGACAGGAGATTGAGAAGAGACGGGAACAACAGGCTTTTCAGAAATAGCAGATGCTGGCTTTTCGCTAAGTTTGGCCCGTTTACTCGGATCTTCAGTGACATGACCTTTCCCTTTAACTTCATAAGACTTTCTTTTGTGAGAATCATCCTCTCTCTGGGAAGAATCATGTCGTTCATCCCTTCCCCCGTAGCGTTCTTTATAAGCACGCCTCTCACGAGCTTTTCTCGCAGCCCTTTCTTCGTCAGTTTCTCTAATGGCAGGAAGATGCCTCTTGGGATCGTACAAGCCGCGTCTTCCATGGCACTGTAAATCATCATAATATGAGCCGTTACGCCCCATTGGAGAACCTGAAACTGAGAAAGAAGCAAAGCTTAAGAATCTTCGAAGTAAAGGAGCTAAGTACATATAAGTGCAGAAAAGATCCTAAGTGTGTGTAGCGTGCAAACTACGCGCGTCAAACTACGAACCGCTCTTCGGTTGGGGGGTGATGACGGATTTTGCCGCAAGTGTCAACTCTTGGGTTGACGAAATTTGTCGCAAGATAGAGGTCGCTTCAACTGCTTGAGAGAGAACTTTAGTAGAGACGGTTTCATCTCTAAAGAGCTCTTGTGAAGTAATCATTAGGTCGCTCAACCCCTCAAAAATATCGTCACCACCGTGCTTGGCAGGACTCGTTCTCTCAGCTCCTATATCAGCAGATTTCCCGGGGTGTTGAGGAGGTTCCTCTTCTTCAATAATCGAAAAAGGCGTAAGCTTGCCAGATGACTCCACGATATCAGTAGGAGTGGAGCATTTCACTTATGAGGCTTCTACAGCAGGTTCTTTCAATGTGATTTTTTCCGCTGAAACTGGGGCATCTGATGTCTCTGATGGAGAATCAGGAACTTCATGAGGCTGAGTAGAACAGGAAGAGCGCAGAAGTCCGAATTGGTGTAGAAACTCGTCTTTCAACAAAAATTTAATACTTCTTTCCCCAATCGCCACGGCATTTAATCTTTCAAAAGTTGGCTTGTGGCTAGAGTCTTTAGAAAGAGAAGGAAGTGCTGAAAAAGTAAAGACTGAAGCTATCACATGAGAACTTGGATTTCAAAAAGCTCAAAAATGGAAAGAACAGAGATAAGCGATCTTACTTCCTACTCTCCAGATGGCGTAAAATCCTGGAGGGCAACGAACGAAGAAGAATTGATTCAAGAACACGTGGGCGCTTTCTGAAAGATCGACGATCAGTCTATGGTTCCTGGCGCTTCTCACGAGTATGATAGAAGGATGGTCTTTATTCTTTGCAAATGTGCACAAGTAGCAGATTTCTTCAAAGCTTGGAAGACGATCAAGTGTCCTCTTGAACAACACACACAGTGCCATTAGGATGGCGTAGCCATTGGGATGCAACTGGAAGGGAGAGATAGTTAATCGGAGACGGAGCTGTTGAAGAAAATCATAGAAAGGAGGAATAGCACCATACAGGCACATCTGGCGATTAACAGTGACAAAACCGAGAGGTGATCTGTCAGCAGTATCGTTCGGCCTAGGAAGTAAAGCATCTGCTTCAGCAATACCAAACTGAATGCGTAGTTGGTTGAACGCCCGTTGATTCAGGGTAGTTGAAGTCCTTTCCGAGGGATTATCCAGTGGATTGGCTATCATGAAGGCCTCTCCAGCTTGCCCCACTACTTCTTCTTGTCGAGAAGTCATTCTACACAAGGAACTGGATATTCAAATATGAAGGTGCACGTTTCCTAAATGTGTGAAGTGTTGTGCAAAACTAATAAAACGACAAGCAAATATAACTGAAATTAAACTAATATGCATTTGTCAATTAAAAAGTTTCAGGGCTTGTTGTTTTAGGTCCAAGTACAAGTGCAGTGTTGATGCATACACTTAGCTTTAGTTGATTAGTTTTGCTTTGCTTCAATACTTCACTTGAATTTGGTGATTCATAGCATTTCATTCGTATAATTTCTTTAAGTTGATTATTCTTTATCGACTAATCTGTCATTCGATGTGGGCGATTAGTGGCAGTATATTCGTCCCATCTTTTTGCAAATGTTGTGTTTAACAGGTTATTAGCATTAAAAGTTAATATAATCTGTAAAGAAGTGCAACAAGTTCAGGCATGTTATATCGGCAGTTCAAGTTGAGAATTCAATGTTCAAGTTGAAAGGTGTTCAAGTCCTTAAGTCGTAGGAACGACTCAAGCTAGCTCGGGGATTATTTAGGTCGTCCAAACCAAGTCCAACGACCTAACATAAGTCAAACTCTCTTAAGTTGCATTGTTCAAGCCAAGGAGTTCAAAGCAGTGCAAAACTGGCTAAGTCCTAGGTCGCTAGAATGTATACGCGACCTAAGAGTTATATCGCAAGAAGTTAGGTCGTTCGATTAGTTAGGTCGCAACATTGAAGGTCGTTCAACTTCCCTTAGTTCGCAAGAATTCTTGAATCGGTCGGTTTGTTAGGTCGTAAAGGTTTTTATGTCGTTCAATCTATCAGGTCGCTTCCTAAGTAACTCAACAATCTCGAGCTATCTCCCATCAGCAACCCTAAGCCCTATTCTCCAACCATTGCATCACCGGAAGTGTCACAGCGTAACCCGCTATCCACTAACCCGTTATCACCTACACAATAGAATCCATCATCCTTCAACATCACCAAATCACCCAAAACCGAAACAAATCACCTCAGATCCATCATATATCCAATACATTACCACGTTCTCATGAATTATAACATCAACGTGTCCAATGGCGACCAAAGATCGATTGTGATACGATTCATGGTAGAACGTAGCACATGAAATTGGTTAAGGCGGCAAAAAGGGGAATTCACGTTTCGATGATGGCCATGATTGGATATTGATCGAAATTACTTACGCAATATGATGGTGAAGATGAATTAACGACTGATTGGATTGAATTCACCCTTGGAAGCTTGAAGGTTCGTTAATGGCAGAGCAGGTTGTCAAAGTAGTTAAGTAAGAAGGAAGAAAAACGAGCTAACGGCTTATTTAGGGGAGAGAGAGGAAGACGCATCGGCACGCGAGCTAGCTAGCCAGTTGAGTCGCTCACGACCTAGAGCAATTAGATCGAAGCACAGGACCTATGACATAGGCGTATACTTCGAGGGGCAAGTGTTAATATGATTCTGGACAGCGACTCAAACACTCGAAGTGATCAAACGACCTAACGAGTTAAGCAATCTAATGACCTAAGCATATAGCGACCTAACAACTTAACGATCTACGAACTCTAGAGATTCTATGAGTTAAAGATCTGCGACCAAACGACCTAAAGTTATCACGACCTAACGACCTAAGGAATAAAGCAACTCAGCGACTTACCGAGTTAGAAGGTCCAGCGACCTAACCATATGAAGAATAAGCGAGCCAGCATGGATACAAGACCAACATCGAGTTAGCGACCTAAAGACTCCTAACGACCTAACGACCCAACGACCTATGACTTACGACCTAACGGCTTGAGACAGTGTGAAGTTGCATGCATACTATCTCTTCATTAGGTCGCTCGCGACCTAAATAGACCGAGGTAACTCCATAAGCCGCAACTTCTTATGCCGCTTCTCTCCTAGGTCGCTACGACCTACCAGTTTGTTCAAAGAGATCAAGTCCAACCTTGTTAGACCGTAACTCATAACCCTTAGGTTGCTCGCGACCTACGACCTACCCTTAGGTCGTTCGCGACCTACGGCTTAGCCCAGAAATTCCCTATAAATACCCCACCTACTCCAACTGGAAAAGTACCTTTTGGCTCACTTTTGGAACGCCGATACTCTGCTGTTTTCTCAACTCATCCGACAGTTCAAACACGAAAGACGCTTCATCGAACTTCAAGATGAAATCTAACACATTCAACATGGATTCAAAGAGTTCTTCTTCATCGGAGTTCTAGCTACTTGTCTCTGTAGTGTTGTAATCGACGATTGTTGTAGAGTTGTAATCGATTCAGCAATAAAGAAGATTAAAGTGGACGTATGCTTAACTTGAAGCCGAACCACTATAAAATTGTTGTCTCTTTACTATTTTTCTGTAATTTCTGCTTGTTTCTAATTCCCGTATCGACGGGTGGTGCTTTCACTTTTTCTCTACTTACACCGGGGAGTTAGCGTTCAATTTTAGCGTTAACAAATTGTAAATGTGATTGTAATTTGAATTGGAATTCCAGAGAAATGTTTTGAAAAGAATTTGAAAATTTTGGAGATTTGGAAAGTTTAAATCCCTTTGGATTTTGAAGATGATTTTCAAATGGTTTTGAAGGGATAAAAGCACTAAACTCTTTTCGGTCGCTAGAAAATAACTTCGGTGATGACTGCAGCATTATTGATGTTCATTTTCGGGTTTCCAAAAGAGGAATTGCTTCCAAATTGTTTTAAATGGAAGTTGTTTGGAAAATTTAGGTTTGGTTTTGAAATTTAAAGGGTAATTTGAATTGTTTTCAATAATGGTTTTGGAAAAGGTGGAAAGACTCTAGAATTTTATTAAAAATAGTTATGGAATAATAAGTTTGAAAACTTAGGAAATTCAGATTTAAACTGAAATTGACTTGAGTTAATTAGAATAAAGGTGAATTTTAGAAGTCTAATAGACTAAAATGATTGTAATAAAATTATTAAGTTGGAAAATAAATTGTTAATGAATAAATAAATTTGCAATTGCAAGTGCAAGAAAATGAAATTGAATTTAATATTTATAAATAAAAAGTAAATTGAATTCATATGGAATTTGAAATCCAGTTTAATATAAGTAAATATAAACCAAAGTGATGAATTAAAAATAAATATAAGAAGTATATTGAATATTTGCATTGAACTTAAGAAATGGAGCGTGAACTTCTTTAGTAAATTCTGTATTAGGAATATACCAGGTTAATAATTAAGTGAAGGTTAAATTGAAAATCATGAAATGGTAATTGTCTATAAGAGAATGAACAAAAGAATAAAACTGGAATTGAAACTGAATATTGAAAACCAATTTGAATTGTGTGAAATAAAATGAAGTTGTAGAATTAGTTCGAAGTGAACTAAAGATAATAATGGTGAAAATAGAAAAAAAAGAGGTTTGAGATAAAAATTAATTGGAATTTGCGATGAATTAGTAAATGAAACTAATTTAAAATAATGATACGAATCGGTTGTGAATGAAAGATAATTGATAAAATTCATATTCAGAAGGTAAACTGAATCCAAATAGAATTGAAATAGTGAATTGAATTCAAAGGAAATTGAAAATGCAAGATTGAACGATAATGGATATATAACTTCAATAGTAAAGTAAAAATGGTATAAGAAGTATTCAAAGTTTTGTAAAGAAATGTGCAAAAATGATTTTTGAATGTTGAAATTGGACATTATGGACTTAAGGATATACAGGTGTGTTAAAGACAAAGGATAAATTGGATTTTTGATTCTGAAGATAATTTAAATTGCTCGACAAAGAGGTATGTATTTAAATCTCAGTATGAAATTTGATGATTTTCTTGTCCAGCCACTTGGCGTTTTGTTTTCTTTTGAATCTGGGGACAAGTAGTGCCATTTTGTAGTTGTACCGAGCTAGCCGCGCAAAGGAGACGCTGGCAAAAAATTTCGAAAATTTAGGGAGTTAGAAAAATTTTGAGAATTTTTTTTTTGATAATTTAAAATTTGAATTTAAATTTAAATTTGAATTGTGTAGTAAAGGAAGTTGTTTGGAAACTGTGAAGTTTTGCAAAGCTAGTTGAAATGATAATGGATCTTTGATAAAAACATTTGATTTGGGCAAGTGGATAAAACTGTTTAGTTTCGGAAAGATAGAAAATGGGTTAAGGATCATTCTTCTTAACTAGTAATTTCGGGACGAAATTCTTCTAAGGGGGAAGGATGCGATGACCCGGAAATTGTGAACATTTGAAATTGAAATATTTAATTGATTTTCAATATTTGGAAGTTAGTTTAACTTGAATTTCAAAACTAGCTATGAATTTGGCAATTTAATTATTGAATTTAATTTATCGAAGTTCCATAAAAATTTGAATCTTCAGTTTTAAGCTGATTAAAAATATTTTTAAAGGCTTAGAAAATTTATATTGATAATACTGAAGATAACGGAAGCTTCAGAATTTGGTTTGGAAATGTTTTTTTCAGTTTTGAATATATATCGGTTAAATCGATATTTAAAAATAGCATTCCAAGGCACAGCCTCGGATTTCGACAAAACCTGTTCCATTGGATCCGTAATATTGTTTTATTATAGGATTTCGATTTTCGTAGCGTTGGGAGTTACCGTTTCTCCGTACGGGTGAGGAACGTGTTGAAATTAAATCGATAATTTAATATTTAAACTCGATTCGAAAAGCTATCTTTCATATATGACCGAATTAGGTTCCGAAACACGTTCCATTGTGTTTGAAATGCGGGTAAAACCTTATAAACGCCTGGCGGCGTGTCTGATTTGGAGTTCGAGATTTCGAATTAAGCTAAACGAGATATTTTGGAAATTTAATAAAATAAAAAATTAAAAAGTCAAACCAGATATCAGCTGACCTGCCCTTCTTGAGCCAACCTACATCCGATCACGCTGCTCCCTTTCGCTTAAAGTCATGACATTTCTTTTATTTCTTCCTTTATGTCATGCAAAACAAATCAAAAAAAAATCGATTGTTCAAACAAAAAAAATAAAAAATGGCTAAACGACTTCATTCTTCCTCATTTGAAATTCGTTCGCGAATTCAATAATAAAAATATGATGATGATGGTGATCGTTTAAAAGATTCAAAATATAAATCTCGTCCTCCTTAAACAAAATCGAAATCGAATCTAAGCCGCATTCTTCCTATTCAAATCAACTAAGCGTCTTCTTCCCAAATACTTCTGCATTCGCGAAATTGAGAGGAACGCGAGCTAATGCTCGAGCTGTCGAAGCAATCGTGATTTGTGGAGATAGGCGTGACTTTTTGGGGCAAGCGGCAGGGTCGTAGTTTTGGGCGAATGGGAGTACGGGTGGCGTGAGTTTGCATGATGGCAGATTTCGAGCGAGCCAATGTCTGGAAGCAGTGAGCTAGGGCATGGGGGTTCAGCGAGTCAATGGAGGTGAATTGGATCTAGGCGGCGGCGGCGTGTGCAAGTTCGAAACGATCGAGGTGGGGTTTGGGTCAACATTCGTGATGATGGTAGTAAGGTATAATTTTATAGACGATTTAATTTAATTTATGAATTTCGGTTATTAATCTAAAAGGAAAAAATATAAATATGTAGATTTTCCAGCTTATAAGTATGTACAGAGAACAAACATATATACTTTACAGTAAGGTCAGCTTAATTTAAAAATGTATATATTTATATATGTAAGGGTCAAACGGAAAGTTTTTAGATGGATAAGATTTTGAAAAGGGGAATTTTAAATGTCGAATAATATATATATATATATATATATATATATATAGTTAGTTAGACTTTTAAATCTATATAGATTTTTATAAGTATATATGTAGTTCAATAGGGAATTAAAGATATATATGGATTTAAAAGAAATTTTGTTTAAATTGAATTATTAGTCTAAAAATAAATTTTTTGGTTAATTTAAATTATCAAATAAAAATTTAATTGTTCAATTTATTTTGGATATTAATAAATTGTATAATTGTTTGTACAAGGTTTAAAGATCGTGAAAAACAAACTGGAATGTGTTTGCGCCAAAAATGGTCACAAACCCAAAATGTCATGAAAGCACCAAAGTATGAATGTAAATCAACAATATTTCAACATAAATCACAGATTACAACGAATAACAATCAATAGCCCAAAAGTAATGAACAGAGACACTAGATTTATAGTGGTTCGGCTATCTCCGGCCTACGTCCACTCTAAAGTTTTATCCTTTATTGGTTATCCTTGCTGATTACAAATGATTAGAGTAGTAGCGATGATGAATTTCGAGTACAATAGTTGTATTGAAGTGTAAAAATGAATCCAGCAGAGTCTGGGCATTGAATGGCCTAACGATCCTTTTTCTGTAGCCCTCAGGGGCTATTTATAGGCGTAGGAAGCTGAGATCACGCTAAAACTTTGGGAGACTTCTTTTGGCACATGAGTGGGCCCACGCGACCGACCCCACCAAGTTTCGACTCGATATGCGATCGATACGAAGTGATTTCATATCCATCAAAAAATGATCCAATCGAGCTGAAACTTGGCAGGATTGTTCTTTACCTTGTATGCAAGCTCCTGTGAAAATTTCGTTGCATTTGGATCAGGGGTTTAGGAGATATGATCGATTCAAGCTTGGGTTTTTCATTGGCTATCGTCTTCGAATCCATCCGTTTGAATCCATCACTTTCGACTCGATGGATGCACATGCGTGTGCGATGACGTGTCGCGTAATCTCTGGGTTATCCACTTTGGGTGCCGAGTTGAACGCTTCTTCGCTTGATCCATGCATTTTCTTCGTTCGCATCCGCCTTTCATGCTTATTCGTATTCATAAAATGGTACGCTCGTACCCATCAATTCGTGTCCTTCTTCGCATCGATTCTAGGAGTACACTTCGCATCGATCCCTTATGAATCGATCGATACGAAATGACTATGGGGGTCATCGATACAAAGTGGCCGTGATGAAATAGAGGATGGGTACGAAGCTCATCCTTAGGATGGATACGAACGAGACCTTATCTGAAGGATGCAAACGAAACTTTACCTGCCCACTTACCCGATCGATGCGAAACCACTGAGTCAAGCCCATACTGATCGATACGAATGAGGCACTACTCCATGGATACGAACTGTACAAGACCTGATGGATTCGAATAGAGCCGAGGCGGTATCCTTCCGATGGACATGAAATAGATCGATCTGAACAAGCCAATACATGATTTCCTGATGGATACGAACCCGATGGATTCGAATAGAATGAGGCGACGTTTATTTGATCGATTCGAAACCGATCGATTCAAACAAATTGATATCATCTAACCGATCGATTCGAACTCGATCGATATGAAGTATGTAGAACCTTGTATCGATCATATCTCCTTCATACGAACTCCGATTAACCTGAAATTTGAAATGTAGCCTCTCCTAGTCCTCATCATCATCTCCAATCGATTCCGTCTCGATCGAAGCTCAACGAAATTTTGACGACATCGATTACAGCCTTGATTCCAATCGATCTCCAATCCCAATATCCATCATTCCTTGCCAATTTGTTGATATTCCAGCCTTGACAAAAAGGTGGGATAACATTTGACCCCCAAGACATGCCTTGTGATAAGGAGGCCTATTTTGTATAGTTCCGAATCCGATATCCGAAGTCCATAGGCAATTCCATGTCCATTCGAACTCAACAACTGAGTCTTAATCCGTCCTTATCCAATAGCCAATAACCGAATCCAGGACCTCTCTGGGTCAATATTTATATCCATAACCTCTCCGGGCTCTTGCCAAGGGCAATCCACACCTGACGACCGTGGTCCAGTGTCCCTGGACGTTGAGCTAACCTCTTCGGGTTCTTGCCAAGCGTAATCCACAATTGACGACCGTGGTCCAGTGTCCCTGGACGTTGAGCTAACCTCTCCGGGTACTTGCCAAGCGTAATCCACACTTGACGACCGTGGTCCAGTGTCCATAGATGCAAGAAATGCCGTGGCTTAACTCCTAAGCCGAATTCTGGTCACTCCGGACCCTTGTTGAGCATAGTCCATACTCAACGACCTGAAAATAACAATTGATAATATAGGGCCTAAGTCCTAGGCCAAATCCTTGTCACTCCGGACGCTTGTCGAGCATAGTCCATACTCGACGACCTGAATGAGTCATTTACCTCATTCGGGCAAAGTGACTCACACCTTGCCAGACATAATCCATACCGGACGACCTTTTATCAAAAACCAGATAAAAATCCAATAAAAATCCAATCCAAAATCCAAATCAAAACCAGAAAATCAGAAATCCAAACCAGCATCCAAACCAGAAACCAACCATCCAAAAGAAAATCCAAACCAGAAAGTAAACAAAACCAAGAGTTCAAACTAAACTCCAAAACAAAACCAGAAACGCAAATGTCCAATCCAGAACAAAAAATAGATTTCACAGACCATAGCTTCGCGGTCTATCATCGTTCAGAGCATGCCTAGGGCCTATCTCCATCCCCATACATGTGTAAATGACTTAGTCGTTTGCTAATGGTTTGTTACTTATTCCATATTATCCAAGTCAATTGATAATCAATCGACCATCATTCCCGGGCCTCACATCGTCATGGTGTGAGGTAGACGGTGGTTGCTCCTGCTCCACCGTTGCCTTCCACGCTCCAACATACTGCCTCAGTTGTCCATTCCTGACATGTTCCTCAATTATGTCCTTTAAGTGTCTGCAGCTGTTGGTATCATGTCTGTCCAAATAATGGAAGAGATAGTGCCTTCCTGATGCCCTCTCTTGTTCGGATGGTTCTCTCCTGGCCGGCCTCCGGTAAGGAAGGTGATTCCTGGTTTCCATGTATATCTATTCCAGCGTCTCGTTTAACCCTGTGTATGTTGAAAACTTTGGATCCTTCCATCGCTTTCCAGCTTTCCCTGAATTGTCATTCGGCTTCCTCTTTCCCCTATCCTTATCCGAGCTTCCGTTGGATGGTCCTCCACCCTCAGTCGCATTCACCTCCTTTATCTTTAAATCCATACTTGCATCTTCTTGCCGAAGGAACCTTTCGGCTTCGTGGAAGAATTCCTCGAGATCCTGTGGGGGATCTCGTAATAAAGATACCTTAAAGTCTGAATCCTCTCTGACTCCTGATACCGCCGCCATTTAAACCATCGATGGATCCGGCCGATCCACCGAAGCAGCTGCCACGTTAAATCGGGTTAGAAAACCTCTAAGCGATTCATCCATCCTTTGCTTTACCGATGTCAATGTCATTACGTTCTTCGGCCTCTTGATATGAACCCGAAACTGCCCCAAAAACCTATCCACCAATTCCCTCCAAGTCCTGATAGATCCTTCTCCCAACTGCCTAAACCACATTGCCGCTAAGTCCATCAAATACAAAGGGAAACACCGGGCCATCACTTCCTCCGATTCCTCCAACACTTCCATTTGTCTAGTATACCTCATCAAATGATCAGTTGGGTCAGCCTTGCCATCATATATGTCCACGCTAGGTAGCTTGAACTTTGGTGGGTTCTGAGCTATCCTGATTTCCCGAATAAACGGACTCCAGTTTACCCCTTCCATATCTCTATTAGTCAAACCTCCACGCATAGTTTTCCTAATGATCTCCACTAATCCAGCATTATCCATCAAAGGTTGCCCCCCCATGTCCCTGAGGGAACTCCGATATATATTCCTCATGCGGTTTGTTAGCATCAGTGTTCATTCTAGCCTGTTGGGTTCCATCCAAAGGTCTTCCAGTGTCAGATCCTACGGGCCTGCCCCTAAGTCCTTGTTGATCACCTCCTAGCTATGTATTCCATTCTCCATTAGGTTCCAAAACCCTAGCTCCTTGTTCCACATCCACAACCGATGTAGCTGTTCCTAAGTTCTGCGTCCCTGCAAATATCATCTGCTCAAAGAAAGTCTGCATCATTTCCTGTTGACTTTTCAGTAATCTCTCTTGCAAAGAATTTTCCATAGCTTCCATTTCATCCCTGGCGATGTAGACAGAATCTTGTCCTTCTCCTGCTCCAGAGGATGCTTCTTGGCTTCCTCCTTGTTGGCTTCTCTCACCCCTCTGCATTCTACTGTTTTGTCTAGTCATTTCCTCTAAGTCTGAATTCTTTAAACTTTTCAAATCAGAAGTTCGAATCCGGTGTAGCGGGTGCTAGTCCTTCTCAGTGAAAGGACCAAAGTGTTTGCGCCAAAAATGGTCACAAACCCCAAATGTTGTGAAAGCACCAAAATATGAATATAAATCAACAATATTTCAACAAAATCACAGATCATAACGAATAACAAGCAATAGTCCAAAAGTAATGAACAAAGACACAAGATTTATAGTGGTTGGGCTATCTCCGGCCTATGTCCACTCCAAAGTTTTATCCTTTATTGGTTATCCTTGCTGATTACAAATGATTACAGCAGTAGCAATGATGAATTTCGAGTAGTATAGTTATATTGAAGTGTAGAAATGAATCCAGCAGAGTCTGGGCGTTGAATGGCCTAAAGATCCTTTTGATGTAGCCTTCAGGGGGCTATTTATAGGCGTAGGAAGCTGAGATCACGCTGAAACTTTGGGAGACTTCTTCTGGCACGTGAGTCGGCCCGCACGACCGACCCCACCAAGTTTCGACTCGATCTGCGATCGATACGAAGTGATTTCATATCCATCAAAAAATGATCCAATCGAGCTGAAACTTTGAAGGATTGTTCTTTACCTTGTATGCAAGCTCTTGTGGAAATTTCGTTGCATTTGGATCAGGGGTTTAGGAGATATGATCGATTCAAGCTTGGGTTTTTCATTGGCTGTCGTCTTCGAATCCATCCATTTGAATCCATCACTTTCGACTCGATGGATGCACGTGCGCGTGCGATGACGTGTCGTGTAATCTCTGGGTTGATCCACTTTGGGTGCCGAGTTGAACGCTTCTTCCCTTGATTCATGCATGTTCTTTATTCGCATCCGCCTTTCATGCTTACTCGTATTCATAAAATGGTACGCTCGTACCCATCAATTCGTGTCCTTCTTCGCATCGATTCTAGGAGTACACTGCGCATCGATCCCTTATGAATCGATCGATACGAAATGACTATGGGGGTCATCGATACGATGTGGCCGTGATGAAATAGAGGATGGGTACAAGCTCATCCTTAGGATGGATACGAACGAGACCTTATCTGAAGGACGCAAATGAAACTTTACCTGCCTACTTACCTGATTGATGCGAAACCACTGAGTTAAGCCCATACTGATCGATACGAATGAGGCGCTGCTCTATGGATACGAACTGTACAAGACCTGATGGATTCGAATAGAGCCGAGGCGGTATCCTTCTGGTGGACAGGAAATAGATCGATCCGAACAAGCCAATACATGATTTCCTGATGGATACGAACCCGATGGATTCGAACAGAATGAGGCGACGTTTATTTGATCGATTCGAAATCAATCGATTCGAACAGATCGATATCATGTTACCGATCGATTCGAACTCGATCGATTCGAAGTATGTAGAACCTTGTATCGATCATATCTCCTTCATATGAACTCTGATTAACCTGAAATTTGAAATGTAGCCTCTCCTAGTCCTCATCATCATCTCCAATCGATTCTGTCCCGATCGAAGCTCACAAATTTTGACGACATCGATTGCAGCCTTGATTCCAATCGATCGCCAATCCCAATATCTATCATTCCTTGCCAATTTGTTGATATTCCAGCCTTGACCAAAAGGTAAGATAACAGAATGGAAAATGGATTGTATGCAAAGCAAAGGTGAGATCTTCTCACACAAATTATAATAATTGAAGATTTCAGTTATTGATTGATGGTTGAATTGTGATAGTTAAATTTGATTGTTGATTGTGTGCTTGGATGATTAATTTATTATCAGTTATATTAGTTTGGACCCTATGCGCCGCATAGTAGCAGATGATATTATATTAAACCCATATACCGTGATATTCCACCTCTAAGTGGAATTGGTATTATATATGTATTTGGAGTTGTTGATTTCCTGCATTATATAGCGGATGAGACCCTATGCGCCGCATAATAGAGGATGATATTTTATAAATCCCATGTACCGCGATATTCCACTTCGAAGTGGAATTTGGTATTTAATTGTTGTGCTAACATCTGTGGATGTAGGGAAACAGGTTGGAGGGATCCAACTGAATTCCTCAAATAATTGAATTTATTTAGATATTGTGTGTTGATCATTTATAATCTATGTGTGACTATCTGTGATTGAAACCATTGAAGGCTATAGTTTCGCCGAATTTATTTATGGTAACGTAGGATACCGAAAATAAATAAATTTGGATTTTTTAAATTCAAGTTAAAAAGCTATAGTAAAAATGTATTTTAGAAAATTGAATAAAGGAATTTGTTTCAAAAGATAATAAATTTGGTGTTGAAATAAATTTAGAAATAAATTTTGGAAATTGATTTGGTATTTGAAAATAAATTTGGAAATCAATTTAGAATTTAATTCGGTGCTGAAAATGAATACTTGGAAATCGATTTGAAAATCGTATATCAATGGATATTTAGAAGTTTAAATTCACAATGGGAATTTATAAAAGAAAGGGAAAATTGTTTTAAAAATAAACATTTGGTTATTTTTAAAAGTCTGAAAGGAATTTACGGATTCGAAAAGTAAATTTAAAATAAATTAAGAAAGATTTATTAATTGATTTGACTGAACCATTTTGAAATGGAAAATGTATTTTCCTTGGAAAGCTGAGTATGATTTCGAAGTAGCCTATAAATATAAACTGAAAATTTTTAAGGATGGTTTTAGAAAGGATAATTTGGATAAATTATTTTCTTAACTGTTTTCAAATCTTAAAAGTATGGATTTATTTAATTGCTTATAGAAGGGATTATTTTAAAGAATAAAATTAATATTTGTTTTAGGGAACGATTATTTAAATAGCTATACCTTATCTACTAATTTTATTATAAAATTAGTTGGGACTTAAAATCTTATATGTGATAATTAGTATAATGTTTTCATAACCAATATTTTAAGTAAGTATTTAAGATGGTTTAATTTTAAATGTTCCAAGAATATTTTGGATAAGCGATTTGAATTATTCTAATTCGGCAGATTTCCAGTGGAAATGAATAAATATTTTGAAATATATTCCGCATAAGGGAAATGATTTGAAATTTGTTTTCAAAGGATTGAAATGTGGAAATTGATTTGAAATTTGTTTTCAAAGTGTTGAAGTGTTAAAATTATATCTTGCGAAGATATTTTGAAAATAATGATTGGGAATTTTTTTTGAAATTTAGCGATTGTTGTGAGTGATGATTGATTGTTAAATAACTAACTATTAATATTGGCCTTTTTAATGGCAATTGAATTTCGAAGCGACCGGGGGTTGGATTCCGAGTGGATATCCGAAAACCACATCGAACCTTTGTGATTGTGATGGATCTTTTATTTAAAAGATCAAAGTGGAAATTGTTGTGATTTGTTTGAAATCTAAATGTAACACTTATTTTTAAAAATAAGCGCTCGTTATTCGGATTAGCCGGGAGAGGACCTTGTGTCATAAAACCCATTCCGAATAATGATACAACGAAATGGGATTACATTTGAAGATGGTGTTGAAGACCGGGTATTTTAAAAAACGAAAGGATTACCTGTCGAATGTCTCTGCGTCGGGTTGCTCCGGTATAAGATTTTATCACTCTTTGTGATGGGGATTTCGGACGTCATTACTGAGTATCCATATTGCAAGGGCTTCTTTGAAGTGCCTTCGGTTCCGTTCGATCCCAGAACGGACTTGTATGGATGTGTATCTGACATTACACTTTGAGACGTAAAGCTGGGTTCTATCAATTACATTTCTGTTGGTGGCGGAGAATTTATTCTCTTAGCTTAACACCATTCTCTGAGACGTACGAGCTCAGAGGTTATGTAGTTGATGGTTACTAGTGATATATTTCCAAACTGCTAATGTGGCATACGAAGTGCAGCTGATCATTTGTTGATCAAAGCATGACTTGGTGAAAAGTGTAGCTTTGTGGACGAGACTTCGTCGGACCTCATACCCCAGAAATGGTCAAAAAAGGAAAGATGCGGCAAGGTTATGAGGGTCGCGCCCTTTAGGGTATGTCATTTCCTTCTGGAAAAGGGTGGTATCATGGTATGGAGCCCAGATATTTAACCTATGTGGTTGCCACGAATCTAATACACTTTGTGGTTGAGGATCCTTGGATAAAGGTCGCAAACGACCGGGGGATGGCATACTCGAGTAGTAGTTACCTAGTTACAGAGGTAACCCGGCCTTGTGTTGGCAGAGATCCGGGTAGGTTCTCGGGACGTCCCTCTAGAGGCGTACCAATGTGGCAATAGAAAGTTCCTTAGCCTGACCATTTGTCGGAAATCCGAAGAAACAATACGCGCCCTGTACGGTTTTAGTTATATAACCTGCCATGGAATGTGGCGGTAACCTGCTATTGAACATGGTAGCTATAGTAAATTTAACGATCCCGGAGGTTTTTTCTAAGTTTAAACGCCAATTAATTTAATTTTTGAATAAAAATGGTGAAATTAATTTGCAATTAATATAAGATTCTAGTTAAATTATGAATCAGTTGAGAATTAATTTGGATATTTGAAAATAAATATCTATATAAAATAGATTGGAGATAGAATTTGAAATTGGGATGTAAATTTAAATATCTTAGAAAATAAATTTGTATTTGAATTTTGGATATGATTAAATTAGATGTGCCTTTATTTATACAAAATGAATCTTTTGAAAGTTATTTTTGAAATTGATATAAAATAATTTTCAAAGGATGTTTAAAAGTTAAATATCTATATATATAAGAATGCAAACGTAAAATAAGAAAATAAGCATTTATTTTAGAAATAGACATATATAAGATAAATTAAAATATAAGTAAATACATTAGACAAATTCTAATATCATGTTAACTATAGGATTTTATTTATATTACAAAGCAACAAGACATAAGACAAAAGAAAAAAATATGTACATTCAAGTATGTAAGAAAAAAAAGCAAGACAAATTAAATATGTACAAACAAATGAAGTATGCATTTAAAAAGTGACACAAGACAAAAAAAAAATTTAAGTATCTAGAAACAACAAATAACTATAAGTTTCATTTAGAATACAAAGGAACCAGTGATATATTTAAGTATGAAGATAAGCATAAGCTTATAAAAGAAGACAAAGGTAATTAATGCAGAAATACCTTAGCGCACATTTTATCTCATCTGAGCCGAAATCTGCATAGTTAATAAAAAAAGGGAAAAAAAATCTTTGGTCTTATCTTGTACAAAATAAAAATTATGTTACCCTATTGTACAAATAATATAATCACCCTGTTCAAAGAAAATGACATCAACCTGTAAACTCCTTTTATATATATCAAGCTTTTTCATTTCAGTTCGTTCCTCAGTAAGCATCATTTACAATTTAAACACACATTCAACTTTAAACAATAATTCAATCAACTACAAACCAAAGATCAAAAGCAGGGAGGAGTTATAGGAAAATTCAAACTACAGTTTTTCAACAATACAGAAGTGTTCTTTGTTCATTTGAAAACCAAGTGAGTAACATATGTTTTTTTATTTAAAGGCTTGAATCTATTGCATAGATATGTTTGTGAATAAGTATTGTAAACTCCTATGTTAAGCGACTCAGCGACCCAAGGAAGTAAGCGACCCAAGGCAATAGCGGGGCAACTGGAATGAGGCTCTGCATCACGACTTAGCAACTTAAAGACCAAAGCGACCTACGAGTTAACAAGATAAATACCTAACGACCTAACACATGAAGCGGCTTGAAAGCGACTTAAAGCATAAACAAGTTAACAATTATGGACTCCGCGACCTAAAAGTTGAGCGACCTAATGACCTTAGTCCTCAGCGACCTAAGAGCTCCAACGACTTAAAAAGTGGAACACTGGCAAGCGACCTAACAGGTAACTACTTAAGGAAAGCAGCGACCTAAAGGATTAGATGGTCCAGCGACCTAACAACCAGAAGGCTAGGCGACTAAATGGTCCAACGACCCACGACCTACTGAATTAACGATATAAGGAGTAAAGAGGCTCAACGACCTACCCTAGGTCGATACATTGGATATCTCATCATTTTTAAGTCGCTAACTACTCCCCTGAGTCATCACCGACCTACCCTAGGTCGTTCACGACCTAGTACTTGATGTTAAAATCATGCCGCTTTCCTCTAGGTCGTTATGACTCACCAGCTAGTTCAAATGACCAAATATGAGCCAGTTAGGTCGTAACTCATATCCCCTTAGCTCGCTGACGACTCATGACCCCTCTTAAGTCGTAGCCTTCGACTTACGACTTACCTTAAGTCGCTTACGACTTAAGGCCTGTCCGAAAAACCCTATAAATACAGCGTGAGCTACGACATTGGGGGGATCTTTTGGCTCATTCTCGAAGCGCCGATACTCTGCCATTTTCTCAACTCGAACAGCACTTCAAGCACTCCAAACACCAAGGACACTACGACAAACTTCAAGAGAAAATCTACATCATTCAACATGGATTCGAAAGATTATTCTCCATCAATGTTTGAACTACTAGTCTAAAGTGTGTTGTAATTGAAGAAAGTTATATAAGTTGTACTTGAGTCAGCAATAAAGAGATATAAAGTGGACGTAGGCTTGACTATTAACTGAACCACTATAAACACTGTGTCTTTTACTGTCTTTCTGATATTTTCCTACTTATTTCTAATTCCCGTACCATCGGGTGGTGCTTTCACACTAGCTTTACTTGCACTGGGGTGTTAGCGTCAGATTTTTACGTTAACATTTTTGGTGCTTTCACTGAGAAACTAACTCAGGATACTGTCATCATAGCTTCGCAGAAATTTGTGGAAAGGATCTCTCTAAAAACCAAAAGTTTGTCAGAAATAATGGCCCCCTGAAGAAAGCGCAAGTCTGTTAGATCCGACGATGTTCGCGAGACTACTGCCACTTCTCCTCCTTTAAGTCAAACAACTCCAACTGTTGGAGTAACGCAAGCAGAATTGGATGCTGCGGTTTCTGGGCTATATCAGCAGATCGAAGCCCAAAATAATCCGATGTTGGAAAGATTGAACACTTTGCTGGGGCTAACCGTCAACCGGTGAATAACGAACCAAACTTTGCTGATAATGTTTTTGATGTGGAAGAAAGAGATGTTCCTCAAAGGGTAGCTGGCCCGGTTAAAGACACACCTCCCCAAGCTAGAGGATCGGGACAACAGCCAACTATCCGTGAACGCCTGTCAAGGCAAACTTCTGAGAAGATGGCCGATGCTTGTCCTGCTGAGCCCCTTAATGATGAGGAATATTTCTCAGGGATGTTCCGACAAATCATGAAGGAAAGTATGAAAAGCGAGGAAGATGAAAAAGAATGGGGGTTCTCTCCGAGCAAGACTCCATTCACTGAAAGGATTTTGAAAGAAGAATTTCCTAGGAAGTTTGTTCCTCCTACCATACCGGCTTATAAGGGGACAAGTGACCCTAATGAATTTCTGTACAAGTATGATTGGCACATGACTGGTGCCAGAGCTTCAGATGAGATCAAATGCCGATATTTTCCGGTATACCTAGAAGGAGTTGCTCTACTCTGGTTCATAAAACTACCGGTCCGGTCGATAGACCAATTTTCTGATTTGACTCGAAAGTTCAAGGAACAGTTCAGATTGTACGCTTCGAAGGCGAAAGATATAATGTCGTTATCCAGCTTGGACCCGAATCCTGGAGAATCCATTAGAGCTTTCTTGAATCGCTTCAATATCGCTCTGGCTGAAGTAGAAAACGCAGAGCCGAGAATGATTTTGACGTACCTGATGAAGGCTATTGATAAGACAAGTGAGTTCGAGAGGTGGTTGAAAATGAAAGAACCGAATTCGCTTGACAAGTTTTATAAGAAAGCCGATGAATTCGTGCGCCTGGAAAGCCTCCAAGCACTGGCTAAGGTGGTATCGATAGGGGCTGGAAATAGTAATGCTGTTCCAAATAGGAAGGAATCTGGCAATCAGAAGAGGGGAAATGATGGTCAGAGGAAGCAAGGAGATACAAAGAAAAGCCGTCCCTTCAACTTCACCCCTCTGACAGATATCCCAGAAAACATCTACTTTGCAAACAAAGACACAGTCGAATTCCCCGCACCAGCTAAGCAAAGGGTTAATAAGAAAGCCGAGAAGAATGGAAGGTTTTGCCGGTTCCACAACCAACCCAGGCATGATACCAATGAGTGCCGTCACTTGAAGGAGTTGATTGAGGAACTATTGAAAGAAAAAAGCTCCAGCAATATGTAGGGAGGAACAAGAATGGCCCAACTTCGCTAACTCAAGGACAACAGGCTCCTGCTCATCGTCCTAGCTCAAGTGAAAAGGCAGCAGATCATGAATCAGAGAGGCCTATTATTAATGTGATTACAGAAGGACCTCACCCAGCTGGCAGAAGCTGGGGTGAGATGGAACGGTACGCTCATGCATTGAAGTATGCGCCAGCAGAGGAAAGTGTTTTCGTGTTGGAAGATGCTTCACCTCGGAAGCAGCAGAATTTTTTTAATGATGACATTATCTTTAGAGTCGGGGATTCTATGGGTGTTGAAGCCCTTACCATAGATCCCTTGGTTATTTCTGCGGGCATTGGGCCAGCTATTGTAAGAAGAGTACTTGTTGATTGTGGTGCTTCTTGCAATATTCTTTTCAAGAAAACTTTTGATCAGATGGAGATCCCAATGGCTGATGTTCAAGCTTCATCGCAAAAGATCGTCGGGTTTACTGGAGAACCCAGGCAACCGGTTGGGACTATTGACCTGTTCGTGGAACTTGGCGAGGGGCAGAAGAAGGTCGTTCGAAGGCAGACTTTTGTAATTGTTGATGAATTTTTTGCTTACAACGCCTTCCTAGGCCGTCCAACTCTTGCAGCCTTTAAAGCAATCCTAGCCCCGTGGTGCCTTACCATGAAATTCCCCACAGATAATGGAGTTGGTGTTGTTAAAGGGGATCAGAATGCGGGGCGGGAATGTTATCTGATAGAAATACGTGAAGCAAGAAAGAGAGAGATGGGAAAGGATGCGGCAGCCCCAGTCTGCATCAAAGAATCAACCTTGTGGCAATTACAGGGCGAACCCTGTACTGGCGAATGTAGCGAAGCACGAAGAAAAATGGATCCCAGAAAAGCCAGTGCAGGGGAGAATCGAGTGGTGCTAGTGGAAGTAACGGTACCAGTACCTGTTGACCCAAAAGACCCAAACAAGGTGCTGAATGTGGGCTCACAACTTAGTACGGCAGTTCAGAATATTTTGATATCATTCCTGAAAGCAAATATGGATGTATTCGCTTGGACCCATGCCGATATGTGTGGAATATCACCTGAAGTTGCAGTACATACTTTGAATATTGATTCGAAGTTTACACCTGTGAAGCGGAAAAGAAGAACCCAGGGTCCCGAAAGGTCAGCAACATTGAGAGAAGAGGGGGATCGGCTCATGGAGAATGACTTTATCAGAGAATCAACTTAACCAAATTGGGTTTCAAATCCAGTACTGGTTAAGAAAGCTAACGTAAAGTGGAGAGTATGCATCGACTTTTCAAATTTAAACAAAGCCTGCCCCAAAGACTGTTTTCCGCTTCCCCGGATCGACAAGTTGGTTGACGGAACAGCGGGACATGAATTGTTATCTTTTATGGATGCTTACTCCGGATATAACCAGATCATGATGCATGAGCCAGATCAAGAGGACACGAGCTTGATTACCGATGTCGGTCTCTACTGCTACAGAGTCTTGCCCTTCGGACTGAAGAATGCAGGGGCAACTTACCAAAGGATTGTTAATGCGATGTTCAAGCCACAGATTGGAAAGACCATGGAAGTTTATGTTGACAATATGTTGGTTAAATCAAAGAAAGCAGTAGACCGTATGGACCACTTAGCAGAAATGTTCGCCGTCCTACGAAAATATGGAATGAAGCTTAATCCTTTGAAGTGTTCATTTGGGGTGGAGTCCGGAAAGTTCTTGGATTTCATTGTGAGCGCGAGGGGCATTGAGGCTAATCCTGCTCAGATCACTGCCTTAAGAGAAGTCAAAGCTCATGGAATGAAGAAGGAACTGCAAAGTCTCAATGGAAAAGTCGCTGCCTTAAGTCGATTCATTTCCAAAGCTACTGATAAATGCATTCCATTCTTTGATGCTCTGAAGAAAGGAAGGAAAAACTTTGACTGGACTCCAGAATGCCAGAAAGCTTTCGATGAGTTAATTCATCATCTGGAAACTCCTCCGATACTTTCTAAGACCGACGATGGTGAAGATCTCTTTGTATATTTGGCGATCTCAGCTCACGCTCTTAGTGTGGCACTGGTGCGAGAAGACGCCAAAATTCAGCACCTAGTCTACTATATTAGCAAAAGGTTTACTGGGGCAGAAATGAATTATTCAAAGTTGGAGAAGCTTGCATATTGTCTACTGATCGCATCAAGAAAACCGAGGCCATATTTTCAAGCTCATCCAATCAAAGTCCACACTGATCAGCCACTGAAGCAAGTCCTCTTTCGTCCTGAAACTTCGGGTCGCCTTTTAAAGTGGAATATTGAACTCAGTCAATATGACATCACTTATCATCCCCGGAGAGCAATCAATTGACAAGCTTTGGCAGATTTCATCGCAGAATGTACAGACAAAGGTGATAGTGAGGAAATAGTGACTGGTAATTCCCTAATTCGATGGAAATTGTATGTTGATGGCGCAAGAAACGATTACTGTTCCGGGGCTGGGGTTGTGCTTGAAACCCCTAAAGGGCGGTCATTGTGTTATGCTTCAAGATTGGAATTCCCTTCGACAAACAATGAAGCAGAGTATGAAACTCTTATTGCCGGTTTGAGAATTGCTAAGGAGTTGAATGTCAAAATGTTACAGATCTTCAATGATTCACAGCTTATTGTGTGTCAAGTCAGGAAAGAGTTTCAAACCGAAGGAGGAAATCTGCCCGCTTACTTGTCAAGAGCCTGGGAGCTTCTCGATGACCTGGACCATTATACGATAAACCATATACCTCGGAAAGAAAACATGAAGGCAGATTCCCTCGCAAAGTATGCAAGCACTGATGAAGCTCAATTATTGGGATTAGTTCCTGTGGAAGTCCTGTCAACTCCAAGCATTGATGAAATGGATATTGACTGGATCATGACTATATCACAGGAGCGAGAATCATGGATGACTCCGATATTGGAATATCTGCGCGACGGTTCTCTACCAGAAAACTCAAAAGAACGGCAGAAGTTGTTAAGAAAAGCATCCAGATATATAATTCAAGATGGCCGATTGTATAGGCGGGGATTCTCAATGCCATTACTCCGATGTGTGACCAAGGAAGAAGCTGAGACAATTCTAACTGAGGTACACGGAGGAGAGTGTGGAGATCATTCAGGTGGTCAAACTTTAGCAAAGAAAATTCTCCATTATGGGTATTTTTGGCCAGATATTAATCGTGTTGCCGCAAGTTACGCCCGAAAATGTGACCGATGCCAGAGATTTGCAAAAATCCCATGAGCACCTTCCACTGAGATAACACAGATGGTCAGTCCGTGGCCATTTGCTATTTGGGGAATAGATCTCATCGGGCCTTTGCCAACTGCAAAATCCGGAATCAGATATGCTATTGTTACTGTTGATTATTTTACTAAATGGGCTGAATCTGAACCCTTAGCTACTATTACCTCTAATAAAATGATAAACTTTGTAACTAAGAATATCATTTGCAGGTATGGTGTGCCTCAAAAGATAATCACAGACAATGGAACCCAATTTGAAAGTGAAGAGTTCCAAGATTTTTGCAAGAAATTCAAGATCCAGAAAAGTTTCTCAGCAGTGGCTCATCTGCAAGCAAACTTGCAAGTGGAAGCAGTAAACAAAATTATCAAATCAACCATTAAAAAACAGCTGGAAAAAGCGAAAGGTGGTTGGGTCGATAAGCTTCCACTAGCACTAGGGCATATAGAACTACACATAAAACTGCGACGGGGCACACCCCATTTTCATTGGCATATGGATCAAAGGCAATGATTTCGGTAGAAATAGAGGTCCCTTCACATAGAAGAATCCATTTCAATCAAGCCGAAAATGAAAAGCTGCAACTTGAAGCCCTTGACTTCCTTGATGAAAAAAGACAAGAAGCTGAGCTCAGAATTGCGGCTCATCAGCAAAGAATAGCCAGGCACTTCAATTCCAAAGTTCGCCAACGCAGCTTTGAAGTTGGGGATCTAATCTTAAAAAGAATTATGACACCTACAGGCGTGTTTGGGCCGAACTGGGAAGGGCCATATGTCATAGGCAAAAAACTTCTCGATGGCACATTCAAACTCATAACTGTTGAAGGAGACCCAATCCCAAGAGCTTGGAACAGCAATCATTTGCGCCTATATTTTACTTAAAGTCTTTAATGAAATATTGTAAAAGAATGATGAATGTATGATTCTTGTATTGAAAGCCGTTGTAAAGCCAGTGCAAGTGAATAATAAGAGCTATAAAGTGGATGTAGGCCCAGTTCTTGGCCGAACCACTATAAATCTTGTTTTCTTTACTATTATAAACTGCTTTGTTTTATTTCGATATATAAAATACGTCAATTGTATTACTAAAATGTCGATTTAATAATGCAGGCCATAAAATTAAAAGCTTACCCATCACAAGACCAAGCAATCCCTGACATCACCCAACAAGCAAACGCTAAGCCATTCAAAATTTCCATACTCAAAACCTACGAAAGGAGTGCTTCAAGTAAAAAGTTAGTGATTCTGCTGGAAGTGGGCCCTTGCTAACTAATTGTGGTTGCTTGCACAAACGAGCATCCAGTTAAATAGCCTGTGTCTGCCCCCACCAACTTGCTTAACTATGAAGTATACTTCTTTGGATAAAGGAAATTGTTGGCAATTAAAAGAGAAGTGTATTTGGAAAAGATGACGGGGATCGCCGATATGAATAGATGGCAAAGAGACATGGGCGAGCAAGCATCAAACAGCCAAAGACCTCTTCGGAGGCACAAGCCCTCTTCGGAGGCACAACTCTTCGAAGGATAAAGACCTTGAAAGGGGCATGCCAGAAAACTTTCTCAACAATAAAGATTGGTATGGAACGACCGGGAGCACCTTCCCAACCGGAAGGCAAGGCGCTTGTTCACTAGCGGAGACAGTTTGTGCAGACAAGCGTCTAAGTAACTTGTGTCCGCCCCGTGAATCCATACGATGTTCGGAGGCACCTTCCCAAGTGGAAGGCAAGGCGCTTGTTCACTAGCTGAGACAATCTGCGTAAATAAACGTCCAAGTAACTTACGTCCGCCCCGTGAATCCAGCCAACCATGAGGAAGAAACTTCCAGGCATACTCGGAGGTACACATTCCATCGAGATTTGAAATAAAACTTCACAAGTGCTGGAATGTGAAAAGCCCTCTTCGGAGGCCCATTTCACCATAGTTGAAATGCTAAAAGACCTCTAGCGGGCCTCGCCAGAAAAAGAGAGTTCTTTCTCGACAGAAAGTTGCGGACTGATCGGTGGCACAGAACACTCGTGTCTGCCCCGTGAATCCATCCAACTAAGAGAAGGAAACTCCAAACTTCCAGGCAAAAGCCCTACTCAGAGGCACACATTTCCCCGTGATCTGAAATAAAACTTCACGCGGGTTGAAATGTGAAAAGCCCTCTTCGGAGGCCCGCTTCCCAGCGAACAGGGAAAAGATAAAAGCCTCTCCCAAGAGGCAGAAACAAAAAAGACCTCTTCCCAGAGGCGCAACCAAACAAAATGACCTCTTCCCAAAGGCGCAATCAAACAAAAAGACCTCTTCCGAGAGGCGCAAGCAAACAAAAAGGCCTCTTCCCAGAGGCACAAACAAACAAAAAGACCTCTTCCCAGAGGCGCAATCAAACAAAAAGACCTCTTCCTAGAGGCGCAACCAAACAAAAAGACCTCTTCCCAGAGGCGCAATCAAACAAAAAACTCTCTTCGGAGGCTCAAGCAGGTTGAAGCCCTTTTTTGGAAGTACTATGAAGTAAAATTCACTTGCCAAAGCAAAAGTGACTTTTTCCAAAAGTGAAGTGTAAAAACTTCGCAACCAAAAAAGAAGAAGAGAAAACTCCTCCAATATGAAGTGCATTCTACTAAATTAAAAAAATATTTTCTTGGAACGGAAATATTATCCTATAAAGTACAAATGCAAACTTCCTTCAAATGGAAGAGTTGTTCTCTAGAGGAAGAGTACAAGTCTTCTCGAAACAGAAGAGTTGTTCTCCGAAACTTTGCCAATGTGGAAGAGATTGCAATAAACCATGGTATGGGGGCAATACAATATAGTCATCACAAAAATGAAAATAATGCTCAAGAAACATACCATAGGTTTACTGCAACTTCACATAAAGAGGATAAATAAACTTGCATGAAAACAGAAAATAAAAGCGTTCTAAAAAACAGACAGAAATTTGTATAAGTAAAAGAACCATTTTATTCCATACTATGAGAATTTTATACATATGCAGGTTTCAAAGTAAAAGAAAGCGGGGACTGGTACCCACACAATCTCCAGCCAACACAAGCTTATATACAAGCAAAAAGCAAAGAGCGAGGTAAAAAGCACAGGACCAAAGCCATCATTTTTTCTTCCCTCCTCCTTTTGAGCCTGCACCTGGCCGGATGACCAACTTCTTGCGCCGGCTAGAAAGAGTAGGGGAAGAAGGAGAAAGGGGAATAATCGGACTTGTTTCTGCTTTTTTCTCGCCAGCTGAAGCTTCTTTCTTCTATGAGACTCCACTTTTTCCCCTTTTCTTAGAAGAAGGCCCGCTTTCTGGAGTAAAAAGTGTGGCTAACGGCGCATCGTCAGAACCAGTTAGTTCCGGAGTCTTTTCGCCCTCTTCAGTTTCTTCTCCCCTATGTTCTTCTGAAGCAATGGGATCGTCCATGTCTTGGAGAGCTTCTATTTGCTCCTCTTGTGACCCCGGTTGAGAGGAAGAAGGAGGAGTGACCTGAAGAGACGGGGGAGGAATAACCGGAGGAGGGAAAGTCTGAACAATGCTCAGATCTTTCCTACAGAAGAGAAGAAGTTAAAATCAGTAAAGAGAGGAGATAAACGCTCGTTGAGATTCAAGAAATAATCAGGAAGCTCATCAAACTCATATGAAGCAAATGAGTAGTCTACTTGAGCAAGATCATCATTAAAGTTACCTGGGGAAGTTGGCTTTCTGACGTCAATTTCATAAGCTTGTGCTTCAGTGCTTTCTTCGCCTTCGTCTCCGCCCTATGCGCTTGTAATCTCAGTTACGACTTTAGCCGTGGGCGGAGAATGGCAACCGGAGCCTATGATATCAATGTCGGCCGAAGTCGAAGAAGGGATAGGGGCAATTAAAGGTGTTTCTTTCTCTGGATGCTCCCCTCCCATCATTTCGGCTCGTACTTTAACAAGCTGCTCCTTTCCTCTTGCAAGAGCAGCACGAGTTTCGTCATCAAAGTAATGTGCCTCAAGTTCATCTTCGGAATAACCGGCACCTTTGAGCATATCCATTACAGCCTCCCACACTTCAGCCAAAGTGATTTCATATTTAGGCCCCAAAAATGCAAGGCTTCCATGCCCCAAGACGCTTCGTACGTAAAAATCAAACAGAGTAGAACTGATGTTGGCTTTTGTTTCTTCATGAGATTGTTCAGCGGCCCTCCTTCCAGCCATGGCCTCATCACGCTCTTTTTCAGTCTTTAAAAATTGAGCTTTCAGCCTCATGATTTCTAAGTCCTGGGAGCTAGCCTTCCCCCGTAGCTCTGCAAAGTCAGCACGATATTTTTCCATTGTCTTCTGTGTAGCTTCAAGCTGGGTTTCGACATACCGTTGAGCGGCATGAGCATCTCGAACTTGCTTCTGAAGCACTTCTTCCTTTTGAGTATAACAGGTGGAAGAAGTAGCAAGCTCGTGCTTAAGTTTCGCGACCTCCGCCTCAAGCTTTTCATTGTACTCAGCGATGTTTTTCATTTCGGTGTTGTGTTGATCAAGAATTTTCTGCCATTCAGACTTGTCGTTCTCCATCATCATAGCTTCAAGGTTGGCCCGGTTCACCCTCTTAAGCTCATTGACGAGCTTTTGCCACCCTGACATTATCTCAATATCAAGTTTAACAGTGTCAAGATTTCGTAGCATGGCCTCTTTGTCGATGGGAACCAAGTCAAGGTCGAAGCGGATTCCCTTTAAGCACCAATGCGGGAACCGACTTTGAAGGGTTGGCGGACCTCTCTCAACTTGGTATGAGGGTCTGCCGAGAAGTGTCTGAATGTCGGCTCCTTCAAGGGCAGGAGACTTTGAAGGAATTTTAAGAGAAGTGAGAGCAGCTGCTTTTTCTAAAGTTGCAGATGCGGTTTTTTCATCAAGCCTGGCCCGCTTGCTTGGGTCTCCGATGTCATGACTCTTTCCTCTATCGTCGTAAGTTTTTCTTTTATGAGAGTCATCGCCTCTGCGAGAAGAGTCATGTTGCTCATCCCATCTTCCGTACCTTTCTTCATACACTCTTCTTTCTTGAGCCTTTTGAGCAGCTCTCTCTTCATCAGTTTCCCTGTGGGTGGGAAGATAGCACCTATAATCATACTGACCATGCCTTCTGTACCGTTGAAAGTCGTTATAATAGGAACCGCTACGCCCCATTGGAGAACCTGAAAATGAGAAAGAGACGAAACTTGAAAATTTTGGAAGTAAAGTGCATGAGAGTACATATAAGTGCTGAAAAATCCTAAGTGTGTGTAACGTGCATATTACGCGCGTCAAACTACGAACCACTCCTTGGTTGCGAAGAAATGATGGGTGTAGTAGCTAACGTCAACTCTTGATTCGACGGAATCTGTTGCAAGATAGAAGTTGTTTCAACTACTGAAGAGGAAACCTTAGTTGTAACAGGGTCATCTTTAAAGAGCTCCTATGAGGTGACAAACAGGTCGCTCAACCCTTCAAAAGTGCCATCCCCGCTCTGCTTGACAGGACTTGTTTTCCCGGCTCCTTCATCACCGGACTTCCCTTAATGTTGGGGAGATTCTCGAGGCTCTTCTTCTTCAATGACCGGGGCAAGTGCAAATTTTCCAGATGACCCCGCAACATCATTAGAAGCAGAGCACTTCACCAGAGAAGCCTCAGGAGCAGTTTCTTTTAGTGTAGGCCCCTCAGCAGAAACTGGGACATCCGGTGCCTCTGACGGGGAATCAGGAACTTCATAAGGCCGAGTAGAGCGGGAAGGGTGTAAGAGTCTGAATTGATGTAGGAATCCATCCTTCAAGAGAGATTTTATACTTCCCTCCTCAGCAGCCACAGCGTTCAGTCTTTCAAAAATCTGCTTGTGGCTTGGATCTCTCAAGGAGGAGGAAGGACTGCAAAAGTAGAAAGCGAAGTTAACATTTAGCAATTTGGATCTCGCAAAGCTCAGAAAAGGAAAGAATGGGAATAAGTAAGCCTACCCCCTACTCTCCAGATAGTGTAAATCCTTGGAGGCAACGAACAAAGAAGAACTAGTTTAGGAAACCATGAGCGCTATCAGAGAGATCAGTGATAAGCTTGTGATTTCTGGCGCTTCTTACATATATAATGGAAGGATGGTCTTTACTTCTCGCAAATGTGCATAAATAGCAGATTTCTTCAAAGCTTGGGAGGCGGTCAAGCGTCCTTCAGAAGAAAACGCATAATCCCATCAAAATGGCGTATCCGTTGGGGTGCAATTGAAAAAGAGAAATAGCCAATCGACGAAAGAGTTGTTGGAGAAAATTGTTGAAAGGAGGAATGGCACCACAAAGGCACATTTGGCGATTAACGGCAACAAAGCCGAAGGGAGGACTATCAGCAAAATAATTTGGCCCAGGGAGAATAGCATATGCTTCTACAATCCCAAATTGGGCGCGTAACTGATTGAACACCCAGTGACTCAGGGTAGTTGGAGTTCTTTCTGATGGGTTGACCAGTGGACCAGCCATCGGGAGGGCCTCTCCGGTTTGTTCTACTTCTTCCTCTTGACGAGAAGACATTCTACACAAGGAATTGGATATTCAAATATGAAGGTGCACGTTTCCTAAATGTGTGAAGTGTTGTGTAAACTAATAAAGCGATAAGTAAATGTAACCGAAATTAAACTAATGAACATGTGTCAGTTGTTAAATTTCGAGACTTGTCGCTCTAAGTCCAAGTATAAGTGCAGTATTAATGCAAACAGATCAGCTTTAGTTGATTAACATTGCTTTACTACTTCACTTGAATTTGTTGACTCACAACATTTCATACAATTTCCTTAAGTTGAGTTAATTATCTTTTATCGACTGATCTATCATTCGATGTGGGAAGTCAATGACAGTATATTCGCCCTAGTTTTCTGCAAATGTTGTATTTAACAGGTTATTAGCGTCAAATTTTGTATAATCTGTTAAGAAGGCATAGCAAGGTCATGCAAGTTATCTCGGCGGTTCAAAGTTTAAGTTTGGAGTGCAATCAAGTTCTATCAAGATTTTGAAGCTCTCAAGTTATTCAAGTCCTAGGTCGTTCACGACCTAACATGAAAGTCAAAGCAGATCTAGGTCGCAAGAAGTAGTTTGACAATTGTTCAAGTCCTATGTCATCTACACGACCTAAAGCCTAGGTCGCTAACACAACCTAAGAAGTTAAGTCGTAAGCTCTTCAGGTTGTGATGCATATTGAAGGAAAAAGGGGCTCAGGTCAGAGTGATGTAAAATTAGTCCAAGTCTAAGCTCGGGAACGACCTAATCCTTAGGTCGTTGACAGATAGGTCGTTGTTAAATAAGGTCGTTCTACTTTAAAGCCTAAGTCATCCAAGTGTGATAAGTCGCGAGGAAGAAAGGTCGCAGGCACGCTAAGTCATAAGATGGTGGGTCGTTCGTTTTCCCCTGGATTCCGAGAATCTTTGACTCGATTGTCCCAGAGGTCGCTCAGTAGTCTCAGGCCATTTCCCCTCGAAGAAACCCTAAGTCTCATCCCTCATAACTCGCTAACCTGTTAATAGTCTCCTCGCTCCCTCCAGGATCATGAATCAGTTAGCCTAACATACTGTAATCCATCATCTTCTCCTCCGATCATTGAAAATCACCCCAAAACTGAATCAAGCCACCTCAATTCCATCAGAGATCAATTACAGCATGGTTTACAAGGAAAACATAAGAATATGAAACGAGAATCCAGAACTCGCGATTTAGTCACAATCGTGAGGTAAGCAGAAGACAGAATCACTTATGTAAAATGGTAGTTGGAATGGATTAACAGCTTGATTGGAAAGGATTCGCCTTAGGAAGCTCGAAAGATTGTTAATGGCGGAGGAGGTTATTAAGCCAGTTCAGTAAAGGAGAGGGAGCGAGTCAATGGTTTAAAAAGGGCAAAAAGAAGAAGACGAATGGTCTTATCTCTTGGGCCACTCACGACCTAACGAAACTAGATCGAAGCACACGACCTACGACCTAGGCGTGTACTTCGAGGGGCAAATGTTAACTGCAATGTTAATCGACTCAGCAACCCAAGGAAGTAAGCGACCCAAGGCAATAGCGGGGCAACTGGAATGAGGCTTTGCATCACGACTTAGCAACTTAAAGACCGAAGCGACCTACGAGTTAACAAGATAAAGACCTAACGACCTAACACATGAAGCGACTCGAAAGTGACTTAAAGCATAAACAAGTTAACAATTATGGACCCCGCGACCTAAAAGTTGAGCGACCTAATGACCTTAGTCCTCAGCGACCTAAGAGCTCCAGCGACTTAAAAAGTGGAACACTGGCAAGCGACCTAACATGTAACGACTTAAGGAAAGCAACGACCTAAAGGATTAGATGGTCCAGCGACCTAACAACCTGAAGGCTAGGCGACTCAATGGTCCAATGACCCACGACCTACTGAATTAACCATATAAGGAGCAAAGAGGCTCAACGACCTACCCTAGGTCGATACATTGGATATCTCATCATTGTTAAGTCGCTAACTACTCCCATGAGTCATCATCGACCTACCCTAGGTCGTTTACGACCTAGTACTTGATGTTAAAATCATGCCGCTTTCCTCTAGGTCGTTATGACTCACCAGCTAGTTGAAATGACCAAATATGAGACAGTTAGGTCGTAACTCATATCCCCTTAGCTCGCTGACGACTCATGACCCCTCCTAAGTCGAAGCCTTCGACTTACGACTTACCTTAAGTCGCTCACGACTTAAGGCCTGTCCGAAAACCCCTATAAATACAACATGAGCTACGACATTGGGGGGATCTTTTGGCTCATTCTCGAAGCGCTAATACCCTGCCATTTTCTCAACTCGAACAGCACTTCAAGCACTCCAAACACCAAGGACACTACGACAAACTTCAAGAGAAAATCTACATCAGTCAACATGGATTCGAAAAATTATTCTCCATCAAAGTTTGAACTACTAGTCTAAAGTGTGTTTTAATTGAAGAAAGTCATATAAGTTGTACTTAAGTCAGCAATAAAGAGATACAAAGTGGACGTAGGCTTGACTATTAGCCGAACCACTATAAACACTGTGTCTTTTACCGTCTTTCTGATATTTTCCTGCTTATTTCTGATTCCCGTACCATCGGGTGGTGCTTTCACACTAGCTTTACTTGCACCGGGGTGTTAGCGTCAGATTTTTACGTTAACAAGTATGTTCCTGCATGTATATGGATCCTTTGAATATGTTGGAAAACTCGAAGTATCTTGTACAGGTCATTGCAACACATGTTTTCCGTTTTAAGATTTTAAGATACTAGATTTTTGATTCAAAAATCATTTTCACCGGATCTACTTGATGTTTGGGTTTAGTGTTAAAAAAAGAATTGTTTGTTATAGCATATATTCAAGATTTAAAATATATTTAAGTTAAATCAACTTGTTAATTGCTTTGGAAACCAAAAGAACAGAGCAAAACTCTAAAATGGTTAAAATTTAAGTTTCTTAATTTACGAATTCAGGTAGGCAACTTGACTTCGTATGCTTAATCATGAATTTTAAAGCTAAAATCATAACTTTTAGATCAAGGATGGAAAAGAAGTTTGGGTTTGCCTGATTTTCCTTGATTTGATGATCTCTGATGATCCACGGGTTTGTGGTGATCGGGATTTTGGCCGGAGGTGCAGGAGTGATCAGTGGGTCTGGGAAAAATATTAGGGTGGTGAGCAGTTGGATGTGGAAGCGCGGCGACGAGTTTGAGTTTGTAGCCCTAGTTTTGTTAAGGCCGAAAGATTTGATTCATTCGTCGTCTATGTTGGATCGAGTTCAACGTGCTTTTAGAATTGGTAGAGGGGTGGTAATCGAAGTCGTAGCCGAAGTTGTAGACCTTCAGGTGGTCGGATCTGCGAGGAAGAAGCGTTGATAGGTTGGGTGGTGATGGATTTTGTTATTTCTAGGTTTGGATTGTGAACTCTTTTTCGAATTCTAGAAGATGGCGACGTTCTGATGGTCGGGGAATGGTGTGTGGGTGATCGTTGAGTTGTTCGAGGTAGTGGCGACATTTGAAGACGATCGTCGACATCGTGCACTTGCACCGTTCATTGTTTTGGGATCTAGAAGTTTTCCTTTGTATTGGGTGGAAGCAGGAGTGAACGCGAGATTGTCTCGAGTATTTACTCGAACCAATGGGTTGTTTGGCTCGTGTTAAGTAAGTGTTGAACTCGAAGAAAAAACAATAAGGCTCGGGTTGTTTTTGTTTTGCTATAGGTTTTAATAAACCTGACAGTAAATTTGAGTTCAAAGCAAATTTAAACAGAATTTAAATGATGCGATAGATTTAAAAACAAGTTTAAATCTAGATGAAGTTAGATTCAAAATGACTTTGAAGTCTTAAAGTTTTAAAAATATTTAAAAAGAGGGTTTTCAGGTTTTAAAAACAAACCTGACATTTTTCAGATTTTAAAATTTAATCTAAAATCTGAAACCAGAATTTAAACTGGGTTTAAATTCAAAAGTTAAATTTAGTTTTCGAATAAACTTTTGAATCTTAAGCTTTGAAAATGAATTGGGATTTTAAATCAAGAATTTAAAATCAAAGTTTTAAAGCCAAATTTAAATCAAATGTTTAGATATGGATTCAAGTTTCTTGAATTCAAATCTGTGATTTAAATCGGTTTTTAAATTTGAATGTTTTAACAAGTTTAAATTAAATAAATTTTTAAAGTAAATGTGTTTTCAAATAAATATTTAAACTAGATTTTGATATAAAAAAATTTATAAAAAGGATTTTTGAATGAAAAGTTAAATAATTTGTTATAACTTGAACTTGCATGTTAAAATGTAATGCTTTTTAAAGCTTAAATATTAAATTGAAAATTTAAGTAATTTAGTTAGAACTTTTTTATATGGGTTTATAAGTTGAAATTTAAATTTGGTTAATGTGTAAATATATAATCATTTTGAATCTTAAATGCAAAATGAAATTTGAATTTACATTTAGTAGTGTAATGTTTTAAATACACTTTACTATTAATGAAGTCATTAATAAAGAAATGGATTAACTTAGAGGTAATTAAGGTATTAAAATGATTTAATGAATAAGATAATTAAGGAATGACTTATTTATTTAATTTATAAATTAATGATTTAAATTAATTTATAATTAGAGATTAATTAGAAAAGTAATTAAAGAATTGTCATTAGTTAATGAACGTCATTAACTAAGATTGTTTAAATATTTAATTTTAACAATTAATTAGATTAATTAATTAATGATAATCATTTATGAAATTGTGTAAGTGTAATTACTTTATGAAAGTAATTAAGAAGTTAATTGCTCATTGTAATTAATTGAGTTTAATTTGATTAATTCAAATTAATTGTCAAATATTGTATACTGGATTGATATTTCTGATATGTGATTGTGATGCTATGTAATGTGAATTGCTTTGTGCCGAACTGTGATTTGTTTCCATGTGTATGTGAAAACCCTATTTGCCCGTAAAACGACATTTAAATTTCGATGCGACAGGGAGTCGGATTCCAGTTGGTTATCCAAAACCCACATCAAATCGTAATGGTAAATCTTTGTGATTGATTAATTTACTATACCTATGAATCTGTGATGATTGATGATGTTGCACTATTGTGTGAAACCCCTGGACTACACTTATACACACACAAATATGGATTGCACGTGGAAATTGGTTAAGTCGCAGATTTTTGAAATAGTTTTAAAAACTGAATTTTTGAATTAAAATAGTTTGGAAATGGATTGGGATTAAAGTAAAAAGTTCTTGAAAAGGAGTTTCAAAGATAAAAAATTATTTTTGAATAACTTGATTCCGCCTTGAAGTTTAAATAATTTGATTTAAATTTAAATTCAAAATTTGAAACTGAATTCTATGATTTGAAACTAAGGACTTAAGATATTATACAAGTATATATGGGTTAAACCATTTAAATGTATCGATTTGGGAATTTGAATTTAAATTCAAAGGCTTTAACTAGTGCAAAAATAATTGGATTCTTCCGAAATGAAAACTGTTTGTTTTCAAATAATAAAATCTTTCACATAAGAAATGAACGTCCAATTTGTGTTAAAAGGAATTTCAAGTTTGAAATGAAAATGATTTCCAAGTTATGGAAACAGTTTGAAAGCTATAAGTTAAGTCTTTGATTTAAAGATTTAATGAGTTAATCCAATTGAAATAGAAATTGTTTTGAAATCCGTAAATGGATCTTTGTGAAACTGGATGAACTTTGTGAACTTTGTGGAATAAATCTTTTTATTTAAAGATTTGAAATGGTAATTTGTTTAACCATTTAAAGAAAGGTTTTGGTTTTCTTGGAAGTTGTGACTTAACTGAAACCCCATATCCATATTTTTTTTAAATATTGCGCTCATTATTCGGTTTAGCCGGGGGAGTACTTTGTGTCATATAACCCATTCCGAATAATGATACGTCGTTATAGATAGCATTTGAAGACCGGTGGTGAAGACCGGGTATTTTCGATAACGAAAGGGTAACCCGTCGATTGTCTCTGCACTGAGTCACGCCGGTATAGAGATTTCCTAAGTGATGGGAAGTCCAATTGGGATTGTGAATACCCGGATTTGCAAGGGCTTCTTCGGAAGTGCCTTCGGTTTTGTTCGAACCCGGAGCAGACTTGTATGGTTGTATGTCTGACACTACACTTTGAGATATAAAGCAGATTTCTTTCAAATACATATCTGTTGGTGGCGGAGAATTTATTCTCTTAGCTTAACACCCTTCTCTGAGACGTACGAGCTCAGAGGTTATGTAGTTGAAGGTTATCAATGGTATATTCCCAATTTAGTAGTGTGGCATGCTGAGTGCTGTTGTGTGTTGATGATCATTTGTTGATCATTTGTGATCAAAGCATGGCTTTTGTATGAAGCGTAGCTTTGTGGACGAGACTGCTTCAGGACCTCACACCCCGAAAATGGTCGAAACAGGAAAGATGCGGCAAGGGTATGAGGGTCGCACCCTTTAGGGTGTGTCATTCCCTTCCGGTAAAGAGTGGTATCATGGTATGGAGCCCGGATATTTACCTATGTGGTAGCCTCAATCTCATTTACTGTGTGGTTGTTGCTTTGTGGTTTAGAGGCACCTCGGATAAAGGTCCCAAAGGACCAGGGGATGGCATGCTCGAGTAGTAGTTACCTAGTTACAGAGGTAACCCGGCCTTGTGTTGGCAGAGAGCTGGTTAAGTTCTCGGGACGTCCCGCCAGAGGCGTACCCATGGATAGTGGGAAGTTCCTTAGCCCGACCATTTGTTGGAAATCCAATCAAAACAATATGCTCCCTGTACGGTTTTAGTTGTATAACCTGCCATGGAATGTGGTGGTAACCTGTTATTGAACATGGTAGCTATAGTAGGCATACAATAATGGTTGTACGCTGGCTAAGATTAATATTATACTTTCGAAAAAATTTCTGCACTATTCACTAATAATAATATTGAAAAGAATTTGCGTATCAAGCATGTTTGACTATCATAAGAAGAAATCTCCTCCAATTCTTGGATTGCATTGTGTGTTTGGTAGGAGGTCTTATGTTAGTTTCATTTCCCAGAAAGCATTACAGATTTATTTTAAATTCTTTTGTTTTCTGTTTTAAAGATCAAACTATTTTTGTTGCTCACACCAATCCCATGACTGACCTGGAGTTTATTGTTCCTTTCCTAAACTCTTGGTGCCATAATTTTTCCACACGGACAGTCTAGAGTAGGGTTTTTTCGATAGTCAGATTTAGTAGATTATCTGGAGTTAGTCCAATCTTTGGATCACGACTGCACTTGCTTATCGTTGTGAAATGTGATGTTGGTTCGAGCTAGCTTTGGATTGGAGCATTGGATTTGGAGATGCATTCTATTGAAGATATTCTTGTTCCGTTGCTATTGTCTTGTATCATATCTCTGATGTATATTGATATTGTATCATCATTGTATCAGATATTGTATCGATGTTGTATATTGATATTATTTTTCTTCCGGTGGGTTGTACTTAATGGTGTTATAAGCTCCGGCGAACCATATTCGACGTTTGTATCTATGGCATTTGAATACGAGTGTTGTATTCAGTGCTGATTTTCGATGGTCGAGTCAGGATCTTTATATTTGGTATCAGAGCTCGGGGTTAAAAACTTTATCTTAGGAACATAACACATTAAGTAACTCATTAGAGATAGGGTGCAGTATACCCTAGAATGAGTATATCCCTAAGATATCCGTTCGAATGCCTTAGTAAATTCTCTTACTATCCACTGATAGTAAGTAAGAATACAAGAAGAGGACGAGATAGGGGACAGGGGAGTACCACTACAATGGTCAATACCCTGCAATAGCGGAAACTATTTTCTCTATCAATGTCCTTTGATTCATCTTTTCAACTCCATGATTAGCTTTGTGGCAGCTCTAGAAAGAAGTTCGGTGTGATGGTGGCCCTATGAATCAATGTAGAAAATCCTTACTTCGTATCTTCATCGGTTTCTTATCAGTTTCTCCATTTAAACCTTAATGAATTTGAAATTTGAAATTGAAATTCTAAATAAATTGGTTAACAAATACAAAGCTAAATTTGGATTGTATCGATAAAACGATATCGATAAAAATCAAATTTGAAATTGAATCGCAATTTCTCGTGCAAATTGAAGTCCGAAGAGGGACAAGTTGGTATACACTTTGGAGTATTCTGATTTGAGTTGGAATCCATATCTAGTGTTTAGGAAATTATAGGAGATTGAATCTATCTATCTCTTCTCTAGGGTCCGATATATTCTATGAATGGTTAGTTATCCCATCGAACTAACCAGTGCCCCTGCATATTCGTAGATCTGGTGACCCGAGTATCTTGTGAAAAATTGTATGAGTTTGTTCTCATATCTATTGTTGATATTCTGATTTGGTAAGCCAAATATAGAATAGATATCCAGTTTGACCTGGAAGACTGTTTCTCTATCATTGTGTATCTATCTTTGTTGTTTTTGTGCCTGCAAATTTCGGAGACGAAATTTCTTAAGGGAGGAATCTGTAACGATCCCGAATTTTTTTCTAAGTTTAAATGCCAATTAATTTAATTTTTTAATAAAAATGGTGAAATTAATTGGTAATTAATATAAGATTCTAGTTAAATTATGAATTAATTGAGAATTAATTTGGATATTTGAAAATAAATATCTATATAAAATAGATTGGAGATAGAATTGCAATTGGGATGTAAATTTAAATATCTTAGAAAATAAATTTGAATTTGAATTTTGGATATGATTAAATTAGATGTGCCTTTATTTATACAAAATGAATCTTTTGAAAGTTATATTTTGAAATTGATATAAAATAATTTTCAAAGGATGTTTAAAAGTTAAATATCTGTATATATAGGAATGCAAATGTAAAACAAGAAAATAAGCATTTAAATTAGAAATAGATATATATAGGATAAATTAAAATATAAAGTAAATACATTAGAAAAATTCTAATATCATGTTAACTAAGGATTTTATTTATATTACAAAGCAACAAAACATAAGACAAAAGAAAAAAATATGTACATTCAAGTATGCAAGAAAAAAAAGCCAGACAAATTAAATATGTACAAATAAATGAACTATGCATATAAAAAAGTGACACAAGACAACAACAATTTTTTTAAGGATCTAGAAACAACAAATAACTATAGGTTTCATTTAGAATACAAAGGAACCAGTGATATATTTAAGTATGAAGATAAGCATAAGATTATAAAAGAAGACAAAGGTAATTAATGCAAGAATATCTTAGCACACATTTTATCTCATCTCAGCCGAAATCTGCATAGTTAATAAAACAAGGGGGAAAAATTCTTTGGTCTTATCTTGTACAAAATAAAAATTATGTTACCCTATTGTACAAACAATATAATCACCCTGTTCAAAGAAAATGACATCAACCTGTAAACTCCTTTTATATATATCAAGCTTTTTCATTTCAGTTCGTTCCTTCAAAATAGAAGTAAGCATCATTTACAATTTAAATACAACTTCAATTTTAAACAATAATTCAATCAACTACAAACCAAAGATCAAAAGCAGGGAGGAGTTACAGGAAAATTCAAACTATAGTTTTTCAACACTACAAAAGTGTTCTCTGTTCATTTGAAAACCAAGTGAGTAACATACGTTTTTTTTTATTTAAAGGGTTGAATCTGTTGCATAGATATGTCCGTGAATAAGTATGTTCCTATATGTATATGGATCCTTTGAATATGTTTGGAAAACTGGAAGTATCTTGTATAGGTCATTACTATACATGTTTTCTGTTTTAAGATTTTAAGATACTAGATTTTTGATTCAAAAATCATTATCACCTTGTTAACGCTAAAATTGAACGCTAACACCCCTGTGTAAATAGAAGTAAAAGTGAAAGCACCACCCGTCGATACGGGAATTAGAAACAAGCAGAAATTGCAGAAAAACAGTAAAGAAACAACAGTTTTATAGTGGTTCGGCTTTGAGTCAAGCGTACGTCCACTTTAATCTTTTTTATTGCTGAATCGATTACAACTTTACAACAATCTTCGATTACAACACTACTAAGAAAAGTAACTAGAACTCCGATGTAGAAGATTCTTCGAATTCATGTTGAATGTGTTAGATCTCTTCTTGAAGTTTGTAGAAGTGTCTTCGGTGTTTGAAGTGTCGGATGAGTTGAGAAAACAGCAGAGTATCGGCGTTCCAAAAGTGAGCCAATAGATCCCCCTTTTCGGTTGGAGTAGGTGGAATATTTATAGGGAGATTTCGGAGTTAGGTCGTAGGTCATGAGCGACCTAGAGGTAGGTCGTAGGTCGTGAGCGGCCTAGTGGGCGCGGTTTACGGCTTAACAGGAGCGCACTTGATCACTTGAACACACTAGTAAGTCATAGGTCATGAACGACCTAGGGAGGAAGTAGCATAAGAAGTTACCATGGTTTTTCTGGGTCGTGAGCGACCTAATTAAGGAGTTGCATGCATGCGGCCTCTCTTTGTCTTGATCAGTTAGGTCGTTAGGGCCACTTAAGCCGTTGAGTCGCATCATGTTGTGCCGCTTCATGATTTTGGTCGTTAAGTCGCTAGACCCTTTAGGGAATTAGGTCGTTAGGTCGCTAAGTTGCTTAAGTCATTTAGTTACTAGGTCGCTGAGCTTCTTAGCTCGTTAGGTCGTTGAGTTTCTTAGCTCGTTAGGTTGCGGAGTTCTTCAACTCATTAGGTCGCTAGACTCTTTAATCCATTAGGTCGCTTGGTCTTGAAACAGAGGAGTTAACACTTGCCCCTCGAAGTACACGCCTAGGAGTTAGGTCGTGTGCTTTGATACCTCTTAACTCGCACTATTCTGAGTTGTTAGGTCGTAAGCGACTTATGAGAAAGTAAGGTCGTTTGTACCGATTCGAGTTCCACTGCTCCGGTGCATAAATAGCTTAGGTCGTCCCTTCTTCGCTTCATCTGCTCTATCATTCCATCCTGCCATTAACAAGTTTTCGAGCTCTCGAAGACGATTCCAAATTACTCAATCATCAATCATCTCCACCATCATATTGTGTAAGTGAATTCAATCAATATTCAACCACGTCCATCATAAAATCGCGAATTCCCCTTTTTCCAGCCTTAATCCAATTTCATTTGCTGCGTTTTACCATGAATCATGTTACAATCGATCTTTGGTCGTCATTGGAGACGTTGATGTTATAATTCACGAGAATGCGGTAATGCATTGGATCTATGATGGATCTGAGGTGATTTGAGTCAGTTTTGGGTGATTTGGTGGTGTTGAAAGATGACAGATTCTATTGTGGAGATGATAGAGGGTTATCGGGTCACAAATTAACGGGGTATCGAGTTTGTGAGTGAAGCGAAGTTAGCAGGTTAAGGTGAGTGAGGGAGTGACAGGCTTAGTAGCTGCGAACGACCTAAGGCTTATCGGTTTAGATGTTAACTGCACGACCTAACTGACTTAACGGCCTAACTTTCAAATTCTGAGCGACCTAAGAGACGGCGACCTAAGATGTATAGTATGCTGCTTCGGATGAGATACACCTTTAACGATCGAAGGTTGAGTGTGAACTTTAGCAACGGAGTATAACACATTAGATGGCTCATTAGGCATAGGGTGAAGTATACCCTAGAATGAGTACAATCAAGACTGAAACTCTAAAATTTCTTAGTCTATTTCTTTTTACTGCTGATATTCCTTAAGATATTTCGTTCACATATCTAAATCAATTTTCTTACTAATTTAAGATAGTAAGAATGAGAGGACGCAGAGGAAGAGCTAGGGGTCAATGGAATGCCGCAACACCTAATCAATATCCTCCAACAGTAGTAGCAGCAATAGATATCCAGCAGCAGCCGAATCTGGCTGATTTGCATAAAAATTTCTCAAAGCTGGGTGGCAAACTGTTCACCGATAAGGAGTCAATTGTTGAGGCTCAAGCGTGGGTAAGATCGTGTGAGAAATTTTTTAAAGGGCTAAAACTGCAGGACGAGCAGAAGAGACTTATAGCTTCTTGGCAACTCCAAGAAGAAGCCTCAGCCTGGTGGGAAACAGTCAGTATAGATGAACTAGAGGAAGAGTTTACTTGGAATCGTTTTAAGGAGGTGTTTGAAAAGCGTTATATGCCATCGGCGGGAATTACCAGAATGTATCAAGAATTTTTGGATTTAAAGCAAGAAAGCTTGTCGTTTGAGGAGTACTTAAACAAGTTTAACGAACTATCCCTTTTTGGTTCGGAGTTGTTAAACACACCTCTTAAGAAAAATGAAAGGTTTATCCGTGGAATGAACCAGAAGTATCATGAAAGGATGACAGCACACGTCAAAGAATCTTTTTCTGATCTTATTGATATGGGATATAGGTATGCCACACTGGATATGCAGGAGATTCCAAGGGAAGGAGGAAATTCAAATGATTAGAATTGGAAGAAAAGGAAGTTTGAGGGCAAGAGGCCACAACAAAACAAAGATAAAAAGAGCAGCCAAAGAAATTCGGCTAGGAATATAACTTGTTACAATTGCCAAGAGAAGGGCCATTATTCAAACAGCTGCACAAACCCAAAGAAGCAAGTTAAGAAGGAACAACCTGTGAAGAATGATCAAGGAGCTAGAGAATGCTATAAGTGTCACAAGCCTGGACATCTTATTAAGAATTGCACGGTAATGAAGCAAGCACAGGTGGCAAATGTTTATGCGATAAAGAAAGAGCCTTCAACTTCGAAAGCAGATAAAGGAAAAGGTGTTCTGGAAGGTAACCTTACTATTTATGATAGAACTGTTAGAGTCTTATTTGACACTGGAGCTTCTCATAGATTTATCTCCCAACAAACCGTAAGTGAATTAGAATTAAAAACTGAATTTGTTGACGACCCTATTTGCGTGAAAAATCCGGTTAGAGGTCCTGCAAATCTTTGTCTGTATTGTAAGAGATTTGCTATTTCTTATGCTTGCTATAAATTTCCTATCAACCTTTATGTCCTCGAATTTAATGAATTTGAAATCTTACTCGGAATGAACTAGTTATCGAGATACGAAGCTAAATTGGATTGTAATAATCGGACAATTATGGTCAAAACAAGTTTTGAAAATTTTAATGAAATCTCTTGTGAGGATCCGAGTCCAAAGAGAGATAGATTGATGTATACTTTGGGATATCCTGAACCCAGTTTGCAGTCTATACCTGTTGTTCGAGAATTTCCGACGTATTTGAAGAAGTAAATCCTTACCTCCACGCAGAGAAATAGAATTCCGAATTGACTTAATACCCAATGCCCGTCCTGTTGTTCACGCAAGTCGCAGGATGGCACCGAGGGAAAAAATTGAATTAGTCGATCAAACTTGAGATTTGCTAAAGAAAGGGTTGATTCGCTCTAGTGTTTCTAAATGGGGTTCAGCCGCCGTATTTGTGGCTAAATCGGATGGATCATTGAGATTGTGTGTAGATTACCACGATCTCAATAAACAAACTCTTAAGAACAAATTCCCTTTACCTAGGATTGACGATCTATTCGATCAACTTCATGGCGCTCGATTCTTTTCTAAAATGGATCTAGCTTAGGGATTCCATCAGCTGCGAATAGCCGAGGATTGTGTTCATTTAACTGCCTTTAGGGGACCGGACATGTTCTACGAGTGGTTAGTTATGCCCTATGGACTGACCAACGCTCCCGCGTACTTCGTAGATTTAATGACCCGACTGTTTCGAGAAGTATTGAACAAATTTTTCCTTGTATTTATTGGTAATATCTTGATTTACTCCAAAACTGAAGAGGAGCATGCTGAACATCTCAGAATTTTTTTGGAGATATTGAGGAGGAATATCTTATCCACTAAATATCCTAAGTGTCACTTTTGGGTCAAAGAAGTCAGATTTCTCGGCCATATTGTTAATGAAGAAGGAATTTTTGTTGATCCAAGCAAGATTTCTGCAATTCTGGACTGGAAACAGCCCACTACTCCTAGAGAATTTCGAAGTTTTCTGGGTTTATCGGGATATTATAGAAAGTTTGTATAGGATTTTTCTTAGTTGGCTAGCCCATTGACTGAGCTAACAATGAAGAATGCCAAATTCATTTGGACTCAAAAATGTGATGAACTTTCCAGGAATTGAAAAAGAGATTGGCTACTGCTCCTGTTCTCGCTATCATTAATGGGAACCAAGGCTTATCTGTCCATACTGACGCTTGTGGTGATGAGGTAGGTGCAGTATTAATGCAGAATGGGAAGGTAGTTGCCTACGCGAGTAGACAATTACGTTCGCACAAGAGGAACTACCCAACACATGATTTGGAGCTTTTGGCTGTTGTGTTTGCTTTAAAAATCTGGCGACACTATCTTCTGGGTAAGAATCTTTTCAGCTTTCTTAACAATTTACGAAGTTAACTAAATAAATATACTTAATAAACTCTCTTTGTTTTAGGTGAAAATTTTGAATTATTCACCGACCATAAATTTTTGAAACATCTCTTCACCCAGAAAGATCTGAATCTGCGACAACAACGTTGGTTGGAATTTCTGGCATCTTATGACTTAGATATTTTGTATACGCCGGGAAAAGCTAATGTAGTTGTAAACGCCTTGAGTAGAAAGCACGTTATTCTTGCTCATCTTGTTATCACTCCTACTATTCTTAAGAGGATCGCCACCAAACAAACTGAAGACAAGTTTCTTCGAGAAATGCGTAGAAGAATATGTCGAGGTGAAGATACTAGTTTTGAGATAGATAATAGAGGAGTTATAAGGATGAAAGGAAGAATTTGTGTCCCTGACATTCCAGAGCTGAAACGTGAAGTTTTAGATGAATGCCACAAATCTAAACTCAGTTTTCATCCAGGAGTTAATAAAATGTATCGAGATATCAAAAGAACTTTCTGGTGTAAGACAATGAAAAGAGGCATATCCATTTATGTGAGTCGCTGTGCTACTTGTCAGCAAATCAAAAGTGATCAAAAGAAAGTGGCCGGTTTACTTCAGCCTTTGGAAGTACCGAAATAGAAATGGGATGCGGTGTCGATGGATTTCATCAACGGATTGCCACGAACCAAGAAGGGAAATGAAGCAATTTGGGTTATAGTGGACCGTCTAACCAAAACTACTCACTTTATTCCAGTTAAATCCACTCGGATGCAACAAGCTTAGCAGGACTATATATAAAGGAAATTGTTCGTCTCCATGGTATTCCCAACAGTATAGCAAGTGATCGTGACTCGATCTTCACTAGTAGATTTTGGGAGGCATTTCAAGCCACTTTGGGACGAAATTAAATTTCAGTACTGCTTATCACCCACAATCTGATGGGAAAACTGAAACCGAATTCTAGAAGTTCTTTTACGTACTTGCATTCTCGATTTTGGTGGTTCTTGGGAGGACCATTTACATCTAGATGAGTTCTCATATAATAATAGCTATCAAGCCAGTATAGAAATGGCTCCTTTCGAAGCTTTATATGGTCGTCCATGTTGATCACCTGTATGCTTGATTGAATCAGGTGATAGACTCATCCTTGGACCAGACATGATTAAAGAAGCCAGGGAGAAGGTAGATTTTATTCGAAAGAAATTAATAACTGCTCAAAGTCGTCAGAAGAGCTATTATGACCGCCGAAGAAGATATTTGGAATTTCAAGTTAGAGATTCTATATTTCTTAAAGTATCTCCGATGCGGGGTGTATTGAGATTCGGGAAAACTTGAAAGCTAGCACCGCGTTATATTGGTCCTTTCCCAATTCTGGAAAGGATTGGTCCTCTAACATATTGAGTGCAGCTACCCAGCTGGTTGTCTGGCGTGCATGATGTATTCCACATTTCTAATCTTCGGAAGTATGTGCACGATCCAGATGATATTATTGAAGAAGCTGCTCAGCAGGATCTCGAAATCACTCCTAACTTGGCAGTTAAAAGAGAGCCGATAAAAAATGTAGATCGTGATGAGAAGTGATTAAGGAACAAAGTTGTGAATCTAGTCAAAGTTCAGTGGAATGGTGATCCAATGGACTATACATGGGAAACCGAAAATAATATGAAGAAATCATATCCCAATTGCAGATTAGACATCTCGGCTTAAATTGGTAAGCCATACTAGTATTTTTCTGAATTTGTATATTCTATGTTTGGTTTTCTCTCTTTTTCAAATTTCGAGGACGAAATTATTTTAAGGGTGGGATATTTGTAACATCCCAAATTTTTGAATTCTAAATTGAGTAACTTATTTGAACTTTTGAAATTTAAATTGAAAAATAATTAAAATAGATAAAATATATATACATAGTAAAAATTCAAACAACATGTTAATAAATTATGAAGATTGTAAAGTAGAACCTAGAAATAAATTAGCTAACTACAAGCAACATATTACAATAGAACTTCATTCACATCACAAGAAAGAAGATAATACTCAACTATGAAACAAGTATGAATGAGAGAAGTAAATAATATATATAAATGTCTTGAAAAACAATCCAGACAGCAAAATATAACCCGGTGTTCGAAAAGAGAAAAATAAGTATGAAGATTTGTACAAGGAGATAAGTGTAGACATGATGAAATAAGACAAAGCAATAAATGCAAGCCTCCACAAAATCATATCAGCCACCATTAGAAAAAAGGAAAAGAAAAAAAGTCTCTAATCTTGTGTTGTATAAAAACAATATAAAGAAAGAATACAATAATCACATCAGTACAATAAAAAATCTGGAACTAGTGAATACCTTCTTAAATACCCCTTTCCTTTACATATATGTACATCCTCTATTCCCAGTTCGTTCAACACAATAAGAATAGAAAATAAAACTATAACCTGAAAACTAAATACAGTGAAAATCATCAACTAGGAAAAAAAGAGGGAAAGAAGAAACTACAGCTTCAAAACAAAAAAAAGCTCTCTGTTTCAAATTTAAAGCAGCTCTGTTTATTTATGGAATCAAGGTGAGTAAACAAAACTTTTAAGACTTAAGTTCAAATTGTGTGTGTGATGTATTGATAATAATATGATGGCATATGAATCTGTTTCTCAGTTCTGTGTTCATATATTAGTTCTCTATAAAATTTGAATATACAGTTTTTGTATAGTTACTGAGCTAAGTAAACAAACAAAATACAAAATAGTTCCATTCAATCATTTAAAGGCAAACGTTTTAAAACAAAGTAAGTTGTTCGAATATAAATCAAGTTTTTAAAAATTTGTTTCCAACCTGTCAGTGGAGTATATCCATTGGAAAGTGATATACAGAGAAATCATAAATTTTGTGCTAAATTCAAGTATTCTAAATTGCTGATTCAACTACATAGCTTGAATCCATATACAAAGATAGGATTTTTAAAATAAAAATGATGATTTTTAGATCTATATACACGGTGCAGTTTGAGATGAACTAAAAACTCATTTATTTGTCAATTTCTGTTAGTTTAACAAATCTTAATGGTTGAGATTTGTTGTATAGCTAGTTTGACAACGTATGAACCTAGGAAAAATGCTGGAAAATTTTCCTAATGTAAGATTTTTTGAGTTGAATCGAAAATAGGGTTTTGGTTTGTGTTTTTTTTTGTGTTCTGTAATTCGTTGTTTCAGCTGCCGTGCATCGATCGAGTCGTACGCGATTTTGGGTGATGGCCGAGGAGAGTATGGCCATGGCGTGGACGAGGCGGCGTCGCCTCCGGTCGTCAGTGTTGGTAGAACATGGCGTTTTAATGTCGGGTGTTCGAGCTTTTGGTTCGAGCTATAGGCATATTTTCAATTTCGAACTTTTCACGTCAATTTGGGTTTCGATGTTGAACGAGAGGTTGATGTGTGGTTTGTAGGAGGCGAGGAAAGTCGTCGGAGGGGCGGCGAACCTCCGTGCACGTGCACGGTGGCGTACGGTGTAGCAGTTTTGGGTTTTGGGATCGTCTCGAGTGATACTCGAGGAAATTGGAAGTTTGCCTCGAGTCGAACCTGGTGCGTGCATGAGTATATTTATAGCACTGTTGTTATTAAATTAAGTATATATAAAAAGAAGAAGAAGAGAGGATCAGTAGAGAAGAAGAAAGAGTAGAGGAGAATGTACGCGGGAAAGAACAGTGGATGACTCGAGCTTTACTCGAGTAAACTGTACGTTTACTTCGGGTCTAAATATTCTAGGTGTTAACTTAAATAAATCTTAAGTTAAATGTTAAACAAGTTTAATATTAATAATTTATTTATGTTGACAAGTGTTGATTTAAGTTTTGTTTTAAATTTTATTAAGAAGGTTTGCAAATATAAGAAAATAAGTAAATTTAAAGTGTAAGTTAATATAAATGTAAATTAATACTTGTAATTGAATAAATAACTCTAAATAAATTTGTAATTCAAAATTGATCTTGTGTTTATATCAATTTAAACTTAAGAACTTTAATTAGCTACTTAAAATTAATTAATTAATAATAGTTAACTAATTAAATGATTAAAATAGGAAACTAATGATTAATTAAGTAATTAATGGGTAATTGATGGGTAATTAAGTTTTATAAATTGAGGATTAAGATTATTAATTAATAATTAAGAACTAACTGATTAATTAAGTAATTAAGTAATAAATTAAATAATTTAATAAGTTGATTAACTAGTTATTAATCAAGCGGGGTAAAATGGTATTCTTAAGTAATTAAGTTAAGTAAATCAAACTATATTGATATGAATTGATGATTCTTGTTTGATTTACTTTGATATCTATTTGGTGATATTTTGTGATACTCGGTGATATATTCTGGAGAAACTGTAAAATAACGGAAACTTAAGAATTTAAATACCGGGCTTAATTACAAGTCATTATAAAGATAATAGATGAATATACTCTTTCAAATTATATATATCAAATTATATTTAAAACAATTTAAAATTTATATTTGTTTATCAAACAAATCTGCAGTAAACTACTACAGTAGCCTTCCCACTACGAAACTCGGAAATGTATGTCGATTGTTAACCCCGCCTCGGCCATGACTCGACGACTTAAGAGAGATACCGACCTAACTGCCTAAAACAGGAATGCCGACCTAAGACTTAAAGGATACTGACCTAAGATAGATACCGACCTAACATGGGTACCGGCCTAATGCCTTAAAGGTTGCCGACTTAACAAAGATGCCGACTTAAGATTTGAGGGGATACCGACCTAAGGCTTAGGTAGGTTACCGATCTAACATGGATGCTGGACCAAGATAGATGCCGATGTAACTATCCAAGGAGGTTGCCGCCCTAACTGCTCAAGACAGGGACAAGATCACGAACTACACTTGGGTCGCGACCGACTTACGGCCTATGCTAGGTCGTTCACGACCCAGGCAAAGGAAGGCAAGTCCGATGCAGCTACTTAGCACGCGGCCTCTTAATTCGTACACGGTTCAGGACTTATGATATATCCAGAGTTCAGCAAGGATGTCTTTCCGAAGTCTTGACCCAGCATTTAGGTCGCAACCGACCCACGACTTAGTTTAAGTCGTCCGCGGCCCAACTTAGGCCGGTTACGATTTAGGACTTGGTAATGTTTCCTGCCCATAATTCTCTATAAATACATTGCCATCTCCAACTTTCAAGGGACTTTTGGGGGGACAATCTTTTCAAGCGCCGATACTCTGCCAGTTTCTAAATCAACTCTACACTTGAAATTTCGAAGAACACTTCAAGCAACTTGTGAAAGACTTTCACACATCTGACATGGATTCGAAGACTTTCATCTAATCGAAGCTTAAGCTACTTGCTCAAAGTGTTTTGTAACTATAGAGATTTGTACTTGAAGAGCATTGTATTGTTTTGTAACAAGATCAGTAATAAAGATACCTAAAGTGGACGTAGGCTACTCCTTAAGCCAAACTACTATAAAACCGCTGTCTCTTACTGTATTATATGTTATCTTAGCTGATATTCTGTTCCCGAATCATCGGGTGGTGCTTTCACACCCACACTTCACACACCGGGGTGTTAGCGTTCGATTTTTAGCGTTAACATTTTTGGTGCTTTCACTGAGAGTTGAACTCAGGATACTTCCACCATTGCTCCGCGAAGGTTTGTTGAAAGGATTTCTTTTAAAACCAGAAGTTTATTGGAAATAATGGCTCCTGGGAGAAAACGAAGTTCTGTAAGATCCGGCAATGTTCAAGAGAATACTGCTACCTCTCCTCCTTCAAGTCAAGCAGCTCCAACTGTTGGAGTTACGCGAGCAGAATTGGACACCGTAGTTTTGGGGTTGAATCAACAATTGAATGCTCAAAATGCACAGTTGGAAGCCCAGAATGCCCAGAATGCCCTGATGTTAAGTAAGTTGAATGATCTACTTGGGGAAAACCGTCAACCGGTTAACAATGATGGAAACCCTATTGTGGGAGTTCAGGATGTTGAAGGGAACATTTCTCAAAGAGCCGTAGACCCTGTGGAAAGGACACCTCCCCAAGCTGGAGGATCAAGGCCGTAGCCGACCCTCCGTGAACGATTGTCAAGACAGAATTCAAAGAGAGTGGCTGATGTTTGCCCTCCAGAGCCTCTAAATGATGAAGAGTATTTTTCGGGTATGGTTCGTCAAATCATGAAGGAAAATATGCGAAGAGATGAAGATGAGAAAGAGTGGGGTTTTGCTCCAAGCAAAACTCCATTTACTGAAAAGATCTTGAAGGCAGAGTTCCCAAGGAAATTCGTTCCCCCTACTATTCCGGCTTACAAGGGGACAAGTGATCCTAACGAGTTTCTGTATAAGTACGACTGGCATATGACGGGTGCCAGAGCGTCTGATGAAATCAAATGTCGATATTTCTCGGTATATCTGGAAGGTGTGGCTCTATTGTGGTTTACAAAGCTGCCGGTCAAGTCCATTGATCAGTTCTCCGATTTGACCAGGAAGTTCAAGGAGCAATTTCGATTTTATGCTTCAAAAGCAAAGGATATAATGTCGCTGTCAAGTGTAGAACAAAATCCGGGAGAATCCATCAGATCATTTTTGATCATTTTTGAATCGTTTTAACATAGCATTGGCCGAGGTAGATAATGCTGAGCCACGCATGGTCCAAACATACTTGATGAGGGCGATCGACAAATCGAGTGAATTTGGAAAATGGTTGAAAATGAAAGAACCAAACTCACTTGACAAATTCTACAAGAAAGCGGATGAATTCATGCGCTTAGAGAGCCTCCAAACACCGGCTAAGGTGGTATCAGCAGAAGCCGGGAACAATGGTGCTCCTTCGAGTAAGAAAGAACCTAACACTCGGAAAAGGGGAAATGATGGTGGAAAGAAACAGGGAAATGCTAAGAAAGGCCGTCCTTTCAATTTCACACCCTTGACTGATACCCTTGAGAACATCTTCTTTGCGACCAAGGATGATGTCAACTATCCGACACCACCTAAAATGAGAGTTGGGAATAAGATGGAAAAAAGTGGAAGGTTCTGCCGGTTCCACAACCAACCCGGCCATGACACCAACGAATGCCGTCAGTTGAAAGAGGTAATTGAACAACTTTTGAAAGAGAACAAGCTCCAGCAGTATGTGAAAAGGAATAGAAATGCCCCAGCCTCATTGACTCAAGGACAACAAGTTCCCACTCACCGTCCTGGCTCAAGTGAGAAGGCCGTTGAGCATGAATCGGAAAGACCTGTCATCAATATAATAAGTGGAGGGCCTCACCCAGCAGGTAAAAGCTGGGGCGAGATGGAAAGGTATGCCCGGGCCTTGAGGCATGTACCGGCTAAAGAGAATGTTTTTGTTTTAGAAAATGATGCGCCTTTAAAGCAACAAAAGACTTCCACAGATGATATTGTATTCAGTGCCAGAGATTCTTTGGGTGTCGAGGCTCCTACCATAGATCCTTTGGTCATATCCGTTGGTATTGGGCCGGCTACTGTGAGAAGGGTTCTAGTTGATTGTGGAACTTCATGCAACATTCTCTTCAAGAAGTTCTTTGATAAAATGAAAATTCCAATGGCTGATGTTCAAGCTTCATCACTTAAGATTGATGGGTTTGCTGGGGAACCCAAACAGCCGATTGGGACCATAGATTTGTTCGTGGAACTTGGAAAAGGGCTGAGGAAGGTGGCTCGAAAGCAAACCTTTATAATTGTTGAAGAATTCTCTGCCTACAATGCCTTTTTACGCCGACCAACTCTTGCTGCTTTCAAAGCTGTTCTTGCCCCTGGTGTCTGACCGTAAAATTCCCCACAGATAATGGAGTTGGTGTGATTAAAGGAGACCAAGATGTGGGGGCAAGAATGTTATCTTACTGAGTTGCGTGAATCAAGGAAAAGAGAAACGGGAAAAGGTGCGGCAGCTCCAGTCCGCATCAAAGAACCAACCTTGTAGCAATTACAGGGTGGACCCTGCACTGGTGAATGTAGTGGGGCACGAAGAGAGGTGGATCCAAGGAAAGAAAGTGCAGGGGAGAATAGGGTAGTACCGGTAGAGGTAATAGTGCCGGTATCCGTTGACCCAAAGGACCCAAACAAAGTGTTGAATGTGGGTTCACAACTCAACACAACTGTTCAGAATGTTCTGATTTCATTTTTAGAGGCAAATTTGAATGTATTCGCTTGGACTCATGCTGACATGTATGGAATATCCCCAGAGATTGCAGTACACACTCTGAACATTGATCCAAAGTTTACACCTGTGAAATAGAAAAGAAGAACTCAGGGTCCTGAGAGGACGACAGCGTTGAAGGAAGAAGTGGATCGGCTCATGGAGAACGGTTTCATTAGAGAATCTACTTATCCAAATTGGGTATCAAACCCAGTGCTGGTTAAAAAAGCTAACGGGAAATGGAGAGTATGCATTGACTTTTCGGATTTGAACAAAGCCTACCCCAAAGACTGTTTCCCGCTGCCTAGGATCGATCAGTTGGTGGATGGAACAGCGGGGCATGAATTGTTATCTTTTATGGTTGCATACACCGGATATAACCAGATTATGATGCATGAGCCAGATCAAGTGGACACAAGCTTCATCACAGATGTTGGAATCTACTGCTACAAGGACATGCCTTTCGGACTCAAGAATGCAGGGGCAACTTACCAAAGGCTTGTTAATGCCATGTTTAAACCGCAGATTGTCAAGACAATGGAAGTTTATGTTGATGATATGCTAGTGAAGTCTAAGAAAGCAGTGGACCACATGGATCACTTGGCAGAGATGTTCGCAGTACTCCGAAAGTACAGAATGAAGCTTAATCCCTTGAAATGTACATTTGGAGTGGAGTCTGGAAAGTTTTTGGGTTTCATTGTGAGCGCTAGGGGCATTGAAGCTAATCCTGCTCAGATCACTGCCCTGAGAGAGGTCAAAGCTCCTAGAATGAAGAAGGAGTTGCAAAGTCTCAATGGAAAGGTTGCTGCCTTGAGTCGGTTCATTTTAAAAGCTACTGACAAATGCATTCCATTCTTTGATGCTCTGAAGAAAGGAAGAAAAAACTTTGAGTGGACTCCTGAATGTCAAAAAGCATTTGATGGGTTGATTCGTCATATGGAAGTGCCTCCGATACTTTCAAAGCCTGACAATGGTGAAGATCCCTTCATATATTTGGCAATTTCATCTCATGCTCTCAATGCAGTGTTGGTAAGGGAAGACGCAAGGGTTCAACGCCCAGTCTATTATATCAGCAAAAGATTCACTGGGGCAGAGATGAACTATTCAAGGTTGGAAAAGCTCGCCTATTGTTTGTTGATCGCATCAAGGAAATTGAGGCCGTATTTCCAAGCTCATCCCATCAAAGTCCTCACTGATCAACCTCTAAAGCAAGTCCTATTCCGTCCTGAGACTTCGGGCCGTCTTTTGAAACGGAATATTGAACTCAGCCAATATGACAACACTTATCATCCTCGGAAAGCAATCAATGGACAAGCTTTAGTAGATTTCATCGCAGAATGTACGGATAAAGGTGATAGTGAGGAAGAAGCCACTGATAACATCCCAATCCAATGGAAATTGTATGTCGATGGCGCAAGGGATGATTACTGTTCCGGAGCAGGGGTTGTCCTTGAAACCCAGAAGGGCGATCGCTATGTTATGCACTGAGACTAGAATTCCCTTCGACAAATAATGAAGCAGAATATGAAGCTCTCATCGCTGGTTTGCGAATTGCTAAAGAACTAAACATCAAGGCATTGCAGATCTTCAGTGATTCTCAGCTTATTGTCTGCCAAGTCAAGAAGTAATTTCAAGCTAAAGGAGGGAATCTACCCGCCTATTTATCAAAAGCCTGGGAGCTTCTTCAAGATTTTGACCGTTATTCAATAAACCATATACCCCGAGAAGAGAACATGAAGGCAGATTCTCTCGCAAAGTATTCAAGTACTGGTGAAGCTCAACTATTGGGATTAGTTCCCGTCGAAGTCTTGTCAGCTCCAAGCACAGATGAAATGGATGTTGATTGGATTATAAATGTATCCCAAGAGCAAGAACCATGGATGACTCTGATATTTGAATATTTAGTCAATGGTTTTTTGCCAGAAAGTTCAAAAGAACGGCAGAAGATGATAAGGAAAGCCTCAAGATATATAGTTCAAGATGGTCTTTTGTACAGACGAGGATTTTCAATGTCATTACTCTGATGCGTGACAAAGGAAGAAGCTAAGACAATTCTGACTGAAGTACACGGAGGAGAATGTGGGGATCATACGGGTGGTCAAACTTTAGCAAAGAAAATCCTCCGTTATGGATACTTTTGGCCAGAAATTAATCAAGATGTTGCTGACTATTCCCGAAAGTGTGATAAATGCCAGAGATTCGCCAAAATTCCAAGAGCACCTTCCACTTAGCTAACACAAATGGTCAGTCCATGGCCGTTTGCTATCTGGGGAATAGATCTCATTGGGCCTTTGCCGACTGCCAAATCGGGAATTAAATATGTTATCATTGCTGTTGATTATTTCACTAAATGGGCTGAAGCCGAACCATTGGCTACTATTACCTCTAAGAAAATGATAAGTTTTGTGACTAAAAATATCATTTGCAGGTATGGTGTGCCTCAGAAGATAATCACAGACAATGGTACCCAGTTTGAAAGTGAGGAGTTCCAAGATTTCTGCAAATGACTCAAGATCCGAAAAAGCTTCTCAGCAGTGGCTCATCCGCAGGCAAACGGGCAAGTGGAAGCAGTAAACAAAATAATCAAATCAACCATCAAAAAGCAGCTGGAAAAGGCAAAAGGTGGTTGGGTCGATAAGTTACCTCTTGCACTATGGGCATACAGAACCACCCACAAAACTGCGACTGGGCAAACTCCATTTTCGTTGGCATACGGATCAGAAGCGATGATTCCAGTGGAAACTGAAGTCCCCTCACACAGAAGGATCCATTTTGATCAAGATGAGAATGAAAAATTGCAATTGGAAGCACTTGACCTCCTTGATGAAAGAAGAGAAGAGGCTAGGCTTAGAATTGCAGCTCATCAGCAAAGAATAGCCAGGCACTTCAATTCCAAAGTTCGTCAGCGCAGCTTTGAAGTTGGGGACCTAGTCCTGAAGAGAATTATGACGGCCACAGGTGTGTTTGGGCCAAACTGGGAGGGGCCGTATGTTATAGGCACGAAACTTCTTGATGGCACATTCAAACTCACTACTGTTGAAGGAGAACCAATCCCAAGAGCTTGGAACAGCAATCATTTGCGTCCATATTTTACTTAAAAGCTTTGCTGAAATGTTGTAAAAGAATTACGAATATATGATTCTTGTATTGAAAGCAATTGTAAAGCAAGTGAATACTGAAAAGCTATAAAGTGGATGTAGGCCCAGCTTTTGGCCGAACCACTATAAATCTTGTGTTCTCTACTACTATATACTGCTTTTTTTTATTTCGACATATAATATACGGTAATTGTGTTACTAAAATGTCAATTTAATAATGCAGGCCATAAAAACAATGCTTACCCATCGCAAGACCAAGCGATCTCCGACATCACCCAGCAAGCAAACGCTAAACCATTCAAAATTTCCATACTCAAATCCTACGAAAGAAGTGCTTCGAACAAAAGTTAGCAATGTGGATGGAAGTGGACCATTTATAACTAACTGCGAATGTTTGTACAAACGAGCATCCAGCTAAATAGCCTGTGTCTACCACCACCAACTCGCTTAACTATGAAGTATATTTCTTTGGATAAGGAAAATTATTGGCAACTAAAAAGGGATGATACTTGCAAAAGATAACGGGGATCGCCGACATGAATAGATGACAAAGAGACATGGGCAAGCAAGCATCAAACAGAAAAAGACCTCTTCGGTGGCACAAGCCCTCTTCATAGGAACAACTCTTCGGAGGATAAAGACCTCGAGCGGGCCTCGCCAGAAAAAGAGAGTTCTTTCTCGACATAAAGTAGTGGACTGATCGGTGAAACACTCCCGTGAATCCATCCAACTAAGAGAAAGAAACTCCAAACTTCCAGGCAAAAGCCCTACTCAGAGGCACACGTTTCACCGAGATTGAAATAAAACTTCCAAGTGTTGAAACGTGAAAAGCCCTCTTCGGAGGCCCATTTCACCACAGTTGAAATGCTAAAAGACCTCGAGCGGGCCTCGCTAGAAAAAGAGAATTCTTTCTCGACATAAAGTTGTGGACTGATCGGTGATACACTCCCGTGAATCCATCCAACTAAGAGAAAGAAACTCCAAACTTCCAGGCAAAAGCCCTACTCAGAGGCACACATTTCACCGTGATCTGAAATAAAACTTCACACGAGCCGAAATGTGAAAAGCCCTCTTCGGAGGCCCGCTTCCCAGCAAACAGGGAAAAAATAAAAGCCTCTCCCAAGAGGCAGAAACAAAAAGACCTCTTCCCAGAGGCACAATCAAACAATAGACCTCTTCCCATAGGCACAATCAAACAAAAAGACCTCTTCCCAGAGGCACAATCAAACAAAAAGACCTCTTCGGAGGCACACGTTTCACCGAGATTGAAATAAAACTTACAAGTGTTGAAACGTGGAAAGCCCTCTTCGGAGGCACAACTCTTCGGAGGCACACATTTCACCGAGATTGAAATAAAACTTCCAAGTGTTGAAACGTGAAAAAGCCCTCCGCAGAGGTACAACTTTTCAAAGAAGCCTTTCATCAGAAATGCAAAACAAATATCAAAAAGCCCTCCACCGAGGCGCAATATAAAAAAAAAGAAGCCCTCTTTAAAGGCACACTTTATCTTTCAAAGGAAGACTAGTTCATCTATTCTTGAAAATACTCTTCCTCAAAAATAAGTTAAAGTGCCCTTCAGAGGCCCGCTTTACCACATAGGAGAATTCACTTTGTAAAAATGTGTGTATGCACAAAAGAAAAAGTGATATCTTCGAAGGGTGGAGCATGAAAACTCATATGAAATGAGCTGTACTCTATTTTGAGCAGAATAATATTCCTCCAAGTATGGAATAATTATTCTCCAGAAAATAAGAGTACAAGTCCCCTCAAAGTTGAAAATATTGCAACGGGCTTATGGTATAGGGGCAACATGGTATAGCTACATTGGTAAAAAAAACGCTCAAACAACATACCACAAGCTCACTGCAATATCATGAAAAGAAACTTGTACAAAAACGAATAGTAAATGCATTCTCAAATACAGACAGAAGTTTGTACAAACAAAAAGAATCATTTTATTCAATACTGTCAAAATTTTGTACAGGTACAGGTTTCAAAAGAAAAAGAAAAGCGGAGGCCGATACCCGCACAATCTCCGGTCAGTACATGCAAAAAGCAAAGAGTAAAAATAAAGGGAAGCAGGGCCCGTTACTTCTTCTTGCCACCACCTTTAGAGCCTTCACCTGACCTAATAGGCAGCTTTTCAGGACGGCTTGGGAGAGTTGGGGATGAAGGAGAGAGGGTTACTGCCGGATCAACCTTCGCTTCCTCTTCAGAAACAAGAATGCTTTTCATTTTCTTCTTAGAAGTGGTACGCTTCCTCCTCCTCCTTGAAGAAGACTCACTTCCCAGAGTAACAAGAGCAGCCAGTTTTACGTCATCAGAAATAGTACGCTCCGGGGATTTGTCGCCTCTTTCAAGTCCTTCGTCCTTCTGCTCCTGCGAAGCGATTGGATCATCCAAGCCTTGAAGGGCCCTATTAATTCTTCCTGTGATCCCGGTTGGGATATAGGAGTGATTTGAGGGAATGGAGGGGGGACAGCTGGAGGAGGAGAAGTTTGTGTGGCACTTGGCGTTTTGCTACAGACGGAGAAAAGCCAAAAATATTAGTATCTCCCGTGAAGAAAGGAGATAGCGGCTCATTGAGATTTAAGAAATAATCAAAAAGTTCGTCAAACTCATGAGGAGCAAACAAACAGTCCACTTGGGCAAGATTAATGGTAGAGTTACCTGGAGAAGTCGGCTTCCTAATGTCAACATCATAAGCCTGTGCTTCGGCGCTCTCTTTGCCTTCATCTCCACCCTGCGTGCTTGTAATCTCAGTTGTAACTTTAACAGGGGATGGAGAATGAGAACCAGAGCCTGTGATGTCAACATCGGCGGAAACCGAAGGAGGGACGAGGGTAGTTAATGGTGCTTCTTTCGCAAAGTGCTGCTCCCCTACCTCAGCTCGTGCTTTGGCAAGCTGCTCCTTTCCCCGGGCTAGGGCAGCTCTGGCATCGTCATCTAGAAAGTGTTCTGCAAGAGATGCTTCAGCATAGCCGGCGCCTGTACCTCCAAGCATGTCGAGAATTGACTCCCAAACCTCGGCCAGGGTAATCTCATATTTCGGTCCTAGGAATGAAAGACTCCCGCGCCCCATAACGCTATGCACGTAGAAGTCAAATAAAGTGGAGTTAATATTGGCTTTAGTCGCCTCATGCGACTATTTGGCAGCCTGCCTTCCAGCGATAGCTTCATCAAGTTCCTTCTCGGTCTTTAATAATTGGGCCTTTAGCCTCATAATCTCCAAATCCTGGGAGTTGACCTTCTCCCTTAACTCTGCAACGTCAGCACGATACTTTCCCGTTGTTTTCTGCTCAGCCTCAAGTTGCCACTCGGCATGTCGCTGAGCAGCGTGAGCATCGCGAACCTGCTTTTGAAGTACTTCTTCTTTTTGAGTAAATGAGGTAGAAGAAGTAGCAAGCTCCTGTTTAAGTTTTTCAACTTCTGCTTCAAGCTTCTCGTTGTAATCAGCAATGTTCCTCATCTCAGTATCATGCTGGCTTAAAGTTTTTTACCACTCGGCTTTATCATTTTCCATGGTTAGCATGGCCTCTATATTCACGCGGTTGACCCTTTGAAGCTCATCAACAAGCTTTTTCCACCCTGACATCCGCTCGATATCAAGTCTAACAGCATCAAGATTTTGCAGCATTGCTTGTTTGTCAATAGGGACCAAGTCAAGATCGAACCGCACTCCCTTTAGGCACCAGCGCGGAAACCGGCTTTGCAGAGTAGCCAGGCCTGGTCCGATTTGGAATTTAGGCCTGTTGACTATTATTTGAATGTCTGTCTTTCCGAGAGCAGGAGAACCGGAGGGGATGTCAAGTGAGACGGGGGCAGCGGCCTTTTCAGGAGTTGAAGATGCATGCTTCTCACCGTGCCTGGCACGCTTGCTTGGGTCCTCAACTATATGACTTTTTCCTCGGTCGTCATGCGGCTTTCTTTTGTGAGAGTCATCACCTCTCTGGGAATAATCACGGTGCTCCTCCCTTTCTCTCCTCTCGTAACGCTCTTCTTGAGCCCTCCTCTCTTGAGCCTTTCGAGTGGCTCTCTCTTCGTCAGTTTCTCTGTGAACGGGAAGGTAGCGCCTATAGTCATATTGACTACGCCTCCCGTAGCGCTGAAAGTCGTCATAGTAAGAGCCGCTGCGTCCCACCGGAGAATCTGAAATTGAAAAAATACAAGTCTTAAAAGTCTTCAGAGAAAAGAAGTTAAGTACGAATAAGTGCTGAAAATCCTATGCGTGTGGTGTGCAAACTACACATATCAGGCTACAAACCGCTCTTCGGCACAGGGGTGGTAGTGACTTGACTGGTAGGCGTCAAAATTTGTTGAAAAGTGGATGTCGCCTCGACAACAGGAGAAGAAGCTTTAGGGACATCATCTTTAAAAAGTTCTTGTGAAGTTATTATCAGGTCACTTAGCCCCTCAAAAGTATCATCACCGCCAAGTTCGGCGGGAGTTTCTTTTTCGGCTTCCAGACTAGCCACATCTTCAGAGCAATGAAGAGGTTCTTCCTCTTCAATAACTGGGGCAAGTGCGAATTTGGCAAACGACCCCGCAACATCGACAGTAATAGAGCACTTCACCAGAGAAGCCTCGGAGGCAGGTTCTTCTGGTATGGGTTCGTCAGTGGAAACTGGGGCATCTAATGCTTTAGATGGGGAGTCTGGAACCTCATGGGGGTGTGTAGAGCGAGAAGCGTGTAGAAGTCCATACTGATGCAAAAATTCGTCCCTCAACAAAAAATTTATACTTCTCTCTTTAGCAGTCACAGCACTTAATCTTTCAAAAATTTGCTTATGGCTTGGATCTCTAGAGGGGAGAGGAAGTGCTGAAAAGAGCAAAGAATGAAATTAGCAATTGGTAATTCGGATCTCGAAAAAGTTTGAAAATGGAGAAAATAGAAACAGGTAATCTTACTTCCTACTCTCCAGATGGCATAAAACCCTGGGGGGCAGCGAGCAAAGAAAAACTGGTTCAAAAATCCATGAACACTTTCGGTAAGATCAGAAATAAGCTTGCGGTTTCTAGCACTTCTCACAATAATAAGGGAAGGATGGTCGTTACTCCTTGCAAACGAGCATAAGTAGCGAATTTCTTCAAAACTTAGCAAGCGATCAAGAGTTCTCCTAAACAAAACACACAACCCCATCAAGATGGCGTATCCATTAGGATGAAGTTGGAATGAAGAGATTGTCAACCGGAGGAGAAGGGTTCGAAGGAAGTTGTTAAAGGGAGTAATCGCCCCGCTTAGGCACATTTGACGATTGACTGCGGCAAAACCGTGGGGAGGACTGTCGGCGGTATCATTTGGCCCGGGAAGTAGGGCATCATTTTCAGCAAAACCAAATTGAGTACGTAACTAATAAACGCTCTCGAAGTTAGGATAGTCGAAGTTCTCTCTGGAGGATTCTCTATGGGAACAGCTGTCTGAAAGGTCTCTCCCGCTTGAGCTACCACTTCTTCTTCTTGGAGGGAAGTCATTCTACACAAACAACTGGATACTCAAACATGAAGGTGCACGTTTCCTAAAATGTGTAAAGTGTTGTGTAAAATCAACAAAGCAATAAGCGAATATAACTGGAATAAAAAATAGCAAGCATTTGTCAGTTATAAAGTCCAGGGTTTGTTGTTTTAAATATGAAAGTGAAATGTAGATGAAAACAAATCAGTTCAAGATAGCGATGCTTTGCATTGATATTTCACTTTAGTTGATTGGTTCACAACATTTCATACAGTGTGTTTAAGTTGATTACTCTATGTCGACTAATCTGTCATTTGATGTGGGCAGTCAATGGCAGTATATTCGCCTTGGTTTTCTATGATTATTGTTTTCAGCAGGTTGTTAGCCTATAAGTTAACATGATCTGCGAAATAAGGCAACAAAGTTAAAACAATCTAGGATTTAAGCAATTCAGTCTAGCAGATCAAGTTAAGTATTCAAGTTGGGATTATGCTTTTGAGTGAGAATTCAAGTTGAGCATCCAAGTGTTAACTCGGCTGCGACCCAAGGAATCTCTCGCGGGTTAAGAATAAGTCTCTGGTTCCTTAAATCGTTGGTCTTTTAATTCGTAGGAGGCTTCGGTTCAAAGTGGTGTGAGTTTCCCCAAGTTCTAACTCGGCAACGATTTAAGGCTCTAGTTACATTAAATTAGGTCGGTAAGTTTCCCCAAGTCTCAGCTCGGTCGCGACTTAAGGTTTAGGTCGCATCGAATCAGATCGGCCAAAAGTTAGGTCACCCAAAGTTGTTGAATCGCGTCCAAACCAATATCTCACTCCACCCAACCCGTTAACCGATAGCCACTCCCTCAAAAAAAAAACCTCATTTCATTCATGCTATTTCATGCCATCGAATCATCCATTAAACCAGTTCAAAACCCCCACGAATTGAACACCTCACAATCCTAACGTAAATCAAGATTGATTAGCCCGAAGCAGCAACCCATCGGCATCGTTTCATCAACCGTTTGAATCCGAATTGAGCCACCTCAGGATCATCAACTATCGTTATGATAAGATTCGTGATGAAGCATTGCGCGAGGAGGTGGGTGAAGTTTGAATGGGATTCATGAATCAATGACAGTAGGGGATCGAGAAGGAAGCAGGTTTACTTACGTAATGATTATCAGTGATTGATGGAACAAAATCTCCTTTGAGAGCTCAGGGAAATGTTAATGGCAGAATTGAATGAAGAGGAAGGAGAAGATGTATGACTTATACCTTGAAATAGAGGAACCTGAAGCGGCGCAAATGGTCTAACTGTTAAGTCGCGTACGACCTACCGACCTAGAGGGGGACGGGTTAAATCATATCGAAGCACACGACCTAACCATTAGGCGTGTACTTCGAGGGCAAATGTTAACCCCGCCTCGGCCATGACTCGACGAATTAAGAGAGATACCGACCTAACTGCCTAAAACAGGAATGCCGACCTAAAACTTAAAGGATACCGACCTAAGATAGCTACCGACCTAACATGGGTACCGGCCTAATGCCTTAAAGGTTGCCGGCTTAACAAAGATGCCGACTTAAGATTTGAGGGGATATCGACCTAAGGCTTAGGTAGGTTACCGATCTAACATGGATGCTGGCCTAAGATAGATGCCGATCTAACTATCCAAGGAGGTTGCCGCCCTAACTGCTCAGGACAGGGACAAGATCACGAACTACACTTGGGTCACGACCGACTTACGGCCTATGCTAGGTCGTTCACCACCCAGGCAAAGGAAGGCAAATCTGATGCAGCTACTTAGCACGCGGCCTATTAACTCGTACACGGTTCAGGACTTATGATATATCCATAGTTCATCAAGGATGCCTTTCCGAAGTCTCGACCCAACATTTAGGTCGCAACCGACCCACGACTTAGTTTAAGTCGTCCGCGACCCAACTTAGGTCGGTTACGATTTAGGACTTGGTAATGTTTCCTGCCCAGAATTCTCTATAAATACATTGCCATCTCCAACTTTCAAGGGACTTTTTGGGGGGGACAATCTTTTCAAGCGTCGATACTCTGCCAGTTTCTAAATCAACTCTACACTTGAAATTTCGAAGAACACTACAAGCAACTTGTGAAAGACTTTCACACATCTGACATGGATTCGAAGACTTTCATCTACATCGAAGATTAAGCTACTTGCTCAAAGTGTTTTGTAACTAAAGAGATTTGGACTTGAAGAGCATTGTATTGTTTTGTAACAAGATCAGTAATAAAGATACCTAAAGTGGACGTAGGCTACTCCTTAAGCCGAACCACTATAAAACCGCTGTCTCTTACTGTATTGTCTGTTATCTTAGCTGATATTCTGTTCCCGAATCACCGGGTGGTGCTTTCACACTCACACTTCACACACCGGGGTGTTAGCGTTCGATTTTTAGCGTTAACATCGATGATGCGTGCACTCATCGCCGAAATTATTTTCCAGCGACAAAGAGGGAAGTACAACTTTATCTTTCCAAAATTTCTTTTAAAAACATTTCTTTCAAATTATATTGAAATACTTATATCATAAAATACTTATTTTAATAATATTATTATTTATATTTCAAAATCATTCAAAAGAAATTTCAAAACTCCGGAACTTATGTTCTAAATTTCCAATTTTCATTTATTTTATTTTGAATCTTATTTCAACTATTACTTATATTACCTAACAACCAATATTACAACCAAATATAATTTTTATAAAATTTATTACTTTATATATTGAAAATAAAATAGGCAAAATTATTTCATTCACCTATATTAAAAACAAATATTGTGTCGATCTGTCCTATTAAGTGCTTAGAAATCCCTATTGATGTCATAGCGTCCCATGCACCAACCAGAATTTATAAATACGAAACGGAACAAATTAACACAATATCAAAACCTTTTTATAACACTAATAAATATGCTCTCTCATGTATATACGCTCAACGACTCCCATAGGGTATTACTACCCATGTAATAAAGAGTCAAACCCCACAAAGCTAAGGTTTATCGCTAAACCAAAGCTCTGATACAAACTGTAACGTCCCGCCTTTTCGCACGCTTTAAATCGACACACGTGCCAATCCAAACCATACAGAAGGGCGGATTGTTATGGGGTAAATCAGAAAAACAAGAAAGAAATAAAAACAAAACAGAATCTCACAACGGAAGGATACAATATAATAATCAAATATACAGTTTATAAAGATATTTACAAAACATTTGATTATATTTATATAATACGCATAAGAGTTACACATACCAATAATAATGCAGCGGAACAGTATGACTGTAGTGCAATAATATAAAAAAGTAATAATACAATCTTCGTCTTCGTCCTCCAAAGCAAATCTTCAAATCCTGAAACGCTCATACTGATCCGAGCGAAATGAAAGGACAAAGCACTCGAGTCAGAACTAAAAGATCTTATATGAGTTAAATAAACAGGAATAAATATAAGAGCAGTAACTTAAAAGATGCTCGGGATTTGCATCTCTCGAGGATCCGTTAAACTATTTACTATGTAGTATACTTCGCTATCATAATGGTGTCTAATTGTAAAATAAACTTACTTTAAAATAGCGTTAAGGAGTGACCCAATATTCCCCTTAACACAAATAATGCCAATAGTCTATAAAGTGCCTGCATATTTCCTGATCGGAAGACTACGAGAAGACACACCATAGGTGCGACACAAATAGAAACTCGTACAAGGCGCGATAGGGTAGGTGACACGGCACAACTAGGCAATGCTAGGGTAGATATACCAATTACGCTTCCGGGTCGGTGGTAACGCGTAGCTGCAGCTACCGCCCACCTCGGACAAACTCCCCCAAATCAAAGAAAACAAAATTGAAGGTGGCCACCGAATCAATCCAAAGTCAGAGTATAGTATCGAAGGGAAGTGTCCGATCAGAGGTGCTACCTCATTAACCCGTCGATCGCTCTTGTTTTAGCCACCTTATGCCAACTCACGGGAGTTGGGTCCACGTATTTACCTTACAGGAAACGCCGCCACCAACCTACTTCATTCTGGAATCTCCACCGCGTACACGGTTGTTAAAGTGGTTTTCGGAGTTGGCAGAGAGTATGACAATTTCTGATCCCGGTCTCTTCAACAACCAGTTGTTATTATAACACCGCGGTGTTTAAAAAAAATTTATACTTTAAAACCAGAATATAATTATCCATTTCAAACCCATAAATACGATATCATTTCCTTTTCCAAAACAACTCATTTTGATATTATTTTTATAAAACCCAAATCAATAATATCATTTTTTTTCAAATATTTTTTTTTCCAAAATCATATTTCTTTAACATTTATAATATGTGGAAACCAAACATTTGAATTATAACTTTCAAAACATAATACTTCGAAATCTGTAGTTTTAAAACATATCTTCTAAAACTTGAATGGTTTGGATATTTAACAGTATATAGAATAAAATAGTTTGAATTTAAAATTACTTTACAAAATAATTTCCGCGACTTCACAATTTTATTCATCTATAATTTTAGGTCAAATCTCCATAAATTTAGATTCACTTTCAGTTTCAATAAAACACTTCGAATTCAATATATTCAAACTTTGAGTATTTAACGATTTCAAAACTAAGGTTGGAAATTCTATTCAACACTTTATTGTCCTATTATTTAGTTTTGAAATATTCACCAAACAAATCCACAAAATAAAACTCAAATTTCAAACAATTAATTTTTTCCTTCAATTTATTTATACTAGAAATATTCATTTAATTTATATTGAATAAAAATCCTATCACGACCCGTAATTTTTGACAATTAAAAATAGTAAATTTAATAAGATTTTGTAGTTAAATGTGGAAGAAATTAAAATTTAAGATTTATAACTGGAATAATACTAAAATGAAATGCAACAATATTAATTAAAGCAAATTATTAACAATTTGGGTGGAATTCCAATTAATTGAAATAGAGTAAGGTTATATTTGGTTATAAAGTGAACATAGGAAAAAGAACGTAAATATTGAATTCATTAATGAAATGATACATTGTTAATGGAAATTGAATAAAATTCGTGTTATGAAAGAAATGGTAACATTTGTTTGTAAGTAATAAACTTATAAATGTAATTAAAGGCTAAATGGTGCAACTATTATATATATTACCTATTTATTTGGTCTATTAAATTTAATTGGATATAAATGTCGATTAATTCCTTTAATTAGTGCAATTAATGTATGTTTAATTGATAATGGTAAAAAGGTTGATTATATACAGTGTAACCAACGTAAATTTTTATCATAGTATGACCTTTGATTTGAATAAAAGGATGGAAATCAGTTTACTCAAATTTATTGGAATTGGACATTTTAATAAGTGAATTTATTACAATCAATGAAATAAAAGGTTACATAAATGAATGGTAAGATGAAATGGTAAAATATTGATGTAATGGAAGATATAACAATGTTGACTATGCATATAAGGTAATAATTGATTTAATAAGAGATTGAAACCAAGGTAAATTAATTAATTGAGACTTTAATTATAATTAATGTGTGAAATTGACCAAAGTTCAATAAAATGGAAATATAGTAGTTAATGAAAATAAAGGATGGAAATTGGGGTATATTAACGTAATGAAATGTAGAACAAATGTCAACTATGTTATTAGATCATAAGTTTGGACCATAATTAAAATTCTAAAAAACAACAAAACTACAATGAAGCAATGAACAGCAAGGTTCTAACGCGTATTTGAATATAATTTAATAACAGGAATTGGAATACTAAATGTCAGTTTTAATGATGAGTTAAATGAATATTGATTAATAGAGAAAAAGATTTATTTAGTATGTAATTTAATGCTTGTTGGAAACTGTAATTTTATAAACATGTTTACTTGACTATAAATAAGGATTACAATGTTCACGTATTTATTTAATCGATTTCATCAATTAGGGTCTGTTTTGAAGTGGAAGATTAAAATTAATTGGAAATAAATTTATTAAAATCTTTCAATTGAAAAAGGAAAATAAACAAAGTGCAATTAATAAAATTAATGTAAGAATGTTTTCATTATGAATGTACATTATTTGGAAATATAAGAATGGATTTAATATTGTATAAGTTGATCATTTTAGAATATAAGAATGTTTACATTTATGAATTGCAAGTAACGAATAAGCATTTTAAGGAAAATAAAAGAATGTTGAGGAAATAAAGTGAACGTTTCCATTCTGAATATAAATATAACGTTGTAAAAAGAGAAAATTGAATTTTTAAAACAACATTTTACGGTAGTTAAATAGCACGCATAGTTTGCACAGAAGTGATTTTATTACTAACCTTGAAATTTAAAATAAATTAAATAATTGAGTTCATAATTACGTGTCGAGAAAAATGTTATTTTTAAATTTGAATTTTTAAATCATGGTTCATATTTTATTTATGTATCCGCTGTCCCCGTTATGTAAATTGGTCTTTTTAAATTTAGTTATGTTGTGGTAATTAAATCTTTAACGAATGTCAAATTTGGTATGTTTGGGGTTAAAAAAAATTAATTGGGTAAACAAATGTTTTGGAATTTGAGTTCTAAAAGTTTGTTCATAGAGTAGAGTTGGTCCATTCATTCCCTTTCTAATTAATAATTGTCACATTTTTTTTTTCATTGTTTCCTCATTTGTTCCATTACTCATTTCCATTTACATGGTCTAAAGCCTTTTCATTTCATGAACGTTACATACTATTCATATTTTTAATTCTTTCTTTCACCTCTTTTAATATCTACCATTTTTATTGGGTTGTTCATATTTTTACTTTATTTCAATTCCTACTTTGTTTATATTTAGCTTTATTAGCTTTTCACTAGTTTCATTCCTCATTCTTGTAGCTTCATTTCATTTTTTTAAAATTTCATCTTCTATAGCTTCATTTTTTTTCACTCTTCACCATCCTCCTTACTTTTTTCATGTTTCTTCTTCAAATCTCCTTTCTCTCTTTTTTTTCCAAAGCTTTTTTTCCTCTTTCTTCTTCTTATTCTTCAAATCTTCTTCTTTTTCAAAGTTTCCTTTTCTTTTCTTTTTTTGTTCTTCTTCTTTAAATTTTTTTTGTCTTTTAAACCTTCTCTTCTTTCCATGTCTTTTTCTTCAAATCCAGATTTATATAATCTTCTCTTCAATACTTTCTATAAAAAGTAATATTAAGATAGCAAGGAAACAAAACAAAATGAGAAAGTAGTTGCAGATCCAAATCTGGCTAAGCAAAAAGGTACGCAGTACTAAAAATTCCATTGCAAGTTAAATAAAATATATGATGTGATATATAATTTTTTTTCTTTTTTGAAATTTTAATCACCATTAATGAGTATAACTTTCTCCTACGAACTCAGTTTCACACACGGTTTTCTCCGCTAGGTTCATATTGGAATTCCAAACATTTAGACGCAGGTTTGAACGAATTCTGAGACCGTCGAATTTTTGAGTTTAAATCGGATTTAAATTCGATTTAGATCCCAAAGTTAAGTGTTTTAAACCACTCACAATTTCTAAAATTTCCTATGTCCCTTAAATTGATTTTAGATATGAGTAGAAATTTATTTATGACTGTTTCGCAAGTTTTATTCATTATCTATGTTAAATCGCATTTATTTAATTTGACTATTAATTAATTTTATAATTGCATATAAATTTGACAGTTAAAATTTATTTACTTGCATAAAACTTCTAGTTAAACAGTTATTAAATTTATTTTGAATATAAACTTTAGTTAACAACTGTCATTTATTTCCTGTTATATTGCATATGCTATATATTGATGTTTGTTTAAATTGACGATGACTGAAATAAATTTATGATGATTGAAATAAATTGGTTGATGATTAATATTGGGTGAATGGATGATGCGTTCTATCTTATATAAACTGCAAGTTATCATGCATTTTCATTTCATTCGGGATTGCGGTTTGAAATGATATACAACCGCATTTTTATTTTTAAATTGCGGATTGAAATAATAAATATCTGTATCACTTGACCATAGGATAGAAAATTATATACAGGCAACGCGGTATATATATAAAATTATTTTTGAAATTATTTTATGGTTTGGATATGATACGGTTAAATAAATATTAAATTTGGAAATGATATAAATATATTTTATATACACATACATAGTTAAATTGTTGAATTTAAGCTATGCATAAATCTGTTAAATAAAAATGAATAAGTTGAAAAATGATATTTGATAATTTATGTTATACGTTTAAGTACATGTTTAAGATCTTGTATATATATAGAGTTAAAATTTTTAAATCAATAAAGATTGAAAGATAAATTTGAAATTAAATATAAATTGAGCTTATTTGAAAATTTAACTCCATAAGTTGATGTTAACTTGTTAAAATTAGAAATTTTAAAGGTATGATATTTATAACGGGATTTAATAAATAATTTTAGTATAAATAAATGGAAGGAAATTTTTAGTGTAAATAAATTTAGTTTATTTTAAATGGTTATGGATTTATCATGTAAACCTTTCAAACTAAATAATAGGAAAATGAATTGTTGATTAGAAATTCCCAACCTTAGTTTTGAAATTCATTAAATACCCAAAGTTTGAAAATATTGAAATCGAAATGTTTTATTCAAACTGAAAGTGAATCTAAAAGTTATGGGTTTAGGCTGAATTTAAAGTGAATAAAATTATGAAGGTGTGGAAATTATTTACTTTTAAAGAAATTTTAAATTCAACTGTTTTTTTATATACTGTTGAATATCCAAACCATTTAAGTTTTGAAAGTTATGGTTTTCGAACTATGGATTTCGAAGTATTATGTTGAAAGTTAAAATTCAAATGTTTGGTTTCGAGGTATTATAAATTTTAAAACTGGCATGATTTTGGGAAAAGAAATATATTTGAAATAAAATGATATCATATTTATTTGGATTTTAAAAAGGAAATGATGTCGTATTTATGGGTTTTAAAATGGATAATTATATTCTGGTTTTGAAAGTATAATTATTTTTAAAATGACCACGGGGTTATAATAACGTTTGGTTGTTGAAGAGACCGGGATCGGAAGTTGTCATACTCTCTGCCAACCCCGAAAACCACTTCAACAACCGTGTACGCGGTGGAGATTCCAGAATGAAGTAGGTTGGTGGCGACGTTTCCTGTGAGGTAAATACGTGGACCCAACTCCCGTGAGTTGGCATAAGGTGGCTAAAACAGGAGCGATTGATGGGTTAATAAGGTAGCACCTTTGATCGGACACATCCCTTCGATATTATACTTTACTCTTGGATTGATTCGGTGGCCACTTTTGATTTTATTTGGGGTGTGGCTCGAGGTGGGCGGTAGCTGCACGCTACGCGTTACCACCGACCCGGAAGAGTAATTGGTATATCTACCCTGGCATTGCCCAGTTGTGCCATGTCACCTACCCTATCGCGCCTTGTACGAGTTTCTATTTGTGTCGTACCTATGGAGTGTCTTCTCGTAGTCTCCCGATCAGGAGATATGTAGGAACTATATAGATTATTGGCATTATTTGTGTTAAGGGCTATATGGGTAACTACTTGACGCTATTAAAAAGTAAGTTTATTTTACAATTAGACACTATTATAATAGCGAAATATACTATATAGTAAATAGTTTAACGGATCTTTAGGAGATGTAAATCCCAAGCATCTCTTGAGTTACTACACTCATACCTATTTCTGTTAATTTAACTCACATAAGATCTTTTAGTTCTGACTCGAGTGTTTTTGTCCTTTCAAATTCGCTCGGGTCAGTCCGAGCGTTTCAGGATTTGAAGATTTTATTCCGGAGGACAAAGACGAAGATTTGTAGTACTATTATCTACTATATTATTCCACTACACCATTTAATTCCGCTGCATTTATTATTATTCTCTGGTACGTGTACTCTGATATGTATTGTATAAAAATAATCATAGGTTTTGTAAAACAGCTTCATGAACTGTATATTTGATTATTATATTTTATCCTTCCGCTGTGAGATTATATTTTTGTTTATTTCTTTCTTGTTTTTCTTATCTACCCCATAACAATCCGCCCTTCCGTATGGTTTTGAATCGGCACGTGTGTCGATTTAAAGTGTGCGAAAAGGCGGGACGTTACATCTGGTATCAGAGCTTTGGTTTAGCGATAAAACTTGGCTTTGTGGGGTTTGACTCTTTGTTAATATGGTAGTAATACCCTACGGGAGTCGCTGAGCGTATATATATGAGAAAGCGTATTTGTTAGTGTTATAAAAGGGTTTTAATATTGTGTTAATCTGTTCCGTTTTGTATTTATAAATTCTGGTTGGTGCATGGGACGCTATGCCATCAATAGGGATTTCTAAACACTTAATAGGACAGACCGGCATAATATTTGTTTTTATATAGGTGAATGAAATAATTTTGCCTATTCTATTTTATATATATAAATAAATAATTTCAAATGATATCTATATTTGCTACAATAGATTGGTTGTTAGGTATTAAAGTGTATAAATAATAATAGAAATAAGATTGAAATTTTTAAATAAATGAAATTCGAAAATTTAGAACTTAAGATCTGAGGTTTTGAAATTTTTCGAATAAATTTTTGGAATATAATAATATTGTTTATAAGTATTTTCTGAAATAAATATTTCAATAAAATTCGGAGGAATTATTTTAATGAAGATTTTGGAGGAAATAGGTTTACTACTTTCCTCTGTGTCGTTGGAAAATAATTTCGGTGATGGCGGCCGCATCATCGACTTTCATTTTCGAGTTTCGAAGGGGAAAGGCCACTGTAGTAGTTTTACTGCAGATTCATTTTGAAAAATATATCAATTTTGGATTGTTTTAAATATAATTAGAGATATATAAGTTGTAAGAATATATTTATCTATTATTTTAAAATAATTTGAAATTTAACCTGGTATTAAATTCTTAAATTTCCATAAATTAATTGTTTCAATTATTGTAGTGAATTGAAACATAGATAATTAATAAATTAAAACCTCTAAAGGAAATAAGAGATTTAATGACAGGTTATAAATGCTATTAAATGAAATTTGAAATTATAACCAACGAAATAAAGGATATTATTATTGAACGTTAAATTAATCATAGGTAATGAGGAAACTTATGTAACTTTCAAGTACATCCTTTAAAAACATATATAACTTACCAAATATTGAAAGTTGAAATGTTTAATAGGAAATGTAATGAAAATTGTACAAGTAAAAGTAGGTAATGAAGTATTCAATGAATTTGCTATTATAAGTGAGAATATAATGTTATAAACTTAAGTTATAATTGAAATTTTAAAGGTAAGTAATTCAAATAGATGATTATCAACTTAAGTAAATAAAATGGAAATGCTAAGAAATTAAATGGGACATGAATACTATTGATAAACAAATGTAAATAAATTAGGGCACGCAATAAATGAATAAATAATTATAATGAAATAAAAAGAACTGGCATGACATGAGATAATGGAAAGGAATAAATTGTAAGTAATAAGTGGAAATAAATGAAACAAACACTGAATGAGTAAATGAAATTAAAAGGTTGTTGGAAAAGAAATGTAATATTATAAAAGGAAAATTTATATGGTATAAATAAATGAGAATAAATAAAATTTAAATTTTATAAGAAGAAAATAAGAAAATAAATTGAAAGAAATAAAATAAAAATAATTGGAAGAAATATATGAAAATAAAAAGATAAACCGTTGTATGAATGAAAAGAATCAAACAACAAATGTATGAATGGAATAAATAAGAATAGACAAAATCTATTGCTGAAATTGTTGTTTGGCGTGGTTTGAGGTTGTTGGGTAAGGAAACTTTAATTTTGTTGGGATGGATGAATAATCCATTGCGTTTAATCTAAGACTGTTGAGTAAATGATGTACTTGATGGTTTATTCTTCATTCCGTACAATTTAAAAGTTTTGAACCCGAACAACTATTTGTTTGTTTGACTGTATGGCTGTTTTGTATTTGTTGTATATGTTGTTTGTTGAAATTGTTGGTTGTTGTATTCATTTGTTGTTAGTGATTGAAACTACTTAAATATTTCACTTTATATAAATTGTTAACCTTTTGGATTTTAGAAGTGAAATAGAGGTTATGGAAGCAATTGCTACTGCTTTTGGTTCCATAAATTAAGCGTAAATTGCCCGACAAATAGGTACGTTTCGGATTACGATTATAGCGCTATTTTATATATTTTCACGTGCTGGGATATACTATTTTGGATATTATATGTGATATAATTGTTATATTTTGATATTTTATTTTCTCCCGAGCCTCTCTGTACAAAGGAGACTCTGCCAAAAATTTCCGTAAATTTTGGACTTAGAAAATTTTTGAAAAGTGTTTTCCAAACTTTAGTAATTTGAGTATATATAAAAAAAGATTTAATTGTTATAAATTGGTATACGTTATTTTAATTAATTAATTTTGTAAATTATTGTTTTATAAATTTAATATTTTGAATAAGATATATTGTCTATTTAATTTCTTAATTTTCTTTTCCCTTCTTTTCCTCTTTTTGGGGACGAAAAGTTTTGAGTGCGGGAGAGTGCAACGACCCGTAATTTTTGACAATTAAAAATAGTAAATTTAATAAGATTTTCTAGTTAAATGTGGAAGAAATTAAAATTTAAGATTTATAACCGGAATAAAACTGAAATGAAATGCAACAATATTAATTAAAGCAAATTATTAACAATTTGGGTGGAATTCCAATTAATTGAAATAGAGTAAGGTTATATTTGGTTATAAAGTGAACATAGGAAAAAGAATGTAAATATTGAATTCATTAATGAAATGATACACTGTTAATGGAAATTGAATAAAATTCGTGTTATGAAAGAAATGGTAACATTTGTTTGTAAGTAACTAAATGGTGCAACTATTATATATATTACCTATTTATTTGGTCTATTAAATTTAATTGGATATAAATGTCAATTAATTCCTTTAATTAGTGCAACTAATGTATGTTTAATTGATAATGGTAAAAAGGTTGATTATATACAGTGTAACCAACGTAAATTTTTATCATAGTATGACCTTTGATTTGAATAAAAGGATGGAAATCAGTTTACTCAAATTTATTGGAATTGGAAATTTTAATAAGTGAATTTATTACAATCAATGAAATAAAAGGTTATATAAATGAATGGTAAGATGAAATGGTAAAATATTGATGTAATGGAAGATATAACAATGTTGACTATGCATATAAGGTAATAATTGATTTAATAAGAGAATGAAACCAAGGTAAATTAATTAATTGAGACTTTAATTATAATTAATGTGTGAGATTGACCAAAGTTCGATAAAATGGAAATATAGTAGTTAATGCAAATAAAGGATGGAAATTGGGGTATATTAACGTAATGAAATGTAGAACAAATGTCAACTATGCTATTAGATCATAAGTTTGGACCATAAATAAAATTCTAAAAAAACAACAAAACTACAATGAAGCAATGAACTGGAAGGTTCTAACGCGTATTAGAATATAATTTAATAACAGGAATTGGATTACTAAATGTCAGTTTTAATGATGAGTTAAATGAATATTGATTGATAGAGAAAAAGATTTAATTAGAATGTAATTCAATGCTTGTTGGAAACTGTAATTTTATAAACATGTTTGCTTGACTATAAATAAGGATTACAATGTTCATGTATTTATTTAATTGATTTCATCAATTAGGGTCTGTTTTGAAGTGGAAGATTAAAATTAATTGGAAATAAATTTATTAAAATCTTTCAATTGAAAAAGGAAAAGAAACAAAGTTCAATTAATAAAATTAATGTAAGAATGTTTTCATTATGAATGTACATTATTTGGAAATATAAGAATGGATTTAATATTGTATAAGTTGATCATTTTAGAATATAAGAATGTTTACATTTATGAATTGCAAGTAACGAATAAGCATTTTAAGGAAAATAAAAGAATGTTGAGGAAATAAAGTGAACGTTTCCATTCTGAATATAAATATAACGTTGTAAAAAGAGAAAATTGAATTTTTAAAACAACATTTTACGGTAGTTAAATAGCGGGCATAGGTTGCACGGAAGTGATTTAATTACTAACCTTGAAATTTAAAATAAATTAAATAATTGAGTTCATAATTACGTGTCGAGAAAAATGTTATTTTTTAAATTTGAATTTTTAAATCATGGTTCATATTTTATTTATGTATCCGCTGTCCCCGTTATGTAAATTGGTCTTTTTAAATTTAGTTATGTTGTGGCAATTAAATCTTTAATGAATGTCAAATTTGGTATGTTTTGGGTTAAAAAAAATTAATTGGGTGAACAAATATTTTGGAATTTGAATTCTAAAAGTTTGTTCATAGAGTAGAGTTGGTCCATTCATTCCCTTTCTAATTAATAATTGTCACACTTTTTTTTTCATTGTTTCCTCATTTGTTCCGTTACTCATTTCCATTTACATGGTCTGAAGCCTTTTCATTTCATGAACGTTACATACTTTTCATATTTTTAATTCTTTCTTTCACCTCTTTTAATACCTACCATTTTTATTGGGTTGTTCATATTTTTACTTTATTTCAATTCCTACTTTGTTTATATTTAGCTTTATTAGCTTTTCACTACTTCCATTCCTCATTCTTGTAGCTTCATTTCATTTTTTTTAATTCATCTTCTATATTCATTTTTTGTCACTCTTCACAATCCTCTTTCCTTTTTTCATGTTTCTTCTTCAAATCTCCTTTCTCTCTTTTTTTCCAAAGCTTTTTTTCCTCTTTCTTCTTCTTATTCTTCAAATCGTCTTCTTTTTCAAAGTTTCCTTTTCTTTTCTTTTTTTGTTCTTCTTCTTTAATTTTTTTTCTCTTTTGAACCTTCTCTTCTTTCCATGTCTTTTTCTTCAAATCCTGATTTATATAATCTTCTCTTCAAAACTTTCTATAAAAAAATATATTAAGATAGCAAGGAAACAAAACAAAATGAGAAAGTAGTTGCAGATCCAAATCTGGCTAAGCAAAAAGGTACGCAATACTAAAAATTCCATTGCAAGTTAAATAAAATATATGATGTGATATATAATTTCTTTCTCTTTTTTGAAATTTTAATCACCATTAATGCGTATAACTTTCTCCTACGAACTCAGTTTCACACGCGGTTTTCTCCGCTAGGTTCGTATTGGAATTCCAAACATTTAGACACAGATTTGAACGAATTCTGAGACCGTCGAATTTTTGGGTTCAAATCGGATTTAAATTCGATTTAGATCCCAAAGTTGAGTGTTTTAACCCACTCACAATTTCTAAAATTTCCTATGTCTTTTAAATTGATTTTAGATATGAGTAGAAATTTATTTATGACTGTTTGGCATGTTTTATTCATTATCTATGTTAAATCGAATTTATTTAATTTGACTGTTAATTAATTTTATAATTGCATATAAATTTGACAGTTAAAATTTATTTACTTGCATAAAACTGCTAGTTAAACAGTTATTAAATTTATTTTGAATATAAACTGTTAGTTAATAACTGTCATTTATTTCCTGTTATATTGCATATGCTATATATTGATGTTTGTTTAAATTGACGATGATTGAAATAAATTTATGATGATTGAAATAAATTGGTTGATGATTGATATTGGGTGAATGGATGATGTGTTCTATCTTATATAAACTGCAAGTTATCATGCATTTTCATTTCATTCGGGATTGCGGTTTGAAATGATATACAACCGCATTTTTATTTTTAAATTGCGGATTGAAATGATAAATATCCGTATCACATGACCATAGGGTAGAAAATTATATACAGGCACAGAGGTATATATATAAAATTATTTTTGAAATTATTTTATGGTTTGAATATGATACGGTTAAATAAATATTAAATTTGGATATGATACAAATATATTTTATATATACATACATAGTTAAATTGTTGAATTTAAGCTATGCATAAATCTGTTAAATAAAAATGAATAAGTTGAAAAATGACATTTGATAATTTATGTTATACGTTTAAGTACATGTTTAAGATCTTATATATATATATAGAGTTAAATGTTTTAAATCAATAAAGATTGAAAGATAAATTTGAAATTTAATATAAATTGAGCTTATTTGAAAATTTAACTCCATAAGTTGATGTTAACTTGTTAAAATTAGAAATTTTAGAGGTATGATATTTATAACGGGATTTAATAAATAATTTTAGTATAAATAAATGAAAGGAAATTTTTAGTGTAAATAAATTTAGTTTATTTTAAATGGTTATAGATTTATCATGTAAACTTTCAAACTAAATAATAGGAAAATGAATTGTTGATTAGAAATTCCCAACCTTAGTTTTGAAATTCATTAAATACCCAAAGTTTGAAAATATTGAAATCGAAATGTTTTACTCAAACTGAAAGTGAATCTAAAAGTTATGGGTTTAGGCTGAATTTAAAGTGAATAAAATTATGAAGGTGTGGAAATTATTTACTTTTAAAGAAATTTTAAATTCAACTGTTTTATTTTATATACTGTTGAATATCCAAACCATTTAAGTTTTGAAAGTCATGGTTTTAGAACTATGGATTTTGAAGTATTATGTTGAAAGTTAAAATTCAAAGGTTTGGTTTCGAGGTATTATAAATTTTAAAACTGGCATGATTTTGGGAAAAGAAATATATTTGAAATAAAATGATATCATATTTATTTGGGTTTTAAAAAGGAAATGATATCGTATTTATGGGTTTTAAAATGGATAAGTATATTCTGGTTTTGAAAGTATAATTATTTTTAAAATGACCGCGGTGTTATAATAACGTTTGGTTGTTGAAGAGACCGGGATCGGAAGTTGTCATACTCTCTGCCAACGCCGAAAACCACTTTAACAACCATGTACGCGGTGGAGATTCCAGAATGAAGTAGGTTGGTGGCGACGTTTCCTGTAAGGTAAATACGTGGACGCAACTCCCGTGAGTTGGCATAAGGTTTCTAAAACAGGAGCGATTGTCGGGTTAATAAGGTAGCACATTTGATCGGACACATCCCTTCGATATTATACTTTGACTCTTGGATTGATTCGGTGGCCACTTTTGATTTTATTTGGGGTGTGGCTCGAGGTGGGCGGTAGCTGCGCGCTACGCGTTACCACCGACCCGGAAGCGTAATTGGTTTATCTACCCTGGCATTGCCTAGTTGTTCCGTGTCACCTACTGTATCTCGCCTTGTACGAGTTTCTATTTGTGTCGTACCTTTGGAGTGTCTTCTCGTAGTCTTCCGATTAGGAGATATATAGGCACTGTATAGACTATTAGCATTATTTGTGTTAAGGTTTATATGGGTAACCCATTAACGCTATTAAAAAGCAAGTTTATTTTACAATTAGACACTATTATAATAGCGAAATATACTATATAGTAAATAGTTTAACGGATCCTTAGGAGATGTAAATCCCGAGCATCTCTTCAGTTACTGCACTCATATCTATTTCTGTTAACTTAACTCACATAAGATCTTTTAGTTATGACTCGAGTGTTTTTGTCTTTTCAAATTCGGTCGGGTCAGTCCGAGTGTTTCAGGATTTGAAGATTTTATTCTGGAGGACGAAGACGGAGATTTGTAGTACTATTATCTACTATATTATTCCACTACACCATTTAATTCCGCTACATTTATTATTATTCTCTGGTATGTGTACTCTGATATGTATTATATAAAAATAATCATAGGTTTTGTAAAACAGCTTCATGAACTGTATATTTGATTATTATATTTTATCCTTCCGCTGTGAGATTCTATTTTTGTTTATTTCTTTCTTGTTTTTCTTATCTACCCCATAATAATCCGCCCTTCCGTATGGTTTGAATTGGCACGTGTGTCGATTTAAAGTGTGCGAAAAGGCGGGACGTTACAAATCCAGTTATAAATATCATACCTTTAAAATTTCCAAGTTTAATAAGTTTACACCAACTTATGGAGTTAAATTTTTTTTTAAATAAGCTCAATTCCAAATAAATTTTAATTTTATTTTTCAATCTTAATTGATTTGAACCATTTAAAACTCTATATATATATAACATCTTAAACCTGTACTTAATCATATAATATAAATTATCAAACTCCATTATTCAACTTATTTATTTTCATTTAACAAATTCATACATAACTTAAATTCAATAATTTAACTAAATATGTATATATAAAATAAGATTTTATATAAGATCAAAAATTAATATTTATTAAACCGTATCCTATCCAAACCATAACAATCATTTTCAAAATATTTATATATTGTTAACCCTAACTCGTTTACGAGTTAACAGGTCCACGAGTTAAGGCATGTACGACTCAAAGCATGTACGAGTTAAAGGATACATGAGTCAGTAACTTCCTACGACTTAAAGACCTCTACGAGTTGGCAAGCTTACGAGATAAGCGGCCTACGAGTTAAGGAGTACCCGAGTTAAGCTACTTGCGAGGTAAGCCTTTACGAGATTAGCAGATCTGCAAATTAGCAAGTGTACGAGTTAAGATCATCCACGAGTTAAGCCTCTACGAGATAAACAGGAACCCGAGATAATAGGCTTACGAGATAAGCGGCTCACGACTTAACGAAATGGATGGCCTACGACTTAATGATAACTGCAGTTTGTACGACTTAAGACCCTTACGACTTAAAGAGGATACGACCTAAAGACACATCTCTTAACTCGTCTACGAGTTAAGACTTGCTTTAAACCAGTTGCAATTAGTTAAGTCGACTACGACTTACGGCATAGAAAGAGTCGTATACGACTAAAGAAAGGAAATTAGCAATTGCAGCCAGATAACTCATACACGACTTAGAACTTAGGGATGGGTTCAAAAAAGGCGAACTGCCATAGACTCAGCTCAGTGACTCGGGGACGACTTACCTTAAGTCGAACACGACTTATCTTAAGTCGGCCACGAGTTAGGACTTAGCACTTTTTTTTTCGCCCAGAACTCTCTATAAATATGCAACCATCTCCAACATGCGAAGGACTTTTTGCTCATTCTCTTCAAGCGCCATTACTCTGCCGAATTCCAGACTACTTCAAAGCTTTTTAGATCCAACAAACTTCTAAAGGAACTCCATGAAGGAATCATCCACATTCACCATGGATTTGAAGATGATTGTCAACATCAAAGCTTGAGCTACTTGTTTTATAGATCCTATAACTTGAAGTGTGTTGTAATTGAAAGATCTTGTAAAGGATTGTAATCAAACTAGTGATAAAAAGATTAAAGTGGATGTAGGCTGGATTATAAGCCGAACCACTATAAATACTGTGTCTCTTACTGTTTTTCTGCATACTTTCTGCTTATTTCTGTTTCCCGTACGATCGGGTGGTGCTTTCACAATCACATCCTATACACCAGGGTGTTAGCGTTTAAATTTGAGCGTTAACATTTTGGTGCTTTCACTGAGAAACTGAACTCAGGACATCTATCATCATTGCTTCAGAAAGATTTGTAGATAAAGTTTCTTTAAGAACCAGAAGTCTATCCGAAATCATGGCTCCTGGAAGGAAAAGTAAATCTGTGAGATCTGCAAACGTTCAAGAGGGAACCTCCGCTTCCCCAACACCAAATCAAGCTACTCCAACTGTTGGGGTTACGAAAGCAGAGTTGGATGCCGCAATTTTGGGGTTGAACAGACAGATACATGCTCAAAATGTGCAAATGGAAGCCCAGAATGCCCAAAACGCCTTAATCCTGAATAAGTTGAACGATTTGCTCGGGGCAAACCGTCAATCAACAGCTAATGAAAGGAATTTTGCTGGTAATATTCATGAAACTGAAGAAAGGAATGTTTCCGAAAGGGACACTAACCCCGCTGAGCAAATACTTCCTGAGGTTGGCGGATCTAGGGCTCGCAATGATGAAGAATATCTCTCTGGAATGGTTCGCCAAATTATGAAGGAGAGCATGCAAAGAGTCGAAGATGAGAAAGAATGGGGCTTTGCTCCAAGCAAGACTCCATTTACTGAAAAAATTCTAAAGGCTGAATTCCCACGAAAATTTGCTCCTCCAACTATCCCAGCTTATAGGGGGACAAGTGATCCAAACGAATTTCTGTATAAGTATGATTGGCATATGACGGGTGCCCGAGCCTCAGATGAAGTAAAATGCAGATATTTCCCCGTATATTTGGAAGGCGTAGCTCTGCTTTGGTTCACAAAACTACCTGTCCGGTCCATCGATCAGTTTTCAGACCTAACCAGGAAATTTAAAGAGCAATTTAGGCTATATGCTTCAAAGGCAAAAGACATCATGTCGTTATCCGGTTTGGAACAAAATCCGGGGGAAACTATCAAGTCTTTTTTAAATCGCTTTAATATAGCGTTAGCTGAGGTGGATAATGCAGAACCCCGCATGGTCTTGACCTATTTGATGAGGGCCATAGATAAATCTAGTGAGTTTGGAAGATGGTTGAATATGAAGGAACCAAGCTCTCTCGAAAAGTTCTACAAGAAAGCAGACGAGTTCATGCGTCTGGAGAGCCGCCCTGTATCGACAAAAGCAGCATTGGAAAAGGTTGAAGCTAACACCAATGCTCCACGCAAAAATGAGTCTGTGGGACAGAAGAGGGAGAACAACAATGGAAAACAACAGAATAATCAGAAGAAACATAGATCCTTCAAGCCATCAGAATACACACCTTTGTCAGATACTCCAGAACGAATCTACCTGGCTACCAAAGATTCTGTCAATTATCCTAAACCCCCAGTCTTGAGAACCGGGAAAAAAGCTGTGCAAAGTGGGAGGTTCTGTCGCTTCCATAATCAGCCCGGTCATGATACTGATGACTGCCGTCAATTGAAGAATCTAATTGAAGAATTGTTAAGGGAAAATAAACTACAACAATTTGTGAAGAAGAATGATAATAATAATCCTGCTTCGTCGAACCAAGGACAGCAAACTCCTGCTCATCAATCTGGGACTAATGGCAAAGATGCAGGTTTTGAGTCTAGAAGGCCTGTTATCAATATCATTACAGGCGGACCTCACCCAGCGGGCAGAAGCTGGGGTGAGATGGAAAGGTATTCCCGGGCCCTGAAATATGCACCGGAGGAAGAAAATGTTTTTGTTCTAGAAGACACTACGCCTTTGAAGCAACGAAAGACATTCAATGATGACATTGTATTCAAAACCAGGGATTCCATCGGTATTGAAGCCCCAACCTTGGATCCTTTGGTCATCTCGGCTGGCATTGGGCCAGCCATCGTCAGAAGGATTCTTATCGACAGCGGCGCATCCTGTAATATCCTCTTTAAGAAAACCTTCGACCAGATGAAGATTCCTATGGTTGAAGTGCAGGCATCATTGCAAAAAATTGCTGGCTTCGCAGGGGAGCCAAAGCAACCAGTAGGAACCATTGACTTGCTTGTGGAACTCGGAGAAGGAGAAAGAAAAGTAGTTCGCAAGCAGACTTTTGTGATAGTAGATGAATTTTCTGCTTATAATGCTTTCTTTGGTCGACCTATTCTTGCTGCATTCAAAGCTGTCCTTGCCCCATGGTGTCTTACTATTAAATTCCCTACAGACAATGGGGTAGGAGTTATTAAAGGAGACCAGAACGCTGGGCGAGAATGTTATATGACAGAGCTGCGAGAAACAAGGAAGAGAGAAATGGGAAAAGATGCGGCAACCCCAATCCGCATCAAAACACCAACCCTATAGCAACTACAGGGCGGACCCTGCACTGGCGAGCATAGCGGGGCACGAAAAGTGATGGATCCTAGAAAGGCCAGTGCGGGGGAGAGTAGGGTGGTACCAGCAGAAACAACGATACCGGTGCCCGTTGATCTGAAGGACCCAAACAAGGTGCTGAATGTGGGTTCACAACTTAATGTGTCAATTCAGAATGCCTTGATATCTTTTTTGAAAGCAAACCTGGATGTTTTCGCTTGGACCCATGCCGATATGTGCGGAATATCCCCAGAAGTTGCGGTACATGCTCTGAATATTGACCCAAAGTTCACGCCAGTAAAGCAGAAAAGAAGAATCCAAGGTCCAGAAAGGTCGACAGCATTGAAAGAGGAAGTTGACCGGCTCATGGAGAATAATTTCATCAGAGAATCTACCTATCCAAATTGGGTTTCAAATCCAGTGCTGGTTAAGAAAGCAAATGGTAAATGGAGAGTGTGCATTGACTTTTCAGATCTAAACAAGGCCTGTCCCAAAGACTGCTTCCCATTACCCAGGATCGATCAACTGGTAGATGGAACAGCGGGTCATGAATTGTTGTCTTTTATGGATGCCTACTCCGGATATAATCAGATCATGATGCATGAGCCAGATCAGGAGGACACAAGCTTTATCACCGATGTCGGTCTTTACTGTTACAGAGTTATGCCCTTTGGGTTGAAGAATGCGGGGGCAACATACCAAAGACTGGTCAATGCTATGTTCAAACCGCAGTTGGGAAAGACTATGGAAGTTTACGTTGATGACATGCTAGTAAAATCTAAGAAAGCAGTGGATCACATCGAACACTTAGCAGAAATGTTCGCAATTCTCCGAAGATACGGAATGAAGCTTAACCCTTTAAAATGTTCTTTCGGGGTAGAATCTGGGAAGTTCTTGGGTTTCATCGTGAGCGCTAGGGGCATTGAAGCTAGTCCAGCTCAAATCACTGCTTTAAAAGAAGTCAAAGCTCCTAAAACAAAGAGGGAATTGCAAAGTCTCAATGGAAAAATTGCCGCCTTAAGTCGGTTCATATCCAAAGCTACTGATAAATGCATTCCATTCTTCGACGCTCTAAAGAAAGGAAAGAAAAACTTTGACTGGACTCCCGAATGCCAGAAAGCCTTTGAAGAATTGATTCAACATATGGAAACGCCTCCAATACTTTCTAGGCCCGGCGATGGCGAGGATCTTCTTATATACTTGGCAGTTTCATCTCATGCTTTAAGTGCAGCGCTGGTACGGGAAGACAAAAGGATTCAACATCCAGTTTACTATATCAGCAAAAGACTCACTGGGGCAGAAATGAATTACTCCAAGTTGGAAAAACTCGCCTATTGTCTATTGATTGCCTCAAGAAAGTTGAGGCAATATTTCCAGGCTCATCCTATCAAAGTCCTCACTGATCAACCTTTAAAGCAAGTCTTGTTTCGCCCCGAGACTTCGGGCCGCCTTTTAAAGTGGAATATTGAATTGAGCCAATATGACATCACTTATCATCCTAGAAAAGCGATCAACGGACAAGCTTTGGCAGATTTTATTGCAGAATTTACAGACAAGGGTAACAGCGAGGAAGAAACAATCGAGAACTCCCCAATCCAATGGAAGTTATTTGTAGATGGCGCAAGAAATGATTACTGTTCAGGTGCTGGAATTGTTCTTGAAACTCCTGAAGGCCGGTCATTATGCTATGCGCTAAGATTAGAATTTCCTTCAACAAACAATGAAGCAGAATATGAAGCTCTGATTGCTGGTTTGAAAATTGCTAAAGAACTAAACATTCGAGCGTTACAGATCTTCAGTGATTCTCAGCTTATAGTATGCCAAGTCAAGAAGGAGTTTCAAACGAAAGGAGGAAATCTGCCCGCTTATGTGTCAAAGGCTTGGGAACTTTTATGTGAATTCGACCATTACACGATAAGTCATATTCCTCGAGAAGAAAACATGAAAGCAGATTCTCTCGCAAAATACTCAAGTTCTGGCGAAGCCCAATCCTTAGGGTTAGTTCCAGTGGAAGTTTTGTCAAATCCAAGCATTGATGAAATGGATATCGATTGGGTTATGAGTATGTCGCAAGAGCAAGAATCATGGATGACTCCAATAACAAAGTATCTACTCAATGGCTCTTTACCAGAAAACTCTAAAGAACGACAAAAGCTACTGAGAAAAGCTTCTCGATATATAATCCAGGATGGTCAATTATACAGACGAGGATTCTCAATGCCACTACTTCGATGTGTATCCAAAGAAGAAGCCAAAATAATCCTATCAGAGGTACATGGAGGAGAATGTGGGGATCATTCAGGTGGTCAAACTTTAGCAAAGAAAATTCTCCGATATGGATATTTTTGGCCAGAAATTAATCGAGATGCTGCAGATTACTCTCGAAAATGTGACAGATGTCAAAGATTTGCCAAAATTCCTAGAGCACCTTCTACTGAACTCACACAAATGACCAGTCCGTGGCCGTTTGCAATTTGGGGAATAGATTTGATCGGACCATTACCAACCGCCAAATCTGGAATCAAATATGCCATTGTTGCTGTAAATTATTTCACTAAATGGGCTGAAGCTGAACCATTGGCAACCATCACCTCCAAAAAGATGATAAATTTTGTGACTAAGAATATCATTTGCAGATACGGTGTGCCTCAAAAGATAATTACAGATAATGGTACTCAATTTGAAAGTGAAGAATTCCAAGATTTTTGTAAACGATTCAAAATCCTGAAAAGCTTCTCAGCAGTAGCTCATCCGCAGGCAAACGGGCAAGTGGAAGCAGTAAATAAAATTATCAAGTCAACCATCAAAAAGCAACTTGAAAGAGCTAAGGGTGGTTGGGTCGATAAGCTACCACTAGCACTATGGGCATATAGAACTACCCACAAAACTGCAACTGGGCATACTCCGTTTTCATTAGCATACGGGTCGGAAGCAATGATTCCGGTAGAAACAGAGATCCCTTCACATAGAAGAATCCACTTCAGTCAAATGGAAAATGAAAAGTTGCAATCTGAAGCACTAGATCTTCTTGATGAGAAAAGAGAAGAAGCAGAACTCAGAGTTGCAGCTCATCAACAAAGAATAGCCAGACATTTCAATTCTAAAGTTCGCCAACGCAGCTTTGAAATCGGAGATCTAGTCCTGAAAAGAATTATGACCGCGACAGGTGTGTTTGGGCCCAATTGGGAAGGACCGTATGTGATAGTTCAGAAGCTTCTTGACGGCACATTCAAACTCACTACTGTTGAAGGAGATCAAATTCCAAGGGCATGGAACAGCAATCATTTGCGTCCATATTTTACTTGAAATTCTTGTTGAAATATTGTAAAAAGAATTGTGAATGTATGATTCTTGTAATTGAAAGCAATCGTAAAACTGATGAAAGTGAATGATGAATGAATATAAAGTGGATGTAGGCCCAGATTTTTGGCCGAACCACTATAAATCTTGTGTTCCTTACTTTTATTACATGTTTGCTTTATTTTCGATATAAAAAGTACATAGAATGTATTGCTAAAATGTCGATTTAAATTTTTGCAGACAATGGAAGTAAAACTTGCACATAATAAGACCGAGCAATTCACTCCATCATTCAACAAACAAATTTCAAGTCATAAAAAACCCGAATTCAAATCCTAGATAGGAAATATTTCAATTGAACGGCTAATGATTTCGTAAAAACGAGCCCTTGCTAATAAATTGAGATTGTTTGAACAAACAAACATCCAATTAGGAAGCTAGTGCCCGTTCTCACGAACTTGCCTGTCAATGAAGTATACTTCCTTGGATTAAACCAGCTACTTGCAAAAAAGGGGAAATGACGACTTGGAAAGGAAAAATAGAGGAATTGAAAGGCATAAGCAAGAAGACGAGGAAACAACCAAAATCCATCATCAGCAACACAAGTCCTCTTCAGAGGCACAACTCTTCGGAGGATAAAAGACCTCTAATGGGTCATATGCCACAAAAAAGAAAGTTCTCTACTCAACAAAAAAGATTGGAGGAGTCATGACCCTCCAACCATGAGAGAGCAACTTCCAGGCGATGAAAACCCTCTCTGAGGCACATTTCACCAGGAGTCGAAGTAGTTGCTCTTCGGAGTTTCACTTCACCAAAGTTGAAATGCAAACAAAATAAAGACCTCTTCAGGGGCACATTTCACCAGGAGTCGAAGTAGTTGCTCTTCGGAGTTTCACTTCACCAAAGTTGAAATGCAAACAAAATAAAGACCTCTTCAGGGGCACATTTCACCAGGAGTCGAAGTAGTTGCTCTTCGGAGTTTCACTTCACCAAAGTTGAAATGCAAACAAAATAAAGACCTCTTCAGGGGCACATTTCACCAGGAGTCGAAGTAGTTGCTCTTCGGAGTTTCACTTCACCAAAGTTGAAATGCAAACAAAATAAAGACCTCTTCGGAGGCATATTTCACCAGGAGTTGAAGTGTAACAGCCGCTCTTCGGAATTTCACTTCACCGGAGTTGAAAGACAAGCAAAATAAGGACCTCTTCGGAGGCACAATCAAGAAGAAAGACCTCTTCGGAAGCCCACGTTTCGCCGAGATTGAAATAAAACTTCCAAGTGTTGAAACGTGGAAAAGCTTTCTAAGGCAAAACTCTTTGGAGGTACACGTTTCGCCGAGATTGAAATAAAACTTCCAAGTGTTGAAACGTGAAAAAATCCCTCCGTAGAGGTACAACTTTCCATATATAAAAAAGAAAAATCCTCATCAGGGGCATGCTTTAACTCACAAAGGAAGAGTAATTTACCTATTCTGGAAAATGATCTTCTTTTAAAAAAAAAAAAAAAAAAAAAAAGGAAGAAGAAGAAGAGAAAAGGAGTTAAAGTACCCTTCAGAGGTCCGCTTTGCTACATAAAAGAAATCACTCGGTAAAAAAGAAAATGTACTTAAGCAAAAAAGAAAGAAGTGATTTCTTCAAAGGACAAAGCGCGTAGAAACTCATATGAAGGGGGTTGCACTCTACAAGAATTCTTTTTAAAATGAAAATAAAATAATTATTCTTTAGCAAATAAGAGTGCAAGTCCCCTCGAGGTATAGAATATTGCAGCATACTTATGGAATGGGGGCAATATAGTATAATTACACACGATATGGTATAACTAAACCAGCAAAAGGTAACGCTCAAGTAACATACCATAAGCTCGCTGCAATATCAAATAAACTCATGCCAAAACGAATAACAAATGTATTCTTTAATTCAAACAAAAGTTTGTACAAACGAGGAATCATTTTATTCAATTACAATGCAGGTACAGGTTTCAAAATAAAGAAAAGCGGGGGCCGGTACCCGCACAATTCTCGGCCAGTACATGTAAAACACAAAAAACTAGAAACTGAAGATCTTCACTTCTTTTTGCTGCCTTTAGACCCTTTACCCGGCCGAATGATCAGCTTATCAGGGCGGTCGGTGGGCATAAGGGAAGTGGGAGAGGAAGGCGCAACCGGTCCAGCTTTCAGCTCCTCTTCAGTGGTGGTGACTATCTTCCCCCTCCTCTTTGGTGTCCCACGCTTCTTTTTTCTTCTTTTTGAGGAAGACTCACTCCCGGGAGTGACAAGTTTAGATAGAACAATCTCGTCAGAGGGAGTTCGCTCTGAAGATGTGTCACCTCCCTCAGGCCTTTCATCTTTCTGCTCTTGTGAAGCAATGGGATCATCCAAGCCGTGAAGAGCCTCTATTTGTTCTTCTTGTGACCCAGGTTGCGAGGCAGAAGGAGGCGCCACTTGAAGAGATGGAGGAAGGATCACCGGGGGAGAAGAAGCTTGAGTTTGACTCGGTGCTTTCTCTACAAAGGAGAAAAAACTTAAAATATCAGTATCTTTCGAAAAGAGAGGGGATGACGGCTCGTCAAAAGTCGGGAATTCGTTGACATTTGAGGAATAATCAAAAGTCGGGAATTCATTGACATTTGAAAAATAATCAAGAAGATCGTCAAGTTCACAAGGAGCGAACGAGCAGTTCACCACTTGGGCTGGTCCGGTGTCAAGTTTACCTGGGGCAGTTGGATCTCTGAGGCTGATTTCATATCGCTGTGCTTCGTTGCTTTCATCACCTTCATCCCCGCCTTGTGCACTTGTAGTTTCAGTTACTGTCTTAGTTGCAGGCGGAGTATAGGAGCTAGAACCCGTGATGTCAACCACAGGAGAAACTGGAGGTTGGACAGAGGAAGTAAGCGTTAATTCCTTTCCAGAACGTTCCTCTTCCGCCATTCCAGTTCTCATCCTGGCAAGTTGTTCTCGCCCCTTCGCAAGAGCAGCGCGAGCTTCCTCATCCAGGTAACGCGCCTCAAAATCTTCATCGCCATACCCGGCGTCTTTAAACATGTTAAGAGCAGCTTCCCACACCTCGGCCAGGGTGATTTCATACTTAGGACCAAGAAAAGAGAGGCTGCCGCGTCCCAAGACACAGTGTACATAAAAATCGAATAAAGTCGAATTGACGTCGGTTTCCATGGTCTGAGCAGTTTCTTCGGCTGCAATTTTGCCAGCCATGGCCTCATCTCGATCTTTTTCGGTCTGAGCAAGTTGGGCCTTTAGCGCTTCAATCTCCATGTCCCGGGCGCTCAGTTTATTCTGCAACTGGGTGACATCAGTGCGGTGGTTCTCTACAGCTTGTTCTAACCTCTCAGCTTTAGCTTCAGCGTCCCTCTGGCTGGCGTGCGCATCTCGCACTTGTTTTTGCAATACCTCTTCTCTTTGGGTGTAAGTATTAGTAGAAGAGGCAAGATCATCTTTGAGCTGCTTTACTTCAGCTTCGAGTTTTTCATTGTATTCGGCTATCTCCTTCATCTCAGCGTTGTGTTGATCAAGAATCTTCTGCCATTCTGATTTGTCATTTTCCATGGTCAGCATTGCTTCGATGTTAGCCCGATTAACTCTTTGAAGTTCATCAACCAGCTTTTGCCATCCAGACATTCTATCGATATCAAGCTTGACAGCATCGAGATTTCTGTACATAGCTTCTTTGTCAATGGGGACCAAATCAAGGTCGAAGCGTACCCCCCTCAAACACCAGTTCGGGAATCGGCTCTGCAAAGTTGGGGGGCCCCTTTCAACATGGTATGAAGGCCTGTTGAGAAGTGTTTGGATGGCACTTCCTTCAAGAGCAGGAGATTTGGAAGGGATGTCAATAGAAACTGAGGCGCCAGGTCTCTCAGATGTCATGGGCACGTGCTCCTCGCCAAGTTTGGTCCGCTTTCTCGAATCCTCAATATGGCTCTTCCCCCTATCATCGTGCGTTTTACGTTTATGGGAATCATCATCCCTTGGGAAGGATTCATGTCGCGTGCCCGCTCCCTCATGACGTTCTTCATACCTTCTCCTCTCTTCAGCTTTTCGCGCAGCTCTCTGCTCATTGGTCTCTCTGGGATCGGTATAGTATTGCTTGTAATCATAGCTGCCACGCCCTCCATAGCGTCGAAAGTCTTTGTAATAAGAACCGCTGCCGCTGCGCCCCATAGAGGAATCTGAAAAGGCAAAAATAGCAAGTCTTAGAAACTTCCGGAGAAAAGAAGTTAAATGTGAACAAATGCCAAAAAATCCTAAGTGTTGTGTGATGTGCAAGCTACGCGCATTAAGCTACAAACCACTCATTGGTGTAGAGGTGATGATAGCTTGGGTATGAGGAGTTGGTGTTTGTGTTGGTGTTAGTCGAAGAAGGGACGTCGCCTCAATTATAGGAGAGATAGTTTTAGACACGTCATCTCTAAAAAGCTCCTGTGAGGTCACTATTATGTCGCTCAACCCATCATAAACATCGTCACCATCATGCTCGGTGAGACTTGTTTTCTCAGTTCCTACATCAGCTAATCCCCCGAGAGGCTGTGAAGGTTCTTCTTCTTCCTCAATCGGGGCAAGTGCCGTCTTACTAGATGACCCCATAATGTCGGTAGGGGTGGAACATTTCACCAATGAAGCTTCGATGTTAGACTCTTTTGATGAGGGTTGTTCGATAGTAACGGGGGCATCCGATGCTTCAGTCGGGGAATCGGGAACTTCAGTCGGGGCTTCACGAGGCTGAGTATAGCGAGAAGAGTGAAGAAGCCCGTATTGATGTAAAAAGTCATCTCTCAGCAAAAACTTTATACTCCTCTCTTCTACTGGCACAGCATTCAATCTTTCAAAAATTTGCCTATAGCCTGGGTCTCTAGAAGGAGGTGGAAGCGCTGAAAAGTAAAAAGGGAAATTAACATCTAACTACTCAGGCTATGAAAAGATTTTATAAGGAAAACATGTGTCAGGAATAAAGCTGAACGCCCTTACTTCCAACTCTCCACACACCATAAAACCCCGGAGGGCAACGAACATAGAAGAATTGGGTTAAAAACCCGTGAGCAGTATCAGGGAGGCCAACAATCAGTTTGCGGTTTCGGGCGCTCCTCACAACAGTAATGGAAGGATGATCCTTAGTCCGAGTAAAAGAGCATAGATAACAAACTTCACCAAAGCTTGGAAGTCGATCAAGTGTTCTCCTAAAAAGCACACACAACCCCATTAGAATGGCATAGCCATTGGGGTGTAGCTGGGATGGAGCAATGGCCAGTTGATGGAGAAGTTGTTGGAAAAAGTCGTTGAAAGGAGGAATGCCTCCACTTAGGCACATTTGCCGGTTAATTGTCACAAAGCCAGAAGGAGCTATATCGGCAGTGTTATTTCTTTCGGGAAGAATGGCATCTGATTCAAAGATACCAAACTGAGCACACAACTGGCGAAAAACTTTGTATGATAGTGAAGTAGGAGCTCTTTCGGGAGGATTAACCAGTGGAGCCGGAAGAACAGTTACCTCTCCAGTCCGAACTGTTGCATCACCTTCCTGAGAAGTCATTCTACACAAACAACTGGATATTCAAATATGAAGGTGCACGTTTCCTAAAAAAGTGTGAAGTGTTGTGCAAAAAACTAATAAAAAATAACAAGTAAATATAACTGAAATAAGACTAGTCGACGATTGATCGATTACAAAAATTTCAGAACTTGTTAGTCTTTAGTTCAAGTATAATATTAATGCGAGCTGGTCAATTTTAATTGACTGTTTCAGTATTGCTTTAGTATTTTACTTGAAGTTAATAAGTTGAGCACTTCATTCACACAATCTGTTTAAGTTTAATGACTGTTATTAGCTAATCTGTCATTCGAAGAGGGCGATCAATGGCAGTATATTCGCCCCGGTTTTTCTGTAAATGTTGTATTGGACAGGTTGTTAGCTTGCGAGTCAAAGTAATTTGTAAAAGAAGGCATCAAAGTTCAACAGTTCAACATCACTGCAACAATTCAAGGTTTAAGCAGATCCTAAAAAACACAAGTGCTAAGTCGTATCGGACTCAAGTACTAAGTCAAAACCGACTCAAGTACTAAGTCGTAACCGACTCAAGGGATGAGTCGTTCCTATCCTAAGTCGTCAACACATCAAGCTGGTAATCCCCTAAGTCCAAAGTCGTAACTCGAGGAACAAGAAAAAGGCTATGATGCGAATCAACTGGAAATCCTTTAAGTCTTATCTCGGCTACGATTCATGGAATTCGCTAGGTCGCATGGAGAATCTCTGGGTTGTATATGAGACAATTCTTCACTCTATTCAGTCAAATTTCTCAACCAACCTGCCTTCCTCTCCAATTCCCAACCCGAAAACCTAATAACCTCACAATAAACAACGACCTAAACCTATCACATTACAGGTCGCCTCAAATCACAAATCGCCATAAGTCAAGCCAAACAAGTTTGAATTCATCAGTGATCGATTTGGCAGAACTCGTAGGGTTTGAAGGGGCAGGCCAGAAACGAAGAACTGAATACATAAAGTAACAATGGTTAACGGTCGAAGTTTGAAGCAAGATCGCTTACGATTGTTTGATGCTAGAAAGAATCGGAGATGAATCGGGTCGAAATCGCCTCGGAGAGCTTGAAGATGCGTTAATGGCAGAAAGCGGTTTAAAAGGTTAAGTGATGAGAAGAAGGACGACTCAGGCTTTTATATCTAGAAAGGTTGGGATTTGAAACGACATGACCGAGTTATGATAAGTCGAAGCACACGACTTACGATTTAAGCGTGTGCTTCGAGGGGCAAATGTTAACCCTAACTCGTTCACGAGTTAACAGGTCCACGAGTTAAGGCATGTACGACTCAAAGCATGTACGATTTAAAGGATACATGAGTCAGTAACTTCCTACGACTTAAAGACCTCTACGAGTTGGCAAGCTTACGAGATAAGCGGCCTACGAGTTAAGGAGTACCCGAGTTAAGCTACTTGCGAGGTAAGCCTTTACGAGATTAGCAGATCTGCAAATTAGCAAGTGTACGAGTTAAGATCATCCACGAGTTAAGCCTCTACGAGATAAACAGGAACCCGAGATAATAGGCTTACGAGATAAGCGGCTCACGACTTAACGAAATGGATGGCCTACGACTTAATGATAACTGCAGTTTGTACGACTTAAGACCCTTACGACTTAAAGAGGATACGACCTAAAGACACATCTCTTAACTCGTCTACGAGTTAAGACTTGCTTTAAACCAGTTGCAATTAGTTAAGTCGACTACGACTTACGGCATAGAAAGAGTCGTATACGACTAAAGAAAGGAAATTAGCAATTGCAGCCAGATAACTCATACACGACTTAGAACTTAGGGATGGGTTCAAAAAAGGCGAACTGCCATAGACTCAGCTCAGTGACTCGGGGACGACTTACCTTAAGTCGAACACGACTTATCTTAAGTCGGCCACGAGTTAGGACTTAGCACTTTTTTTTTCGCCCAGAACTCTCTATAAATATGCAACCATCTCCAACATGCGAAGGACTTTTTGCTCATTCTCTTCAAGCGCCATTACTCTGCCGAATTCCAGACTACTTCAAAGCTTTTTAGATCCAACAAACTTCTAAAGGAACTCCATGAAGGAATCATCCACATTCACCATGGATTTGAAGATGATTGTCAACATCAAAGCTTGAGCTACTTGTTTTATAGATCCTATAACTTGAAGTGTGTTGTAATTGAAAGATCTTGTAAAGGATTGTAATCAAACTAGTGATAAAAAGATTAAAGTGGATGTAGGCTGGATTATAAGCCGAACCACTATAAATACTGTGTCTCTTACTGTTTTTCTGCATACTTTCTGCTTATTTCTGTTTCCCGTACGATCGGGTGGTGCTTTCACAATCACATCCTATACACCAGGGTGTTAGCGTTTAAATTTGAGCGTTAACATATATATAGACCGACGGTGTCTGTATATAATTTTCTACCCAATGGTCAAGTGATACGGATATCTATCATTTCAATACGTAATTTAAAATAAAATTTACGGTTATATATCATTTCAAACCGCAATCCCGAATGAAATGAAATGCATAACAACTTGTACTCAATATAAATAAACATCCATTCATCCATCAAAATCATACATCCATTTATTACAATCATCATCCAAATTCAAACAATACATCAATTATAACAGGTGATAAATAACTGGTACCAGCGATCAGTTTATATTTAAAATAAATTATAACTGTTTAACTGGTAGTTTATATGCAATAAAAATAAAAATAAATTTAACTGGCAGTTAATATGCAATAAATAATAAACAACAATTTAATTAAATATATGCAATTAACTAAGATGATGATTAAAATAGGCCAAACAACATAAATAAATTTCAAATCACATCATATATCAATTTAACAAACATATGATATTTTAGAAGTTGTGAGTGGGTTAAAACACTCACCTTTTGAATTTAAATTGAATTTAAATCCAATTTAAACCCAAAAATTGATCGTCTCATAATTCGTCCAAACCAGCGCCATCAAGTCTGGAATTTCAATATGATCCTAAGAAAAAAAATCACGCGTAAATACGACTTCGTATGCGAAAGATATATGCGTTTGAACGATTGAAATCAAAATAAAAATAAACAAAATAATAAAAAACTTCACACCTTTAATAATTCGCCACGTCGCCATCCTCTTCATCACTGTAACGCGTACAGTCACCTTCTCGAGATCGTCTCCCCCCTAAATCTCGCATACGCAGTAACCAATTTTGATCGCCGTTGACCATGAAATTCGCCACCTACAGCCGCCTATTTTCGAGCCGATAACCACCAAACTACTATCACGACCGAGCCGCCCCTTCCTATGCCATCCACGTCCATCGTGGCTCCAAACGAACGCAGCCGCCGCCATGTTCTTTTTGACCTAATTGAATTCTTGTGGTCGACCTAGCCGTTGAATCGACAAACTAATTATGCCAATGAACTCCCCTGGTCAATCTCTACCAAACCCAGGAAGGGTTTCTCGATCCGACAAAATTTATCGCGGCGATGATGAACGGCCGAAACTAAACGCCCAGTTTCTGGTCAAACCACAATCCGAATCGAAAAACGAATTACACCATTGAATTTCACTCGTCGAGAGCATCAACATATTTTTTTTTTGAATTTTTCTAAGGAATTTGAATTTTTGACTTTTTGATTTGATTTGCAATTGTGTTTGGATCTAGGGTTTGCATCCATTGAGGAAGAGGAAGAGTTGATGAAATTTTTTATGCATAGATAAATGAGAATAGGCGGAGGCTAGAGTTTAGCATGGTATTTATAGGCAAATTGAAATAAATATGGATCGGGTTGATAGATGTACGTGCTAACGTTATCGTGGTCCAAAAAAACCCGTTCTGACCCCGGAACAAAATTGGGTAAACCCATATATCAAAATAGGTGCTTTAAAATATTTTGAACGCGATGGAAAAAGTTTCACGTCCAAATTCCATCGTATAAAGAAGTTATGCTGAAATCAATATTTTAAAATTGATTTCAATTAAATCGATATCAAAGCGTTTCACGTTCGTATGATCAAACGACAAGTCCGATCACTATGAAACTTGAAACCCTACAGTAATTTACAGATACGGATTCGATAAAACTAGTTTCGTCGAAATCCAAATCAGTGGCCAAAATGGCTATTTTTCTACTAATTAAATAAATTTAAAATAAATTAATTAAGTCAAATTTCAAAATTTAAATTCTGAAATTTGCAATCTTTATCACTTTATAATTCTCAAACATTTACAATGATTTAACAATTTTTAAATGTCAATTTATTAAATAAAATCTTCAATTACATAAAATTCAAAATTATAAATAAATTGGCAAAATTTCCGTTAAATTGAATTAACCCATATTTATTTCAAACATAATTTCAAATAAAAGGGTTTACCATTGGATTTAATATTATTACATAAGTATTTCCCAATTTCAACTTAATTTTTATTCAACGTAATAACTAAATATTTGATTTCATTCATTGGCAATAAATCCTACTATTATAAATTAAGTAAATTAACTCACTATTAAAGATTCAAATTCTATAATTCAGAAATTTCATTATCTTGATTTACTTATTAATTTATAATTCTTTAAACCAATTCCCATCTCAATTTAAAGTAGCTTAATTCACTCATTATAGAATTTATTTCAAATTTCTTAAAATAACCCCTTTATTATACATTGAATCCCATTTTATTTTAATAAGTTTCAAATTTAACGGATTAGATTCAATTTCAACCTTTAACTTACACTTAAGTTTAAGTTATAATCAATTTATAACGTATTACCTTTTTAGTTATTACTTTACCTGCTTCTCGTATTAATTTCTCAATAAATCATGATTATTAAAGTAACGCTCATAATCAATAATGACATTATAATTTCTCAACATTTAAATGAACGTTATTTCAAATAAATTCATGGACCAATTAATTAGGTAATTTATAATAGTTGCTATCCTACCCTTAAATTTATTACCAAATAACATACTTCCTAATTGCATCCACTTATGTTCTATCCAAACCTACATTTAGATTTTATTTCCACTAATTAATTAATATTTACTTCCATTCATACAGTTGCAATTCATTTTAGTTATTATTTTATTAAAATTACTTACCTAGCCTTGATTCATTCACATTGCGATTTATTACGTATTTCTTCCTTAATGAATAACCTTCCTATTTCCATTTATTATATCTAAGCAAATATATCCATAAATTACGATTAAATATTCTAAATAAATTGATTTACTTGGTTTCACGCCTTTTTATTACATCGATTATCCTATCATGAATGGAATTTTACCTTGGTTATATCTTATTGAATCCGACATTCTTCACCTACCAATTTATTCCACATTAACTGCCATAATTTAGTGAATTAATTGAAATTGATTACAAATTAACTTAACAACCTAACAAAATAAGTAACGTACAATAAATATTGTCATTAACTCTTAGTTACACTTTTAGAGGTTCATTATTTACTCCCCAATATTGTAATTACTTACATAACCCTTGTTTTACTCAATTAACATTTATTACAAACTATTCCAAAATTTATTAGTTCTCTTATGTTATATTTATAACCAAGTGTAACTTTTAACTTGAATTGGTTGGATTTCCTTTCAAGTTATTAATAATTAACTTATACTAACATATTCCTTAATTTATTCCAATTACCGTTACAATGTTTTTATTACATAATCAATTAAATACTTTCCTTTCTCGTATTAAATTATACACCTGTATAATCCTTTCCACTATTCATTCATTAGAATTCTATTTAAATTTCAATATCTTGTAATAACTCATTTATTATACTTTTGCATATCAATAAACAAGGTTCCAAATGAATAGGGTTTATTAAATTCAATTTTTATAATTAAGTCTATTACAACCAATGTAATATTTCATAGGTTAATTATTAACATTTACTTCGTTACCAATTATAACAATTATATTTCTTTATATTTTAATTCCAAAATCTTATAAATATGACAAATTTAATTAACGAAATTTATGGGTCATTACACCTTTAAACCCAAAACAAATGAAGAAGAAGCTATAGAGCAATGACAAGGACAATCACTCTTCAATTCCAACCCAACAAGCTTGAATCTAAGCTTAAAAGAGAAACATTTCCTAAGTTAGGTTTAGGAATTTCTGAAATTGATAAGAAAATGAGTTGGGGAAGAAGAAGAGGAGGCTTACCAAAGCTTCTTCTATAAAATTGGAGCTAGAACTTGATTTGCAAATGGAGACTAGGGCTTGGAGTTTTAATTTCCCTTTCCTCTCTCCATTGTTGCTAAAGCTTGAGTATTAGGAAATAGAAGTAAAGTAATGAAGAGAAGAGGGGTGAAGCTTGGGTCTAATGAGCTGAAACAAAACCAAAGCCCTAAGTGAAAAATAGCAAAATTCTACTATCTCCAAACATATCGAAGTTTATACTCAAAAAGATCGCAAACGCCATTTTGAACTCAATGGGGGCGGTCTCGATTCCTAATTTGACTATTTGCAAAAAGTAGCTTTCGGACAAAAATCCGACTAACGATGAAATATTTAAATAAAATATTTAAATACTCAATATTAAAATATGCGGGTCGTTACAATGTTATATGCTATTGGGAAGTTAATAAATAAGGAGATATGGATATGTTTGCAGTAGCAGAAACCACTTTAGGCCCAATGGCATTAGGAATATATCAGAGTTTTAAAGCAGTAAATCCAGATGAAATAGCTAGACAAAAATCATTAGGAGACAACCCATATAATTTTACATCAATGATCCAAACGATAATAATTTGTATGGATCCAGCTAAAGGAAATATAACATTACAAGATACAGCTATAAGAAATCTAGAACAATTAAGCATTGGTGATTTTATATACATTAAAGAATTTAGCCAAGATTTTGCAAAAATGATAGCGCAAATAGGTAAAGCTTTTGATGTCGAATTATGTGATAGATATTTTACAAAATTACCAGGAGATTTAGGACGAAATATACATAAAGAATGGAAAGATAATCATGGAACAGAAAAGGGATTAGGTATAGGAATTACAATTAATTTTGTTTTTCGAAAATTAGAAGAATTATGTAAAGAAGCCACTATGCAAGAATAGATTAAAAGGCAAGCATGGGCATTTTGTAAAACAGTAATATATACACCTCAAGCCTATGGATACAACAAGAGAAAAAAGTTCTTAAGAAAATTGGTAAAATATGACAAGCGTAAACACAGTAGATATGTTAAAAAACAAAAACCATATAATAAAAAATGTAACTGTTATATATGTGGCGACCCAAATCATTTAGCTAATAAATGTCCAAATCGTGCAAATAATCAGTACAGAGCCAATCTAGTAGACGAATTAGGAGAATACGATTTACAAAGTATAAAAGATAATTCTGATAATGAGTCTATTTACAGTATAGTTTTCGAAGAAGATAATGATCACCCTGATCCTATAACTTTTACGCTAATGAATCAAGAAAACTGTTCACATGAATGGACACAAAATAAAGGAAGTGATCACATACCCTACTACAACTGCAATAGATACCCAACAATTAATAAGCGATTTTAATGTAATGAATGTTATAAGGAAATATGTTTTTTATGCGCCAAACAACTCTTTAACATAGGATTAACCAAAAAGGAAATAGAAACACCGAAAAATAGTTTCTTACAAGAAAGAGTAGACAAACATGAAGTTCAAATAAGATTACTCCAGTATGAGTTAAACGAAATAAAATGATAATTAGCAAACTTAAAACAAGAAAGGAAAGATACATGAAAAGAAGTAATAACCGAGGTAAATGAAGAAAACTTTCAGCAAACAACAGAAATAAAACCTTACTAACCCTAGAATGTAAGCTGTGGTTTGATAACAAAAATTTTATAACTACAAAAGCTATAATTGACACCGATAGTACAAAGAGCCTAATAGCACATAAATTAATTCCTAAAGAATTTCAAGTACCTTTAACATATAAACTACTCTCTAAAACAGCCGAACAACGTATTATGCAATTAAAATATAAATTACCTGATCATACACAAATCCAATTTAAAGACTTTTCTGATAATTACAGTAGTAAATATAATTTAGGACAAACCAATATTACACTACCTGAAATTAATAGTTTCGAGTTTTTATTAGGTATAAATTTCATATTAAATCTTAATGGAAGTATTTCCATTAGTAAGGACAATATTACCTTTAATAAAAATACATACACCTTACCTACCAACTTTTACCAAACCAAATCAGAGTTGCTACAGAAGCGTGGTGGTACCCCTGAGTTTGATTTTTTCAAAAAACCTAAACACGAAAAATTCCTATCAGATGACGAAAAACTAGAAGCGTTTAGTCTATTGGCACAAGATAAAGCAAAAACATTAGAAAAAGGACCCGACATTTTTGACTCAATTAATTACCCCTTAATTCAAAAATTAGAAAAAATAGGTCTTATAGGCGATGATGTTGCCAAAATCAAAGTACAGTACATAGCGAAAATAAATAAAAAAACCCAAACATCACAATAAGAACAGAAAATATAGAATATTCACCTGTAGACGTTGCAGAATTCAAACTTCAAATACAAGAAATGTTGAAACAGAACTTAATCAGAAAATCAAAAGTCCCCACAGATCAGCTGCGTTTATTGTTAGAAATCATGCTGAACTAAGTAGAGGAAAATCCCGAATAGTATATAATTATAAACGACTTAATGATAATATAGAAGATGATGGCTACAATATTCCAAATAAAGACACATTAATAAATCTAATTCAAAATAAGAAGATCTTTAGCAAATTTGATTTAAAATCAGGATACAATTAGCTATAGTTAGAAGAAAATTTTAAACCATGGACCGCATTTACATGTTCAGAAAGAAATTTCGAATGGAATGTTCTGAGCTTCGGATTAAAAATATCCCCTGCAGTTTTCCAAAGATTTATGAGCAGTATATTTGAAAAATATGACTTTTGTCTAGTTTATATTAACGACATCCTAGTAGCCAGTAGTACAATCCAAGAACATGAATCTCATTTAAAAACAAATTTTGATAAAATATTAAAAAATAGAATAATAATTTCAAAAAAGAAAATGGAATTATTTAAAAGAAAGATTTCTTTTTTAGGACTAGAAATTGGAAGTGGTAAAATAGAGTTACAACCGCATATTTCCCAAAAGATTTAGAATTTCCAGATTAACTAGATAGTGTAAAAAAGATTCAAGCATTTCTATAAATCGTAAATTATGCCAGAAAATTTACCCCAAATCTTGCCAAGCTAGTAGGACGATTATACTGTAAAATATCTAAAAATGGAGAAAGACGATTTAATAATGAAGACATTAAGTTAATAAAAACAATCAAAGAAGTGGTCAAACGAATTAAACCATTAGAACTCCCATTAACGACAGACTATATTATAATCAAATGCGATGGATGCAAAGAAGGATGGGGAGCCATCCTTATTTGCAAACCAGACAAATTAGCAGATAAATCACAAGAAAAAATAGCTTCATATGCTAGTGGTACGTTTAGTAAACTTGGGCAAAACTTGACTAGTATAGACTTTGAAATACAAGCCCTTATTAACGCATTAGACAAATTTAAGATAAACTTAACCAAAGAATTTACTTTCAGAACAGATTGCAAAGCCATTGTCAAATTCATCAATAATGAAAATTCCAAAAAGATAAACAAAACCAGATGGTTAAATTTGCAAAATTTAATCCAAGGATGTGGTTATAAAATCGTTTTTGAGCATATAAAAGGCAAAGACAACCATTTAGCAGATTTACTTTCCAGGCAATTAGCTAAGTGTTTTGTACGTTATTTCCAGGTAGCCATGATGAATGCAGAAGTAAAAACAGAGATTAAAGAGGCTAACACCTCTCCAGATGTTCAAAGACAGAAAAGGAGGTTAAAACCCCTACAATGCCAAGTAGCTCACAGACAAATATAGCGCCAGCAAATACTTTCAAGATTCCCACAATAACCTTTGGTCAGTATAACATAGTTATTTTTCAAGTTGATGACCCAAGTAAATTTAGGCCTATGATCAGAAATACAAACAAATCGCAACAATGCATGTTAGATCATTTATGGAATTTAAAAACAGTAGATACAGACCGTAAACATAAAATGATTTTGGAAAACTGTTTTGCAAATTATTTTTCGAAAATACAACAAAAACCCTTATCAAAAAACTTTTCATGCTATGTAGTCTTTGAAGGACTATATGTTGGAATTTTTAAACACTTTAGTCAGGTGTAGAATTCAGTTCAAAATTGTCCTAACCTAAGGTTTACGGGATTTTATTCTTTGAACGAAAGCCAATTTGGTTTCAAAGCCATAGACCATGAGAGTTTCACCAAAGAGATGAATTGTTGTCACCACCACCCCATTGGCGTGAACTTTATTTCTATGCAGAAAGCACTACAAAGCAAATATGGGGCTCTACAGGATTCAAATACTTACTACCATTCTATCCTATTGACAGCTTTGATCCACACAGACATGTAATTAGGTTTGCGGAAGACAGTGATATAGAAGCTATGGAAGATATGAGTGACATCATGGATGACGAATCTGATGACTTGTCAATACCATCCATCCATAGAGCCGCATAAAGCATTAGAAGTCTCTACATACAGTCCAACACATGCATACCACCAAAAGAAGATTCCTGCACTAAAAAAAAGTTTTGACACCTGTCAAACCAGCTTTATAATGTTGTGCCAGCTTTGTACTTTATATAAATTAAGTGTCCTGTAAAGGTTAGTAGGTGTAAGTAATCAAACGTCCGGATGTACCGGCTAATAGCCTATATAAGGCATTTATGTAACTCAGTTGTAATCATCGAAAATTAGTATAATAAAATCTATAAGCTCTCTGAAATCAATGGCAGCTTAAAACCTTCTGTTCATCTTCTGTACTTTGTCTAAATTAAAAACTTGTTCCTCCTAAAAATAAAATAAAAATCTTAGTGCTTCCGCATCCACCGCACGTCTTCAGTACTACTCCGCTCCGCAGCATAGAAGCCAACGCTTTCTCAATTCTATTCAAATAAGGAAAATACCAGGTATGGATCTCCATGACTTGGTATATTTCTTGATTTCTGTAATACGAGTAGTAATTTTTTATCTAGCTGGGTATGTTTTTGGTTTATTTATAAATATGATTGAAGAACTATTAATGTTATATGACCAACAAAAATCCTACCAATAAAAAAAAGAGTAACCGAGCTCAAAAAATATTGGCCACACACCCTGTTTTGACCGTTGAGAGCAAGGAGTTTTCGCTGCTCTGTGACCAGCCTGACGCATTGCCTCCTATACCATGGCAAGTGTAGTCAGACCTTCCGGCCTAACCACACAAGCCTTTCGCCAACTTGGATCGGGCAGGCTAGCAATTTGTGCAAAGTACCCAAATCCCATAACATGACCCAGCATTCCACCACTTTGTGATCAAGGAGGTGTGGTTTGATAAAAAAACCAAATCCCATAACATAACATAATTAGGTTATGATACCGTAATTAGGTAGATCCGTTTATATAGGCTATTTCTAATTTGAATGGGGTGTGTGGCCAAAACTATTGTAATTTAACTGGGTATGTTTTTGGTTTCTGTAACCATCAAAAAATAAGAAGTACCCTAAAAAGTTTTAGATTTATCACACCTTAAACGATTTTGTATTTGTTATAGATCTAATTTGATTACTTAAGAGTTACACAGAAACGGGGACAGAGGTGTTTAAACAAACCTTGGGTTAGGATAAGGAATTCAAAATAAGAAGTGCCTAATTATGTTATAAGGTGTGTGGCCGATATTTGCACAAATAAGCTTACTTGTATCGACCACACACCTTATCCAAAAATATCGACCACACACCTTATAAACGTTAGTACAACTCCTCAATAATCTGATTCTTCTTATTTTATGTTATAAGGTTAGGATAAGGAATTCAAAATAACGTTAGGCACTTCAATAAGCGTGGTTAGGATAAGGAATTCAAATTAAGAAGTGCCTAATTATGTTATAAGGTGTGTGGCCGATAATCCAGTCACCTTATAACATAAAACTCAGAATTTTATGTCCGTATTACAAAAGAGTTGTACTAACGTTTATAAGGTGTGTGGCCGATATTTTTTTAGCTCGGTTACTCTCCCTTTTTTTTACTATTGGTAGGATTTTTGTTGGTCATATAACATTAATAGCTCTTCAATCATATTTATAAATAAACCAAAAACATACCTAGCTAGATAAAAAATTACTACTCGTATTACAGAAATCAAGAAATATACCAAGTCATAGAGATTCATACCTGGTGTTTTCCCTGTTTGAATAGAATTGAGAAAGCATTGGCTTCTATGCGGCGGAACAAAGTAGTACTGAAGACGCGCGGTGGATGCGGAAGCACTAAGATTTTTTTTGTAGGAGGAACAAGTTTTTAATTTAGAGGAAGTATAGAAGATGAACAGAAGGTTTTAAGCTGCCATTGATTTCAGAGAGCTTATAGATTTTATTATACTAATTTTCGATGATTACAACTAAGTTACATAACTGCCTTATATAGGCTATTAACCCGTAGATCTGGTCATTTGATTATTTACACCTACAAAACTTTACAGGACACTTAATTTATATAAAGTACAAAGCTGGCACAACATTATAAAGCTGGTCTTACTGGTGTTAAAACTTTTTTGTTAGTGCAGGAATCTTCTTTTGATGCTATGCATGTGTTGGACTTAATGTAGAGACTTCTAATGCTTTATGCGGCTCTATGGGTGGATGGTATTGACAAGTCATCAGATTCGTCATCCATGATGTCACTCATATCTTCCATAGCTTCTATATCACTGTCTTCCGCAAACCTAATTACATGTCTATGTGGATCAAAGCTGTCAATAGGATAGAATGGTAGTAAGTATTTGAATCCTATAGAGCCCCATATCTGCTTTGTGGTGGTTTCTGCATAGAAATAAAGTTCACGCCAATGGGGTGGTGGTGACAATAATTCTTCTCTTTGGTGAAACTCCCATGGTCTGTGGCTTTGAAACCAATTTGGCTTTCGTTCATATATCTGTGCTCCTTGAGGAACTGCATAGGGCTGTGAATTTTTATTAACAAAAATCGAAATTCTGTGTTTAGCTGGTCGTTCAGTGTTTTTGTTATCGAACAAGAACTTTGGGCATGTGGAATTAATACAGAATGTGACTGGATTTTCGAATGAGAGCATACTATGGAGAATTAGGCTTAGCTTCCATCCAAACATCTCTAAGTACTCTGTGTTACAATCTATATTTAGTTTGAGTCTTGAGAGCATACCGTGGTCAAATAACATGATCATAGTGTCAAAATCTATTGGAGTTAAGTTGAAATCTATTCGTGCTCTAAGCATATTGGATCTACAGTCTTGCACAACTTTGCATCCTCCTGGTCAATTTTATCCCCATTCCTTTAGTTTCTCCTGCAAGTTCTACATTTGATTCTCTCATCCTTGTGCTACTAATTCATTAATCTTGATTTCTAAATCTGGACATTTGTCGTATAGTGGTTTTAGTGCCTTTCTAGGTTTAAGTTTAGGCATAGCTTGGAGCTGGTCATAGGATAGAGTTGTACTAGGAATGCCTGTTTCCTGTTTTAATTGCTTTACTTCTTTAGCTAAGGAAAAGATTCTGGTTTCATAATGCTGATTCGTTTGTTGTATGTAGGCAAATTCTCTTTTACAGTTCTCTAACGCTTCTATCTTGTTTTGGAGTAGAAACGACTGCTGCTGACTTTGATTTAACTGAGTTTGCAAGGCATAAATTTGCGCCGCCTGGTCATTCATTATATGCTCTGGAGATTTTGGCATTAAAGTAGTAATTTGCGAGTACGATTGTTGACATTGTGGATCGATGTAGAAGTTGAGACCCAGTTGTTGTCTAGCTGCTTCTATGGCTTCGTCTAAAGAATAAAATCCCCTAAACCTTGGGTTAGGATAATTTTGAACTGAATTCTGGACCCGACTAAAGTGTTTAAAAATTCCAACATATATACAATACATAACGAAAATAAATAAAAAACCCTAACATCACAATAAGAATAGCAGATATAGAATATTCACCTGTAGACGTTGCAGAATTCAAACTTTAAATACAAGAAATGTTGAAACAGAACTTAATCATAAAATCGAAAAGTCCCCACAGATCAGCTGCTTTTATTGTTAGAAATCACGCTGAAGTAAGTAGAGGAAAACCCCGAATAGTATATAATTATAAACGACTTAATGATAATACAGAAGATGATGGCTACAATATTCCAAATAAAGAAACATTAATAAATTTAATTCAAAATAAGAAGATTTTTAGCAAATTTGATTTAAAATCAGGATACAATCAGCTACAGTTAGAAGAAAACTTTGAACCACGGACCGCATTTACATGTTCAGAAGGACATTTCGAATGGAATATTCTGAGCTTGGGATTAAAAACAGCCCCAGCAGTTTTCCAAAGATTTATGGACAATATATTTAAAAAATATGACTTTTGTCTAGTTTATATTGACGACATCCTAGTAGGTAGTAATACAATCCAAGAACATGAATCTCATTTAAAAACAATTTTTGATGAAATATTGAACAATAGAATAGTAATTTCAAAAAAGAAAATGGAATTATTTAAAAGAAAGATTTCTTTTTTAGGACTAGAAATTGGAAATGGTAAAATAGAGTTACAACCGCATATTTCCCAAAAGATTTTAGAATTTCCAGATAAACTAGGTAGTGTAAAAAAGACTCAAGCATTTCTAGGACTCGTAAATTATGCCAGAAAATTTATCCCAAATCTTGCCTAGCTAGTAGGACCATTATACAATAAAATATCTAAAAATTTAGAAAGACGATTTAATAATGAAGACATTAAGTTAATAAAAACAATCAAAGAAGAGGTCAAACGAATTAAACCATTAGTACTCCCATTAACCACAGACTATATTATAATCGAATGCGATGGATGCAAAAAAGGATGGGGAGCCATCCTTATTTGCAAACCAGACAAATTTGCAGATAAATCACAAGAAAAAATAGCATCATATGCTAGTGGTACGTTTAGTAAACTGGGGCAAAACTGGACTAGTATAGACTTTGAAATACAAGCCCTTATTAATGCATTAGACAAATTTAAGATACACTTAACCAAAGAATTTACTGTTAGAACAGATTGCGAAGCCATTGTCAAATTCATCAATAATGAAAACTCCAAAAAGATAAATAAAACCATATGGTTAAATTTGCAAAATTTAATCCAAGGATGTGGTTATAAAATTGTTTTTGAGCGTAGAAAAGGCAAAGACAACCATTTAGCAGATTTACTTACTAGGCAATTAGCTAAATGTTTTTTACATTATTTCCAGGTAGCTATGATGAATGAAGAAGTAAAAAACAAAGATTAAAGAGGCTAACACCTCTCCAGATGTTCAAAATACAGAAAAGGAGATTAAAACACCTACAACGCCAAGTAGCTCATGGACAAATATAGCGCCAGCAAATACTTTCAAGATTCCCACAATGACCTTTGGTCAGTATAACATAGCTATTTTTCAAGATAATGACCCAAGAAAATTTAGGCCTATGATCAGAATTACAGACAAATCGCAACAATTCCTGTTAGATCATTTATGGAATTTAAAAATAGTAGATACGGACCGTAAACACAAAATGATTTTGGAAAATTGTTTTGCAAATTATTTTTCGAAAATAAAACAAAAACCATTATCAAAAAAAAATTCCTACTATGTAGTCTTTGAAGGACTATATGTTGGAATTTTTAAACACTTTATTCAAGTCCTTAATTCAGTTAAAAATTATCCTAACCCAAGGTTTAGGGGATTTTGTTCTTTAAATGAAGCCATAGAAGTAGCTAGACAACAACTGGGTCTCAACTTCTACATCGATCCACAATGTAACAACCCCCATATTTATCGATTTTATATTTAAATATTTTATTTAAATATTTTGTCGCTAATCGGATATTGGTCCGAAAAGCTACTTTTTGCAAATGGTCAAATTAGGACTCGAGACCACTTCCATTGAGTTCGAAATGCCGTACAACTTTTTTAAGTATAAACATTGATAGGTTTGGAGTTAGTGGAATTTCACTTACTTTTCCCGCTTTGGACTTTGGGTTAGATTAGCCATTATAACTCAAACCCACTTCTCTCCTTCTCCTCACTCTTCATAAATTTCCTAACAACCAAGCTTTAGCATTAATGGTGAGTGGAAGGGGAAATTAATATTCCAAGCTCAAATTCTCTTGCAAATCCAACATTCAATTCCAAATTCAAGAAGAAGATATTGGATTCAAGCTTGTGATTACTTCTCCATTGCTTTCAAGCTTTTCTTCATAAATTTGGTACAAAGGTGAGATTTTTATCTCACAATTCTAGTCTATAACTATATTGGACTGTTGGGAATGATTCCCCATCACTTTATCATGTACATTTGCATTGGGTTTGGATTGGATTGGCCAAAAAAACTCCAATTTTTAGTGTTTTTGATGAAAAACTGCACTTAGGTCGTTCTGCCTATGTTAGGCATTCGCGTTGAAAATTCACTCAGAGAATAGCTCATTTCTGGCCTTAAAACCGTTCGCACGTGTTAGGTCGTTCGCCTTGGAATTAGGTTGTTGGGTTTTAAGTCGTAGGTCGCTCGGCCTTGTTATAGTGGTTAGGTCGTTGGACGATAGGTTGCTCGCGTGTTAAACCTCTTAAGTCGCTCAACCTTATAAACCGTTAACTCGTTAGGTCGTAGGTCGCATCGGTACGTTAGGTCGCATAACCTTAGGTCGTTCCCCTTTAGGTCGGATGACCTTGAGTCGTTCGCATGGTTTAAGCCTTTAAGTCGTTAGGTCGTAGGTCGCAAGGCCGTAGGTCGCGCAATACCCTTAACTCGTTCGGCCTTGTCATTTTTAGGTCGCAAGTCTTGCTAGGTCGCACCTTGTATCATCTCGTTCGGCCTTTATCACGTTGGGTCGTTCTCATTTTAGGTCGCGTGGCACTTTAGGTCACGTGGCACCATAAGTCGAATGACCTCAACCCACATAGGTCGCTCGGCCTTTGTTCCATTAGGTCGCTTACCCCGTTAAGTCGCTCGGCCTTTGTTCCATTAGGTCGCGTACCACCTTAAGTCGCTCGGCCTTTGTTTCATTAGGTCGCTTACCCCGTTAAGTCGCTCGGCCTTTGTTCCATTAGGTCGCGTACCCCCTTAAGTTGCTCGGCCTTTGTTCCATTAGGTCGCTTACCCCATTAAGTCGCTCGGCCTTTGTTCCATTAGGTCACGTACCCCCTTAAGTCGCTCGGCCTTTGTTCCATTAGGTCGCGTACCCCCTTAAGTCGCTCGATCCAATCCTCCCTTAGGTCTTCACTTGGTCGAACCCCGTTGCAGGGGCGCTGCCCCCGCACCCCCACCTTGGGGGGTTGCCACCCCCCTGGACCCCCCCTCCGTAGGGGATCTTATCTGAAAAATGTTCAACAGAACTTGTTTTGTTGAGATGCTGAGTTGACCATTCTTCGAGACAAGCAATCTTGGGCTTCTCGGTCGATTGTATGGATTTTTGAATATCTATTTCGATGGATTCTCTATCGATTTCTTTGGAATTTATTCACGTCTTCGTATGTGAATTTTGATGATCGATTGTTCTACAATCATCTTTGTGGTTTGTCACTTTAAAATATACAAAGGTTTCAATACTAGTAGTAAATATCAAAACTCTTTCAACAAAATGATTTCAACCCTATTTTCAATAACAAAGCTCTTTTCTTAAACCGTTTTCCAATCTACTAATATATACAAACCTTTACCTCACTCATATGAGAAATTGAATTAAACGGCTTAGTAAAACAAGTGGTATGAAATGCTTGCGTTTACTTTGTCGGTTAATTCTTGGACTTGTTCGATTGAATCTCTTATGACAATTTTCTAGTGGAGATCTACAATTTGTTGGTAAATATTTAAGTTAACTAGTGGTTATGGACATGAAGCTAAGCTCATATATTTACCAGCTTATTGTAATTGACACTTCTCGTTGATCATGACGATCATTTTATGATTTAGACTAGCAATTGTGCGATGTCTCTTTGTTTGCAAGGTTAGACTAGACCTCATAGGTGTGATTCCAACTCACACATATCTCTTTGTCCGCAAGGTTAGTCTAGACACCATTTGTGTGATTCCACTCACACATACCTTTTTGTTGCGAGGTTAGGCTAGACACCATTTGTGTGATTCCACTCACACATACCTTTTTGCTTTTTGGTTAGCCTAGACCTCATCTGGGTGATTCCGACTCACCCATATGGGGTAGCTCCCCATGGTCTTCGGACCGTCATGTGATAGGCCTCTTTCCCTTTTTCTATGATTTCTGAATTTCCTGTGTTGATTTCTGGAATTTATGTCATTGACTTGTTATGAGTACAAGTTTAGGGTATGATGCCCTCTTTGGATCTTTGAGAAGATTTTTGTGATATCGATTTATCTCTTATTGATTGATCTTCTGTTGATCATCATTTGCATACTTATAGTAGTATGTCAGTATGGATATTTTATGTTTATGTCATATCTTTTATTTTATACCATGTCATCTGATATTTATTGTAAGGGCCCGAAAATCCGAACTCCTTTGAGCTGGCAACTTCCACAACAATCCAGCCAAAGAGGAACGAACTCCCGAATCTTTAGGGTTTAAGAAGAAGAAAGAGAGAGAAGGAGAGAGAAAAAATAGAAAATAGAGAGAAAAGAAAATAGAACGGAATAGAAGAAAACAACAGAACAACAACAGAATCTCACAATTCGCAGCGGAACAATATATAATACATAAATGAATAATCTTTAAACAAAGAACTATATCAGTTATTACAATACATTACATTTCATCATCATATCATCATCAGAGTGTACAACATCAAAAAACAACAAACAGCGGAAAGAAATATTATATACTAGTAATACGCCATGCCATCCATCTTGCCTCCAGCAATTCCAGAATATCCTGATAAACCTTAACTCTTGACTGCCCGTGTGGAAATTGGTGGGCACCCAGAGTTTAGGAAGGAAAACAATAAACTCCGAGTCAGTCATGTGACTGGTGTGAGAACTCAAAACAGTTTATTTATCTTTGAAAACAAAATAGAGGAATATTTTTAAAGTCAATTCGCAATGCTTTTAAAAATGAGACTACCATAAGGCCTCCCGCACACACACACAATGCAAACGCAGAATCGGAGGAGATTTCTCCTTATGATAGTCAAAGATGCTTGATACGCATTAAAAAGAACATTTGATATTATTACTAGTGCATAGTGTAGGAAAAATTCATTTCGAAATTAAAGATATAAATCTTAGCCAGCATAGACATTTCGAACTATGCCTACTATAGCTACCATCTAAACAGTGGTGACCACCATAAGTAAATGGCAGGTTCTACAACTAATACCGTACAGGGTTTCGTATTGGGAATTGGATTTCCAACGAATGATCAGGCCAAGGAACTTCCCATTGCCACATGAGAATGCCTCTGGAAGGACATCCCCGAGAACCAAACCGGATCTCTACCAACACAAGGCCGGGTTACCCCTAACTGAGTAACAACTGACCGAATATGCCATCCCCCGGTCCTTTGGGACCTTTATCCGAGCGCTCATAATCAATTCACACAATCATAAAGTGTTTTCAACATGAGTAAGTATCTGGGCTCCATACCATGATACCACCCTTTTCCAGAAGGAAATGCACATACCCTAAAGGGCGCTACCCCACATAACCTTGCTGCATCTTTCCTGTTTTGACCATTCCCGGGGTGTGAGGCTCGACGAAGTCACGTCCACAAAAACATACTTTATTCAAAAGACATGCTTTGGGTCAACAAATGATCATAGAAATGATCACCAAGATAGACGATCAAATAAATGATCCTATCACAAATAATCAACACAATGATCATTTCACAGGAACACTTAGCATGTCACATTACCAAATTGGGAATATATTGCTAAAAACCTTCAACTACATAACCTCTGAGCTCGTACGTCTCAGAGAAGGGTGTTAAGCTAAAAGAATAAATTCTCCGCCACCAACAGAAATATATTTGAAAGAAATCAACTTTATATCTCACTTTGTAATGTCAGACATACAATCCATACAAGTCTGTTCCGGGCTCGAACAGACCGAAGGCACTTACAAAGAAGTCCTTGCAATCCGGATATCCACAATCCTGATCGGATTTCCCATCACATATGGAGAACTCAATACCGTAGCTACTCGGTGCAGAGTCAATCGACAGGTCATCCTATCGCTCTCGCAAATACCGGGTCTTCAACACCGATCTTCAATGCTATTCATTACGTCGTATCACTATTCGGAATGGGTAATCCGAATAACGAGCGCAATAATTTAAAAATAAATTGTAGCATTCAAATTCAACAAATCACAACAAATACCTTTCAAAGGTAATTATTGATAGTCGGTTATTGAACTATCAATGGATATGCACAACATCACCAGATTCCAAATATTTTTCCAAATTATTTATTTCCCAAAAATATCTTTACTAGATATATAGTTTTCACACTTCAAAAATAAATCAACATTTATTTTTAAACAAATTCCCCTTTCTTTTCATTTATAAATTCCATAGTGAATTTATATTTCACAATATCTACTGATATACGATTTTCAATAGGTTTCAAATATTCATTTTCAATTTATCTTCAAAAAGATAAATTCTCAAAATATTCACTTTATATTGGAAAACATTTCCATACTTATTTAATAAGTAATTCACAATCTTTTTATTTTCTACACTTGGAAAATATTCAATATACTTTAATCGAAATTAAGCATATATTTCATTCTTTAAGGAAATCATTCTCTTAAACATATTTATTTGGGCCAAAACGAATGTTGCGTAAAACATTGTTACGACAACCCAAAATCACTAGTATAGGGATTCGAAATTAAAATAGATATATAAATCCCAATACTATACAAAACATTTCCTTTCGGAAATCATTTACTATAACAACAGTGTTATAGTCCACCATTTCCTTCTATTTCTCGAAAACGTCTATTTCAACAATAAATGTTGAAATCTATGGTTTCGAATCTTAACACATTTTAAAACATCGTTAGATCGTTTTAATTCTATTTCAAATATCACATCCAAAACATTTTCTTTAACATATTATTCACTATTCAAAAACGTGAATATACTACGTTAACCAATTTTCATCATTTCTATTCATTTTACTTTAAAGGATTATTCACTGTCTAAAACGTGAATATAACTCCATAAATAAGTTATAAAAATTAACTTATCAAAATAAGTCGTGGAGAATTTATAAAACAATGTTTATAAATTCCATTTCTATTTATTTTATAACTACTTCCTTTATAAATTCCCTTTATTAACCTATCTCAAATTATAACTCAATTATATACTAAAATTCATATTATAAGTTAAACACTTATAATTTATTTGTTTACAAGAATCGTTCTTTTAAACATCCCCATATATAAATCTTATAACTTATAAGATTCATTTATTTATCAAGAAATCCATTCTTCAAATAACTTTTCAAATTTTATAAACCTACTGCTTATAAAATTCCATTTATAACTTCACCGTTTATAATGCTATAAATTTCATTCATTTATGAAATTCATTCACAATTCATTCTAACACTTATAAAAACTCGTTTTATAATTCAATTATTTTAATTTATAAATATCAATTTATAAATCCCTTATATAAATCAATTTACATTATTATTTCAAAACGTCTTTAAAGTCCTTTATAAATTTCACCATTTTCTTTGATTTATAAAATAATCAAATTTTTATAAATCCTATATTTAAAATTTTTTATAATAAATTCAAAAATCCCGATTAAACTATTTTATAAAATCATTAGCCTCATATTTTCAAAAATCAACCTTTAACTATATTTCTCAAAAACCATAATCTTTATAACATTAAAATTATATCGTTTATTTATTTATAATGGATCAACTCCAAACATATAGTATATTTTCAAAAATCACTTTAAAAATCATTTTAAAGTTCCAAATTTGGTCCAATGATGCTACATACCAAATAGTCAATTACGACAACAACGACATCATATATCGTATATGATAATCAATGAATATCAAAATATTCAAAATCAAATAAATACTGTTGAGGAATCCAGTTGGATCCCTCCAACCTGTTTTCCTGCATCCACAAACATTAGCACAATACCAATTTCGCTCAAGTACGGAATTATCGCGGTATATGTGTAACGATCCTGAATTTTTATTTAATTTAAATTAATAATTAAATGAAATTTTGAGTAAAAATTTATAAATAGTGATGTGAGTTTCCCCGAGTTCAATTATATTCTATATAAATCATCTAAATTTTTGAATATTGTATATATTTGTATATATGAGAATATATATGTTTATATTGGATTTTAAATAAATTCTTAAATAAATGATTTTTAAATAATAAATAATATACTTTAGACACAAGTTATAGAATAAATAAATAAAGACAATATAATCAATAAGTATTCAAACAAATAAAATAGGAAACAAAGCAAAAGAATAAATTCAAACAAATACAAATATAAGAGATATGTACAAGCTTATAAAACAAATATAAATAAAGTAAGTACATACAGGAATGCAAGTGTAAGTAAAACAACACATTAACTAGATTATACAAAATAATAAAATAACATAAGTATGAACACTTAAATAATAAATACAAAACAAAGCAATGTCTGCAGCCACCAAGTATTACAAATAAACAAAGTATAAAATATCTACAACATAATAAAATACAGCACATCCTAGCATAGGCTGTAAATCAAACAGAACAGGCATGTAATGCCATCTTCTCAGCATGTATAAAGCAATTAATACATTACACCTCTAGCAATAAATTAATGCCATACCTCTAGTACAATATATAGTATGCATCAGCCCCATATGCAAAAAGAAAAAAAAAAACCTGTGCATATTTTCTTAAAACTGGGAATCAAAAGCAAAGCAAATCAAAGCATGCAGTAAATTTAAGAAGCAAACTCAAGTGCAAAGGCAACTCAACAACAAAATCCAATAACTTGGAAATTAAAAGCAACTCAGAATATCATTCAAGTTCAATAAAAAAAAAAAAAATCAAATCTGCAGTTTTTCAACAAAGGGGCTCTATGTCATCTTCTTGAACCGGTGAGTAAACTTTTGTTTTAACCTTTAGATTGTTAATATGACTTGATGTTGTGATAGATAATCAAAATAATGTGGTTTCCAAGGAAGTAAGTATGTGATTGCCTGGGAAAATTGATGCATGTCTGTATAGGTTTATATATACACACCTCTGTTCTCTGTTAAAACCTAAAACAGTGAATAAATAATGTTTTCTTTTTATCTAAGTATTGTTAAACTTGAGAATAACAATCATGTATTGGTGAATATATTGAGTGATAATGATCTGTCTTTTATCTTCTCTGTTCCCATAGGTTCTTTTGTATAACTGAGTTACAGTCTTAAAAACAAACAGGAAAACTTCAATCTCATATCACTAAATCAATATTAGGCCTTAGTTTCAAAGGCTAATGAGTGTGTTTAAGTATCAGTTACTATATAAAAAAAAAATATAATAGTTTTATCTACAACAAAATATACAGTGGGTATAAACTTGATGTCACTGATCAAAATTTAATTTTCCATAAGTTCGAATGAAACAAATTTGAGATTTACTTATATAGCCTGAATCGGCAGGAGAAGATAGGATTTTTAAATCGAAAATGGTAATTTTTCATTGTGTGATTGATGAGGAATTCGTAGATGATCGGCAAGTGGGTTTTTGGCTAATTCCGGCGTCGTGGTGAACTGGGGTAGTCGAGGTTGGTCGAGGAGATGGAGGAGATTACCACGGTGGTAGAAAAAATAATTGGAGGTGGTCACGACCCCGGAGGTGACGGCGGCGATCAAATTTAGTTTTTAAACCTAGTTTTCTTGGCGTTCGAACTTGGCTCACCACGCCTCCCCTAGTACATCGAGCCGTACGAAACTCAGGGGAGGGTTAGCGTAGGGGGTGTGCGAGGTAAGGCCGGAGTTGGGGATTTTCTGGCGGTTGGTTTCGCTTGGTCGAGGCGGTTTTAGATGAAGAGGGGTGTTCGAGTTTTGATCTGGAAGCTCGATTCCTCCCAGAATTTGATTGCGCCAATTTGAATTTTGAGATCGATTTTCGTGTCGATTTGTGACTTGTTAGGGGTGGCAAGGTTCGCCAGATCGCCGGAGCAGCGATGTGCATGTGCACGACCTGAATTGGTATTAGTGGAAGATAGGCTGGACTCGTGATGTTCTCGGGTGTTGCTCGAAAATGTTGAAGGTCTGCTTCGAGTAGACCTGGGTTCGTGTAGTGTTTTTCCCACTGTTATTTAACAGTTAAAAAAAAAAAGAAAAAAAAATAGAGAAGAAGAAGAAGGAAACGCGAAAGGAAAGGAGCGGGGGGGAACTCGAGACGTGCTCGAGATTTTTGCAGGTTGACTCGAAGCAACCAGGTTTACTCGAAACTAAGGGGGGTCGCGTGTGTTTGCCTGGGGGATTTAAATCGTGAAGTTATTAAGTTCACCTGATGCTGAAACTTAAATAACAAAATAAACTAAAAAAAAAGGAAAAAAAAAAGGAAATAGGAAGAAGGGTGAAGTAACTCAGCTTCAATTCGAATGAAAAGAAAGTTTTCTAATTAATACTTAACAAAGTTTAATAAATCAAGCTAAGATTTTATGACAAGTTTAATTTTTTAAGCAAATACCTAACAAAGTTTTCTAAGTAATACTTTAGCTAAATAACTTAATTTAAGTTAAGTATTTAAGTTAATCAACGTTAAAGCTCTTTATAAATTAAAATAAATAAATTTTCAAAATGAAAGAAGGGTTTAAATTTATAAATTAAGGTTTTAAGTAAATCACTTAAGAGATAGTTAAAGAGTAATTAGAAATCATAGATTTCAAAAATTTGTGCCGAAAGAATTTCAATTCGAAATGAAAATGAGAAATTTTATGATTAGAAATTAATTGTAATTAAGAACTAATTCAGTTACCATTAACACCTAATTAAATAATTCAGATTTATTAATGGATTATTAATGGTAAATCAACTCTTATAAGTAATGATTAAAGTTAATTAATCAAATGATTAAGATAAGATTACATTTAATGTAAATAAATGTTGATTTATTTGTAAAGGAAAATAATTACTTAATGAAATTAATTAAGGTTAAATGATTATGTAATTTACTGAAGGTTAATTAAATTAATGTGATAAATCAAGATAAATTAAGGTAATTGATTTATTTATCAATATCAAATGATTTGTAATTAATAAATCAAGATTGGGTAATTAATTTATAAGTAATAAATTTACTTGGAAATAAATTAAATTGATTAGGATTAAAAACGATTTAATTAATCCTGCTTATAGATAACTATTGAATTACTCATGAATGGTTGTATTGTATGAGATGCCTTGAATTGATCTTCTTATCTGATCTGTGATATTTTGTTCTGTGAGGTGAGATGTGTATTTATCCATTTATTGATGATATATTTGTATATTGTCTGTGAATCTGTGAATGTATGATAAGCGGTATTGTTTATATCGCTTATCAATTATATTTCTGTGTTTTGATCTGTGATGATTGAATGGTTGTGCACTATTGAGTTAAACCCCTGGACCACACCATACACACACAAATATGGATTTCACGAGGAAATCGATTTAAGTCGCAGATTTGTGAAATAGTTAAATTTGAATTTTTAAATTCAAATGTTTTGGAAATGGAATTGGAATAGAAGTGAAAAGCTTTTGAAATGGAATTTCAAAGATGGAAATTTATTTTGAATAACTGGATTAAGTGTTGGAATTTAAGTACTTTAATTTAAATTTGAATTCAATATTCGAATTGAATTCTGTAATTTGAAATTAGGGATTAATGATATTATACTAGTCATTATGAGTTAAATCATTTTTAAAGTATTATTTTTGGGAATTTAAATTTAACCCAGGGATTTCAACTTGTATAAATGAATCAGATTTTCAAAATGAAAACTGTTGTTTTCAAATGATAAACACTTTTAGATAAGAACTGAGATTCCAGTTAATTAGGGGGATTTCAAGATTGAATAGAGAAATGATTTTCCTAAGTTTTGAATGAATTCTTTTTGAAAGCTATGAATTAAATCTGTTTATTTTTAACAGATTTAAATTGATGATTTGTTTAAATCAAATTGAAATGAAAATTGATTTGGAAAATCTGTGAATGAATCTTTTGTTTAAAAGATTAAAATGTGAAAATTATTTAAACCGTTAATGGTTGTGAAAATGAATCTTTTTGTTTAAAAGATTTGAAATGGTAATTTGTTAAGCCATTTGAAGAAAGTTTTGGGTTTTAAGTTGTGACTTAATTGAAATCCCAATGCCCATATATTTCTTGTAAATATTGCGCTCACTATTCGGTTTAGCCGGGAGAGGACCTTTGTGTCATATATCCCATTCCGAATATGTGATATGTCGTTATGGATAGCATTTGAAGACCGGTGGTGAAGACCGGATATTTTAGAAAACGTAAGGACAACTCGTCGAATGTCTTTGCATCGAATGGTCCCCGGTATAGAGACTCCATATGTGATGGGGAGTCCGAACGTGATTAGTGAATATCCGGATTGCAAGGACTTCTTTGTAAGTGCCTTCAGTTCTGTTCGAACCCAGAACAGACTTGTATGGATTGTATGTCTGACATTACAAATTGAGATATAAAGCCGATTTCTTTCAAATATATTTCTGTTGGTGGCGGAGAATTTATTCTTTTAGCTTAACACCCTTCTCTGAGACGTACGAGCTCAGAGGTTATATAGTTGAAGTTATCAGCGATATATTCCCAATTTGGTAATGTGACATGCTGAGTGTTGCTGAAATGATCATTGTGTTGATTATTGTGATAGGATCGTTTATTTGATCGTCTATCTTGGTGATCATTGTGTTGATCATTCGTTGACCCAAAGCATGGCTTTTGTATAAAGTATGTTTTTGTGGACGTGACTTCGTCGAGCCTCACACCCCGGAAATGGTCAAAACAGGAAAGATGCGGCAAGGTTATGAGGGGTAGCACCCTTTAGGGTATGTACATTTCCTTCTGGATAGAGGTAGTATCATGGTATGGAGCCCAGATATTTAACCTATGTGGTTACTGCGAATTTATTACTTTGTGGTTGTTGGCTATCGGGATCCCGTGAGAAAGGTCGTTTACGATCGGGGAATGGCGTGCTCGTGTCAGTAGTTACCCAGTTAGGGGTAACCCGGCCTTGTGTTGGCAGAGTTCCGGTTTGGTTCTCGGGGATGTCTTTCCAGAGGCATTCTCATGTGGCAATGGGAAGTTCCTTGGCCTGACCATTTGTTGGAAATCCAATGAAACAATACGAAACTTGTACGGTTTTAGTTGTAGAACCTATCATTCACTTATGGTGTCGCAACACTGTTTGGATGGTAGCTATAGTAGGCATACGATAATGGTCGTATGTTGGCTAAGATTTCTATTCTACTTTCGAAATGAATTTTTCTCTACACTATGCACTAGTAATAATATCAAATGTTCTTTTAATGCGTATCAAGCATATTTGGCTATCATAAGGAGAAATCTCCTCCGATTCTGCGTTTGCATGTGTGTGTGTGCGGGAGGCCTTATGGTAGTCTCATTTTTCAAAAGCATTGCGAATTGACTTTAAAATCTTTTGTTGATTGTTTAAAAGATAAACTGTTTTTGTTGCTCACACCAGTCCCACGACTGATCCGGAGTTTATTGTTTCTTTCCTAAACTCTGGGTGCTCATTATTTTCTACACGAGCAGTCTAGAGTTGGGTTTTACAGATAGTTAGATATAGTGCATTATCTGGAGTTGGTTCAGTCTTTGGACCACACCAGTCTTGTTGAGCTTGGTGATATGTTATGGGGAGTTCGAGCTATTGCTGGATTGATTCTTGGAAATGGAGTTGCAGTTCTCAGAGTTCTCTTTTGAAGACTATCTTAGAGTTATATTGTTCCGCTGCTAGATCTTATCTATTTTTCTTTCCGCTGTTATTTTAATGTATCATATCTCTGATGTATATTGATATCTATTGGATCATCTGTTGTATCAGATATTGTATCAAAGGTGTATATCAATGTATTATTCTTTTATTCCGCTGTGTTGTTTACTTAATGATTGTTATAAGCTCCGACGAATCGGATTTGAACGGTTGAATCTATGACATTCGAATACGATTTGAAGTATGGATGTCGATTTTTGAGCGGGCAAAATTCGAGCCGAAACAATTTGGTATCAGAGCTAAGGGTTGAACTTTAGCTCAGGAGTGTAACACATTAAGTAACTCATTAGAGATAGGGTGAAGTAAATCCTAGAATGAGTAATCCTTAAGATATCCGTTTGAATGCCTCAGTAAATTTTCTTACTATCCACTGATAGTGAGTATGAGTGCAAGAAGAGAACGAGATAGGGGACAGGGGAATACGACTATAATTGGTCAATACTCTGCAACAATAGTGGAAACAATCTTTCTTATCAATTCCTTTGATTCGATTTAAATTCTTTTGATTTCTTCGTACCAGCTACAAGAAGAAGTTTTGATATGATGGTAGCTCTACGATTTGTTATAGAAAATCCTTATCTTTATCATTTCTTATCGGCTTTTCGATTTAATCCTCAATGAATATAAATTAGAAATTTTGAATGAATTGGAAATTTTAATTTGAGTTAAATTGATTAATAGAATATGAAGATAATTTGAATTAAATCGATAAAATGATTTTGTTTAAAACCAAATTTTGAAATTCTATTGCAATTTATTGTGAATACCAAAGTTCGAAGAGGGACAAATTGGTATTTATTCTGAGATATTCCGACTTGAATTTGGAATTCATATCTTAAGTTTGAGGAATTGTAGAGATTGAGTCTATCTCTGTATTGTTTTCGTGCCTGCGAATTTCGAGGACGAAATTCTTTTAAGGGGGGAAGTCTGTAACGATCCTGAATTTTTATTTAATTTAAATTAATAATTAAATGAAATTTTGAGTAAAAATTTATAAATAGTGATGTGAGTTTCCCCGAGTTCAATTATATTCTATATAAATCATCTAAATTTTTGAATATTGTATATATTTGTATATATGAGAATATATATGTTTATATTGGATTTTAAATAAATTCTTAAATAAATGATTTTTAAATAATAAATAATATACTTTAGACACAAGTTATAGAATAAATAAATAAAGACAATATAATCAATAAGTATTCAAACAAATAAAATAGGAAACAAAGCAAAAGAATAAATTCAAACAAATACAAATATAAGAGATATGTACAAGCTTATAAAACAAATATAAATAAAGTAAGTACATACAGGAATGCAAGTGTAAGTAAAACAACACATTAACTAGATTATACAAAATAATAAAATAACATAAGTATGAACACTTAAATAATAAATACAAAACAAAGCAATGTCTGCAGCCACCAAGTATTACAAATAAACAAAGTATAAAATATCTACAACATAATAAAATACAGCACATCCTAGCATAGGCTGTAAATCAAACAGAACAGGCATGTAATGCCATCTTCTCAGCATGTATAAAGCAATTAATACATTACACCTCTAGCAATAAATTAATGCCATACCTCTAGTACAATATATAGTATGCATCAGCCCCATATGCAAAAAGAAAAAAAAAACCTGTGCATATTTTCTTAAAACTGGGAATCAAAAGCAAAGCAAATCAAAGCATGCAGTAAATTTAAGAAGCAAACTCAAGTGCAAAGGCAACTCAACAACAAAATCCAATAACTTGGAAATTAAAAGCAACTCAGAATATCATTCAAGTTCAATAAAAAAAAAAAAAATCAAATCTGCAGTTTTTCAACAAAGGGGCTCTATGTCATCTTCTTGAACCGGTGAGTAAACTTTTGTTTTAACCTTTAGATTGTTAATATGACTTGATGTTGTGATAGATAATCAAAATAATGTGGTTTCCAAGGAAGTAAGTATGTGATTGCCTGGGAAAATTGATGCATGTCTGTATAGGTTTATATATACACACCTCTGTTCTCTGTTAAAACCTAAAACAGTGAATAAATAATGTTTTCTTTTTATCTAAGTATTGTTAAACTTGAGAATAACAATCATGTATTGGTGAATATATTGAGTGATAATGATATGTCTTTTATCTTCTCTGTTCCCATAGGTTCTTTTGTATAACTGAGTTACAGTCTTAAAAACAAACAGGAAAACTTCAATCTCATATCACTAAATCAATATTAGGCCTTAGTTTCAAAGGCTAATGAGTGTGTTTAAGTATCAGTTACTATATAAAAAAAATATAATAGTTTTATCTACAACAAAATATACAGTGGGTATAAACTTGATGTCACTGATCAAAATTTAATTTTCCATAAGTTCGAATGAAACAAATTTGAGATTTACTTATATAGCCTGAATCGGCAGGAGAAGATAGGATTTTTAAATCGAAAATGGTAATTTTTCATTGTGTGATTGATGAGGAATTCGTAGATGATCGGCAAGTGGGTTTTTGGCTAATTCCGGCGTCGTGGTGAACTGGGGTAGTCGAGGTTGGTCGAGGAGATGGAGGAGCTTACCACGGTGGTAGAAAAAATAATTGGAGGTGGTCACGACCCCGGAGGTGACGGCGGCGATCAAATTTAGTTTTTAAACCTAGTTTTCATGGCATTCGAACTTGGCTCACCACGCCTCCCCTAGTGCATCGAGCCGTACGAAACTCAGGGGAGGGTTAGCGTAGGGGGTGTGCGAGGTAAGGCTGGAGTTGGGGATTTTCTGGCGGTTGGTTTCGCTTGGTCGAGGCGGTTTTAGATGAAGAGGGGTGTTCGAGTTTTGATCTGGAAGCTCGATTCCTCCCAGAATTTGATTGCGCCAATTTGAATTTTGAGATCGATTTTCGTGTCGATTTGTGACTTGTTAGGGGTGGCAAGGTTCGCCAGATCGCCGGAGCAGCGATGTGCATGTGCACGACCGGAATTGGTATCAGTGGAAGATAGGCTGGACTCGTGATGTTCTCGGGTGTTGCTCGAAAATGTTGAAGGTCTGCTTCGAGTAGACCTGGGTTCGTGTAGTGTTTTTCCCATTGTTATTTAACAGTTAAAAAAAAAAGAAAAAAAATAGAGAAGAAGAAGAAGGAAACGCGAAAGGAAAGGAGCAGGGGGGGAACTCGAGACGTGCTCGAGATTTTTGCAGGTTGACTCGAAGCAACCGGGTTTACTCGAAACTAAGGGGGGTCGCGTGTGTTTGCCTGGGGGATTTAAATCGTGAAGTTATTAAGTTCACCTGATGCTGAAACTTAAATAACAAAATAAACTAAAAAAAAAAGGAAAAAAGAAAAAAAAGAAAAAGGAAATAGGAAGAAGGGTGAAGTAACTCAGCTTCAATTCGAATGAAAAGAAAGTTTTCTAATTAATACTTAACAAAGTTTAATAAATCAAGCTAAGATTTTATGACAAGTTTAATTTTTTAAGCAAATACCTAACAAAGTTTTCTAAGTAATACTTTAGCTAAATAACTTAATTTAAGTTAAGTATTTAAGTTAATCAACGTTAAAGCTCTTTATAAATTAAAATAAATAAATTTTCAAAATGAAAGAAGGGTTTAAATTTATAAATTAAGGTTTTAAGTAAATCAATTAAGAGATAGTTAAAGAGTAATTAGAAATCATAGATTTCAAAAATTTGTGCCGAAAGAATTTCAATTCGAAATGAAAATGAGAAATTTTATGATTAGAAATTAATTGTAATTAAGAACTAATTCAGTTACCATTAACACCTAGTTAAATAATTCAGATTTATTAATGGATTATTAATGGTAAATCAACTCTTATAAGTAATGATTAAAGTTAATTAATCAAATGATTAAGATAAGATTACATTTAATGTAAATAAATGTTGATTTATTTGTAAAGGAAAATAATTACTTAATGAAATTAATTAAGGTTAAATGATTATGTAATTTACTGAAGGTTAATTAAATTAACGTGATAAATCAAGATAAATTAAGGTAATTGATTTATTTATCAATATCAAATGATTTGTAATTAATAAATCAGGATTGGGTAATTAATTTATAAGTAATAAATTTACTTGGAAATAAATTAAATTGATTAGGATTAAAAACGATTTAATTAATCCTGCTTATAGATAACTATTGAATTACTCATGAATGGTTGTATTGTATGAGATGCCTTGAATTGATCTTCTTATCTGATCTGTGATATTTTGTTCTGTGAGGTGAGATGTGTATTTATCCATTTATTGATGATATATTTGTATATTATCTGTGAATCTGTGAATGTATGATAAGAGGTATTGTTTATATCGCTTATCAATTATATTTCTGTATTTTGATCTGTGATGATTGAATGGTTGTGCACTATTGAGTTATACCCCTGGACCACACCATACACACACAAATATGGATTTCACGAGGAAATCGATTTAAGTCGCAGATTTGTGAAATAGTTAAATTTGAATTTTTAAATTCAAATGTTTTGGAAATGGAATTGGAATAGAAGTGAAAAGCTTTTGAAATGGAATTTCAAAGATGGAAATTTATTTTGAATAACTGGATTAAGTGTTGGAATTTAAGTACTTTAATTTAAATTTGAATTCAATATTCGAATTGAATTCTGTAATTTGAAATTAGGGATTAATGATATTATACTAGTCATTATGAGTTAAATCATTTTTAAAGTATTATTTTTGGGAATTTAAATTTAACCCAGGGATTTCAACTTGTATAAATGAATCAGATTTTCAAAATGAAAACTGTTGTTTTCAAATGATAAACACTTTTAGATAAGAACTGAGATTCCAGTTAATTAGGGGGATTTCAAGATTGAATAGAGAAATGATTTTCCTAAGTTTTGAATGAATTCTTTTTGAAAGCTATGAATTAAATCTGTTTATTTTTAACAGATTTAAATTGATGATTTGTTTAAATCAAATTGAAATGAAAATTGATTTGGAAAATCTGTGAATGAATCTTTTGTTTAAAAGATTAAAATGTGAAAATTATTTAAACCGTTAATGGTTGTGAAAATGAATCTTTTTGTTTAAAAGATTTGAAATGGTAATTTGTTAAGCCATTTGAAGAAAGTTTTGGGTTTTAAGTTGTGACTTAATTGAAATCCCAATGCCCATATATTTCTTGTAAATATTGCGCTCACTATTCGGTTTAGCCGGGAGAGGACCTTTGTGTCATATATCCCATTCCGAATATGTGATATGTCGTTATGGATAGCATTTGAAGACCGGTGGTGAAGACCGGATATTTTAGAAAACGTAAGGACAACTCGTCGAATGTCTTTGCATAAATCTGTTAAATAAAAATGAATAAGTTGAAAAATGATATTTGATTCAAGCATTTCTATGAATCGTAAATTATGCCAGAAAATTTACCCCAAATCTTGCCAAGCTAGTAGGACGATTATACTGTAAAATATCTAAAAATGGAGAAAGACGATTTAATAATGAAGACATTAAGTTAATAAAAACAATCAAAGAAGTGGTCAAACGAATTAAACCATTAGAACTCCCATTAACGACAGACTATATTATAATCAAATGCGATGGATGCAAAGAAGGATGGGGAGCCATCCTTATTTGCAAACCAGACAAATTAGCAGATAAATCACAAGAAAAAATAGCTTCATATGCTAGTGGTACGTTTAGTAAACTTGGGCAAAACTTGACTAGTATAGACTTTGAAATACAAGCCCTTATTAACGCATTAGACAAATTTAAGATAAACTTAACCAAAGAATTTACTTTCAGAACAGATTGCAAAGCCATTGTCAAATTCATCAATAATGAAAATTCCAAAAAGATAAACAAAACCAGATGGTTAAATTTGCAAAATTTAATCCAAGGATGTGGTTATAAAATCGTTTTTGAGCATATAAAAGGCAAAGACAACCATTTAGCAGATTTACTTTCCAGGCAATTAGCTAAGTGTTTTGTACGTTATTTCCAGGTAGCCATGATGAATGCAGAAGTAAAAACAGAGATTAAAGAGGCTAACACCTCTCCAGATGTTCAAAGACAGAAAAGGAGGTTAAAACCCCTACAATGCCAAGTAGCTCACAGACAAATATAGCGCCAGCAAATACTTTCAAGATTCCCACAATAACCTTTGGTCAGTATAACATAGTTATTTTTCAAGTTGATGACCCAAGTAAATTTAGGCCTATGATCAGAATTACAAACAAATCGCAACAATGCATGTTAGATCATTTATGGAATTTAAAAACAGTAGATACAGACCGTAAACATAAAATGATTTTGGAAAACTGTTTTGCAAATTATTTTTCGAAAATACAACAAAAACCCTTATCAAAAAACTTTTCATGCTATGTAGTCTTTGAAGGACTATATGTTGGAATTTTTAAACACTTTAGTCAGGTGTAGAATTCAGTTCAAAATTGTCCTAACCTAAGGTTTACGGGATTTTATTCTTTGAACGAAAGCCAATTTGGTTTCAAAGCCATAGACCATGAGAGTTTCACCAAAGAGATGAATTGTTGTCACCACCACCCCATTGGCGTGAACTTTATTTCTATGCAGAAAGCACTACAAAGCAAATATGGGGCTCTACAGGATTCAAATACTTACTACCATTCTATCCTATTGACAGCTTTGATCCACACAGACATGTAATTAGGTTTGCGGAAGACAGTGATATAGAAGCTATGGAAGATATGAGTGACATCATGGATGACGAATCTGATGACTTGTCAATACCATCCATCCATAGAGCCGCATAAAGCATTAGAAGTCTCTACATACAGTCCAACACATGCATACCACCAAAAGAAGATTCCTGCACTAAAAAAAAGTTTTGACACCTGTCAAACCAGCTTTATAATGTTGTGTCAGCTTTGTACTTTATATAAATTAAGTGTCCTGTAAAGGTTAGTAGGTGTAAGTAATCAAACGTCCGGATGTACCGGCTAATAGCCTATATAAGGCATTTATGTAACTCAGTTGTAATCATCGAAAATTAGTATAATAAAATCTATAAGCTCTCTGAAATCAATGGCAGCTTAAAACCTTCTGTTCATCTTCTGTACTTTGTCTAAATTAAAAACTTGTTCCTCCTAAAAATAAAATAAAAATCTTAGTGCTTCCGCATCCACCGCACGTCTTCAGTACTACTCCGCTCCGCAGCATAGAAGCCAACGCTTTCTCAATTCTATTCAAATAAGGAAAATACCAGGTATGGATCTCCATGACTTGGTATATTTCTTGATTTCTGTAATACGAGTAGTAATTTTTTATCTAGCTGGGTATGTTTTTGGTTTATTTATAAATATGATTGAAGAACTATTAATGTTATATGACCAACAAAAATCCTACCAATAAAAAAAAGAGTAACCGAGCTCAAAAAATATTGGCCACACACCCTGTTTTGACCGTTGAGAGCAAGGAGTTTTCGCTGCTCTGTGACCAGCCTGACGCATTGCCTCCTATACCATGGCAAGTGTAGTCAGACCTTCCGGCCTAACCACACAAGCCTTTCGCCAACTTGGATCGGGCAGGCTAGCAATTTGTGCAAAGTACCCGAATCCCATAACATGACCCAGCATTCCACCACTTTGTGATCAAGGAGGTGTGGTTTGATAAAAAAACCAAATCCCATAACATAACATAATTAGGTTATGATACCGTAATTAGGTAGATCCGTTTATATAGGCTATTTCTAATTTGAATGGGGTGTGTGGCCAAAACTATTGTAATTTAACTGGGTATGTTTTTGGTTTCTGTAACCATCAAAAAATAAGAAGTACCCTAAAAAGTTTTAGATTTATCACACCTTAAACGATTTTGTATTTGTTATAGATCTAATTTGATTACTTAAGAGTTACACAGAAACGGGGACAGAGGTGTTTAAACAAACCTTGGGTTAGGATAAGGAATTCAAAATAAGAAGTGCCTAATTATGTTATAAGGTGTGTGGCCGATATTTGCACAAATAAGCTTACTTGTATCGACCACACACCTTATCCAAAAATATCGACCACACACCTTATAAACGTTAGTACAACTCCTCAATAATCTGATTCTTCTTATTTTATGTTATAAGGTTAGGATAAGGAATTCAAAATAACGTTAGGCGCTTCAATAAGCGTGGTTAGGATAAGGAATTCAAATTAAGAAGTGCCTAATTATGTTATAAGGTGTGTGGCCGATAATCCAGTCACCTTATAACATAAAACTCAGAATTTTATGTCCGTATTACAAAAGAGTTGTACTAACGTTTATAAGGTGTGTGGCCGATATTTTTTTAGCTCGGTTACTCTCCCTTTTTTTTACTATTGGTAGGATTTTTGTTGGTCATATAACATTAATAGCTCTTCAATCATATTTATAAATAAACCAAAAACATACCTAGCTAGATAAAAAATTACTACTCGTATTACAGAAATCAAGAAATATACCAAGTCATAGAGATTCATACCTGGTGTTTTCCTTGTTTGAATAGAATTGAGAAAGCATTGGCTTCTATGCGGCGGAACAAAGTAGTACTGAAGACGCGCGGTGGATGCGGAAGCACTAAGATTTTTTTTGTAGGAGGAACAAGTTTTTAATTTAGAGGAAGTATAGAAGATGAACAGAAGGTTTTAAGCTGCCATTGATTTCAGAGAGCTTATAGATTTTATTATACTAATTTTCGATGATTACAACTAAGTTACATAACTGCCTTATATAGGCTATTAACCCGTAGATCTGGTCATTTGATTATTTACACCTACAAAACTTTACAGGACACTTAATTTATATAAAGTACAAAGCTGGCACAACATTATAAAGCTGGTCTTACTGGTGTTAAAACTTTTTTGTTAGTGCAGGAATCTTCTTTTGATGCTATGCATGTGTTGGACTTAATGTAGAGACTTCTAATGCTTTATGCGGCTCTATGGGTGGATGGTATTGACAAGTCATCAGATTCGTCATCCATGATGTCACTCATATCTTCCATAGCTTCTATATCACTGTCTTCCGCAAACCTAATTACATGTCTATGTGGATCAAAGCTGTCAATAGGATAGAATGGTAGTAAGTATTTGAATCCTATAGAGCCCCATATCTGCTTTGTGGTGGTTTCTGCATAGAAATAAAGTTCACGCCAATGGGGTGGTGGTGACAATAATTCTTCTCTTTGGTGAAACTCCCATGGTCTGTGGCTTTGAAACCAATTTGGCTTTCGTTCATATATCTGTGCTCCTTGAGGAACTGCATAGGGCTGTGAATTTTTATTAACAAAAATCGAAATTCTGTGTTTAGCTGGTCGTTCAGTGTTTTTGTTATCGAACAAGAACTTTGGGCATGTGGAATTAATACAGAATGTGACTGGATTTTCGAATGAGAGCATACTATGGAGAATTAGGCTTAGCTTCCATCCAAACATCTCTAAGTACTCTGTGTTACAATCTATATTTAGTTTGAGTCTTGAGAGCATACCGTGGTCAAATAACGTGATCATAGTGTCAAAATCTATTGGAGTTAAGTTGAAATCTATTCGTGCTCTAAGCATATTGGATCTACAGTCTTGCACAACTTTGCATCCTCCTGGTCAATTTTATCCCCATTCCTTTAGTTTCTCCTGCAAGTTCTACATTTGATTCTCTCATCCTTGTGCTACTAATTCATTAATCTTGATTTCTAAATCTGGACATTTGTCGTATAGTGGTTTTAGTGCCTTTCTAGGTTTAAGTTTAGGCATAGCTTGGAGCTGGTCATAGGATAGAGTTGTACTAGGAATGCCTGTTTCCTGTTTTAATTGCTTTACTTCTTTAGCTAAGGAAAAGATTCTGGTTTCATAATGCTGATTCGTTTGTTGTATGTAGGCAAATTCTCTTTTACAGTTCTCTAACGCTTCTATCTTGTTTTGGAGTAGAAACGACTGCTGCTGACTTTGATTTAACTGAGTTTGCAAGGCATAAATTTGCGCCGCCTGGTCATTCATTATATGCTCTGGAGATTTTGGCATTAAAGTAGTAATTTGCGAGTACGATTGTTGACATTGTGGATCGATGTAGAAGTTGAGACCCAGTTGTTGTCTAGCTGCTTCTATGGCTTCGTCTAAAGAATAAAATCCCCTAAACCTTGGGTTAGGATAATTTTGAACTGAATTCTGGACCCGACTAAAGTGTTTAAAAATTCCAACATATATACAATACATAACGAAAATAAATAAAAAACCCTAACATCACAATAAGAATAGCAGATATAGAATATTCACCTGTAGACGTTGCAGAATTCAAACTTTAAATACAAGAAATGTTGAAACAGAACTTAATCATAAAATCGAAAAGTCCCCACAGATCAGCTGCTTTTATTGTTAGAAATCACGCTGAAGTAAGTAGAGGAAAACCCCGAATAGTATATAATTATAAACGACTTAATGATAATACAGAAGATGATGGCTACAATATTCCAAATAAAGAAACATTAATAAATTTAATTCAAAATAAGAAGATTTTTAGCAAATTTGATTTAAAATCAGGATACAATCAGCTACAGTTAGAAGAAAACTTTGAACCACGGACCGCATTTACATGTTCAGAAGGACATTTCGAATGGAATATTCTGAGCTTGGGATTAAAAACAGCCCCAGCAGTTTTCCAAAGATTTATGGACAATATATTTAAAAAATATGACTTTTGTCTAGTTTATATTGACGACATCCTAGTAGGTAGTAATACAATCCAAGAACATGAATCTCATTTAAAAACAATTTTTGATGAAATATTGAACAATAGAATAGTAATTTCAAAAAAGAAAATGGAATTATTTAAAAGAAAGATTTCTTTTTTAGGACTAGAAATTGGAAATGGTAAAATAGAGTTACAACCGCATATTTCCCAAAAGATTTTAGAATTTCCAGATAAACTAGGTAGTGTAAAAAAGACTCAAGCATTTCTAGGACTCGTAAATTATGCCAGAAAATTTATCCCAAATCTTGCCTAGCTAGTAGGACCATTATACAGTAAAATATCTAAAAATTTAGAAAGACGATTTAATAATGAAGACATTAAGTTAATAAAAACAATCAAAGAAGAGGTCAAACGAATTAAACCATTAGTACTCCCATTAACCACAGACTATATTATAATCGAATGCGATGGATGCAAAAAAGGATGGGGAGCCATCCTTATTTGCAAACCAGACAAATTTGCAGATAAATCACAAGAAAAAATAGCATCATATGCTAGTGGTACGTTTAGTAAACTGGGGCAAAACTGGACTAGTATAGACTTTGAAATACAAGCCCTTATTAATGCATTAGACAAATTTAAGATACACTTAACCAAAGAATTTACTGTTAGAACAGATTGCGAAGCCATTGTCAAATTCATCAATAATGAAAACTCCAAAAAGATAAATAAAACCATATGGTTAAATTTGCAAAATTTAATCCAAGGATGTGGTTATAAAATTGTTTTTGAGCGTAGAAAAGGCAAAGACAACCATTTAGCAGATTTACTTACTAGGCAATTAGCTAAATGTTTTTTACATTATTTCCAGGTAGCTATGATGAATGAAGAAGTAAAAAACAAAGATTAAAGAGGCTAACACCTCTCCAGATGTTCAAAATACAGAAAAGGAGATTAAAACACCTACAACGCCAAGTAGCTCATGGACAAATATAGCGCCAGCAAATACTTTCAAGATTCCCACAATGACCTTTGGTCAGTATAACATAGCTATTTTTCAAGATAATGACCCAAGAAAATTTAGGCCTATGATCAGAATTACAGACAAATCGCAACAATTCCTGTTAGATCATTTATGGAATTTAAAAATAGTAGATACGGACCGTAAACACAAAATGATTTTGGAAAATTGTTTTGCAAATTATTTTTCGAAAATAAAACAAAAACCATTATCAAAAAAAAATTCCTACTATGTAGTCTTTGAAGGACTATATGTTGGAATTTTTAAACACTTTATTCAAGTCCTTAATTCAGTTAAAAATTATCCTAACCCAAGGTTTAGGGGATTTTGTTCTTTAAATGAAGCCATAGAAGTAGCTAGACAACAACTGGGTCTCAACTTCTACATCGATCCACAATGTAACAACCCCCATATTTATCGATTTTATATTTAAATATTTTATTTAAATATTTTGTCGCTAATCGGATATTGGTCCGAAAAGCTACTTTTTGCAAATGGTCAAATTAGGACTCGAGACCACTTCCATTGAGTTCGAAATGCCGTACAACTTTTTTAAGTATAAACATTGATAGGTTTGGAGTTAGTGGAATTTCACTTACTTTTCCCGCTTTGGACTTTGGGTTAGATTAGCCATTATAACTCAAACCCACTTCTCTCCTTCTCCTCACTCTTCATAAATTTCCTAACAACCAAGCTTTAGCATTAATGGTGAGTGGAAGGGGAAATTAATATTCCAAGCTCAAATTCTCTTGCAAATCCAACATTCAATTCCAAATTCAAGAAGAAGATAATGGATTCAAGCTTGTGATTACTTCTCCATTGCTTTCAAGCTTTTCTTCATAAATTTGGTACAAAGGTGAGATTTTTATCTCACAATTCTAGTCTATAACTATATTGGACTGTTGGGAATGATTCCCCATCACTTTATCATGTACATTTGCATTGGGTTTGGATTGGATTGGCCAAAAAAACTCCAATTTTTAGTGTTTTTGATGAAAAACTGCACTTAGGTCGTTCTGCCTATGTTAGGCATTCGCGTTGAAAATTCACTCAGAGAATAGCTCATTTCTGGCCTTAAAACCGTTCGCACGTGTTAGGTCGTTCGCCTTGGAATTAGGTTGTTGGGTTTTAAGTCGTAGGTCGCTCGGCCTTGTTATAGTGGTTAGGTCGTTGGACGATAGGTTGCTCGCGTGTTAAACCTCTTAAGTCGCTCAACCTTATAAACCGTTAACTCGTTAGGTCGTAGGTCGCATCGGTACGTTAGGTCGCATAACCTTAGGTCGTTCCCCTTTAGGTCGGATGACCTTGAGTCGTTCGCATGGTTTAAGCCTTTAAGTCGTTAGGTCGTAGGTCGCAAGGCCGTAGGTCGCGCAATACCCTTAACTCGTTCGGCCTTGTCATTTTTAGGTCGCAAGTCTTGCTAGGTCGCACCTTGTATCATCTCGTTCGGCCTTTATCACGTTGGGTCGTTCTCATTTTAGGTCGCGTGGCACTTTAGGTCACGTGGCACCATAAGTCGAATGACCTCAACCCACATAGGTCGCTCGGCCTTTGTTCCATTAGGTCGCTTACCCCGTTAAGTCGCTCGGCCTTTGTTCCATTAGGTCGCGTACCACCTTAAGTCGCTCGGCCTTTGTTTCATTAGGTCGCTTACCCCGTTAAGTCGCTCGGCCTTTGTTCCATTAGGTCGCGTACCCCCTTAAGTCGCTCGGCCTTTGTTCCATTAGGTCGCTTACCCCGTTAAGTCGCTCGGCCTTTGTTCCATTAGGTCACGTACCCCCTTAAGTCGCTCGGCCTTTGTTCCATTAGGTCGCGTACCCCCTTAAGTCGCTCGATCCAATCCTCCCTTAGGTCTTCACTTGGTCGAACCCCGTTGCAGGGGCGCTGCCCCCGCACCCCCACCTTGGGGGGTTGCCACCCCCCTGGACCCCCCCTCCGTAGGGGATCTTATCTGAAAAATGTTCAACAGAACTTGTTTTGTTGAGATGCTGAGTTGACCATTCTTCGAGACAAGCAATCTTGGGCTTCTCGGTCGATTGTATGGATTTTTGAATATCTATTTCGATGGATTCTCTATCGATTTCTTTGGAATTTATTCACGTCTTCGTATGTGAATTTTGATGATCGATTGTTCTACAATCATCTTTGTGGTTTGTCACTTTAAAATATACAAAGGTTTCAATACTAGTAGTAAATATCAAAACTCTTTCAACAAAATGATTTCAACCCTATTTTCAATAACAAAGCTCTTTTCTTAAACCGTTTTCCAATCTACTAATATATACAAACCTTTACCTCACTCATATGAGAAATTGAATTAAACGGCTTAGTAAAACAAGTGGTATGAAATGCTTGCGTTTACTTTGTCGGTTAATTCTTGGACTTGTTCGATTGAATCTCTTATGACAATTTTCTAGTGGAGATCTACAATTTGTTGGTAAATATTTAAGTTAACTAGTGGTTATGGACATGAAGCTAAGCTCATATATTTACCAGCTTATTGTAATTGACACTTCTCGTTGATCATGACGATCATTTTATGATTTAGACTAGCAATTGTGCGATGTCTCTTTGTTTGCAAGGTTAGACTAGACCTCATAGGTGTGATTCCAACTCACACATATCTCTTTGTCCGCAAGGTTAGTCTAGACACCATTTGTGTGATTCCACTCACACATACCTTTTTGTTGCGAGGTTAGGCTAGACACCATTTGTGTGATTCCACTCACACATACCTTTTTGCTTTTTGGTTAGCCTAGACCTCATCTGGGTGATTCCGACTCACCCATATGGGGTAGCTCCCCATGGTCTTCGGACCGTCATGTGATAGGCCTCTTTCCCTTTTTCTATGATTTCTGAATTTCCTGTGTTGATTTCTGGAATTTATGTCATTGACTTGTTATGAGTACAAGTTTAGGGTATGATGCCCTCTTTGGATCTTTGAGAAGATTTTTGTGATATCGATTTATCTCTTATTGATTGATCTTCTGTTGATCATCATTTGCATACTTATAGTAGTATGTCAGTATGGATATTTTATGTTTATGTCATATCTTTTATTTTATACCATGTCATCTGATATTTATTGTAAGGGCCCGAAAATCCGAACTCCTTTGAGCTGGCAACTTCCACAACAATCCAGCCAAAGAGGAACGAACTCCCGAATCTTTAGGGTTTAAGAAGAAGAAAGAGAGAGAAGGAGAGAGAAAAAATAGAAAATAGAGAGAAAAGAAAATAGAAAATAGAACGGAATAGAAGAAAACAACAGAACAACAACAGAATCTCACAATTCGCAGCGGAACAATATATAATACATAAATGAATAATCTTTAAACAAAGAACTATATCAGTTATTACAATACATTACATTTCATCATCATATCATCATCAGAGTGTACAACATCAAAAAACAACAAACAGCGGAAAGAAATAGTATATACTAGTAATACGCCTTGCCATCCATCTTGCCTCCAGCAATTCCAGAATATCCTGATAAACCTTAACTCTTGACTGCCCGTGTGGAAATTGGTGGGCACCCAGAGTTTAGGAAGGAAAACAATAAACTCCGAGTCAGTCATGTGACTGGTGTGAGAACTCAAAACAGTTTATTTATCTTTGAAAACAAAATAGAGGAATATTTTTAAAGTCAATTCGCAATGCTTTTAAAAATGAGACTACCATAAGGCCTCCCGCACACACACACAATGCAAACGCAGAATCGGAGGAGATTTCTCCTTATGATAGTCAAAGATGCTTGATACGCATTAAAAAGAACATTTGATATTATTACTAGTGCATAGTGTAGGAAAAATTCATTTCGAAATTAAAGATATAAATCTTAGCCAGCATAGACATTTCGAACTATGCCTACTATAGCTACCATCTAAACAGTGGTGACCACCATAAGTAAATGGCAGGTTCTACAACTAATACCGTACAGGGTTTCGTATTGGGAATTGGATTTCCAACGAATGATCAGGCCAAGGAACTTCCCATTGCCACATGAGAATGCCTCTGGAAGGACATCCCCGAGAACCAAACCGGATCTCTACCAACACAAGGCCGGGTTACCCCTAACTGAGTAACAACTGACCGAATATGCCATCCCCCGGTCCTTTGGGACCTTTATCCGAGCGCTCATAATCAATTCACACAATCATAAAGTGTTTTCAACATGAGTAAGTATCTGGGCTCCATACCATGATACCACCCTTTTCCAGAAGGAAATGCACATACCCTAAAGGGCGCTACCCCACATAACCTTGCTGCATCTTTCCTGTTTTGACCATTCCCGGGGTGTGAGGCTCGACGAAGTCACGTCCACAAAAACATACTTTATTCAAAAGACATGCTTTGGGTCAACAAATGATCATAGAAATGATCACCAAGATAGACGATCAAATAAATGATCCTATCACAAATAATCAACACAATGATCATTTCACAGGAACACTCAGCATGTCACATTACCAAATTGGGAATATATTGCTAAAAACCTTCAACTACATAACCTCTGAGCTCGTACGTCTCAGAGAAGGGTGTTAAGCTAAAAGAATAAATTCTCCGCCACCAACAGAAATATATTTGAAAGAAATCAACTTTATATCTCACTTTGTAATGTCAGACATACAATCCATACAAGTCTGTTCCGGGCTCGAACAGACCGAAGGCACTTACAAAGAAGTCCTTGCAATCCGGATATCCACAATCCTGATCGGATTTCCCATCACATATGGAGAACTCAATACCGTAGCTACTCGGTGCAGAGTCAATCGACAGGTCATCCTATCGCTCTCGCAAATACCGGGTCTTCAACACCGATCTTCAATGCTATTCATTACGTCGTATCACTATTCGGAATGGGTAATCCGAATAACGAGCGCAATAATTTAAAAATAAATTGTAGCATTCAAATTCAACAAATCACAACAAATACCTTTCAAAGGTAATTATTGATAGTCGGTTATTGAACTATCAATGGATATGCACAACATCACCAGATTCCAAATAATTTTCCAAATTATTTATTTCCCAAAAATATCTTTACTAGATATATAGTTTTCACACTTCAAAAATAAATCAACATTTATTTTTAAACAAATTCCCCTTTCTTTTCATTTATAAATTCCATAGTGAATTTATATTTCACAATATCTACCGATATACGATTTTCAATAGGTTTCAAATATTCATTTTCAATTTATCTTCAAAAAGATAAATTCTCAAAATATTCACTTTATATTGGAAAACATTTCCATACTTATTTAATAAGTAATTCACAATCTTTTTATTTTCTATACTTGGAAAATATTCAATATACTTTAATCGAAATTAAGCATATATTTCATTCTTTAAGGAAATCATTCTCTTAAACATATTTATTTGGGCCAAAACGAATGTTGCGTAAAACATTGTTACGACAACCCAAAATCACTAGTATAGGGATTCGAAATTAAAATAGATATATAAATCCCAATACTATACAAAACATTTCCTTTCGGAAATCATTTACTATAACAACAGTGTTATAGTCCACCATTTCCTTCTATTTCTCGAAAACGTCTATTTCAACAATAAATGTTGAAATCTATGGTTTCGAATCTTAACACATTTTAAAACATCGTTAGATCGTTTTAATTCTATTTCAAATATCACATCCAAAACATTTTCTTTAACATATTATTCACTATTCAAAAACGTGAATATACTACGTTAACCAATTTTCATCATTTCTATTCATTTTACTTTAAAGGATTATTCACTGTCTAAAACGTGAATATAACTCCATAAATAAGTTATAAAAATTAACTTATCAAAATAAGTCGTGGAGAATTTATAAAACAATGTTTATAAATTCCATTTCTATTTATTTTATAACTACTTCCTTTATAAATTCCCTTTATTAACCTATCTCAAATTATAACTCAATTATATACTAAAATTCATATTATAAGTTAAACACTTATAATTTATTTGTTTACAAGAATCGTTCTTTTAAACATCCCCATATATAAATCTTATAACTTATAAGATTCATTTATTTATCAAGAAATCCATTCTTCAAATAAGTTTTCAAATTTTATAAACCTACTGCTTATAAAATTCCATTTATAACTTCACCGTTTATAATGCTATAAATTTCATTCATTTATGAAATTCATTCACAATTCATTCTAACACTTATAAAAACTCGTTTTATAATTCAATTATTTTAATTTATAAATATCAATTTATAAATCCCTTATATAAATCGATTTACATTATTATTTCAAAACGTCTTTAAAGTCCTTTATAAATTTCACCATTTTCTTTGATTTATAAAATAATAAAATTTTTATAAATCCTATATTTAAAATTTTTTATAATAAATTCAAAAATCCCGATTAAACTATTTTATAAAATCATTAGCCTCATATTTTCAAAAATCAACCTTTAACTATATTTCTCAAAAACCATAATCTTTATAACATTAAAATTATATCGTTTATTTATTTATAATGGATCAACTCCAAACATATAGTATATTTTCAAAAATCACTTTAAAAATCATTTTAAAGTTCCAAATTTGGTCCAATGATGCTACATACCAAATAGTCAATTACAACAACAACGACATCATATATCGTATATGATAATCAATGAATATCAAAATATTCAAAATCAAATAAATACTGTTGAGGAATCCAGTTGGATCCCTCCAACCTGTTTTCCTGCATCCACAAACATTAGCACAATACCAATTTCGCTCAAGTACGGAATTATCGCGGTATATGTGTAACGATCCTGAATTTTTATTTAATTTAAATTAATAATTAAATGAAATTTTGAGTAAAAATTTATAAATAGTGATGTGAGTTTCCCCGAGTTCAATTATATTCTATATAAATCATCTAAATTTTTGAATATTGTATATATGAGAATATATATGTTTATATTGGATTTTAAATAAATTCTTAAATAAATGATTTTTAAATAATAAATAATATACTTTAGACACAAGTTATAGAATAAATAAATAAAGACAATATAATCAATAAGTATTCAAACAAATAAAATAGGAAACAAAGCAAAAGAATAAATTCAAACAAATACAAATATAAGAGATATGTACAAGCTTATAAAACAAATATAAATAAAGTAAGTACATACAGGAATGCAAGTGTAAGTAAAACAACACATTAACTAGATTATACAAAATAATAAAATAACATAAGTATGAACACTTAAATAATAAATACAAAACAAAGCAATGTCTGCAGCCACCAAGTATTACAAATAAACAAAGTATAAAATATCTACAACATAATAAAATACAGCACATCCTAGCATAGGCTGTAAATCAAACAGAACAGGCATGTAATGCCATCTTCTCAGCATGTATAAAGCAATTAATACATTACACCTCTAGCAATAAATTAATGCCATACCTCTAGTACAATATATAGTATGCATCAGCCCCATATGCAAAAAGAAAAAAAAAACCTGTGCATATTTTCTTAAAACTGGGAATCAAAAGCAAAGCAAATCAAAGCATGCAGTAAATTTAAGAAGCAAACTCAAGTGCAAAGGCAACTCAACAACAAAATCCAATAACTTGGAAATTAAAAGCAACTCAGAATATCATTCCAGTTCAATAAAAAAAAAAAATCAAATCTGCAGTTTTTCAACAAAGGGGCTCTATGTCATCTTCTTGAAACGGTGAGTAAACTTTTGTTTTAACCTTTAGATTGTTAATATGACTTGATGTTGTGATAGATAATCAAAATAATGTGGTTTCCAAGGAAGTAAGTATGTGATTGCCTGGGAAAATTGATGCATGTCTGTATAGGTTTATATATACACACCTCTGTTCTCTGTTAAAACCTAAAACAGTGAATAAATAATGTTTTCTTTTTATCTAAGTATTGTTAAACTTGAGAATAACAATCATGTATTGGTGAATATATTGAGTGATAATGATCTGTCTTTTATCTTCTCTGTTCCCATAGGTTCTTTTGTATAACTGAGTTACAGTCTTAAAAACAAACAGGAAAACTTCAATCTCATATCACTAAATCAATATTAGGCCTTAGTTTCAAAGGCTAATGAGTGTGTTTAAGTATCAGTTACTATATAAAAAAAAAATATAATACTTTTATCTACAACAAAATATACAGTGGGTATAAACTTGATGTCACTGATCAAAATTTAATTTTCCATAAGTTCGAATGAAACAAATTTGAGATTTACTTATATAGCCTGAATCGGCAGGAGAAGATAGGATTTTTAAATCGAAAATGGTAATTTTTCATTGTGTGATTGATGAGGAATTCGTAGATGATCGGCAAGTGGGTTTTTGGCTAATTCCGGCGTCGTGGTGAACTGGGGTAGTCGAGGTTGGTCGAGGAGATGGAGGAGATTACCACGGTGGTAGAAAAAATAATTGGAGGTGGTCACGACCCCGGAGGTGACGGCGGCGATCAAATTTAGTTTTTAAACCTAGTTTTCTTGGCGTTCGAACTTGGCTCACCACGCCTCCCCTAGTACATCGAGCCGTACGAAACTCAGGGGAGGGTTAGCGTAGGGGGTGTGCGAGGTAAGGCCGGAGTTGGGGATTTTCTGGCGGTTGGTTTCGCTTGGTCGAGGCGGTTTTAGATGAAGAGGGGTGTTCGAGTTTTGATCTGGAAGCTCGATTCCTCCCAGAATTTGATTGCGCCAATTTGAATTTTGAGATCGATTTTCGTGTCGATTTGTGACTTGTTAGGGGTGGCAAGGTTCGCCAGATCGCCGGAGCAGCGATGTGCATGTGCACGACCTGAATTGGTATTAGTGGAAGATAGGCTGGACTCGTGATGTTCTCGGGTGTTGCTCGAAAATGTTGAAGGTCTGCTTCGAGTAGACCTGGGTTCGTGTAGTGTTTTTCCCACTGTTATTTAATAGTTAAAAAAAAAAGAAAAAAAAATAGAGAAGAAGAAGAAGGAAACGCGAAAGGAAAGGAGCGGGGGGGAACTCGAGACGTGCTCGAGATTTTTGCAGGTTGACTCGAAGCAACCAGGTTTACTCGAAACTAAGGGGGGTCGCGTGTGTTTGCCTGGGGGATTTAAATCGTGAAGTTATTAAGTTCACCTGATGCTGAAACTTAAATAACAAAATAAACTAAAAAAAAAGGAAAAAAAAAAAGGAAATAGGAAGAAGGGTGAAGTAACTCAGCTTCAATTCGAATGAAAAGAAAGTTTTCTAATTAATACTTAACAAAGTTTAATAAATCAAGCTAAGATTTTATGACAAGTTTAATTTTTTAAGCAAATACCTAACAAAGTTTTCTAAGTAATACTTTAGCTAAATAACTTAATTTAAGTTAAGTATTTAAGTTAATCAACGTTAAAGCTCTTTATAAATTAAAATAAATAAATTTTCAAAATGAAAGAAGGGTTTAAATTTATAAATTAAGGTTTTAAGTAAATCAATTAAGAGATAGTTAAAGAGTAATTAGAAATCATAGATTTCAAAAATTTGTGCCGAAAGAATTTCAATTCGAAATGAAAATGAGAAATTTTATGATTAGAAATTAATTGTAATTAAGAACTAATTCAGTTACCATTAACACCTAATTAAATAATTCAGATTTATTAATGGATTATTAATGGTAAATCAACTCTTATAAGTAATGATTAAAGTTAATTAATCAAATGATTAAGATAAGATTACATTTAATGTAAATAAATGTTGATTTATTTGTAAAGGAAAATAATTACTTAATGAAATTAATTAAGGTTAAATGATTATGTAATTTACTGAAGGTTAATTAAATTAATGTGATAAATCAAGATAAATTAAGGTAATTGATTTATTTATCAATATCAAATGATTTGTAATTAATAAATCAAGATTGGGTAATTAATTTATAAGTAATAAATTTACTTGGAAATAAATTAAATTGATTAGGATTAAAAACGATTTAATTAATCCTGCTTATAGATAACTATTGAATTACTCATGAATGGTTGTATTGTATGAGATGCCTTGAATTGATCTTCTTATCTGATCTGTGATATTTTGTTCTGTGAGGTGAGATGTGTATTTATCCATTTATTGATGATATATTTGTATATTGTCTGTGAATCTGTGAATGTATGATAAGCGGTATTGTTTATATCGCTTATCAATTATATTTCTGTGTTTTGATCTGTGATGATTGAATGGTTGTGCACTATTGAGTTAAACCCCTGGACCACACCATACACACACAAATATGGATTTCACGAGGAAATCGATTTAAGTCGCAGATTTGTGAAATAGTTAAATTTGAATTTTTAAATTCAAATGTTTTGGAAATGGAATTGGAATAGAAGTGAAAAGCTTTTGAAATGGAATTTCAAAGATGGAAATTTATTTTGAATAACTGGATTAAGTGTTGGAATTTAAGTACTTTAATTTAAATTTGAATTCAATATTCGAATTGAATTCTGTAATTTGAAATTAGGGATTAATGATATTATACTAGTCATTATGAGTTAAATCATTTTTAAAGTATTATTTTTGGGAATTTAAATTTAACCCAGGGATTTCAACTTGTATAAATGAATCAGATTTTCAAAATGAAAACTGTTGTTTTCAAATGATAAACACTTTTAGATAAGAACTGAGATTCCAGTTAATTAGGGGGATTTCAAGATTGAATAGAGAAATGATTTTCCTAAGTTTTGAATGAATTCTTTTTGAAAGCTATGAATTAAATCTGTTTATTTTTAACAGATTTAAATTGATGATTTGTTTAAATCAAATTGAAATGAAAATTGATTTGGAAAATCTGTGAATGAATCTTTTGTTTAAAAGATTAAAATGTGAAAATTATTTAAACCGTTAATGGTTGTGAAAATGAATCTTTTTGTTTAAAAGATTTGAAATGGTAATTTGTTAAGCCATTTGAAGAAAGTTTTGGGTTTTAAGTTGTGACTTAATTGAAATCCCAATGCCCATATATTTCTTGTAAATATTGCGCTCACTATTCGGTTTAGCCGGGAGAGGACCTTTGTGTCATATATCCCATTCCGAATATGTGATATGTCGTTATGGATAGCATTTGAAGACCGGTGGTGAAGACCGGATATTTTAGAAAACGTAAGGACAACTCGTCGAATGTCTTTGCATCGAATGGTCCCCGGTATAGAGACTCCATATGTGATGGGGAGTCCGAACGTGATTAGTGAATATCCGGATTGCAAGGACTTCTTTGTAAGTGCCTTCAGTTCTGTTCGAACCCAGAACAGACTTGTATGGATTGTATGTCTGACATTACAAATTGAGATATAAAGCCGATTTCTTTCAAATATATTTCTGTTGGTGGCGGAGAATTTATTCTTTTAGCTTAACACCCTTCTCTGAGACGTACGAGCTCAGAGGTTATATAGTTGAAGTTATCAGCGATATATTCCCAATTTGGTAATGTGACATGCTGAGTGTTGCTGAAATGATCATTGTGTTGATTATTGTGATAGGATCGTTTATTTGATCGTCTATCTTGGTGATCATTGTGTTGATCATTTGTTGACCCAAAGCATGGCTTTTGTATAAAGTATGTTTTTGTGGACGTGACTTCGTCGAGCCTCACACCCCGGAAATGGTCAAAACAGGAAAGATGCGGCAAGGTTATGAGGGGTAGCACCCTTTAGGGTATGTACATTTCCTTCTGGATAGAGGTAGTATCATGGTATGGAGCCCAGATATTTAACCTATGTGGTTACTGCGAATTTATTACTTTGTGGTTGTTGGCTATCGGGATCCCGTGAGAAAGGTCATTTACGATCGGGGAATGGCGTGCTCGTGTCAGTAGTTACCCAGTTAGGGGTAACCCGGCCTTGTGTTGGCAGAGTTCCGGTTTGGTTCTCGGGGATGTCTTTCCAGAGGCATTCTCATGTGGCAATGGGAAGTTCCTTGGCCTGACCATTTGTTGGAAATCCAATGAAACAATACGAAACTTGTACGGTTTTGGTTGTAGAACCTATCATTCACTTATGGTGTCGCAACACTGTTTGGATGGTAGCTATAGTAGGCATACGATAATGGTCGTATGTTGGCTAAGATTTCTATTCTACTTTCGAAATGAATTTTTCTCTACACTATGCACTAGTAATAATATCAAATGTTCTTTTAATGCGTATCAAGCATATTTGGCTATCATAAGGAGAAATCTCCTCCGATTCTGCGTTTGCATGTGTGTGTGTGCGGGAGGCCTTATGGTAGTCTCATTTTTCAAAAGCATTGCGAATTGACTTTAAAATCTTTTGTTGATTGTTTAAAAGATAAACTGTTTTTGTTGCTCACACCAGTCCCACGACTGATCCGGAGTTTATTGTTTCTTTCCTAAACTCTGGGTGCTCATTATTTTCTACACGAGCAGTCTAGAGTTGGGTTTTACAGATAGTTAGATATAGTGCATTATCTGGAGTTGGTTCAGTCTTTGGACCACACCAGTCTTGTTGAGCTTGGTGATATGTTATGGGGAGTTCGAGCTATTGCTGGATTGATTCTTGGAAATGGAGTTGCAGTTCTCAGAGTTCTCTTTTGAAGACTATCTTAGAGTTATATTGTTCCGCTGCTAGATCTTATCTATTTTTCTTTCCGCTGTTATTTTAATGTATCATATCTCTGATGTATATTGATATCTATTGGATCATCTGTTGTATCAGATATTGTATCAAAGGTGTATATCAATGTATTATTCTTTTATTCCGCTGTGTTGTTTACTTAATGATTGTTATAAGCTCCGACGAATCGGATTTGAACGGTTGAATCTATGACATTCGAATACGATTTGAAGTATGGATGTCGATTTTTGAGCGGGCAAAATTCGAGCCGAAACAATTTGGTATCAGAGCTAAGGGTTGAACTTTAGCTCAGGAGTGTAACACATTAAGTAACTCATTAGAGATAGGGTGAAGTAAATCCTAGAATGAGTAATCCTTAAGATATCCGTTTGAATGCCTCAGTAAATTTTCTTACTATCCACTGATAGTGAGTATGAGTGCAAGAAGAGAACGAGATAGGGGACAGGGGAATACGACTATAATTGGTCAATACTCTGCAACAATAGTGGAAACAATCTTTCTTATCAATTCCTTTGATTCGATTTAAATTCTTTTGATTTCTTCGTACCAGCTACAAGAAGAAGTTTTGATATGATGGTAGCTCTACGATTTGTTATAGAAAATCCTTATCTTTATCATTTCTTATCGGCTTTTCGATTTAATCCTTAATGAATATAAATTAGAAATTTTGAATGAATTGGAAATTTTAATTTGAGTTAAATTGATTAATAGAATATGAAGATAATTTGAATTAAATCGATAAAATGATTTTGTTTAAAACCAAATTTTGAAATTCTATTGCAATTTATTGTGAATACCAAAGTTCGAAGAGGGACAAATTGGTATTTATTCTGAGATATTCCGACTTGAATTTGGAATTCATATCTTAAGTTTGAGGAATTGTAGAGATTGAGTCTATCTCTGTATTGTTTTCGTGCCTGCGAATTTCGAGGACGAAATTCTTTTAAGGGGGGAAGTCTGTAACGATCCTGAATTTTTATTTAATTTAAATTAATAATTAAATGAAATTTTGAATAAAAATTTATAAATAGTAATGTGAGTTTCCCCGAGTTCAATTATATTCTATATAAATCATTTAAATTTTTGAATATTGTATATATTTGTATATATGAGAATATATATGTATATATTGGATTTTAAATAAATTCTTAAATAAATGATTTTTAAATAATAAATAATATACTTTAGACACAAGTTATAGAATAAATAAATAAAGACAATATAATCAATAAGTATTCAAACAAATAAAATAGGAAACAAAGCAAAAGAATAAATTCAAACAAATACAAATATAAGAGATATGTACAAGCTTATAAAACAAATATAAATAAAGTAAGTACATACAGGAATGCAAGTGTAAGTAAAACAACACATTAACTAGATTATACAAAATAATAAAATAACATAAGTATGAACACTTAAATAATAAATACAAAACAAAGCAATGTCTGCAGCCACCAAGTATTACAAATAAACAAAGTATAAAATATCTACAACATAATAAAATACAGCACATCCTAGCATAGGCTGTAAATCAAACAGAACAGGCATGTAATGCCATCTTCTCAGCATGTATAAAGCAATTAATACATTACACCTCTAGCAATAAATTAATGCCATACCTCTAGTACAATATATAGTATGCATCAGCCCCATATGCAAAAAGAAAAAAAAAAACCTGTGCATATTTTCTTAAAACTGGGAATCAAAAGCAAAGCAAATCAAAGCATGCAGTAAATTTAAGAAGCAAACTCAAGTGCAAAGGCAACTCAACAACAAAATCCAATAACTTGGAAATTAAAAGCAACTCAGAATATCATTCCAGTTCAATAAAAAAAAAAAAATCAAATCTGCAGTTTTTCAACAAAGGGGCTCTATGTCATCTTCTTGAACCGGTGAGTAAACTTTTGTTTTAACCTTTAGATTGTTAATATGACTTGATGTTGTGATAGATAATCAAAATAATGTGGTTTCCAAGGAAGTAAGTATGTGATTGCCTGGGAAAATTGATGCATGTCTGTATAGGTTTATATATACACACCTCTGTTCTCTGTTAAAACCTAAAACAGTGAATAAATAATGTTTTCTTTTTATCTAAGTATTGTTAAACTTGAGAATAACAATCATGTATTGGTGAATATATTGAGTGATAATGATATGTCTTTTATCTTCTCTGTTCCCATAGGTTCTTTTGTATAACTGAGTTACAGTCTTAAAAACAAACAGGAAAACTTCAATCTCATATCACTAAATCAATATTAGGCCTTAGTTTCAAAGGCTAATGAGTGTGTTTAAGTATCAGTTACTATATAAAAAAAAATATAATAGTTTTATCTACAACAAAATATACAGTGGGTATAAACTTGATGTCACTGATCAAAATTTAATTTTCCATAAGTTCGAATGAAACAAATTTGAGATTTACTTATATAGCCTGAATCGGCAGGAGAAGATAGGATTTTTAAATCGAAAATGGTAATTTTTCATTGTGTGATTGATGAGGAATTCGTAGATGATCGGCAAGTGGGTTTTTGGCTAATTCCGGCGTCGTGGTGAACTGGGGTAGTCGAGGTTGGTCGAGGAGATGGAGGAGCTTACCACGGTGGTAGAAAAAATAATTGGAGGTGGTCACGACCCCGGAGGTGACGGCGGCGATCAAATTTAGTTTTTAAACCTAGTTTTCATGGCGTTCGAACTTGGCTCACCACGCCTCCCCTAGTGCATCGAGCCGTACGAAACTCAGGGGAGGGTTAGCGTAGGGGGTGTGCGAGGTAAGGCTGGAGTTGGGGATTTTCTGGCGGTTGGTTTCGCTTGGTCGAGGCGGTTTTAGATGAAGAGGGGTGTTCGAGTTTTGATCTGGAAGCTCGATTCCTCCCAGAATTTGATTGCGCCAATTTGAATTTTGAGATCGATTTTCGTGTCGATTTGTGACTTGTTAGGGGTGGCAAGGTTCGCCAGATCGCCGGAGCAGCGATGTGCATGTGCACGACCGGAATTGGTATCAGTGGAAGATAGGCTGGACTCGTGATGTTCTCGGGTGTTGCTCGAAAATGTTGAAGGTCTGCTTCGAGTAGACCTGGGTTCGTGTAGTGTTTTTCCCATTGTTATTTAACAGTTAAAAAAAAAGAAAAAAAATAGAGAAGAAGAAGAAGGAAACGCGAAAGGAAAGGAGCAGGGGGGGAACTCGAGACGTGCTCGAGATTTTTGCAGGTTGACTCGAAGCAACCGGGTTTACTCGAAACTAAGGGGGGTCGCGTGTGTTTGCCTGGGGGATTTAAATCGTGAAGTTATTAAGTTCACCTGATGCTGAAACTTAAATAACAAAATAAACTAAAAAAAAAAAGGAAAAAAGAAAAAAAAGAAAAAGGAAATAGGAAGAAGGGTGAAGTAACTCAGCTTCAATTCGAATGAAAAGAAAGTTTTCTAATTAATACTTAACAAAGTTTAATAAATCAAGCTAAGATTTTATGACAAGTTTAATTTTTTAAGCAAATACCTAACAAAGTTTTCTAAGTAATACTTTAGCTAAATAACTTAATTTAAGTTAAGTATTTAAGTTAATCAACGTTAAAGCTCTTTATAAATTAAAATAAATAAATTTTCAAAATGAAAGAAGGGTTTAAATTTATAAATTAAGGTTTTAAGTAAATCAATTAAGAGATAGTTAAAGAGTAATTAGAAATCATAGATTTCAAAAATTTGTGCCGAAAGAATTTCAATTCGAAATGAAAATGAGAAATTTTATGATTAGAAATTAATTGTAATTAAGAACTAATTCAGTTACCATTAACACCTAGTTAAATAATTCAGATTTATTAATGGATTATTAATGGTAAATCAACTCTTATAAGTAATGATTAAAGTTAATTAATCAAATGATTAAGATAAGATTACATTTAATGTAAATAAATGTTGATTTATTTGTAAAGGAAAATAATTACTTAATGAAATTAATTAAGGTTAAATGATTATGTAATTTACTGAAGGTTAATTAAATTAACGTGATAAATCAAGATAAATTAAGGTAATTGATTTATTTATCAATATCAAATGATTTGTAATTAATAAATCAGGATTGGGTAATTAATTTATAAGTAATAAATTTACTTGGAAATAAATTAAATTGATTAGGATTAAAAACGATTTAATTAATCCTGCTTATAGATAACTATTGAATTACTCATGAATGGTTGTATTGTATGAGATGCCTTGAATTGATCTTCTTATCTGATCTGTGATTTATCCATTTATCCATTTATTGATGATATATTTGTATAAAAATAAGTCGTGGCAAATTTATCCATTTATTTATCCATTTATCCATTTATCCATTTATTTATCCATTTATTTATCCATTTATTTATCCATTTATCCATTTATCCATTTATCCATTTATTTATCCATTTATCCATTTATCCATTTATCCATTTATCCATTTATTTATCCATTTATCAAAATAAGTCGTGGCAAATTTATAAAATAATGTTTATAAATTCCATTTCTATTTATTTTATAACTACTTCCTTTATAAATTCCCTTTATTAACCTATCTCAAATTATAACTCAATTATATACTAAAATTCATATTATAAGTTAAACACTTATAATTTATTTGTTTACAAGAATCGTTCTTTTAAACATCCCCATATATAAATCTTATAACTTATAAGATTCATTTATTTATCAAGAAATCCATTCTTCAAATAACTTTTCAAATTTTATAAACCTACTGCTTATAAAATTCCATTTATAACTTCACCGTTTATAATGCTATAAATTTCATTCATTTATGAAATTCATTCACAATTCATTCTAACACTTATAAAAACTCGTTTTATAATTCAAATATTTTAATTTATAAATATCAATTTATAAATCCCTTATATAAATCAATTTACATTATTATTTCAAAACGTCTTTAAAGTCCTTGATAAATTTCACCATTTTCTTTGATTTATAAAATAATCAAATTTTTATAAATCCTATATTTAAACTTTTTTATAATAAATTCAAAAATCCCGATTGAACTATTTTATAAAATCATTAGCCTCATATTTTCAAAAATCAACCTTTAACTATATTTCTCAAAAACCATAATCTTTATAACATTAAAATTATATCGTTTATTTATTTATAATGGATCAATTCCAAACATATAGTATATTTTCAAAAATCACTTTAAAAATCATTTTAAAGTTTCAAATTTGGTCCAATGATGCTACATACTAAATAGTCAATTACGACAACAACGACATCATATATCGTATATGATAATCAATGAATATCAAAATATTCAAAATCAAATAAATACTGTTGAGGAATCCAGTTGGATCCCTCCAACCTGTTTTCCTGCATCCACAAACATTAGCACAATACCAATTTCGCTCCAGTACGGAATTATCGCGGTATATGGGATTTAAAATATCATCCGCCTAATAGACGGCGCAATAGGGTCTCATCCGCTTTACAATGCGGGAAATCAATAACTCCAATATATACATATGCCAATATATATATATATATTGCTATTATATCTAATACCAATTTCACTGTTTATGAAATATTCGCGGTATATGTTTTTAATAAATAACATCCGCTTACTAATGGCGCATAATGTCTATTTTAACAATCAATAGATAACAATCTTCATTCAAACATGCATTCAGGTATTTTAAATATAACTATTCAAAATAAAATCGAAACTGATTCGATTGAGTGAGAAGTTCTCACCTTGATTTCAATTTCGTTTTAGCGATTTATTTCGAATAAAATTAAACGAACGTTTAATTTTACCCAAAATTCTCACTAACTCCAAACGACTCCAATCCAATTCCATAGCGTAGTTCTCGTCCATACGATTCCAACGCAACTAGTTTCGCGCGTTTTCGACCTCGTATGAAAATGTTATGCATTTATGAAGTTACACAATTTTTTATATAAAATTTACAACAATTAATTATAATTTTCAACCTCCATAATATCATAGCCGTAGGATCCTGTGACTTTGCATCTGGGCCGCACCCCCTACCCCTTTCTTCTTCGTTCTCTTCTACAGGTAACTACTCGCGCATGAACCCATGAGCTCCAAAATTAGGTTTTGATTTTGCAACTTCATCGCTCGATAAAAATTTGATCAGGCACCTCCACGTCGAAGGCCGACCCAACCTCCATGCTCGGCCCAAGCATCTCCAAACTCGGCCACCCCCTTACGCTCGAAATACGTGCGCAACTGACCCCAAACGCGGCCATCTTGTCGACGATCCTGGCAACAAAACTCGATCACAACCGTATAGACCGATAGAGCACGAGATGCTCTACAATGTTGTAGTTGACAACATTCGCTAATTGTTTGTAGATTGGGAGAGATTGAGGGGTGAAAGCAAACAATTTTCGGCCATCTATTCCAATGGTGGCGGCTTTTTATTTATTTTTTTTTCTCTTGTGAAGGTGGCTATTTATAGGGAAACGAACGAACACTATTCATTCCGGAAATTCCAAACTCCAATTCACGCGCCGTAACCAGCGTTTCTAGGGTTTACGCCGCGTTCCGGACACAATGGAATAGGTTTCGAAAGCTAATTCGGACATCTGTGCGAGTTATGGCTATAAACGTTCAATTTTAATTAAACCAATTTAAATGATTTTCTAGGCGTTTTAATTTGTACCGGACAAACGGTAAATCCGATTGACACGAAATTTTAAATCATACAATAATATCACATTACGGATCCGATGAAACTGGTTTCGTCGATATCCGAGACTGTTTGAAAAATGGCTATTTTAACTCGCCAAATTAATATTAAAAATAGTTCGATGCGTTTCGAGCTGCTACGATCAAACGATAACTCCGATTGCTACGAAAATTGAAATCCGGTAATAACAAACAATTACGGATCCAATGGAACTAGTTTCGTCCAATTCTGAGACTGTTCAAAAATTGGCTAATTTCACTAGTCGATTAAATATTAAAATATTCAATTTTCACAAATTAACTTTTAATTCAATTTTAAAAGTTCTAAAATATCGTTCTAACTCCAATATGATATAATAAAATTTTACAAATCATTTTCAATCATATTTAACCCAAATTTCAATTATTTCCATAATTTTAACATATTAAATTATCGATTTAATTATCCAATTAAATCCAATTATTCGAAATAAAATTTATTCGACTTATAAATTCACTTATTAATATTTAAAATTAATTAAATATTCAAATTTTAATTACTAAAAATCCTGGGTCGTTACATTTATAGCTAGACTGATTCGTTTATTATTTTCTTAAATAATACTCGGGTCAGACCGAGATGTTACAGGCGCTTCTGCTTGACTTCTTCCCGGGATTTGCTACTCTGACTTTTGGCTAACTATTTAGATTAGCAGTGTTTGTTGTATACACTTGAGACATAGACTTGTAGTTGTATTCTTTTGTATAGCATGTGTTGCTATTCTTTTGTATTATTGTGGATCTTTTTAACCACTACTCTGGTGTACACTTTCATGTGTTAGTTATATATTCATATCTTCTTCAGCCTTTGTGATATGGATGTCTGTGACTGGTTTGTGTTATGCTTATTTCTATATTTGTTTCCGAAGATTATTCATAGCCACCGTGTGATAAGCAATCACATGGATGGTCGCTCCTCAACAGCCTTATTCTCCGTGCTAGTTGACAGCACTACACCGTAGTGTTCTTGCCTAGCGTGGGTATAGAGGTGGGGCATCACATACAATGTCAACAATCGTACTCGCAAATTACTGCTTTAATGCCAAAATCTCCAGAGCATATAATGAATGACCAGGCATCGCAAATTTATGCCTTGCAAACTCAGTTAAATCAAAGTCAGCAGCAGTCGTTTCTACTCCAAAACAAGATAGAAGAGTTAGAGAACTGTAAAAGAGAATTTGCCTACATACAACAAACGAATCAGCATTATGAAACCAGAATATTTTCCTTAGCTAAAGAAGTAAAGCAATTAAAACAGGAAACAGGCATTTCTAGTACAACTCTATCCTATGACCAGCTCCAAGCTATGCTTAAACTTAAACCTAGAAAGGCACTAAAACCACTATACGACAAATGTCCAGATTTAGAAATCAAGATTAATGAATTAGTAGCACAAGGATGAGATAATCAAATGTAGAATTTGCAGGAGAAACTAAAGGAATGGGCAGAAAAATCACTAGGAGGATGCAAAGTTGTGCAAGATTGTAGATCCAATATGCTTAGAGCACGAATAGATTTCGACTTAACTCCAATAGATTTTGACACTGTGATCACGTTATTTGACCACGGTATGCTCTCAAGACTCAAACCAAATATAGATTGTAACATAGAGTACTTAGAGATGTTTGGACGGAAACTAAGCTTAATTCTCCATAGTATGCTCTCATTCGGAAATCCAGTCACATTGTGTATTAATTCCACTTGCCCAAAGTTCTTGTTCGATAACAAAAACACTGAACGACTAGCTAAACACAGAATTTCGATTTTTGTTAATAAAAATTCACAGCCCTATGCAGTTCCTCAAGGAACATAGATATATGAACGAAAGCCAATTTGGTTTCAAAGCCATAGACCATGGGAGTTTCACCAAAGAGAAGAATTATTGCCACCACCACCCCATTGGCGTGAACTTTATTTCTATGAAGAAACCACTACAAAGCAGATATGGGGCTCTATAGGATTCAAATTGTAACAACCCATAAAATTTTAAACGGTTTTTTATAACGTATTTAATTGAATTTTGGAGAAATTTTCAATACTAATATTTTGAGATAAAAATTTAATGTTTGGATGACGTATAATTAAATATAAGTAGTCAATAAATAAGAAAACATATAAATTTAGATTACGTTACTGGTTAATTAATTTGGGCGTACGTTCGTTTTAATTATTGCATCTATTGTACGCACTCTTTTATTTCATATCTTAGCTGTTCAAAATCAAATCAGCACGTGCATTTAAAAATAAAAAAGAATTAAAACCCTGCCTCCAATTCACGTGTAAAACTTTCCACTTTCATTTGCGTCTCCATGTTTAATAGGAATAAAAATCTTTGATTTCCTAACCGTTTCAAAATCTCTTCCCATCTTCATTTTTGCCACGCAGTTCAGATCTGGAAAAATAGGTGTAATGGGTAACAATCCGAAATTTTAGACCAGTCTAAAATTCTAATTTTATTAAATATTGAATAAAATTTGGTAGAAACAAAAATGATGGGAATAATAATAGTTTATATGAGATTTACAATCTGAATTAAAAGAACAAATGTTGAATTTAATAACAATTGTTAATTATAAATATTGATCTATTCAATAAAATTAAAGAGGAAACAATAGTTTAATTGTATTGTTGTAATTCAAATAAGTTAACCTCTAACAAATGAACTAAAATTGGTAACTAATGGATATGTTGAGTTATGTGAAATTATTAAATAATGTTTGATTTATTGTTAATAAAAAGAATAAGAAAAGGAAAAATATTATGTTCTGTTTATACATCAAATGGTGATTTTGAAATTTAGTTTTGAAAGCAAGTATGGATTTTTGATTCAAAAAAATTTTGGTCTTGATATACACATATACACGGAAAGTTTAGTTTGGGTATAAGGTCCATTAATTATTGTGTGAGTTCTAGTAGGTATTTATATATAGGTTATGTTAGTATTTTCAAATGTATTACTCATTTCCTTGATGTTTTGAAACACACTGTCCAATCAACCCATCAATTGCTCTAATAATTTCTTTTGGGAAATTCAAGGCACAGTTGTTTTATTTGCCATCATTTCTTTTATTTTATTTTTCCAAACGTTCATTTTGCCTTTATAACGTATCCTTCCATTCCATACTTATCTTTTTCCTTTACATTTCAATTATGGAACGTGTTGTCCAATCTGCAATTAATTGTATTAATATCTCAACTAAATCTAGGGTGACTGTTGCCATCCTATAATTATTTTGAATAACAAAAAAGTATAAATTGTATACGTTTACGTTCATTTTTGGTCAGTTCTTCTGTTTTCAAGTAATATATTTCTTTCTTAAAAACGGTTGCATTGTGAAACACGTCTCTTCCAAATCTTCACCGTGCAGCCCAAGCAATATAATAAATTGCTTTAATAACATTGCTAAAAACGGTCATTTCAATTTATTATTTGTTGTACGTTTCCTTTTTGCTTAAAATTTGGCTACGTAAACATTAATTCAAAAATAGGAAGAAATCATTCGTTTCCTGTAGCCACTTCATTTTCTTTAATTATTTCACGTGATTCAAGCAGGTGATTGTTTCCATTCACTCAACCTTTGTCTATATTTTTGTTTTAAATTTCTTTCCTCTGTTCACTATGGTAATTATGGTATGATTCTCAGCCTATTGGTCTGCCTTTCCTTCTTTCCTTCGGCAATAAAAAAAAACCCTTTAATTATTATCTCATTTCTTGCATGCACGGTTACAGACAATCAATTAGTTAATTGCATGTTGTAGTCTGTTCATGCTTATTTGGTTCATAAAAATTATTAAGCATTTTTACCCAGAGCAACTAACTCACCTACATCGTTCTATATCTATTTATTTGCGTACAAGTTCAAACTTTTCCATTTTCTTTGATTGATAGATTTGTTGCCTTTATCTATTCTTTCTCTCCCTGTTTTTATTGCTTAAAGGAAAGCAATCCACCAAAACGTGAATATTTGATTGTAGCCAGCCGCTACATATACCCAAATTTCCACTTCTATGACCGTCATTCGAATATCAAACTTATGTATTTTTTGCATTCATTTCGCTCATTCAATTTTACGTTTCTTATTCCAGCTTTTAAATATTGAGCTCCTCCTTATATTTCTCTATGGCCTTACTTCTCTTCTATGTTTCTTTTTTTTTTTCCGCCTCTTTTAGCTTCTCAATGCCATCACTCCGTGGCTCCTCCCTGATCTTCCACCCCTCGTGCTCCTCCATAGCTACTTAGACCGTGTACTCCTTCTTTTGCGTAGGTATTTTTTTTATAAACCTATGGTATATTATAATATATATGTGTACATTAGTTTATATGCTTATATATATACACACGTTGTTGTATGTTTATGAAAGAAAATATGTATATATTACGCACTATATTCTATGATTTGTTTTAAAATATTTAAGTGTTATAGGGTATAAGGTACACATATATAAAGTTATATGTTGTATAAGAATATAAGTGGATTTGTACAGATAAAGCATGGGTTTATTGATATTATAATTACGTAAATACTGATTTTGTAGAAACAGTTATATGATCTATTTTTATATATTGTAGAAACTGGAAAATCGGGTTCGACAATGAATATATGTTATACTGTTTATATATTTACAGTAATATATATTGATTTTGTTTAAGTATGATATAGACAGTGTTTATAAGTTTTTTTTTAAAATGAGTTATATTAGTTTGGATTTTTCCTGTTGGGTTAGATAGGGCCATTGAGTATACATATGTATATATTTATACCTTATGTGTGTTTGTGCATATATATTTGTTAATTATATTTTCAGTTATATGTTAGTTATAATATATTATGGTTTGTAGTATTCCTAATATCTTAAAATGGAAATATATATTGTTGGAAACTTGTAATACAATCGCGTTTGTATATATTCTATTTAAGTTTATATAACTTTATATATATGTGTGTATATATAATATAAAATTTGTTCGCAAATGTCTATATGAGTATACGTTAATTGGTTTTAAAAGATATAAATATATGAAGACTTTATTCGAAGTGTTGAATTAAATTTTAATTTGAGGTATTTGATTAAATTGATTTTAATAATGAATAATAAAATTATATACATCATTTTCTGTCATGTCAAGATGGTTCTAATTCGTTTTCACCAAATTCTTATCTCTTAGCTTTATTGAATTCATGCCAATCTAGCGTTGCTTTGAAATTCGTAGCTGTTGTGTTGTCTATGTTCTCTAGCCTCTATCCTCAAAAGGTGAGAATCACTCACGATTAACGATCTTTTATTTATTAAATTTTATTTCAATTGAAACGACAATTGAAATATGCTGCTATTAGATTTTACATTGCTATATATGTTGTTATCTGAAATTGTTCACCTGTGGGATATGACACCATATCATGTTGTTTATATTTTATTTAAATTATTGACGGTATATGCCTATTATTTTATTGTGTTATCTATTATCACTCTTCAAGTTCCCTGTAGTTTAGAATTCACTGTGGGTTGAAATGATACATACCCGAATGGACTTTAGAATAGGAGAATTTCGTTCTGAGTTGAAATGATAGACCCAAGCAATTTTCATTTAATTAAATTTGGGATTTCGGGTTGAAATGATATCCACCCGTATATATTTAGTGTACGGATTGAAATGATAAATATCTGCATCACTTGACTATAGGATATGAAATAATACAGACACCGCTGGTCCATAAATAAATGTTTTGAAAATAATTTCTATGGTTTTGAAAAGAAATATATGGTTTTAAATAAATGTTGATTCTTAAATGATTATATATAAAGGGTAATGATATATATAAATTTAATAATAATTAATTTAATTAAGATTGATTTAATACATAAATTATGTTCAATATTTATGTAAATTATATTTCAAATAGATTTTTGCAATAATGGGGATAAATTGAGGTGGGAGATAAATTTGGATTTAGCTGAAATGGTATTAAATTAAGAATTTTGTTTAGTTAAATCGATTTGAAAAATTAATGTGAGACTTAAAGATATGATTTTATAACTGGATGTTGACTTAAGTAATTTAATGAATATTTCATGTTTTAAATAAATTAAAGGTAAAGTAAGGTTATTCAAATAATACGGAAGTTACTAAATGGATATCTCAAGACTACATAATAACGAGGTTAAATCGAGATCTATAGGAAACTGTTAAATTGAACCTTGAAATGTCAAATATTAAAACTTTGAAATATACTGGGATGTAAATGGTTAATTTGTGATTCAGATCTGTAATTGAAATCAATATAATTTAAATTGGTTATTTAGAAACTGAATTAAATGGAAATTGATAAATTGAGATGGAATAAATTTGAGTAGAAAAGTCGAGTTGATTTCGAAACGATTTGTGAAATTTGAGAAAAAGAATACTTTATTTCGAGAAGTAGATATATTTGAAATAAAATTTTATTTTGGTTTAAATTATAAATGATTTGAATGACCACGGCGTTATAGTGTATATTTCTACATTGTAGATAGTTCCACGGATCCTTAGGGAATGGCTATCCCATACATCCTCTAAGTTACTTGTATTTCAGTTGATATTTCACTTGAGTTGGATTTATTGATATAAGAATTTTAATCCTGACTCGAGTGTTTTGTGTTTTGCTTTACACTCGGGTCAAACTGAGTGATACAGCATTTGAGACTCACCTTCGAAGTTGGAGCTTTGCCTGAAGATCCAGCTATCTATCCTTTCAGTCATCCAATCGATTGGTTCAGAGAAGTCATCTGCCCATATTGGAGACTTCACTACATCTGGGATATTCTGATGTATTTTATTTCTAACTTTGTTTATATAGTAGCTTCATGAACTACTATTCATTTATTCCGCTGCGTATTATTGTACTACTCAGTATCTGTGATTCTGTGGTTGATTTATTTACTGTATATGATTTTTCCAAATTTAAATTAACAAATCGGTATTTTGAATTATTCAAGTCGAACATGTATGGTTTTATTGTCGATTTGAATGATCCAAAATAACGGGTCGTTACAGTTGGTATCAGAGCTTTGGCTCTAGGCAAAACTTAGCATATATGGAAAATTTATTTACAGAATCACTTTCTTTCGAGTTGAATCTCTACCTTTTAGACTCGATTTCATTTGAATTTTGGAATGTCCCTCGATTTCGAAATTCATTCTTGTCTCTTCTATTTATATTCATTTGATTCTGGAGTATTCCATAACTCCACTGAATGTTTTGCAAAGGGGGTGAAAACTCCTTTACAATCGGCATTGATTCACCGAAGATTTATATATCCTCGATTTAGATGCTGCTATCTCTGGTTATGCGGAATTCTATATCTAGCGATCGACTGTCGATTTGCCTTGGAATTCCGCATCGATTATATTCATGAAGTCACGGTTAACCAGGTTAAGGTCGCCCACGACCTTAATCTATTTTGTAATTCAATTATCTCATCTTCGATCGAGTCTATCTTCGAATCAGGGTTCTATTGATTAGAGTTCCTCTAATTTAAATCTCTATCTTTTCTTCGAAGTCCATTCTTGAATCATCCTTTGTAAATTGGGTTTTGTTTGTATTTTGAAATTGATTTATATGCCGAAATTTTTATTTGGGTAACTATGATTTTATTCTATATATAAAAGTGAAAATATTTTCGATAAGGATTATATATCTTTTATAAACGAAAGTCTGAAATTTTGAAAGGATTTGAAATTTTGAAAATTTATAAGGAATTCGATTATATAAAGGATTTATAACTGAAGGATTTTGAATTTTAATTTCGAGGAATTGAACTTCGGTATTTTGAATTTGGTTTTGTGATTTCTAAAATATTAATAATAATATGATTTAAAAGTATTTTCCGGATAAGAAATATTTCAAAAGAGTTCAAAAGAATTAGAACGATTTAGAAGAAATTTCAATAAAGTTTTAAAGAAAATAGAAGTCCAGAACTCAGTGATGAGTGCATGCATCATCGACATTGATTTTCGAGTTTCAGAGTGGGGGAGAGGCACTCTAATAGCTTTGCTATGCGAGTGATTTTGTGAAACTAAATTTTGATTTCAAGTGCTGAAGTACGATTTGATATTCGAAAGATATATGTATTTATATTTGAAATGATTTGAAGTGAACCGATGTTCAATCCTCGAGTTTCGAATTTGATTTGGTATAATCCTATTTATTAAAATTGATTTACCGATTTATTGTTGATTTTCTACTCTTGAATTTGGAAATTTGATTTCCCTAACTATTTTGAATGTTCGAACAGTTCCAAATTAAGGTTAAATTTTCAAAGCTAAGAAATTTCGAAGAGGATAAAGTATTTAATAAAGCATATAAGTTTAGTTTTGTATGTTTAAGTTTGAAACCTTTTGTTAAGTAAATGAATATGACTATTTTGAATTATACTAATATGGAATTTAGTTTTGAAATGTTTTGAAAAAAAATTAGTTTTAAATAATGGTTTTCATAAAGGTAAATTGGATATTTCAAATAGAAATAAACAGTTTAAAGGTTTTAAAGGGATAAGTATAAATTTGGAAACCATTTTGAGTATAATTGATTTTGAGGAAAATATGTGGTTTTGAAATTAGATTGGAATTAAAACCAGTACCTATATGGTGATTTTGGAAATGAATTTGTTGACTTGAATTATGTTAATTTGGAAACTGGGATTATTTTATAAACCTTTATTTTAGGAACTTTGAAATTGAGATATTTAATTTGGAAGAAAATTTGGTGAAATCCTATATGATTTTGAAACTGAATTGATATTGAAATAATTTGAAATTGAGAACCTTATATTATTAAGTACCAGATTTGGGAGTGGTGGAACTTATAAAAATGGATTTGTATAAGTATGAAGTTGAAATTTATTGATTCGAAAGGTACTCAATTTGGAAAGAGAATTTTATATAATTGAAGTCTATATAAGAGTGATTTGATATACTGTTGATTAGGAAAGTATTCGATTTGAAAATGGCATCCTATAAATAATGGACTTTATATAAGTATGATATTTGAAAGTATTTGGAAAGGTACTATATGATATATATTTTCGAAGTAAAGATATGAAAAGTGCTTTCTGCTTGACATCCGCTTTGTGGGCACATTGCGGATTCATTCTATCGATATTATTCTCTCTGATTTTTGGTTTTCCGAATGTGATACTCGATTGTCCCACCGTGGCGTAACCCATGGTTTTTTTTCTCGCGAGTGCATAGCGCAAATGCCTGGCTGAGACGACCTAGGGGTACGGATTGTGTCTTAGGGGATCCAGGCGTGACCATTGTGTATCCTTCCATTTGTGTAGGTCGCATTAGTAGCGAAACTGCCTGCCTGAGACAGCCTAGTGGTACGGATTGTTTCTTGGAGGATCCAGGCGTAACCATTGTGTATAATGCACCCTACTAGTCATCATGGCGTAACTCGCAGGGCTGAGAAAGCTTACGGATATAGATTGTTTTCTGGGGGATCTAGGCATAACTATTGTGTATCTGCGAACCATGGTTTGGTTATTTTGTTTGGATTGTACTTTCCATATATGCTTTTAAAGGTTTTTCAAGTATTTTCACTGGTTGTTGAGACAGGTCTACTAAGTACTTGAAGAATTCTAGCTTTGCGCCTGATCAAAATATGGCCAGAGTCTGTAAGAACGAAGATAAACTTGTTGAAACATAGAGTTATAGAAGTATTTTCGAATGTAAAATTGGTTTCGACATAAAAGTATTTTTTTGTAAAGGTATTTTATTAGAAAAGTATTTCCAACAAGAAATTTTGTATTGATCTTTGAAATTGAAATTCTTTTGGTTTGAAATTAACTATTCGTGCCCGATACTATTCTTTTAAATCTACCTTGTCTGCTCAGCTTTAGTTATTCACCTTGATTCTGTTTTCCGAATCAACCTTCTTTCCTATTTGGATATATCCTTTTTAAATATTGTTTATTTATATACTACATGGTATAATAGAAAATTTTTAGTGTTTCCGAAGTTACTAATTAATTATAACATATTTAAAGAGAATGATTATTAATTTATCTATAATGTTGAAAGTATCTTGAGATAAATAATTTTTTTTATAAATTTTGGATTTAATATTTTCAATAGCTTCTTTGTAAATATAAGTGATAATGTAAGTAATTGTTTTCAAAGGAGTTTTGAAAAGTATTAAAGTATTAAAGAAAATTAAATTTTAAATTAAGTTTTTAAATGAATATTTCAAGTAAAATTTGTATAGTTTTAAATTAATTTTTTATCTTGTACTTCAATCTATTATTTCTTTCTATTTGTTGCTATTACCCTACCTCCTTCCTTTTCGGGGACGAAAAGTTTTGAGTAGGGGAGAGTGTAACAACCCATAAAATTTTAAACGGTTTTTTATAACGTATTTAATTGAATTTTGGAGAAATTTTAAATAATAATATTTCGAAATAAAAATTTAATGTTTGGATTACGTATAATTAAATATAAGTAGTCAATAAATAACAAAACATATAAATTTAGATTACGTTACTGGTTAATTAATTTGGGCGTACGTTCGTTTTAATTATTGCATCTATTGTACGCACTCTTTTATTTCATATCTTAGCGGTTAAAAATCATATCAGCACGTGCATTTTAAAAAAAAGAATTAAAACCCTGCCACCAATTCACGTGTAAAACTTTCCACTTTCATTTGCGTCTCTATATTTAATAGGAATAAAAATCTTTGATTTCCTAACCGTTTCAAAATCTCTTCCCATCTTCATTTTTGCAAAGCAGTTCAAATCTGGAAAAAAGGTGTAATGGGTAACGATCCAAAATTTTAGACCAATTTAAAATTCTAATTTTATTAAATATTGAATAAAATTTGGTAGAAACAAAAATGATGGGAATAATACTAGTTTATATGAGGTTTAAAATTTGAATTAATACAACAAATGTTAATAATTTAATAATAATTGTTAATTGTAAATATTGATCTATTGAATAAAATTAAAGAGGAAACAATAGTTTAATTGGATTGTTGTAATTCAAATAAGTTAACCTCTAACAAATGAACTAAAATTGGTAACTAATGGATATGTTGAGTTATGTGAAATTATTAAATAATGCTTGATTTATTGTTAAAAAAATGAATAAGAAAAGGAAAAATATTATGTTTTGTTTATACATCAAATGGTGGTTTTGAAATTTAGTTTTGAAAGCAAGTATGGATTTTTGATTCAAAGAAAAATTTGGTCTTAATATACATACATACACGGAAAGTTTAGATTGGGTATAGGGTCCATTAATTATTGTGTGAGTTCTAGTAGGTATGTACATATAGGTTATGTTAGTATTTTCAAATATATTACTCGTTTCCTTGAAGTTTTGAAACACACTGTCCAATCAACCCATCATTGCTCTAATAATTTATTTTGGGAAATTCAAGGCATAACTGTTTTATTTGCATTATTTCTTTTATTTTATTTTTCCAAACGGTTCATTTTGCCTTTATAACGTATCATTCCTTCCATACTTATCTTTTTCCTTTACGTTTCAATTATGGGACGTGCTATCCAATCAGCAATTAATTGCTTTAATTTCTCAACTAAATCTACGTGGACTGTTGCCATCCTATAATTATTTTGAATATCAAAACGTATAAATTGTATACGTTTACGTTCATTTTTGGTCATTTCTTCTGTTTTAAAGTAATATATTTATTTCTTAAAAACGGTTGCATTGTGAAACACGTCTCTTCCAAATCTTCACCGTGCAGCCCAAGCAATATAATAAATTGCTTTAATAACGTTGCTGAAAACGGTCATTTCAATTTATTATTTGTTGTACGTTTCCTTTTTGCTTAAAATTTGACTATGTAAACATTAATTCAAAAATAGGAAGAAATCATTCGTTTCCTGTAGCCACTTCATTTGCTTTGATTATTTCACGTGATTCAAGCAGGTGACCGTTTCCATTCACTCAACCTTTATCTATATTTTTGTTTTAAATTTCTTTCCTCTATTCACTGGGGTAATTATGGTATGATTCTCAGCCTATTGGTCTGCCTTTCCTTCTTTCCTTCGGCAATCAAAAAAACCCTTTAATTATTGTCTAATTTCTTGCTTGCACGGTTACAGACAATCAATTAGTTAATTGCATGTTGTAGTCTGTTCATACATATTTGGTTCAAAAAAATTATTCATCATTTTTACCCAGAGCAGCTAACTTACCTACATCGTTCTATATCTATTTATTTGCGTACAAGTTCAAACATTTCCATTTTCTTTGATTGATAGATTTGTTGCCTTTATCTATTCTTTCTCTCCCTGTCTTTATTGCTTAAAGGAAAGAAATCCATCAAAACGTGAATATATGATTGTAGCCAGCCGCTACCTATACCCAAATTTCCACTTTTATGATCGTCATTCGAATATCAAACTTATATACTTTTTGCATTCATTTCGCTCATTCAATTTTACGTTTCTTGTTCCGGCTTTTAAATATTGAGCTCCTCCCTTGTATTTCTCTATGGACTTTACTTCTCTTCTCTGTTTCTTCTTTTTTTCCCCTCTGTTAGCTTCTCAAAACCATCACTCCGTAGCTCCTCCCTGATCTTCCACCCCTCGTGCTCATCCGTAGCCACTTAGACCGTGTACTCCTTCTTTTGCATCAGTGTATTTTTTTTATAAACCTATGTATAGTATAATATATACTTTGTACATTAGTTTATATGCTTATATATATATACGTTGCTGTATGTTTATGAAAGAAAATATGTATATATTACACACTATATTCTCTGTTTTGTTTTAAAATATGTAAGTGTTATAGGGTATAAGGTACACATATATAAAGTTATATGTTGTATAAGAATATAAGTGGATTTGTACATATAAAGCATGGGTTTATTGATATTATAATGACGTAAATACTAATTTTATATAAATAGTTATATGATCTATTTTTATATATTGTAGAAATTGGAAAATCTGGCTCGACAATGAATATATGTTATACTATGTTGGAAACTTGTAATACAATCGCATTTGTATATTTTCTATTTAAGTTTATATAACTTTATATATATATATGTGTGTATATAATATAAAATTTATTCGCAAAAGTCTATATGAGTATACATTAATTGGTTTTAAAAGATATAAATATATGGAGACTTTGTTCGAAGTGTTGAATTAAATTTAAATTTGAGATATATGATTAAATTGATTTTAATAATAAAAAATAAAATTATATACATCATTTTCTGTCATGTCAAGATGGTTCTAATTTGTTTTCACCAAATTCTTATCTCTCAGCTTTGTTGAATTCGTGCCAATCTAGCGTTGCTTTGAAATTCGTAGTTGTTGTGTTGTCTATCTTCTCTAGCCTCTAGCCTCGAAAGGTAAGCAATCACTCAATGTAACAACCCGCATATTTAACGACTTTATATTTAAATGTTTCATTTTAATATAGCGTCGTTAGTCGGTTTAGGTCCGAAAAGCTACTTTTTGCAAACGGCCGAATTGGAGCTCGAAACCACTTCCATTGAGTCCAAAATGGCGCTTGCGATCTTTTTGAGTATAATCTTTGATATGTTTGGAGTTTGTGAAATTTTGCCCCTTTTCTACTTGGGCTTGAGTTTGGGTTCAGCCTCAATCTCCTCTTAACCCTCTAGCTCACTAACTCTTCATCCATTCATCCTCATTTCATTCGTTTAGCTTAAGAAAACTGAAAATGGGGGAAGGAAAGAAGAATTAGAAACTCCAAGCACTAGTTCCATTTGCAAACTCCAAATTCTTGCTTGAAATTCAAAGAGAAGGATAGGTAAGCCTCCTCTTCATCTTCTCCATCTCTTCTCCTCTTCAATTTTAGAAATTCCTAAGCTCTAATTTGGGAAATATATGTTTTGGCTCTTAGATTAAAAATTGTAGAGTTGAAGTGAAGAGTGGTTAACCTCCTTCTTGTGTTTGTGCTCTCATCTTTGTTTGTGTGCACAAAGGTGAGATTTTTATCTCACATCTATGACTATAAGTGTCTTTGGTTGTTAGGTATGAATTCCTAACAATTATTCATATGCAATTGCTTTTGATTTGGAATGGTTTTGTGAACATTGCAATTTTTGGTGTTTTGAAGTCAAAAGTTCTAAAAATCATAACTTTGATGTTTTAATCATGCTTTTGGAGGTGTATAAAAGAGCCAATAGTGCTAGGCTGTCGTATGGTATAAACCCACAGCATCCATCGCTCGTTCGTTTGCAATTCATTTGGATTTTTGCCTTTATGGGGCTGGGCTGATTTTTGCTTACAGGGGGATTTCAGACGTCTGAACTCTAATTTCAGACGTCTGGTTTCAAAATTCAGACGTCTGGTTTGGAAATTCAGACGTTTGGAATTTGTCCCTGGAAGACGCAAAAAGGCAGAGACAGAATCCAGACGTTGGGAAATCCATTCAGACGTCTGGTAGTGGTTCAGACGTCTGGAAGGTAATTTTAGACGTCTGAAATGCGCAATTTTGCCTATTTTGGCTAATTTTGAGTTAATTTCCAACTTTTATCGATTCGTGTTGATTCCAATTAGTTTTTATTGCATATTTGACTTTGATGACTTGTTTTTGACTTCATTCACGGGTTTTATAAATAATCTCTCTAAATCGTAGTAAAAGCTCCCTTCTCCAAATTATAAATTCTATTTGTAATGCACACACACACAATTTCGCACTTCGAGCGAAGAGGAAGGAAGATTAAATGGTTAGGTAAAACACGGACCATGAATCCGTGCGTTTGTCTTCCCGATTAGTCCCTGAACTATTCGACCGATCGTTTTGACCTTCGGGTTTGGTTTACCGATGATATGAGGTAAACTTTGTACTGCTTTGAGTGTGAAAGTGACTGACTGATAGTAAACCGTTTAGTGCGAATGAGTGGTTATGGGACATACGTTAACACTTTTCGGATTCCTTTTCGAGAGTTGTAACACATTCTGCCAGTTAGTGGTGTCCAGTACAGGGCCTCCGGACCTTCACCACTACGGTTTGTTGCCTTCGGGTTTGTGCCTTCAGGTTTGTTGCGCTTTAGTATCGCTCCCGATGTTGGTCGTTATGAGCCGCATGGGTGATATTGGGTTGCCCTTTAATATCGCTTTCGATGTAGGTCGTTATGAGCCGCATGGGTGATATTGGGTTTGGAGTCTTCGGGCTCATGGATCCTTGTTTATACAGTATTAAGCTCGAGCAATTTTATGATGTTTCATTGATATGTATATTCCCTTGGTATCGCCCTTCGATGTTGGTCATTTTGAGCCGCATGAAGTATAGCGATTACCTTGTGGAACTTGTATACCTTATGGGTATTTGTTATTTGCCTTTTGGCTTGATTTGGGATAATTGTATCCTTTGTTTATCTATGTCGCCGATGATACGAGGCTTGTTCTATATGATTCATCTTTTGTTGATGATTGTGTTATCTCTTTTAGAGATATTTGTAATACTTTGTAACCTTGCAGGTTTATTGTTGTTCAGTTTATCTAACTGATTTGTTTAGCTAGACTGACCCATGTATTTTATACTCGGGTCAGACCGAGATGTTTCAGGTTATGTGCATTGGACTTAGCCTATTTTACTTCCGCATGGACTACTTCGCTAGCTTCTTTTTGTCATAGCTTTTGTGTGGTCCTATTATGTTGAAACTCTGATATTTATTCTTCTAGATTTGTCTGTATATTGTGGTTGGCTATACCACTTGACATGTATTATTTTGTATACTCTGCTATGTATCGGTATATATGTATATGATGGTTTACTGTTCTGTGATGTTTCCTACATCTAAGTTGTTATATTCTGTTCTGGTAGATCCTCCAACCACCTATGGTTTTGTTTTAAGTATTTATTGGATATGTCGATCGGTTTGGTGTGATTATTGTCGACGTATTTAATAGATAGTTAAAGCAAGACTATAGATGGTCGCTCCTATCTAGCCTTATTCTCCGTGTTAGCAGACGGTATTATCTATTAATACTCTTTGCTAGCGTGGGTATAGAGGTGGGGCGTCACAGCGTGGTATCAGAGCTGAGTTCAGAACAAAGTATGATAAACACAGGATAGAAGCACATATTACGATACATCAAAGTGTATAAGTGATACAAATCTTTGAATCATCGTGTCTCTCTGTTCCATCAAGGTTATATAGAATTTGGGAATACGTCTAGGAATGCATTTTATTCCGTAGTATTCCATATTGTAATACCTACCTTGTGCATAATCTCGTTCTTATATTACTTTCAGCGTTTGGCTGGAAGAGGCAGGGGACGACATTCGGATGTTGGGCAATCCAGTGGCACACATCCGGATGGCGTTTATATGTCTGCCGATCAGTTTATGGAGTTGTTTAGGAGCACTCAGCCTCCAGTTCCTCCTCGAGTGTCTCCACCTCGCAAGCTTGCCTTTGCACGTCAGTGCAGCGATTTTGCTCATTTTGGAGGAAAGCCGTTTAAGGGCTCCGAGTTAGTTCTTGAAGTCCAAGCTTGGTTTCGCACGTGCGAGCGTATCTTCTCTCGTATGGATCTTTCTGGCCATGATAGAGTTCTTGTAACTTCTAGCTTATTACAAGAGCGTGCCCTTGATTGGTATGAGCTTCTTATAGCTGAAATTGATGAGTCTACTCTTTCTTGGACTCAGTTTCGGGAGCGATTTGAACTGAAGTTCGTTCCTGAATCTGAAAAAGTTTTATTTACCCGTCGCTTCCTTGAGTTGAAGCAAGGGAAGTCTTCTGTTTCTGAGTATGTTGCATCATTCGAGGCTTTATCTAAGTATGGTCTTGAATTCATTAGCACTTCTTATAAGAAGAATTTAAAGTTTGTCTCTGGTCTTAAGAAATATCTTAAGAAGTCTTTGTTGCTTCAGCTTAAGCTTTCTTTTGAAGAATTAGTAGATTCGACACCTCATCTCGAAGCTGTCGAGAAGGAGTGTGATAGTGGTGAGGATGTTGAGGTTTCTAAGAACCCCAACAAGAAGCAGTTTCCGTTTTAGAAGAGGTCTTTTACTTCTAAGAAGAAGAAGACTAGTGGTTCTAGCTCTCAGATTCAGCCTTCTGGAACACCATTTATTCGGAAGTGTTTCAATTGTGGCTCTCCGGATCATATTATTCGAGCTTGTCCTAAGCCTCTATTCTTCCGCTATTGCAAGAAGGAAGGTCATCATGTTTCAGCTTGCCCTACTGTTCCTGGTGGTGCCAAGTTTGGCAAGCTTAGTGCTGCCAAGGCTTCTGAAGGTCCTTCTCAGCCCAAAGGTATATCTCCATCTATTTTGGAAGGTTCTGTTTTATTTCGTGATCATAGTATTCGAGTTCTTTTCGATACAGGTGCTTCACATTCTTTCGTATTGAAGAAGCTCGTCGATGATTTATCTTTGGATGTTTCTTGTTTGGTTACTTCTTTAAGGATTGCGAATCCTATTGGGGGATCCGCGACCCTTAGCTTGCTTTGTGATGATGTTGAGATTGTTTTATGTGGCTTTTCTTTTCGTGCGAATCTGCACGTTGTTTCTTGTATGGAATTTGATATGATTTTGGGTATGGACTGGTTAGTGAGATATGATGCCAGAATTATTTGTTCGGAGAGAATTATATATCTTCGACATCCGGATTCGTCTACTCAGTTATCTCTTATTCTTCGGGATGTGGATAATTTCGAAATGGCTTTATATTCTCTTGACTCGCGAGATGATAATGATATATCTCGTATTCCCATTGCTTGTGACTTTTCTGTTATTTTTGAACCTGTTTCGGGTTTGCCACCCAAGCGGGCAATTGAGTTCCGCATTGATCTCATTCCAGGCGCGCAGCCAGTTAGTCGTCCTCCCACGAGGATGTCTATAAGGGAAAATGAGGAACTCAAGAAGCAGCTTTTAGAGATTGAGTCCAAGCAGTTGATTCAGTCCAGTTTTTCTCCGAGGGGATCCGCGGTTGTCTTTGTGAGGAAGTCTGATGGAACTCTTAGGCTTTGCATTGACTATCGCAAACTTAACGAGTTGACCATTAGGAATAGGTATCCATTGCCTAGGATCGATGATATGTTCGATCTATTAAGTGGTGCTAAGGTCTTTTCTCTGCTAGACCTTGCCATAGGTTTTCATCAGTTACGAGTTGCGGAGGATAGCATTCCTCTTACTGCTTTCCGCACTCGTTATGGTTCTTTTGAGTGGCTCGTTATGCCGTTCGGGTTGACGAATGCTCCTGCTTTCTTTGTTGATCTCATGAATCGAGTATTCCGAGAATATCTCGATAAATTCATCCATGTCTTCATTGATGATATCCTTATTTATTCTAAGTCTGAAGCCGAGCATGCTAATCACTTGAGTATTGTCTTGAGTACTCTCCGTCATCATCAACTTAAAGCCAAATTCTCCAAGTGCCACTTTTGGGAGAATAAAGTTAAGTTCTTAGGCCATGTTGTATCTTCTGACGGCATTTCGGTCGATCCCTCAAAGATCGAAGCCATCCAGAATTGGAAGAGGCCTGAGAATGTGCATGAGATCCATAGTTTCCTTGGATTGGCGGCTTATTACCGTCGGTTCATTAAGGACTTCTCCCGTGTTGTGCTTCCTCTTACCAGCCTTACTCGGAAAGGCATTCGTTATGTTTGGTCCGACAAGTGTGAAGCTTCCTTTCAGAAATTGAAGGAACTTCTCACTAATGCTCCTATTCTTGTGGTTCCCGAAGGAAATCATGATCTTGTTGTCTACATCGATGCTTGTGGTAGTGGTCTCGGTGCTGTTCTTATGCAGAAGGATCGGGTAGTTGCGTATGCTTCTAGGCAACTGCGTCCGAATGAAGTTCGCTGTGCCACTCACAATCTTGAGTTAGCCGCCATCGTCTTCGCCTTGAAGATTTGGCGACACTACTTATTAGGCGAGCGCTTCATTCTCTATACCGATCATAAATCCTTGAAGTATTTGTTTACTCAGAAGGAACTCAATATGAGACAACAACGTTGGCTCGAGTTTCTTGCTTCTTATGACTTTGATATCCAGTATACCCCTGGTAAGGGTAATCGTGTTGCAGATGCGCTTAGTCGCAAACATTCGGCTGTTGTTTCTATGATGCTTGCCGAATGGGATGTTCTTGAGACTCTATCTTTTTGTGAAATTCGTGATCGAGGTTCGTCTTCTGATTCTCCTATTCTATTATTTAGTTTGGGAGCTCGACCTATTTTATTGGATCGTATTGCCGATGCTCAGCGGCGTGATCCTGATTTGTTGCATCTTATTCAGCTTTGTGAGTCTGGATCTTGTGATTAGGCGTTGCAAGATTTCAGCATTGATTCTCATGGGTGTCTTCGTAAGAAGAACCGTCTTTTTGTGCCTTCTGATTTTGCACTTAGTCATGACATTCTTGATGACTGTCACCGTTCTAAGTATACTATTCATCCTGGTAGTAGCAAGATGTATGCCGATATGCGTCGTCTTTATTATTGGGAAGCCATGAAGCGCGATGTGGCGAGTTATGTGAGTAATTGCATAACTTGTCAGCGTATAAAGGCCGAACATCAGCGTCCTTCTGGTCTTCTTCAGCCTCTTGAGATTCCATTGTGGAAATGGGATCAGATATCTATGGATTTCATTGACGGCCTACCTCGCTCGAGATCTGGCCATTCTAGCATTTGGGTTATTGTTGATCGCCTCACTAAGTCTGCTCATTTTGTCCATATTAAGTCTAATAGGACTGCTTCACATTTGGCTAAGTTGTATGTCAAGGAAATCGTGAGAC